>OX421970.1:0-672500 GCA_949128135.1 Parasteatoda lunata | reverse complement strand
AATTAATAAAAAAGGGAAAAAGAACAAGAAAAGTAATAAAACGCAGAAAAAATATCCGAAAAAAAGGGAGAAAAAAATAACTGGATTTTATTACTTTTATTATTGTTATTTTTCATTTTCCCTTTTTCATTGTTCTGTAATTTTTTTCATGTTTTATCCACATTTTGAACCTATTTTATGAGTTCTATTTACTTGCAGCTCATGCGCAGTAAGTAAAACTTATTGTTTTTCTTTATTTTTATTAATATATATATATATATATATATATATATATATATATATATATATATATATATATATATATATATATATATATATATATATATCTTGGCGAACAAAGAGCACGGGGCGAGCTCATATGATCAGAAGGTCCGGTCCCCAATCGTGGTTGCCGGGAGAAAAGTGTTGAACCAAGCAGACTCCTCAATTCTGCTTTTAACATGTTAAGTCTATAGCGGGCTTGTCATACTTTGAATCCATTTTTCTTGTTTAAGAATCGGAGTGATCAATTTTAAAAAAATCCTAATAATTTTTTCAATCTTTCCTATCCACGAAAATGTAGGTCAATTTTTTTTTATCTTTATTACTTTTTGTAATATTGCCTTTGAAACTCAAGTCACTTTCTACCTTTGAGTAAAGGAGGAAGGCAACTTCCACCCCCAAGTTCATTCTCCAAGAGAGGATTGCGGTCAACTCTTTTGAAAATCTTTTTCTCTCTCTGTCCTTTTGAAGAACTGATATGGGGAGCTTTTATAAGCTTGTAATTTATTATGGAAATTATATTCGCTGATGATTCGTTCATTCCACATACATTTTATTTATTTAGTAGTAATAATTTTTCTTGCTTTTATTCATTTTGAGAGTGGAATTTATTTTTTAAATACATTATTCCCCCTTTTTTTTAAACTTTTTTCCTTGTTTTTTAAAGATGTTTCAGAATTAAAAAAAATTAGCTTCTGAATAAAGTGAGATTAATTAAAATCGAGACAATGACGTAAAGATATTCCAATATACTATAAAGCATCACAAAATTGCAGTTTTCCTTTTTAAAAATATATATATATATATCGTACACTCATTTGTAGGTTTAAAAAAACATTTACATTATAAAAATTTAAAAGGTTGCAATTTTTCCATTCCATAAATAGTTTTAATTACTCCAATAGCTGGGATAGTTTGTTTTTCCACGGTAAGGAAAAAAAAAATATAGCTAGTAAACAAGAGCACACATCATCCAAACGTGAACAAGCACTTAGCCCTGTGTTTAAGGCTTTAATGTACATACACAAGAACACTAAGTATTATGAAAATTTTATTTAAATCAGTAAATGAAGAAAAATATGAAAATATACCCATGTATTGTAAAATTCTTAAAAAAAAAGGAAGTAAAAGAACATTAGTGGACATAATTAATATTCACGAGAGAAAAATAAAAACGGTATCAAAATATAATGAACCGCTGCTTAGGAACGCAACACTGAAAATATTGAAACCAGTTTGATTGCCAGATGAAATAGAAAGAATGAGAAATGTGATTATTATAAACACCACGAAGTTTCATCACGATATATTAAAAAATAAAAATAAGTTGTAATACTTAGAGTTAAGCTTCTCTTTGTTACTTCAGACAGTAAAACTGGTTTTGATGTTTTGAGACCTGATTCCTTAGTTGATTCACTAGATTTTGAAACTATTAGTCTTTTTTTTTATTGCTTTAACATTAATCTGTAATTCCTAATTAATACACTTTTTAAAACTTTTTTTAGCAATATTCTAAAAATATATATTAAAACTAGTAATTATGCAATATCTTAGTATTTAATAACGAGAAATTTTTCGATTTCCTATTAAAAGTGTGTAATGTAATTTTTATTCACAATTTTTTGCTCTTTTATATTGATAGAACAAAGTATGTAATCAATGTGTTATTTTAATTTCGCTTCCCTGACCCTCTTTTGCCATTCATGGAGAAGAGTTTTCTGAGTAGAAATTTCTGCACTGCAAACTTTAATTAGTGTAGTTATAGTTAATTAAAATCCGCATTAGCATTACATGGAGAGGAAAAACACGAAAACCTCCCAGGGTTAGTGATAAAATTTTGTAAAGTAAACTTGTCTCAATCAGTTGTTATGTTGTAAGTTTTGATGAAAATCAATAAATGCCTTTTCTTTCAAAAATTTCTGTATCGTACTTTTTTATAAATTAATTTCGATTTTTTTGATAAATCTTTATATTAATTACAGTGAGCAGCTTTACAAATCTATATATTAAAATGTAAAATAACATAGAATTGTTTTTGTTTGTTGTTTTTAATGATCCATCGAAATGATCTATTAGAAAAATGGTACAATCTTTAAAAAAATTGAAAAAAATTAATTAAAATTAAAAAAAAGAAAAGGTTGTGAAAAATATATGTATTTAAATTGTAATTGAAAGAAACAAATTAAAAAAGTTATAAAAAAATAAAATCTTGAACTCAAGGTTTTACTTTAACAAAAAAAGTTTTACAAGTTAGCAAATCAATTTTTAAAAAAATTAACAAACTTTATTTGATTTATAGAGAAAATATAAATTTATTTTTAATGTAGTTACTTTATATGAATTACTTTCATATGACTACATAGTAAAATTTTATAAATTTAAATAATCTGGTTATTATTAGTTCTCTAAATAATCAAATCAAAATAATAAATAATTCAAGATATAATTAGAAAAAGTGCATGTTAAATAAAATGATAAAACCATTTTGAAAATAAATAAAGCCGTTTTAGAGTTTAAAAAAATTATTTTCTTAGAAGGAGAAAAAGCATAATGTAGAGTGAGTCTCTTCTGATATCTTTTGAAAGCTAGTTGACCCCCGCAGGTTGCAATTCCCCCTTTTCTGTGACAGTGGTTAGTCGATTAGTTTCAGATTACTTAACACCCCAGGAAGTACGCGCACCCCCACCAAAAATGTAGGGGAGACAGTGGAACAGGTTTTGGAGGTGCTATATTTTTCGTCCATATTCGGGGCTAACTCTTACTGAAGGTTAGAAGGGAAATGGAAAGGCCTTCTCACAGTATCCTTTGGCCAAGATATATATATATATATATATATATATATATATATATATATATATATACAGAGAGTGAGAGATTTAATAATTGAATTATTTTTTTAACAATATTTCTAAATAAAAGCGGAATATTCAATGAGATCATACGCTAACGATTATGAATAATTAATCTTCTCTTTAATACGTCATAAAAACTACATCATACATTAGTATGGTTTCCACAGAAATTTTGAGCTTTTTAACAATTTTTGTTTGATAGATATTTTCCATTGGGTATTGTAAGAGACATTCACAGGGGGGATAAAGCGTTCGCCTTCCAATGAAGTGCACCCGGTTCGAATCCCAGCAATGACTGATCGATACGAATTCCGCATCCGGCTTGCACCAACCACAGGGCTGCTGTAAAATATTCTCAGTGTTATACGGAACCGTTTGGATTTCACTATCTTCTTCTTGAGCTTTTCTAATTTTCGTAATGAGACTATCCTGTACTATCATAATGGGATATCTACTAAGCGCGTCAACATGATACATTTTAGATGATACAACATGATACATACAACCGGAACGGTGTTCAATGATTTAATCGAAATCCTGTAGCAATAATGTCCAGCGCACTACGCGAGTACACAAATCCTTTTTATTTAATGTCATCGCAAACGCATTACAATCTGTCACAATTTTAAAATGTTTCCCTAGCAAGTAAACTCTAAATTTTTTTAAAGCCTGTACAATAGCTAAAACGTCGAGCTCATAACTGCTGTATTTCGCTTCGGCATCAGACATTTTCTTATTCATAAAATATACGGGTGAAACGCATTATCTTCTAACGATTTTTGCATTAAAATACATCCATAACCATGAATACTAGCGGCGCAATGTATTTCAGTATCCGCGTTTTGATTGTAAATACTAAGAACAGGTGGAGAGGACAAATTATGTTTTAAACTACTAAATGCTTGTATTTAATTCTCGGTAAATTTAAGTTCGGGTTTTTCTTCAAAAGTTCAGTTAATGGGCCCGCAATAATGGAGAAATTTAATATGAATTTTTGAAATTAGCTAGCTTACCAAGAAATAATTAAAAATCCTTTCTATTTTTGGGTTCGGGAAAAATAAGTACAGCTCGAATTTTTGTGGTGACGGATATATTTTACCATTTCCAATTACATGTCCGAGAAATTCTATTTTTCTAGTTAAAAATGTACATTTTGAAAAATCTCTAATCTCTAAAATCTTGATCTCTAACCCATACGCAGAAGCAAGTGAAAATACCTATGCAAGCCTCTCAAGACCATCCTCTTCATCTTTCGATGGTATAGTCATATCATCCATAAAAAATAATAACATGAACTTTAATTATCAAATCCTTAAAAATAGTGTTAATATAACGCTGAAAAGCTGCGGGTGATTTGCAAGGGCCAAATGGTGCGCGTAAAAATTGAAATTGACCATTATGAGTGACGAAAGACGTATATTTACGACTGTTCGGTTCAATTTCTAGATGAAAAAATGCATTACGCAAATCAATTTTACTAAACATAGTTGCTCCTTGAAGATTTTCTAATATATCATCAATAAATGGTAAAGGGTAATTATCTTTAACTACATTTTCATTTAACGCTCTATAATTAATACAAATTCTTGGGGTTCCGTCTTTCTTTTTTACCACTACAACCTGACTGGAATATTCGGAAGAACATGATTCAACTATACCGTCAGCCAACCATTTTGTCACTTGGTCATCAACAATTTTAGGTTCTGTAAAAGGTAATCGACGTGGTCTATGAGTTATTGACGTTTCATTTTTTAAATTTATAGACATTTGAATATCGCAAGTTATAGTCTTGGTAGGTGTACCAATGAGATTTTTACTGTGTACCAGAGTTTAAAATTGTGTACCAGATTTTAAAATTATTGTGTAGTACACTAACAGAATGCTGAGATAATGATGTACGAGTGGTGAAAGGAAGCATATGAAAATACTAGTGAATGTAAAGAAATATTAGTGAACCCCATATTGTACAAATTATGTAACAAAGTTCTTACTGTAATTAGTACCAGTGTAAAATGCTACTTTAACACAAATTTAAGGGGTATGCCATTATTTTTTTTTATTGATCCAAAATAATGAGAAACATATACAAAATATATGAAATAATTTGGTTAAAGTTGATTAGATAAAGTGTATAACCCAAAATAACTAGAGGAATATCTAGAGGCCAAAATGATCAACAAGCGGCATCAACAACATATGCGATAGTGTTTCATCCACAACTACCCAATCTAAAGATTCGTTGGTCATATACTCATTCTTTTTATAAAAGAGATAATGTATAATATAGCAAGCATCGATTATATACGTCAAAGAAAGCATACTCTGGATCAATAAAATTAAAGCAACCTTAAAACATCATATACATACATATTGTGATGGCATGACATAACCCAGGCAGACAAAATAAAGAGTTACTCACCCTTACGAGTATTTTCTGGAACTAAATCTGCCAACCAGAACCACTATGATGACACTCAATAAAGACTCAAGAAGGAACAAAAGAAGTTCTGTACACACTTTAACATTTAGTTTATTTCTTTCATTTCACATTCTTCTTGCGGAAACACCATCGGGAGAACGGGGGGGGGAAACAGCACTTCTACTCACGGCGTCCGGACGTGGCTAAACTCGCTCATGGATGATCCACATTTTAAGGTTTATCGTCACTGCGACTTTACAAAAAAATCTCAGGTCCAAAATCGCAGTAAACTCTTCGAAAAGCATGCCAGGGAAAAGGTTTTGAAGATTTGCTTATATTAGAAAGATTCCCAAACGTTTTCAGTTAGTGCCTTGAATTAATATAGAGAATACTCAGGATGAAAAGGAAAGATCGGCGGCCTTTCAGGTTAAGATTTCAGGATCAATTGTACAACAGGATCTGCGGGACTACTACCATGTATTCTTGTGAGGATAAGACATACAAAAAAATATATTTATCCACATATCGGAAGTCTTTAGACTTCAATAATTAAAGGAAACATCATCCGCACATGGCCGTATACCTTTCAGGAAAAAATGACAAAAGTTAAAAAAAAGGGGAACCATCCATTCAAGATGGCTCCGACGATGACGCCAAAAAAAAGGGGAAGAATATTCAATCCAGCACAATTACATCATGCTTCACAGTTCTCGAGCGAGGATCCAAGAGAAGTGATAGTAAGGCGTCCCTCGGCGCGGGAAAGAACGAGTGGTACAAAAGGAGAGAGGACGACTGTCATTGGATGGGGGAATTATCGCATGATTACGCCAACACCAATCAGTGTAAATAAGTACTCCCACAACATACCAAATATGGTACCAACGGGAAGATGTCTCAACGAAGGTGTGACCACACCAATTTCTGGGTAACTTGAAAAATTTCGGCTGGAACCGGAAACACCACGTGCAAATATGAAGGTTACGTGAAAGTGATGGGAAAAGAGGGGAAGTGGTGACGTAAATTAGAAAGTGAGGGAAAAGAATGTCGTCCTTGAGAAGGACGAAGCGATCAAACGACCTTGAATCACAAAAAGGTGGGGGCAAAAGTGACACAAAAACAAAATTGTTCTTAATGCGAAAGAAAAAAAAGCAATTCCTTTGAGGAATAAATTCGGAAAAGGAAAAAAAATCAGAAATGAAAGAAAGACTAAATTAAATTATTGAAAATTTCAAAAATGTCACCCAACACTGTAGGTTTGAAATAGAAAATTGTTCAACGGGTTTCGTTCTTCTATCTTTGTTAAAGTGATACGAGCGGTATTAATTTTTATTTCTGCCTGTTTTAAAATATCCATGACAATTATAGCATCATATTATCTCTAACTAAACAAAAATTTGTTTTAAATTCGTAATCATCTATTACAAATTCATGAGCACAACTACCTATTAGTTTTATATGTCCTTTACCAAACACTGCTAGTGTACCATAAAAAGAAGTTAAAGGAGGTGAGCATATTTTATGATAAGTTTGTTTCCGTAAAATTGTTTTCAAAGCTCCAGTATCAATAAGAGCATTAAGTGAAGTATTATTGACATTAACAGTTATATACTTCTAAGAAGATCAGTTTGATTAATTGGTTTATTATTACACTTAGAAGCAATATGTCCAAATTTCTTACATAAATTACATTTCAAACCTCGTTGTTTATCCGGACACAAACGAGAAATAAGTCCAGTCACACCACAATTATAACAAGTTTTCTGCTTATCAAACTTAATATCATTTTGAAAATCATATCCTCGTACATTGTCAGTTACTAAATTACTACGCTCACGTTTGGGAAATTCAGGGGGTAAGCGAGGATTTGTACGGAAAAAAAGATTTTTTGTTTCTATCATTAACTATTTTTTCATAATTACGCAATTTGTCTTTAAATTCAGGAATAGATTTCGCGCCATACAAAATGGATTTATAAGCGGGGGAATAGGGAATACCGTCAATAGTATAATCAAATAAAGAAAAATCGTCTATTGGGTTTTTACAATTACACGCGAGTTCCCGTACGGCAAGAAAATATTCCATAAAAGATTCGTGTGGATTTTTTTACGATTACTTAATTAACGATGAATTTGGGCAGCATTTAATTGGTGACTAAACTCATTTGATAAAGAATTTTTAAACAATAACCACGATTTTAAATTATGTTGTGTGAAAATAAAAGTTTTTGTTTGACCGTCAAGTAAAGTTTTACAAAATATTATTTTCTGCGTATCACTTAAATGCGGAATAAAATTAAACGCGTCCTCAACATTGTTAAAAAACAAATGTATCCCATATGAATCACCAGCATTGAAAAGTCTCATTGAAGTTGATATTTCTTTTAAAAGAAAGTAATTAGAAGAATCAAATTCTTCATTCTTTGTTTTGTTACTACCCGATAAGAATTTGGGTGCGGCTTCAGGGTCATGTACATGCACTCCAGTTTCACTTTCGAATTCATCTTCTTCTTCGCTCAATTGTGTATTAAAATTTTTTATTCTTTTAAGTTCATAAGCGATTGATAAATCCTATCAATTAATTCAGGATTTTTCCCTTCAACGTCCAAATTTAACACATATAACCCACACATATTAATTCGTTTTCTGAAAAAGTATCAGCTATTAGCTTTTTTCTTTCTTCAATGTTTACGTCAGGGGGAAAAAAAGAAAAGGATCGCAAATTCTTTCGTGAGTTACGATCAAACATATCGTTAAATATAATTCTATTCAGCAAATTCACAGTTTTTATATTGTCTGTTCTTAGGAAATTTGCAATTGATTCAATCTCGTTAAGAGATGCCATTTTATAATAATTAATACAGTTCAAATCGAAAGCTGTACTTACTCGCCTGGTAAGTTAGGTAAACACAGTCTGCGTTAATTATCTTTCACAAAACAAAGTTCACGGCCAGAGCCCCCATGTGGAGGTTGGCGTTAGGTATAAGATTAATCATAAGCATAACTACACCTTTTGTAACAAACAAATTTAATTAAAAAATAACAAGAGATATAGAAAATAACATGCTCCGTCTGAGCGTTTCGACAGAAGTGTGTAATAAGAGAGATGGCGCTGCTGTATCTGAGGGTGGAATATATATATATATATGAGAATATTTTAAAGATCTCTCTCTCACACTCACACATTAAGTTGCCAGAAATGTAATCTTTATTTATAAAATGGATCCATACTGCGCAGTAAGTGTCTTTATGAAACCGAAATATCATTTAATTTAATAAATATTCTTTGATTTTTACGCATCTTCATTCAGTCTTATGATCACTTATCACGGCCTCAACCCTAACAAAGAAGTCTGGATATCATATGACATGAAAGAAATAATAGCTATATGCTGCATGTGAAAAAAATGCGTTCTTGTCTTTTGAAAAAAGAACATTTAAAAATCTCCAGAAGCTTGTGTTCCATGTACACTTGTAAATAGTTTAATTTCTTTGGTCTTTTCCTTAATAAATGTTCAGAAAAAAAATTATGAAGGAACTTTTATATATTACAGAAATTATATATATATATATATATATATATATATATATATATATATATATATATATATATATATATATATATATATATATATATGTAATGTTATGCCTTTAAAGGCTAAATAGTTGAAGAGACTTAGTCATATACAGGAAAAAAAGGCATTTTATTACGTTATATTTAAGTATAGAAGACATTATTGGCTAGAGTTTTACATCTATTACATTATAGGTTTCCCTAGCAGGAATTGTTGGGAATTGGCCCAGATTTATCTAGCCATGAAAAATATGGAAAAGACACGCATTTTTGGAGGTCTCGAGCTTTTAAAGTGAGGTCCAGAAAGGGAGTGGTTGCAAGGATCTTCTTATCTTACTGAAACGTCATTCAGTTGATAAAATTTAGAGATTTTGATTCGCTAAAAGGATAACGCCATTCTGGTTCTGGGAAATTCTTTCGACTATCTTAATGTACTTCATCCACGAATTATTGCCCATTAACTTCAGAAAATAATCTTTTATCTGGTCTTATCTGGTTTATCTTGACTTTTTATGGCCCTTTGTGAGAGAACGACTTCTACATCTTAAACTTGAAAAGAAACATATGTTTTAAGCTTATCAGTTAATATAGAATGACTAGCATGAGAAATTCTATATTACACACACACACACACACACATATATATATATATATATATATATATATATCGATGTTTTTAAGGAGACATTTGATCGGCACTGCTTTAGCTTTGCATATAAATGAAAAATATGATTGGCATTTGGAATTGTTTTTTTTTTTTTTTTTTTTAGCTATTGAAAAAGGGATTCTTCTGATATCGTAATTCTTTTCAAAATTCTTGAGCTGTTTTCACATATTTAGTTTCATAAAACTCCCTTGGAAACACAATTTCGGCAGAAAAACAACTTAACCCTCAAAAAATAAGCCAACTTTTTTTTTCTACTCGGGCTGTTGAAGATTACAAACATATATTCAGACAAGAGCTTTATTTCTACGAATATTTTCGAGTATTCTGGAATGTTTTTATGAGACTGTTCCTTTTTTCCTTCAATCACCCAGCCAATATAGTGGAGCAAAATAACTGGCAACCAATAAAAGTGATGCTAGACGGAGTGATTAAATAAATATACGTTGCTTCACTATTTCACGAAACTCTTGATGCAGTTGGAATTCCGTTTGCTTTTATATTTATTTTTTTTTCTATACTTACCTGTTGATATATACCTACAGGTAATTACAGAAAAACTCAGCAATTTTGCTTCATATTTGTAATACCTTTATCCTTAATTTAATATACATTTCTTTGATCTTTATGACTTTATTGAAACATAGAAGTGCTGAGTGTTCCTTAATCATCACTAATAATAATAATAATAATTATATATATATATTATCAGAAATGAGATGGAATGAAATGAATTTTTCTTCGTCTTTCAATGATCGCTGAATTCATTGTTTCTTATAAAAGCTTTATTATCCTTTACTTAATATTAATTAATTTATTAATTACTTTTTTATTAAAACTTAAAAATACTGAGTGAAGAACCACTCACAATAAAAACCCTTCTCAAAAAAATTTGATGCATGATCTCGATAGTCTGAGAGTCCATCACTCCGTTTCCTTTAACAATTGTATTTCATTTTATCTTATTTTATTTCTGGCGCTGAACAGGAGAGCCCATTCTGAATTTGCGACTATTAATGTTAAACTCCGTAGCCTTGTAATTTCGAACCTAACCCTGAAGACAAGGGAACTCATGAGATTTAGCTTTTGGACAAACCAGCCTTTGTGGAGGGCTTTTTGTTGGAGTTAACCATCATTTGCGTTACATGGAGATGATTACCACGAAGAACCTCCCACGGTTCGCCCAGCGGAATGGGATTTCAACCCCTGATTTGTCTACCATTGAGGATAGCTTTTATGTCAGCGCTGTGGTCCTTTTTACCCAGGTACAGAATTCGTATCAACATGTAACCACTGGGATACGAACCTGTATCACTTAATTTAGAATCGAATGCTCTATCTTTTGAGCCATAGCGGCTCTTGACAATGGCATTAGCTTTATGCTCAACTTTATATCGATTAATTTAATAATTACTATTTCGTTAAAGCATAAAATTACAGAGTGTTGGTTAATCACCGCCCATAATATGGATTTTTTAAATCCTTGTCAAAAATAAAATAAATAAATATATGATGCATGAATTCATTTGCCTAAGAAAAAATAAAAGTATTTTCTAATTATCGCATTTCATTAATCACTTTTTCTTTAACTTAATATCACCTAATTTATTAATGTCTTCTTTATTTTCTTTATTTCTATATTTTAAATCCAATGCAGAGTGTTTCTTAATCATAACCCATAATATGTATTTTAAGAACATTTGTCAAAAAAGAAAAAAAATATGTAAAAAAATGCATCTGAATTCGATTGTTTGATGAAGCTTTGAATTGTTTCTAACCATCATCATTTAATAATGACTCCGGCGTTTTAACTAGTTTATATTTTTCAGTCTTTTATAGTGGATTCATTAGACTTTATTTCTGTTTTTGTTGTTTCCTCGAAAGATCATGCATATGTATCAAATATGTTTTTTCCTTCTCTACAAATGAATATCCTTAACTATTTCCAACCACGTTTCATACCCCATTTGCTAAACACCGTTTAATTCTATCACTTTATATATAAAATTTTAATTCAAGAGAGACGCTTAACACTATTCTTTATGTTTAATAGAAAAAAAGTCAATAGCCATTTGTTTGAAACAACCGAATTTCTTTCCGACACGCGTACAAAATCACTATATAGAAAAAAACTAATCACTAAAGAATCCGAAAGATTTAAGATTCTCTAAAATTCTCAGAATTTCTGAGTCGTTTGCAGATCAGACGTTGCTGATTAGATCGGCGATTGGTGAAAGAGATAACAAGGAACTAATTAGAGTGAGCCTTGCGAAGCGCTTTAGCCACATCTTCTATTTCCACGAGAATGATCTGCAGAAAGAGCTCTTTCCTCTTAGATAGAACTTTTCAATCCTGTACTTTATTTGATACGATGGAAGAGAGTCTGATGTCTTAATTATTCTGTTTCAAATATATTCTTGTGTCATGTTAAATTTCTATATTCTAGTTACAAATACTTTGAAAGTTATTTCACTGTTAAGGTGCTAAATGATCAATCTCTGGGGAATGTTTTAAATTACATTTTATTTTAAAAAATATAAATATTTGGTTTTATTACAGATATTGATTCATCTCAGATTTACATTAATTAACCAAAGAGCCTAGTAATTTTGCACTCAACCCATAAGACAAGAGAACTGATATTAGGACCTGCTCGCTTTAGTGGATGAATTTTTCATTGAACTAACCGAAAAGAAATTTGTTAAAAATACAATAAAATAAGTATACAACATTCATCAAAATCACCTCCTTTATTGAAAAGCTCTGCAGAAATTGTACGCATAAAGTTTTCAAATTAATATTCGATATTGTAACAAAACCGTTATCAAACTCAGGTGATACCTTATCGAGATAAGTGAAAATGTTGGTGGGATTGAAAATAATCATGCCAGCTTGATTGTCGTAGAAAACAAACTGCTGTTGTTCAGAGATTAACATTGTTAGACACTGTTTTATTCGACAATCAATTAATTGATAGTGATTCTCTTAAATTAACATTTGTTTTAATTGACCACTATGGGGATTCGTCAGGCCACAGAGGTGTTTATTATTCGTTGAATATTAATTTGTAACTTCTAGTGTGTATACTTATACTTTCAGTTTTTATTCCTATTTTAATTGTTTATTGCTTTTTTTAATTTTTATGTACAGTTTTTATTTAACTTTTCATGTGGGATTAGCCGCAATCTAGACTCCCACAATATTTCCTAAACAGTATATTAATAAATTATGACATAATATATCTTTCCTATACTGCTTTAAATTGCCTCAATTTTTCTTCAATATTTCTGATGCAGTATATTTATAAATGATGACATGATATTATATATATATATATATATATGATGAAAATGTGTATACTATTAAATTATGTAAGGATGTATGAATGGAGGATAAAGTTTATAAACGACTTTCTATCCGTATAAATGATAGGATAAAAATGATGATTTTTTTTTTTTTTTTTTTTGAATTCGTTAAACATTATATATTTTCCCCATTTTTGGGTGCTAATAAATTTATTTCCTAATTTTGTTAATTCTTCTAATAGATGGCAGCACTAATTTTTTACTTACTTAAAATATTTTTCTACTTCGATCAAATATATATTTTTATTCGATTCAAGCTATAAGCACAACTTCAAATATTTTACCTCTTCGCCAATTTTACTAACTGTTTTATTATCATACCTTTAAACCTAAACACGCCGTTAGTTTGCTACATGCCGGTAAGTTAGATTACTTTTTACTTTTTTCACTATTTTTCAACAATATGTTTTTTGCGATATCGACACATATAAAGAATAATTTTTATCTTAGGATAATTATTCTTTATTCAGAAATATCGCATTTATAGCAATAGATGTGTCTTGACAACGACTATTGCTTTTCCCATTCCTGTTTCTCTGCATTTTAGTTTTTATTTTATTCATGTTTTCTTATTAATTTGTGTTTTATATATATATATATATATATATATATATATATATATATATATATATATATATATATATATATATATATATATATATATATATATATATATATATATATATATATATATATATATATATATATATATATATCCTATACTACTTTAAATTGCCTCAATTTTTCTTGTACAGGATATTAATGAATGATGACATGACGTAATACATCTCTCCTATACTACTTTAAAAAATCAAAAAAACCTGTACTAAATGTATTTCAAACGAGTAAAATCATTTCTGTTTTTATGTATGAGACAGTCATCTTAATGGGGTCTCCGAAAAAAAGTGCTAATATAAAGTCTTGTAAAAGCAATAAAAGCTAGCATTAATATGGGGATCAGGTGCACTATATCTCTCTGAAATGTGCGAATAGAAACTTTTCCAACTCTTTCAATATACGAAGAAAGTATAAATACAAAGCGATGCAGATGCAAAAAGCTAAACTCAATAATGTAACAAAACTTATCTTATTTCTCTTAATGCTTAGAATATACTGGCAGATATTGTTTGCGCAAGAATATTGATATAAAATTTTATTAATGAATGCAATCAAAATATAGAGAAGTTTGTTTAATTTTGTTCTATGAAGTAACAAATAGTAACAATAGTATGAAGTAACAATAAGTAAGAAAGATGTCTGCTTTTACTTGTATTCTTGATATTTTTAAAAATTTGTAGTGGATTATTTTAAATGGGATTTCAAAAACAAAAAGTTATAAAATTTAGGGACTGTCTTTTTTATTTATAAGGAAATAATGCTATTATTTTTCTATAAAAGGGTGAATGAAATGCGTTGTTCTCGAAGAGGATTATTTGTTTCGTTATTTCCTGTCATTCCGAAACTTACATTACAAAACTTTTTTTTCTTCATCTTCAATACTTTTTCATATTTAAAGCAATGTGAAAAATAGAAATTGAAAGAAAATTTAAAAGATTGATCTTGAAAACGTTTCTGATATGTTCAACAGACCTCTTTTATCTATGTGTTGCAGAATGATTCAGTGGTAAAAAAGAAACTATATTTAATAACAAACAACAATTTAATAATAAAAACAATAAAAAATATATGATACGAAATAGGGCTCTCCAATGAGCCATCCAATTCAATCCATTGTCTGCCGCATAAGTGATTACAGAATTATTGTGAGTGAGTTATACAACGCCATCTTCTGGTCAGGCAGAAATTTGTAACACTCCCCACCTGAACTCTTTTGAGTTCACTTACCATAAATTTACTAAAAAAAATTTTCAAGAACAATATTAGTTGAAATATAAAATAAAAAATTTTTCTTTAGCAGAAATTTGCAATAATAATAATTAAATGAATGTTCAATAATTAAGATGACAATATAAAACAATCAATTATAACATATACATATTATCAAAATATATATATTTTACACATTGCAATAAACATTTTTGTTTAAGGGTTAATTTCTAAATTACTTACAAGTTGAACTGAGCGTCTTATATCTCCTTTAGGGGTTTTTATCAAAAGAGAACGAATGTTTTCATCTCGTCCCTGATACACTTCCAAAATTCTTCCCAGCATCCACATATTTCTGGGTTAACGCTCATCATTGATTAAAACAATATCATTTACCTTAAATTATGTTATCTTACCTGGTGGTGAAGAAATATAAGCAGATCTTAGATGAAGTAAATATTTCTTCCTCCACCGATTCCAAAAATGATCCAATAGTGTTTGTTGATATTTATACCTTTTAGTTAATGAATCTCTATTTACAATCAAATCATTAGGTTTATACTTAACAACAGGTAAAGACATCAATCTTTTATCAACTAAAAAATGAGAAGGTGTAAGTGGAGAAGGTTCTGATGGTTCGTTATATAGATAAGTAATAGGCCGGCTTCAATTTCCAAAAAGACAGTTTCTAATTCTTTAAGAGTTAGAGAAGATTTACCAATAATTTTCTTTAAACAAGTTTTAACTGTACGTATCTGTCGCTCCCAGAAGCCTCCCCACCATGGACTTTTTTCTACAATAAATTTCCAAACAATATTTTTAGATGCAAACATATTTTTTACCTGAGGATCATTAATTTGATTCCACCATTTTTTTAGTTCACTATTTGCCTTTTTAAAGGCTTTTGCATTATCTGAATACAAAATCGAACACAATCCTCTACGAGAAACAAATCTTCTAAATCCCAATAAAAAAGAATCAGTATTCATATTAATAACTAGCTCTAAATGCACAGCTCTAGTGACTGCACAGATAAAAATTAACAAATAACACTTCTTATTAGAGTCAGTAACAAAAAAAGGTCCAGCGAAATCTGCACCAGAAACATCAAAAAGAGGTTGTTCTTTAATTCTGTCAGGTGGTAACGGAGCTACCACTTGAGCACCTGGTTTTACCTTATAACGTCTGCATATTAAACAGTTTCTCAAAACCTTTTTGACAAATTGTTTACCTTTGATTATCCAATATTGTTCTCTTAAGTGAGTTAAAGTGGAATCTTCACCTAAATGACCCATTTTAACATGAGCATCTAATATAACTAATTCAACAAATTTATCATTAGAAGGAAGCAGTACAGGATGTTTTGTTTTCACATCATCGCTTGAGAACTGCAAACGTCCCTGCAAAAATAAAAGATTATCATCATTAAGTTTACAATTGAGATTGAAAATTCGTGAATGTTTACTCAAAGTATTTTGAGAGAGGAGTTGTTGGATTTCACTCTCGTAATGCAAGAATTGAACAGTTTTAATCCAGGTATGCAAAGCATTCTGAAGTTCCGAAGCACTAATAGGTCCTTTCAACTTTGAAGAATCCGGCTTGGCATTATGGGCAAACCTTTTTACCCAAGCTGTCACTCTCAAAAGTCTTGTAAGATTGCTGTATTTGTTGACATCAATAAATTTTGTTAGAGAAATGTCAGAAGTCTTGTTTTGAGTCACAGTGTTCACCACAACAGCTCGTTGTTTTTTCTTTACCACATCACTATAATCATCAGGCTGGTTGCTAAAATATACTGCAGGCCACAAGTTAACCGGATGGGACAACCAAACTGGACCGGACCACCACAGGGAACTCGACATGATTTTAACTGCAGATTCTCCTCTAGTGATGAAATCAGCGGGCTTCTCCGCACCGCTGCAATGGTTCCAACACTCTGGAAGCGTAAGTGTCTGCACTTCTGCCACTCGAATTGAAGCGAATGGCTTCCAAAGTTTTGAAGATCCTTTCACCCAGTGGAGAACAATTTTAGAGTAACTCCAATAGTATATTTGTTGAGTGAAATTAAGAAAAACGTTTCGTAAATATTTCCCTAATGTAGCACTGATGAGAGCTGCCATTAGTTCCAATCTGGCCAAAGTCAGAGTTTTTAATGGAGCAACCTTGCACTTAGAAATTATGAATTTAACTTCAATATGTCCTTCAATTGTGGTATAACGAAGATATGCTACGGCTCCGTAAGCCTTAGGACTTGCGTCTACAAATATGTGAAGAGAAACATCACTAGTTATCGTCATTGAACATAGTTTTCGCTCTATTATAACATATTTGTCCAAATCTGTACTTTCAGAACACCATTTTTTCCATTTCTTTACTAAATCGAAAGGTAGTCGTCATCCCACTTTAAACCACGCTCCCAAATTTCCTGCATAATTATTTTAGCTCTAACTACAAAAGGACTAATGAATCCACATAGATCAAAAATTTTAGAAATTATTTTCAACACTTGTCTTTTGGTGTTTCCTGAATCCAAGGAATACCTTAAATCCTTTAAATCTAATTTAATTTTATTCTCAATAGGATCCCACTTTAATCCGTCCGAAAGAAACCTGCTCCTTGCCCAAAATCAGTGTTTTCCTCATATCCGTTTTTACGCCAAAGTTCATTTAGTTTTACACAATTAGTTTTTAATTTCCTTAAATTAAATCTGGCGGCGCGTAATATTTCAATTGCAGATGAAGATAACTGATATGCATCCTAAGCAGTTTTAGTACCGTAATACAAATCATCTACGTAAAGAGAATTCAACATTTCATAACAATTCGGTTGATCTTCCTTAATTTTCCTAACATGAAATTTTAATACGCACTCAAGAACAAATGATGACGTCGTTAATCCGAAAGGAATGCGATTAAATTGAAGTATTCTTTCTGAATTATCTGTTTCATCCAAAAACCATACAAATTTTAAATAATTTCTATCCTTTTCCGCAATTTCTATCATGTGATAAGCTTTTTCCAAATCTCCGCAAAATGCGACTTGATTTTCTCGAAATCTAAGAATTATATCCAATAAATTTGGATAAAGATTAATTCCCGATTCAAGCGAATCATTCAAAGAATTTTTTATTTTCATTTGCCTTACTACTACAATCGTAAACAATGCGAACGCGACTTGTTTCTTTGTCATTCCTAATTACTGCACGATGAGGCATAAAATATCCTGAACTTAATTTTTCATTTACACAATTCCCTACAATATTACATTTTATTTGTTCCGAAACAATTTGTTTATACTGATCTAAAATCTTGGGATTTTTATTTTATTTATTCTCTAACGAATCAAAACGCCTTTTTGCAACTTCATAATTAGAGTCCATTTCTAAAGGGGATCCCAAATTACCCTTCCACATTAATCCTCGAAACTTCTTATTAATTGATTATCCTTTTCAGAAAGAGATATTTTCTCTTTCCTGGAAACTCTGGACATGGAAACCTGGTGGAAACTCTTCTATTTCCCAAAATAACTTAAGATCAAATAAAATTGAAGTAGAGTCCATAGTTAAGCATACATTCTCACAACTTTCGGCTGAGTCATGACCCAATTTATTATACCCAGATAGTAACCATCCGAAATGGGAATTAATTAAACATACATCTTCGTTTAATTTCATCCTTTTATTATAAAAAAATTTCCAAAAAATACCACTCCCTATCAATAAATCGCAATTCGTGGTTTCAAATGAGTCAGCGAGTTCATATCCTTCAGTTTTTAACTCATTCATTAAGAGCGCATCTGGCTTGTTCAAGATTAGATTCGCAATAAAATGAGTTACTATGCATTCGATTTCAATTCACTTAGAACTATCACTTTTATTTATAAGCTTTAAAGAGATAACAGGATAATCCTTTTCACATGCTTTATTTTGCCCAAAAGAATAAATTGCTATTTTTTCATATCGTACGGGTTTTAATTTTAATTCCTTAGATAATTTCGAACTTATAAAATTCCTGTGTGACGCATTATCAAGAATGGCGTTTGCCAAAATCGAATTTTTATCCGAACTAGCTAATACAGAACATGTTTGTAGAAAAGCTTTATCTTTGTAAACTATATTATTGTGTGAAACAGAAATATTCTCTACATTGATTTTTGAGTTAGACTGAGTTCGAGTTAGTATCATTTTATAATCTTTCGTTTTTGTTTCATTAGCTCTATATAATTTGTGGGTTTAAGAGTTTTCTTACAAACTGATTCGTGATGGTATTTAGAATTACATATTTTGCATACAATTCCAGATCTACATAATTTACTGAAATGTTTCCTTTTGAAACAAACCCAACATCGTCCGTCAGACATTAGTTTACCAATTTTTGTTTCAACATCCGATTTTTTACAATCAACAGAATCATGCGAATTTACCAAACCACAAAAAATTACAAATACTTTTTGACTGAGAATACAAATTTGAAGCTGTGGCTACATTTTTAGGTTAAGAGTAATTCTTTTGATAAGTTTGTCCACTTTGATAATTTTGAAAAGGGGTACGTTTATTTTCGTAATTTTGGGGGCTACTCATTACAGATTCACAAATTTCTCTAAATTCGACCTCGTTCCTCAAAAATGTCATTATTTCCGAAACTTCACAATTTTTATTTTTATCACGTTTCTTATGAAATTCTAAACCTAAATCTTGGGGCAATAATTTCAATAACAATGGGTTTAATAAATGACCATACGATCCCTCGGTAACATTTAAAACGCGTAAATTTCTTATGTTTACCTCTATTTTATCATATAGTTTACGCCAGTGGTCGCCAAAGTGGTCTATATAGACCCCCAGGGGTCTATTTAAAAAAAGTGGGGGCCGATCTGAGCCAGGGGGTCGATCCGAGTCGGAAGGGTCGATAGGTCGAAGAAAAAACAGTTCTTAATACGCAAATCACACGTACCTAATTGAGTATGTAAAATTTGTGATTTTTTTTTTATAATTGACTTAATATCAGTTTCTTTATAAAACATAAATTAATAAACGTATATTTATTCGAGTGAAACAAGTATTTACGTACCAGCGCTCAGTGGCACGAACTCAGCACAGTTTATAAGTTATATGCATATGTGCGCTTGTCCAAATGTCACGTGTGACGAGCATTGACGTTACAAACGCAAATATCATACGAAGTTTCAGCTATCTTTGCAAACTGTGAACAGTGTTGTATATTTGCAGTGCCATTATTAAAACTTTCATAGTTTTGGATAATTAGTTATTGTTTCGATAAAACCATTCGTTTAGTTTAGATATCAATTTTAATTATCAATGCATGTAAAAAAAGAAGGTAAGCATTAATAATATGGATTAGTTCAGCCCGCGACAAAACTATAGCACACTTTGTATTTTTTTACGAAAATTACAAAATTGACCAATTTTGACAAAAATTAAAATGGACTAATTTTGAACCCAATATAGCGAACCTTGCAAAAAAACACTAGGCACACCCATCTCATTGATTAAAAAGCAATAAATCTGTAGTTACTTTACTTATTATTTCTACTTATTCATAATTACTTATTATTTAATAAATATTAAGGTATTTAAATTTCAACATAAATATATAGTTTTCATAAAACTATTGCTACACAATGTACTATTACTTTAATAAATGTTTAAAATCATAAAATAAATGTACAAACACAATATCTAATAGAGTTTTATTTTAATTAACAGAAAATTACTTTTATGGGGGTCGATGGAGATGTAGAAAAATTAAATAGGGGACGATGATTAAAAAAGTTTGGTGACCCCTGGTTTACGCAAACCTTTAACATAAGATGAGTTTCTAACCGGCTCCAAATTTAATAATTTAGTCATATATGAATTTATACTGAAATCAGTTCTACCATAGCGCTGTTTTAATAGATCAATACAAGAATCGTAATTTATATCATCTAATAAAAATCCAGCAACAACATTATAAGCGGGGGGAGAAAGAAGGGATTTTAGGTACTGAAATTTTTCAATTTTAGAAAGGGAATCATTTGTACCTATCGCGCTATTAAAGCAATTAAGGAATTCCGTGAAATTGAAATCACCTAAAAAACGGGGAATTTTTAATTTTGGTAATTTAAGGGCCGAAAAGGTGTGTTCTGAAGTTTCAGTAGAAATATTTTGACTTGATTCAGCTACATGATTTATTTCCTTACTCATTTCTTTAATTTTACTTTTTAACTTTATTTTAGTTGTAAGAATTTTTTCCTCGTATTCTTCTGATACTTTGATTTCAGTTTTATATTTTTCTGGATCCGTAATGAGGTCTTCTATATCTGAATCATGTTTTTTAAGAACTTTTTCTTTAGTTTCTAGAAGCTCGAGCAATTCTGAAAGTTCTGTTCCGCTTGCTCTTCGACCGAATTTATTCTTTTAATTAATTTCGTTATACCGCTTCGTACACTACTTTTTTTTCTATAAGTTTATTAATCTTTTCCATTTTCAAAATAATAATATAAGTGATAAAATCTCCTACCTTGCAATCCAATAAATGTACGAAGTCCAATAATGCAATAATACAATTATGCAATAATGTCCCAGTTTTGCAAGATCGAGAGTAGTTATACACCGATATTTTAATTTCTCTCTGTACGAACAACCTTTTGTTGTACAGTTCCAGTTCCTTCTAAATCAGCGATATTCACGACCGGTATGCACCATGTTGCAGAATGATTCAGTGGTGAATGGGTGTATTAATAAAGAAACATTTAATAACAAACAACAATTTAATAATAAAAACAATAAAAAATATATGATACGAAATGGGGCTCTCCAATGAGCCATCCAGTTCAATCCATTGCCTGCCACATATGTGATTACAGAATTATTGTGAATGAGTGATTACAACGCCCTCTTCTAGTCAGGCAGAAATTTGTAACACTATGTAACGTAAAAAGTAATGGTTGGAATCAAACTAGAATAGTGGATGCTGTTAATTATAAATTAATAAGCAACGATGTGGTGTTTTATTAAACTCCAAAAAAGTACTTATTTATGATAAGTACGCATTTTTCATTAGAATTCCCTCATTAAATAATCATTCATCTTCGAAAAATGAAATTATGAAATTCGAGAAAAAATCGTTTTTCTTTTCCTTATAAAAAGGAAATTGTGTTTTGTTTTTTAACATTACAAAACAATATAAGTAAATGTGCTTCATTTTTTTATGTTACGTTCCATACGTACGTATACATTTTACTCGTTATTCCAATATAATAATTAAACTACTGAATATTAAACATATATTTATATAGAGTATTAATTATATATTTTGTTAGCAATATAAATTAAATTAATTATAATGTATTTTCCAGAGTAAGTCTAATAACATAACGCACCACTGAAATATGATATTTATCTTATCTTTTTGTTCGAAAAGAAGATCAGAAAGCTTTCGAAAAATAAGAAAAATATATAAAATTAAGCAAAATTTATGAACTCATTTTCGTGGGATAAAAATAAAGAATGTTTATATATATATATATATATATATATATATATATATATATATATATATATATATTTATATATTATATATATATATATATAATATATATATATATATATATATATATATATATATTTATATATATATATATATATATATATATATATATATATATATATATATTATATATATATATATATATATATATATATATATATATATATATATATATATATATATATATTTATATATATATATATATATATATATATATATATATATATGTACATACAGAGAGAGATATCAACAAAATGTATGAATTTATTTTCATTAAGAAATAATAAGAATTAAATAGTATATATTATTAAATAGAACACAAACTACAAATAGACCAAAAAAGAAAACGAATCATTGATAAATCAATGTAATTCATAAATGGCATTTTTCTACAGCTAGCTTTGCTTAATAACTTAAAAAAATAGAAATATAATTTCGCTATTTCTAATTTTGTATTTATTTAACTATAAATTTAATTGAAATAGTTTTCAAAGCGATTATGTTCCTTTATCCCAAAACTGAAGATTTCCTTGAATTAAAAGTCAGTGCTCAAAGGTAAAATATGTTGTGCCTAAACATTGTTTTGACTTTATTATTAAGAAACTGATGGAGTTCATGGATTTACAAAACTACCTCTCTGAAATCCTTTTAAGGTTCCTATAATTCCAAATATGGTTGTATCGAACATAAATGAATGTTTCCCGGTACTGGATGCCCGGTAAAATGGGAGATCGAAAACAGTGTCCGGCCGCACTTTTCATGCTTGGTCCGGGAATTGATAAGCAGACCGGGTACCCAGAAATTGCCAGGTATCCGGTATATATCGAATCAGTATCATTCGACAGCAAAAATGATGGTATTGATCGAGGGCAACACATAATATTCAAGATTTACCACAACCAAGCAATACTTTCCATTAGTTTTGCTCTTTAGTTCTTAACTCACTTCTTTTTATGACAATTACCGTTGTTTTAAAATGATTTATTTTTTTAATAATTATCTTTCAAAAGCATAACAATAAGGCTGTTTTTCGAAGGCTCTGTCTTCGCATGGAATGATGCTTTTTTGCGAATAATACGAGGGTCACTCTGAAATTTTTGAGATACAACTAGATTTTTAAAGTTACATTTACAAAATTTTAAGTGTGTTCAAAGTAGTCTCTTCCAGCATCAATGCACTTTTGTAGTCGAATTTTCCACAGATTAAATGCCTCAAGCCATTCATTTCTTGGAATAGCTTTGCTTCATATATGAGACACTTAAACTATGGCTTTTTTTAATTTGCGAAAGAGTTTCGAGGAACCATGTTAAACAAAACAAACACGTTCTATCAGATAACCTTAAAAATACTTATGCAGTGACGTAACCACCACATACCATATATGCTTAGCCTCGATTTTAACTGACATAATGAATGAAAAAAATTAACTAAATTATCATTACTAAATCACTAAATAAATCATGCAATAAATTCAATTTTCGAATGAACAGAGATGTATAAGATAGTTTTATATTTTAGAAAAGGAAATATATTTAGAAAAGGAAAAAAATATTTTTGAAGTTTTACTTGTAACAATACTTAATGCTAAACCTAATAAAAAAACTCATTTTTTAAACTTGTCTCTCCAAGTCAACTATTTGTAATTTTTGAATGATTTTTAGGATTAAAGGATTTAGACATACACAGGCAGACACAAGAACACTTCTTTTTCTTATTACAGACTACAATGTAATAGGACTAATATTTTTATCAAGATTCTTTTACGACTTTCGCAGAGCATGGAAGAAAAGGGTGCCCAAGTCAAATTTTTTGATGGTTTTCCATTAATGGACCAACATCAATAATTCCATCAATAATTCCATCATGAACCATTATATTTTTTGAGGGTAACCAACATAGGTAACCATCACCCCAATTTGGACTGATTTATGATGGTCCAACTAAAGAATAGCAACTTGTTTTGATCCTTTGTTCATGTTGAACCATCAGAAATTTTCATCATAGTTTCTTAGACAAAAAAATATTCATTAAGTATATTTAACCTATATAATAAAATCTATTCTATGAAATTTCAACAAACACGACAACCTCTTAGAGTTACTTCTGTGTTGACTAAAATCATATCTCTTTAAATTTTTTTTGTATTATATGATTATTTAATAAATTCGTTGAAATTAAAATACTATATTGTGCCTGATACATTAATTATCTTTTTTAGTTACATTTCGCCTTTACGATACAGATGGGAATGGATATCTAGATAACAATGTAAGTAAAGTCTTAAAATAGCTTGATTATGACTTTTGTGTAAAGAATGATATGATTTTGATGATGTTAGATTTATATTTCTTTAATGTTCATAACTCATTAGCACCATGATGATTTAAAAACGGGATTTAAATTTATTTTGCGAAGGATTTGTTTTTGAGTAAACTGCCGCTGTAAAAAATTCAGGGAGCTTCTAAAGTAAATATTACTGTCAGTTTTGTTTTTCAGCATAATTTTATTTTTACAATAAATTACTGATCACCAACGCATAATATGAGAAGCAGTCAAAAAGGGTGACTCGAAAACCCTCACTAAATAAAATTTCCCCGCATTTATAATTATTACTCTTTAATTCCACTTAAGTGAAGGTACGGGTGAACATCACTCATTAAAAAACAACGGTATTTGGAAACAAAGATGTCGAATGTTTATACACTGCTCAAAACAATTAAAGGATATTGTAGTAAGTCTTGTATAAAATAACGGTATAAGCAATTTTTTTTTGTTTTGTATGAAATCGAAGAAGAGAGTTACAAATGCAAATTTTTCTTATATTTTCAAACTTCGCAGTATGAAAATTTTGAGTCTGACGTCGAAGATGACGCTTTAGTAGCAGTGAATTTAATTTTGCTTTCAAATTAATGTAATGTAAGACAAAGCGGAAAAGAATAATCGACATTTAGTAAGCTTGTTGTTTCGATGAGTGCGATGTCTCAACGAAGTTATTTAACCGAATCAGAAGCTTGGAGAGTTGTTAGCCGGTTAGAGGAAGGCCAAACACAAGCCGAAGCAGCAGAAGCCATTGGAGTTTCACAAAGTGTGATCTCCGGGATCTGGAACCTTTTTTTTTCTTTTTTTTTTCTTTTTTTTGGAGACTGGAAATCAGGTCGAGACGTGCAACAACGCCCAATGAAGACCGTTATTTGTGCTAACGGCTCTGAGACACCGAAATATGAAGGCCACACTTCTTCAACGACACCTTCGGCTACTGGTGACACAGTTTCGACACAAACTGTCCACAACCACATTCACGCTGTAGGTTTGTATGATCGCCGATAAATGGTGTGTGCCACGTTAACAGCAAGGCACTGTCACGTCCGCAGGGAGTGAGCAACAGATCATGTGAGCGGGAAGAGAAATGAATGTCGCAATATTCTTTTCTCTGACAAGTCCCGTTTTTCTGTTCATCCAGATAATAGGCGTATTTTCATCTGGAGGGAACGTGGCTCTGAAACAATCCTGCGTTCGTGCACGAAAGTTTATGATTTAGCTGTGTGGTGTGATAGTCTATATTGGAATCTCCATTGATGGGCGCACTGATCTCCATATCATTCGAAATGGAGCTCTGACCGGTCTCCTACATAGTAATGAGATCCTGAGACCTATTGTAGTCCTTTAATCTGCAGCAATTGGAGAGGACTTCATGTTAAAGAGCGACAATTGTAGACATCAACGTGCTAACTGGTGGATGGTTTCCTATTGTAAGAAGGAATCATACGAATGGATTGACCAGCATGTTCTCCGCACATGAACCCAATCGAGCAATTTTAAGGCATCCTAGGCAGACGATCGCTGGACACCTACCACCCCACAAACTCTCCAAGAACTGGAAAGAGCTGTTCTGGGGGAGATGAACAGAATACCCCCCCGCCACTCATTAATAACCTCATTGACTCGATGCCTCAAAGGTTGCTGGGTATCCTGGAAAGCCATACTCCTTACTAAAAACGATTTTCTTTTAAGGAAACATCTTTGTTTTATTTGTTTTTCTCATGTGCACAAATCGTATCTTTTTCCTTCTGTACCCAAATGTTGAACAAAACACATTTTTTTTCTGCCAAACAAATGTCATTTTTTATCTCGTATAGCCTACTACGTCTGTCGATAATGTATCCATCATTCAAATAATTCTCCTGGTGCAAGATCAACCCACTACCTCAATTTCCTTTAATTGTTTTGAGCAGTGTATTTTTGGGAAAGGAGTTTCTCTGTGGAGCTGGACTACCAACAATGTACTTCGTGGGGCTAGGCAAACTTCGTGGGGCTAGGCAAGCATCATCTATAGAAAGAATCAAGTTAACGTGTCTTATACACTAGTGAATAGGAGTTGAATAATTGTAGTGGTAGCAGCTACGCTACAATAATCCCCCACCAGAATTTTATCTGGCATGGAATTCGATTAATCTTTATCACTAGTTGATTCATAGCTGTTTTGTGAGATGCCGAATGAGCTGTATTAAGATCACGTAACTTCGAAAGTTGGTGGTGAGAGCTGAATTAAGATAACAGTTATGTGCGTTCTTTTCTATGTTACTATTAGCTGTCTAGTGTGTACAGGCCTTCGTTGTGTGTGTTCGAGACTGACTAGCAACAGACTGACTAGCGAGGAGAACAATGTTGCAAACACAAATAGCAAATCAACTGTTCACTTTGTTCACACAGAATCATCATAATTTTTTTAATAGAATTGAATTAAATTGTTTAGTTTTTATGTCCCCTAATAAAAAGAAGCTTTCTGTTTTTAAGATTTTTATGAAATTCGTCTTTGGCAACAGTGAACGAAAAAGTTTTTGATTAAAGACAGTTTTTTTATGTGCCAAAAGTTAATATTTTTTTAAGCTTAAACTACAGACGATTTCTTTTACAAATTAAAGCTTATTCGGCAGCTAGACTATTATCTGATTTTTTTTTTTTTAAATTCAGACACAATTTCTCGAGCAGTGTAAAATTTCGGGAATGTCAAAGCGGTATTCTATTTTAAACGCAATGTATTCTTGAGAATCTCATGAATGTGTTGAGAATTGATTTTCACTTTTGTGAAATTAATAAATTTGTGTGAATCAGGAAACTAGTCAAAATAGATTATGAAAGTATCGTTTACCTTTACTGAAAAAAAAAATGTGATATTGGTCTTACTACTTCTTATGATAAGTGTGCATTTGGAGCGAGGTAGTCGGTACGAAGCAGGAGGACACAAATCGAGTAATTATGATTCAAACCTGGCCTACAAACCGAGTACACTGTAAAAAATTCCTGATCAAATTATGGTATAAAATACCGGCAGTTTTGATACCTCATCCGTAAAAACAATTTTACAGTTAAATTCATTTTTATCGCAAATATTATACCCTAACTTTCACAGTGATATTCATTTAAACAGAGTGATTCAGTAATTCTACGGTAATTATTACTGTAAAAATTACTCCATTTTAGATTTTTGTTCGGTAACATGTTCCAGTAAAAATAGATTTTACAGTAAAAAGTAGTGACCCTAAGTGCTGGTACATTTTACCGTGACTTGATCTTGAATATTTACAGTTAAAAGGTTCTTTTATTTCACAGATTTCAAATTTAGTGATAGTTTGCAACCCATCTGCGTGAAAAATAATCTAAAATTATAGTATTATTTGATTATTTCACATTATTATATACTATTAAATAACATACCAGAATTATAGAGTATATATTAACATATATTAACAATATATATTAATACATATTAATATTATATATTAACATATATTAATATTATTAATATATATGAGCAATTCATACAATATGAACTAAGTTTTAAGCATAAAAAAATAATAATAGTCTTAAAACTGACAGCCTTTATTTTTACAGCTAATTGATAAATAAATATTTTCTAAAAGTTCTCTAAAAACTGATAGAAAGCTTCTTTGTGAAGATTTTGTTTTTTAAAAAATTAAAAGCCTATATTTTATCAATCAAGCATTTAGCGCAAATATCACTTTTATTTAATCAATTCTCTCCGAGGCTATTTGTTGCTTAGGATAATCCTTCTCAAGGCACCATAAAACTTCCTTTTTTTACCACCCGCAAGCTTTTCTCTTAAAAAAAATATATAAATAAATAAAACTTGTTTTTTCCTCCCATACCGGAGGAAGAGTCATGGTACTAGAAAGCAATATTTCCATCAATCCACGGATATATTTACTTCGGCAAAGAAATAGATGAAGGCCCATCATTTCATTTCGTGGACGTTTATTGACTTCAGAGTTTTCCTCCCCTTCTTTGTTGGATGAGTTAGGCGGGATCCTTAATTCTTTTGGGGTTTTCACTGTACTTAAGTTCCCTCTGGTATTTTATTTTCCTTGTACTATTTTCATCCGTTCTCTGTAAGATACTTGGATGTGTCAGATGTTGTTTTCCCTAAAAATATCATTAGAGGTATTTTAATGATATAATGGAGTATTATGCTTACGGAAGAGAATTACTTTACAATGTGGATTGAATATTTTACTCAAACGTTTTGTTTACGGTTGTAGATAAGACTCTGCATTGAATCGAGAGAAGTATAAATCCCAATTTGATTGGCTCGAGAATTTTTGCTTACGTGATATAAGGCTTTTTAGCAAATAACATGCTACTTTTGTAACTGTTGTAGAGTATGTAACAGTGTTACTTGACTATTAGGTTAAAATGTGTTTATATTGCAAATTGTGCAAATTGTGAAAATGGGGCAAAATACCAATATGGAGAAAAGCCACAGTTAGGTGAAAATGAAAAGTGTTTTTGTTCTTATTTTTTTAATATTTCATAATATCATGGGATAGAGTCCCCTTGCCGTCAGACTAACCGTGGGAGGTTTCCGTGGTTTTCCTCTCCATGTAGCGCAAATGCGGGTTAATTATATCAAAAAGTCCTCCACGAAGACAAAGTTTTTGTCAATACTTGATCCTGGAGTTCCCTTGTCTTCTGGGTTGGATTCAAAATTACAAGACTACGGCGTTGAACATTGATAGTCGCAAACTCAAAATTCAGTCGGCTGTTCAACGACGGTTATAAAATAAAATATTTCATAAGTTACTCCAACACTGCATTGTCTGGACTCATTAAAAATTTTTAAAAAAACTGAGAATTATGTGTCGATTTCAATGCATTTTATATAGGTAGAAAAGTCTCACCAAATGGGAGACTTTTAAAAAAAAGTTAAATTAATTTTTAAAAATATATTAACTATTTATCCCTTCTGAAACCCAAGGTAATTCTTTACAGCAAGATTATTTAGTAAATCAATACTTCCGTCAATCCTCGGATATAGTTGCTTTGTTAAAGAAATAGATGAAGAACTATCACTTCATTTCGTGGACATTTATTGGAGCCTTTCTCCCCTTTTTGATTGGATGAACCAGGAAGAGCCGTCTCGAATCTCGTGGCCCTCATTCTTTTTCAGTTTTTACTATACTTAAGGAGAAGTTCTCTCTTGTATTTTTTTTTCCCCCTCTTGTATTATTTTTTTCAATTTTCTGTAAAATACTAGTATTGTTTTGTTGTTCTTCCTAATGCGCATTAGAGATATTTTAATGATATAATGCAGTAAAATGTTTTCGGAAAGAATTAATTTATAATAGCTTTTTATTTCAATGTGGATTTAATATTTTGTTTCGTCTATTATAAAAGTTTTCTTTGTGGCTCTACTAGATAAAATTGGGCAAAGAATAAATCCTGATTTGGTTTGTTCTTATTTTTTTTTCAAAGGTTCTATCGTCACATTAAATAAAGCTTTTTAACGTGTGTTTTTTATTTTTTCAGCGTTTGTATGTATTTGTTCCACATTTGTTGTGAACAGCTGTATTCATAACTGTTACGTTAGGATTTCGCTTTCTTTAGCCAGCACACTCAGTGCATGCAAAAAGTAACAGTTAGTTAGGGGAAAATGAAAAGCGTTTGTCATCTGATCTAATTTTCTTAACGTTTAAAAAAATATTCCAACGCTGCTTTGTCTGGAATCAAAAAATGTTTGAATAATTCAGAACTGATAGTCAACTTTAAAACTATTTTTGAAGGCAATGATGTTACATAAAATGGTGAGCTATAATATGGTGAGCTATAGAGCTTTTGGTTTGATATGGTGAGCTTTTAGTTTATTTACACCGTTGGCAACGTTCGGTTGACAACTGTAGTTGTAATTTGGTTTTTTTATTCTCGGCCGTCAGATCAGATGGTTGTGTTCTTGTTTTAGTTAATAAATTTAGTTTATGTATGAATGATATATATTTCTTTATGCATAACGCACAATAGACCCTCGAAGACAAGGGGGCCTAAAATCTGATCTAATTTTCTTAACGTTTAAAAAAATATTCCGACGCTGCTTTGTCTGGAATCAAAAAATGTTTGAATAATTCAGAACTGATAGTCAACTTTAAAACTATTTTTGAAGGCAATGATGTTACATAAAATGGTGAGCTATAATATGGTGAGCTATAGAGCTTTTGGTTTGATATGGTGAGCTTTTAGTTTATTTACACCGTTGGCAACGTTCGGTTGACAACTGTAGTTGTAATTTGGTTTTTTTATTCTCGGCCGTCAGATCAGATGGTTGTGTTCTTGTTTTAGTTAATAAATTTAGTTTATGTATGAATGATATATATTTCTTTATGCATAACGCACAATAGACCCTCGAAGACAAGGGGGCCTAAAATCTGATCTAATTTTCTTAACGTTTAAAAAAATATTCCGACGCTGCTTTGTCTGGAATCAAAAAATGTTTGAATAATTCAGAACTGATAGTCAACTTTAAAACTATTTTTGAAGGCAATGATGTTACATAAAATGGTGAGCTATAATATGGTGAGCTATAGAGCTTTTGGTTTGATATGGTGAGCTTTTAGTTTATTTACACCGTTGGCAACGTTCGGTTGACAACTGTAGTTGTAATTTGGTTTTTTTATTCTCGGCCGTCAGATCAGATGGTTGTGTTCTTGTTTTAGTTAATAAATTTAGTTTATGTATGAATGATATATATTTCTTTATGCATAACGCACAATAGACCCTCGAAGACAAGGGGGCCTAAAATCTGATCTAATTTTCTTAACGTTTAAAAAAATATTCCAACGCTGCTTTGTCTGGAATCAAAAAATGTTTGAATAATTCAGAACTGATAGTCAACTTTAAAACTATTTTTGAAGGCAATGATGTTACATAAAATGGTGAGCTATAATATGGTGAGCTATAGAGCTTTTGGTTTGATATGGTGAGCTTTTAGTTTATTTACACCGTTGGCAACGTTCGGTTGACAACTGTAGTTGTAATTTGGTTTTTTTATTCTCGGCCGTCAGATCAGATGGTTGTGTTCTTGTTTTAGTTAATAAATTTAGTTTATGTATGAATGATATATATTTCTTTATGCATAACGCACAATAGACCCTCGAAGACAAGGGGGCCTAAAATCTGATCTAATTTTCTTAACGTTTAAAAAAATATTCCGACGCTGCTTTGTCTGGAATCAAAAAATGTTTGAATAATTCAGAACTGATAGTCAACTTTAAAACTATTTTTGAAGGCAATGATGTTACATAAAATGGTGAGCTATAATATGGTGAGCTATAGAGCTTTTGGTTTGATATGGTGAGCTTTTAGTTTATTTACACCGTTGGCAACGTTCGGTTGACAACTGTAGTTGTAATTTGGTTTTTTTATTCTCGGCCGTCAGATCAGATGGTTGTGTTCTTGTTTTAGTTAATAAATTTAGTTTATGTATGAATGATATATATTTCTTTATGCATAACGCACAATAGACCCTCGAAGACAAGGGGGCCTAAAATCTGATCTAATTTTCTTAACGTTTAAAAAAATATTCCGACGCTGCTTTGTCTGGAATCAAAAAATGTTTGAATAATTCAGAACTGATAGTCAACTTTAAAACTATTTTTGAAGGCAATGATGTTACATAAAATGGTGAGCTATAATATGGTGAGCTATAGAGCTTTTGGTTTGATATGGTGAGCTTTTAGTTTATTTACACCGTTGGCAACGTTCGGTTGACAACTGTAGTTGTAATTCGGTTTTTTTATTCTCGGCCGTCAGATCAGATGGTTGTGTTCTTGTTTTAGTTAATAAATTTAGTTTATGTATGAATGATATATATTTCTTTATGCATAACGCACAATAGACCCTCGAAGACAAGGGGGCCTAAAATCTGATCTAATTTTCTTAACGTTTAAAAAAATATTCCGACGCTGCTTTGTCTGGAATCAAAAAATGTTTGAATAATTCAGAACTGATAGTCAACTTTAAAACTATTTTTGAAGGCAATGATGTTACATAAAATGGTGAGCTATAATATGGTGAGCTATAGAGCTTTTGGTTTGATATGGTGAGCTTTTAGTTTATTTACACCGTTGGCAACGTTCGGTTGACAACTGTAGTTGTAATTTGGTTTTTTTATTCTCGGCCGTCAGATCAGATGGTTGTGTTCTTGTTTTAGTTAATAAATTTAGTTTATGTATGAATGATATATATTTCTTTATGCATAACGCACAATAGACCCTCGAAGACAAGGGGGCCTAAAATCTGATCTAATTTTCTTAACGTTTAAAAAAATATTCCAACGCTGCTTTGTCTGGAATCAAAAAATGTTTGAATAATTCAGAACTGATAGTCAACTTTAAAACTATTTTTGAAGGCAATGATGTTACATAAAATGGTGAGCTATAATATGGTGAGCTATAGAGCTTTTGGTTTGATATGGTGAGCTTTTAGTTTATTTACACCGTTGGCAACGTTCGGTTGACAACTGTAGTTGTAATTTGGTTTTTTTATTCTCGGCCGTCAGATCAGATGGTTGTGTTCTTGTTTTAGTTAATAAATTTAGTTTATGTATGAATGATATATATTTCTTTATGCATAACGCACAATAGACCCTCGAAGACAAGGGGGCCTAAAATCTGATCTAATTTTCTTAACGTTTAAAAAAATATTCCAACGCTGCTTTGTCTGGAATCAAAAAATGTTTGAATAATTCAGAACTGATAGTCAACTTTAAAACTATTTTTGAAGGCAATGATGTTACATAAAATGGTGAGCTATAATATGGTGAGCTATAGAGCTTTTGGTTTGATATGGTGAGCTTTTAGTTTATTTACACCGTTGGCAACGTTCGGTTGACAACTGTAGTTGTAATTTGGTTTTTTTATTCTCGGCCGTCAGATCAGATGGTTGTGTTCTTGTTTTAGTTAATAAATTTAGTTTATGTATGAATGATATATATTTCTTTATGCATAACGCACAATAGACCCTCGAAGACAAGGGGGCCTAAAATCTGATCTAATTTTCTTAACGTTTAAAAAAATATTCCGACGCTGCTTTGTCTGGAATCAAAAAATGTTTGAATAATTCAGAACTGATAGTCAACTTTAAAACTATTTTTGAAGGCAATGATGTTACATAAAATGGTGAGCTATAATATGGTGAGCTATAGAGCTTTTGGTTTGATATGGTGAGCTTTTAGTTTATTTACACCGTTGGCAACGTTCGGTTGACAACTGTAGTTGTAATTTGGTTTTTTTATTCTCGGCCGTCAGATCAGATGGTTGTGTTCTTGTTTTAGTTAATAAATTTAGTTTATGTATGAATGATATATATTTCTTTATGCATAACGCACAATAGACCCTCGAAGACAAGGGGGCCTAAAATCTGATCTAATTTTCTTAACGTTTAAAAAAATATTCCAACGCTGCTTTGTCTGGAATCAAAAAATGTTTGAATAATTCAGAACTAATAGTCAACTTTAAAACTATTTTTGAAGGCAATGATGTTACATAAAATGGTGAGCTATAATATGGTGAGCTATAGAGCTTTTGGTTTGATATGGTGAGCTTTTAGTTTATTTACACCGTTGGCAACGTTCGGTTGACAACTGTAGTTGTAATTTGGTTTTTTTATTCTCGGCCGTCAGATCAGATGGTTGTGTTCTTGTTTTAGTTAATAAATTTAGTTTATGTATGAATGATATATATTTCTTTATGCATAACGCACAATAGACCCTCGAAGACAAGGGGGCCTAAAATCTGATCTAATTTTCTTAACGTTTAAAAAAATATTCCAACGCTGCTTTGTCTGGAATCAAAAAATGTTTGAATAATTCAGAACTGATAGTCAACTTTAAAACTATTTTTGAAGGCAATGATGTTACATAAAATGGTGAGCTATAATATGGTGAGCTATAGAGCTTTTGGTTTGATATGGTGAGCTTTTAGTTTATTTACACCGTTGGCAACGTTCGGTTGACAACTGTAGTTGTAATTCGGTTTTTTTATTCTCGGCCGTCAGATCAGATGGTTGTGTTCTTGTTTTAGTTAATAAATTTAGTTTATGTATGAATGATATATATTTCTTTATGCATAACGCACAATAGACCCTCGAAGACAAGGGGGCCTAAAATCTGATCTAATTTTCTTAACGTTTAAAAAAATATTCCGACGCTGCTTTGTCTGGAATCAAAAAATGTTTGAATAATTCAGAACTGATAGTCAACTTTAAAACTATTTTTGAAGGCAATGATGTTACATAAAATGGTGAGCTATAATATGGTGAGCTATAGAGCTTTTGGTTTGATATGGTGAGCTTTTAGTTTATTTACACCGTTGGCAACGTTCGGTTGACAACTGTAGTTGTAATTTGGTTTTTTTATTCTCGGCCGTCAGATCAGATGGTTGTGTTCTTGTTTTAGTTAATAAATTTAGTTTATGTATGAATGATATATATTTCTTTATGCATAACGCACAATAGACCCTCGAAGACAAGGGGGCCTAAAATCTGATCTAATTTTCTTAACGTTTAAAAAAATATTCCAACGCTGCTTTGTCTGGAATCAAAAAATGTTTGAATAATTCAGAACTGATAGTCAACTTTAAAACTATTTTTGAAGGCAATGATGTTACATAAAATGGTGAGCTATAATATGGTGAGCTATAGAGCTTTTGGTTTGATATGGTGAGCTTTTAGTTTATTTACACCGTTGGCAACGTTCGGTTGACAACTGTAGTTGTAATTTGGTTTTTTTATTCTCGGCCGTCAGATCAGATGGTTGTGTTCTTGTTTTAGTTAATAAATTTAGTTTATGTATGAATGATATATATTTCTTTATGCATAACGCACAATAGACCCTCGAAGACAAGGGGGCCTAAAATCTGATCTAATTTTCTTAACGTTTAAAAAAATATTCCAACGCTGCTTTGTCTGGAATCAAAAAATGTTTGAATAATTCAGAACTGATAGTCAACTTTAAAACTATTTTTGAAGGCAATGATGTTACATAAAATGGTGAGCTATAATATGGTGAGCTATAGAGCTTTTGGTTTGATATGGTGAGCTTTTAGTTTATTTACACCGTTGGCAACGTTCGGTTGCCAACTGTAGTTGTAATTTGGTTTTTTTATTCTCGGCCGTCAGATCAGATGGTTGTGTTCTTGTTTTAGTTAATAAATTTAGTTTATGTATGAATGATATATATTACTTTATGCATAACGCACAATAGACCCTCGAAGACAAGGGGGCCTAAAATCTGATCTAATTTTCTTAACGTTTAAAAAAATATTCCAACGCTGCTTTGTCTGGAATCAAAAAATGTTTGAATAATTCAGAACTGATAGTCAACTTTAAAACTATTTTTGAAGGCAATGATGTTACATAAAATGGTGAGCTATAATATGGTGAGCTATAGAGCTTTTGGTTTGATATGGTGAGCTTTTAGTTTATTTACACCGTTGGCAACGTTCGGTTGACAACTGTAGTTGTAATTTGGTTTTTTTATTCTCGGCCGTCAGATCAGATGGTTGTGTTCTTGTTTTAGTTAATAAATTTAGTTTATGTATGAATGATATATATTTCTTTATGCATAACGCACAATAGACCCTCGAAGACAAGGGGGCCTAAAATCTGATCTAATTTTCTTAACGTTTAAAAAAATATTCCAACGCTGCTTTGTCTGGAATCAAAAAATGTTTGAATAATTCAGAACTGATAGTCAACTTTAAAACTATTTTTGAAGGCAATGATGTTACATAAAATGGTGAGCTATAATATGGTGAGCTATAGAGCTTTTGGTTTGATATGGTGAGCTTTTAGTTTATTTACACCGTTGGCAACGTTCGGTTGACAACTGTAGTTGTAATTTGGTTTTTTTATTCTCGGCCGTCAGATCAGATGGTTGTGTTCTTGTTTTAGTTAATAAATTTAGTTTATGCATGAATGATATATATTTCTTTATGCATAACGCACAATAGACCCTCGAAGACAAGGGGGCCTAAAATCTGATCTAATTTTCTTAACGTTTAAAAAAATATTCCAACGCTGCTTTGTCTGGAATCAAAAAATGTTTGAATAATTCAGAACTGATAGTCAACTTTAAAACTATTTTTGAAGGCAATGATGTTACATAAAATGGTGAGCTATAATATGGTGAGCTATAGAGCTTTTGGTTTGATATGGTGAGCTTTTAGTTTATATACACCGTTGGCAACGTTCGGTTGACAACTGTAGTTGTAATTTGGTTTTTTTATTCTCGGCCGTCAGATCAGATGGTTGTGTTCTTGTTTTAGTTAATAAATTTAGTTTATGTATGAATGATATATATTTCTTTATGCATAACGCACAATAGACCCTCGAAGACAAGGGGGCCTAAAATCTGATCTGATTTTCTTAACGTTTAAAAAAATATTCCAACGCTGCTTTGTCTGGAATCAAAAAATGTTTGAATAATTCAGAACTGATAGTCAACTTTAAAACTATTTTTGAAGGCAATGATGTTACATAAAATGGTGAGCTATAATATGGTGAGCTATAGAGCTTTTGGTTTGATATGGTGAGCTTTTAGTTTATTTACACCGTTGGCAACGTTCGGTTGACAACTGTAGTTGTAATTTGGTTTTTTTATTCTCGGCCGTCAGATCAGATGGTTGTGTTCTTGTTTTAGTTAATAAATTTAGTTTATGTATGAATGATATATATTTCTTTATGCATAACGCACAATAGACCATCGAAGACAAGGGGGCCTAAAATCTGATCTAATTTTCTTAACGTTTAAAAAAATATTCCAACGCTGCTTTGTCTGGAATCAAAAAATGTTTGAATAATTCAGAACTGATAGTCAACTTTAAAACTATTTTTGAAGGCAATGATGTTACATAAAATGGTGAGCTATAATATGGTGAGCTATAGAGCTTTTGGTTTGATATGGTGAGCTTTTAGTTTATTTACACCGTTGGCAACGTTCGGTTGACAACTGTAGTTGTAATTTGGTTTTTTTATTCTCGGCCGTCAGATCAGATGGTTGTGTTCTTGTTTTAGTTAATAAATTTAGTTTATGTATGAATGATATATATTTCTTTATGCATAACGCACAATAGACCCTCGAAGACAAGGGGGCCTAAAATCTGATCTAATTTTCTTAACGTTTAAAAAAATATTCCAACGCTGCTTTGTCTGGAATCAAAAAATGTTTGAATAATTCAGAACTGATAGTCAACTTTAAAACTATTTTTGAAGGCAATGATGTTACATAAAATGGTGAGCTATAATATGGTGAGCTGTAGAGCTTTTGGTTTGATATGGTGAGCTTTTAGTTTATTTACACCGTTGGCAACGTTCGGTTGACAACTGTAGTTGTAATTTGGTTTTTTTATTCTCGGCCGTCAGATCAGATGGTTGTGTTCTTGTTTTAGTTAATAAATTTAGTTTATGTATGAATGATATATATTTCTTTATGCATAACGCACAATAGACCCTCGAAGACAAGGGGGCCTAAAATCTGATCTAATTTTCTTAACGTTTAAAAAAATATTCCAACGCTGCTTTGTCTGGAATCATAAAATGTTTGAATAATTCAGAATTGATAGTCAACTTTAAAACTATTTTTGAAGGCAATGATGTTACATAAAATAAGCGCAGCTTAACCCTGTCCCGTCCCCGTAAGGGGGCATTCAGGTAATACTGTGAACTCCGTGCGCGTACGTGACCTACAACAGTAAGAAAGATGGCACTTTTGCTTAGTAACGATAAGATGGCACTTTTGCTTAGTAACGATAAGATGGCAACACTTGCATCGACAGGGAGGCCCATGACCTGGAGCAAATTTGTGATGAACGGGTACGAAAGAAATAAGAATTAGTTAAATTTAGCATGTTTTCGACAGTCTGGCTGCTGTACGCAATTCTTTATGCATAAAATAACGCTTTTTAGCGTGTATTTTCTTTTTTTATAAATGTCGGAAGTTTATAACAGTTATTCGTAACTTCCAGTTTAGCATTTGTCTATCTTTAGCCAGCGTAATTTATGAAAATGATAAAGAAAAGCCACAGTTTCATGAAAATGAAAAGCGTTTTTGATTTGATTTTAAAATGTTTTAAAAAAAAAACCCTACGCTTCATTGGGCGAAATCATAAAAATATTGATAAATTAAGAATTAATCGTTGAATTTAAACTATTTTTCGTAAGCAAGAAATGCATATTCACTCTTTGGCGAATAGTTAAAATAGTTAATGCTATTTTCATTACTACTGTGAGATTGCATCAATCATTCATAAGTTTTAGGTCAAGTTTAGCCTAATTTAAGCCAGTACCCTCTATGTTAAATCGCAAAATGGAGCAAAACATAAACATGTAGATAAACCACTGTTGTTGAAAAAGAAAAATCTTCATAATCTAATTTTTTAATATCGCAAAATTTGCTCTACTACATTATCTGAGTTCATAAAAATTTTCAAAAACTTCAGTTTACTCATTGATTGTGATAATTTTCATCAGAAAAAAAATTTGCCTGGTTGGTCATTTTTTAAAACCATTAATAACTTTTAAAGTTATTTTTATTTGTCCTTTCTAAAGTACAGATAGTTCTTTATGGCTATATTGTTTAAAATAACAGCTTTGCCTTAAGTATAAGAAACCGTGGCTTTTTTTCATTTTTCTTCATGTGAAAGCCTAGACAAGCACGGTTAATGATTTTCATCTATCTAGATAGAAACATTTCGCGGAATTGACGGTTTCCTAAAAATTCCATATATGTGTGTGTGTGTGTGTGTAAAATGATGCAGTCGGACCGAGCAGGAAAACAGACTAAGGATTTAAGGATTTTAATGAAAGCAGAGTAACTTTTATTATGTCATTCTTTGTTGAGTGGAAAAGAAAAAAAATGTTAACTCCATTCACGATCAGTCTTTCTGGTAGGGAAAATCTTGCAAAAAATCCGAAAATGTCTCTATTTAGGGAAAAGAGGGAAATCTTAGAAATTAGTATTGGTTTATTAAATAGATCACGCGATTCCCACGAAGCGTAAAGGGAAAAATTTCTTTATTTAAATTTATGTATAGTTAGGCCAAAAATAGATTTAGAAACAGGATGTGGCTTTTTAAAAGTATTATAAAGTGTTTCGATTCGAATAATTAATTAGTAATAAATTAGGAGTTGTTTTATAACGAAGAAACTTAACATTAAAAGATTAATAGAAGCTTTTTATGTTACATCCCCCCCTCGCCGAAAAAGTTTAACTAATATCTAAAAATTTTAAAAATTATCCCTTTGCAAAACTTTCCCTATGATGACACAATTAAAAAAAAAGAATCAAATTGAAAAAAAAATAATCTTTCTTCTTCATTTCAGTTCCAATCCCAAATGAAGAATCTTTGATTCCACCGTGTTTTTAAATGAAATAAAATTTAGCTAATAAGTGGTTTTTTGCTGTGGTTGAATATGATCCATCAGATTAGGGTAACGTTTTTTTTTTTTTTTTTTTTTCCCTTAAATATCAACTTGTAACCTTGTTATTAATAATAATGATTAGTAATTCCATTCTTAATTTAGATCCTAAAAATAAATATCAAGGACAGTGATTACGAAATATAATTGCTTCTTTCGTTTGGTTGTCAGCACTTTACTAATCACGAAAGAGATTTATTGCTTGTTTTCAATTCGTACCATTAAAAATGCATAAACTAATTAAAAGAGACTGATGCTAAATATCTCAATATATATATATATATATATATATATGCTCTTTCTTATTAAAAATTTATTATAATTATGATCTATCGGTTTTTCTGAACAGAAATTTTCTAATTATTAATCCAATTAATTAGTTTTTATTAATATTAAATCATTGGAGTTAATCAAATTTCTTACAAATCTAACGATTTTAAAAATAATGTGACAGTTAACCCCGATTCGAAGCGATTTTTTAAAAAGTTTCATATAAAAATTCAGTTGTCATATAAAAATTCTATCTAATACTTACTAATCTATCTGTTGAAAAGTTAGATTGCGAATAATAGCTCGAGCTGACTTGTCCTTATAATATCATGAATCTTGTGTATATGGTACATTCAACTGAATTTTTACGTAAAGTAGTATATTTCATGAATTTCAAAAAGTATTCAATATTAAAATCAGATTAAAGAAGCATTCAGATTTCAGTTCCGACGGTAGTCACATTTTTACAGCAAATTTATATGGCAGGCCATAAATTATTTTTACTAGATTTCCTTGGTAAAAAATGTCAGACAGATGGCACTACAAATTCATTCGACTGTTCTTTCCATTTCGTTTTGATGGATGTGTTAGATTGTTTTTACGTAACATTAGTGTTTATGATTGGCGATCGCAACGCTCCAATGCGCCATCTGGGGAGAGACCGGTTTCATGGCTTTGGCATATTTTCCCTTTTCTTAATATTTTTCCTTTTTATTTAATAAAAATATTATTTAAAATTGCCGTGATGCTTTTCTTTAGAACTATGTTTAACGTAATTTTCAGTTCCATATAGTTTTACAACTTAAAAGATTTTAATCTATATGAAAATCATGAGAGAAACTAACGTACTTCCTTCCTCTATGACTCTCCACGCGCTAATCTGGGAAAGCTTGCGAAGTGCTGCCATAGGTAGAGAGTTCTGCTCTACGTAACATGCAGCCCATTTCGATCGCCAATAGTGTATTCGAGTATTTTAAGATAAGATTTACCTTCGTTAAAAGATTAAAACTTATTATTCTCAAGTATTTTTCTTATATTTAAACGTTAAATATCCGCAGCGTCGTCTTTTGCAAAACATTAAGCAAACATCTGAAATCTGGGTGAAAAAATTCATGCCCTGTCACATGAATTTTTTTAACATTTTGCCTTAAAAATTTTTAAAAGCCACCAGGGACATTCTCATTGCATGCGGAAAAAATTGCGCTTTCGATTTCGGAAATGCGAACGGAAACCTTATTGGCAAGTTTTTCATTGGGTAAATAAATTTCATGAATCAGATTTTCTTTCACGTCTTCGAATTTGTATATGCAATTTTTTTTTCATGTGCAGTGTGAACGGTCCCTAAGATAGATACACTTTTAAATATAGTGATGAAATGACCTGATTTTAAACATTTACATTTTCAAAACTATTACAGATATCATAATAAGCATTATACAAAATTCAAGGAAAATATTTAAATTTCTTTCTGTGCAGGCGTATGACCCATATGTAACACATATAACTTCTCATCTGTACTAAAACTCATTCAATGGATGGTGTTTTCTACACAAGGGAACGCTGCAAGTTCTGTACCGCCTATACTTCCGGGTTACTGTTTCCGGTGTATTTTAAAGCCATCTGGCTCACAAAGTGATCATTGTGCTTTGAGATTCTTGCAAACGCGGTGTTTAATTACTTTTTCCTTGTGTTTACAATGCTAAAGCTGCTAACACTAACGTAAGATGGTGCACAGCTTGCAACAAGAACAAACAGTAATAAACAAATGGAAAGAGGCCAAATCAGGACTGCCAGATAAGCGAGTTATTCAAAATCTAGCAACCATATTACCTTTTTTAACAATATATCTATAAATAATTAAAACAAATTTTCGCTTCAAACTCACTAAAATTACTTAATAACATTAATATCTTATGAAATACGGCAGATTTGAGCTACGAAGTTATCTAATTTACTTCTTTTATTGAAAACAAAATTATCTGTTTGAAAATATCGCCTCGCAGAATAAGCAATTGCAAACTTTCTAACCGGAACTACAGCAGGTATTGAGCTCGTGATTGTTACTGTTTACATTTATATTGAAAACACCATCCATACATTTTATAGTTTCCCTCAATTGGCATTTATATGTCGTTTACATCCTTGCTGTGATTTCAGTATTAGTGATTCAAGAAATGGGCCCTTAAAAAGAACCTCATACTTTGCTCATCCTTTGTTTTACTTTTTTAGGGGGAAGGGGTTACATCAAAGAAGCAGCTAAAGATTTATCTATGCCAACAGCTCTGCACAAATTTAAAAAAATTATTTGAGCAACGTCAGGAATCATTGACACTGTGAAATTTTAAAATGTTTGGGACGACTTTTAATATAGGTTAAATGTTATTTATGTAACAGAAGGGGGGGAGGACACACTTCGAAATTTTGTAGCTGGAAAAAAAACTTAATATACTTTTTTCCTTAGTTTCGTTTCTCACTATTGTATTATGTGAAATAGTAGCAAAAACATAGAATTTGTGCAGACTCGGTTTAATTAAGTTGATTATACTACTTGATTAAAAACATCATTCACTTCTAAAGTATACAAACTGGAAACAAATATCGACATGTTCCAAAGCGCTCAATAACAGGCGCCCGTTTACCAAACATGAAGGGAAGGAAACAAAAGTGATTTGAAGTATAAAACGTAAAGTTGCCTACGTAAAATGGGAAAATAAAGTGAAAAACAAAACTGGAAAAAACACAGTAGCACAGCGCCTGTTTTTAAACAACTGAAACATGTCAGCTGTTATTTCCAATTAGTACATTTTTGAAGCGAATGAAATTTTTATTAAAATACTTCCGTTTCTTTGGATTTTTTTTTATTTAAGTTAGTCATAGTTTGAATTCCAAAAATTCAAAGCCCTAAACTAGTGTTTGAATACAGTAATAATGAACCATTGTACACTTTCCAAATAACATTTTTTAAAATACATATTAGATTATTTTACAGATTTATGAACAAAAATTTTAAATTATATATATTGAAAAAAATTATACCTCAAAAAAATATTTTTATAATTGTTTGAACTGTTCTTTTAAGAAATGCATGGGAAATATTATTCCAGAAAACAGTTAAAAATCATTTACTAAACAGTTCGATTGTTTAGCAATCGTTCATTTATTTCCGTTAAATATAATTCTAAATCACATTACTTTTTCTTCTCTGCCCAAACCTCGTCGATTTTTTAATACCTGGGAAACTTTGAGCTCTATACTCCTAAAATTGTTTACATATATTAATAAAAATTCCAATTCTGTTCCTAAATGCATTCTTTTCTGATAACCTTCTACTATCCTATATCAGAACTAAGGAAATGAACAGATGGTCAACCAATCAGGGAACAATATGTCTTCACTTCCTTTCAATCTGATGTATGACGTCATTACCTCTAACTGCGTAATATCCAATCAACTATCGAAAAATCTCGGTTTCTCTCTTCTTACAAGTAAGAAGAAAACGAAAGAGTCTCCTAATCCTCGGTTTTATACGATCGATATTATTCTTTTTAGGTTTTGTTGGAATGAAGATTAGGTAAAGAAACCATAAAAGTAAAACACATTTCGGTTGATCCAATAGCAAAATGAGGAAATCGTATTGGTGCAATTCTCTTCTACGGCGTACAGCTTCTTCAGTTTAATGGCTTAACTATTATTAGTTAGATGCCTTCCTAATCTTGTAGGAGGTTGAAAACCCGGATGATTAATTTAGTTAATAGGATCAATTTAAATGTGATGCGCAAAAATTGAATTTCTTAATTTAAATTGTGTCCTATATGAGAACTTTTAATGGTTACATAACTTTAACGAAAATCGCAAACCCGTTGAACTCTCTATGGTATAATTATACTGTTAGTCCTTAACTGCATCATTATTATATTTTCACCATGATGATATAAAGCTTAAGCATTTTATTTAAGAGAAATTTATCTGCAATGAGGTAGTATATACTTCACTTGGTTTTAAGACTGCGTTATTTCAAGATGTTTCAGTGGCAATTATTTGAACTTAGCGCTGTTTTCACTTTGATCAAAATAATTGGCGTTACATTTTATGCAATATAATTCATAAACATTATATTCCCTGAAAAAATGATTCACTGAAATTAAATTTGATCTGTATTAATACAAATTTTTCAGAAAATATTTATACGCAAAAAAATTCGGTATGACTTGTTTTATATAATTCCTACAATTAGACGGACACTTTTCATTGCATTTTTTTCTTTGAGAATAATAGAATACTTTTTACTTTAAAATATGATTATATTTACTTTGAAAAAAAATAAAACACATTTCATTAATGAAACGGACAATTTATACTTTAGAAATAAATAAACAATCAGGCAGTATTTAAATAATGGAGCAATCTTAATAAAAGGTATCATTTCCTGTTTAAAATTAAGAATACAATTTTCACTATAAAATTTAATATTTTTTGCATAGAAATTATTGAATAAAACTGAATAAAAATAGAAATAAATGTAGAAAAGGAAAAAACAAAATTAAAAATATTAAAAATATGACCACTGAAGCCGACGTCTTCAGGGGGTACCGGCCCCAGTGGCCAAAAAACAAAACCTTTTCTATTGAGGAAGAAGGCAAAAGCCTAAAAACCTTCCTCAGTACCCCGAAGGTTTTGTTTAAAAGTCCAGGAGAAAAAAACATGCAAGACATAAAACTGATACAGAAAAGAAACTCATACAACTCATCAGAAACTCAAATTCTTCAGAAAATAAAAATCAACAGAAAATAAAAACTCACATAAACAAGGTCAGACAGCGAACTCTAAAGCAAACCAAATGAAAAGGAATCACTTAAACCAAAAGAAAAACAACGCCCTCTTTTAAAATGCGAAGATTGAGAAAATGATAAGAAGAAGTTGTCAAAGAAAAATTACGTCGCATATTAAAAGAATGCTTAACTGGGGCTTCTCAGTTAAGTCTTGAATTGCGCCCTGTTAAAAGAAATAAAAAAACTAATATTCTTCAATCATTTTCTTAATTAAAAAATTAACATTACAAAAATTATAAGGAAAATCATTATTACTCAAATTATTCAAAAAATTATTCACAGCCTCTTGAAAACTTTCAACATTATTGCAAATATTTTTAATCCTAACCAATTGTGAAAAAAATAAATTTTTAAAAATTTTATTACACAAATTAGTATAAAAGTTGCAGAAAAATATAACTTTAAATTTAAAAGCTTTTCTTTTATCAAAAACACCAATTTTAATAATTTTGTCCACAATAACAATTTTAAAATCTAAATACTCAACATTAAAACAATCCTCATTAGTTTTCTTCAATACCAAATCTTTAGGATAAATATTATAAATAAAATTATAATTATCACAATTAAACAAAATCAGATCATCAATATATCTAAAAGCTTTAAAATCATTATATTCAAGAAATTTAGCTTCAAAAACATGCAAAAAAAATATTAGCAAAAGCACCAGAAAAGGAATTACCTTGTGGAATTCCAATAATTTGTTTATAAAAATCTAAACCATTAAAAAGAACATTCTCAAAAAGATTAAACCTACACAAATCCAACCAATTAGACTTATCAATTTTCTCATTAAATAAATATTTATCAAAAATGCCATTACCGATATCAATAATCTTTTCGTGTGGTATACTTGTATACAAATTTTCAAAATCAAAAGTATTAATGTTGGATATTTCATTATTATTAATATAATCCAAAACATCAACATTACTATTAATAACAATATTTTTTTCTTTTTTAATTTTAAGCAAAATAATTTTTAGAAAACTAAAAAACTTTTTACTAACATCAGAATTGTAACAATTAGTACCACACGCCATAAACCTAAATTTAACAGGATTTTTATGAAATTTAACAATAGGAAATAAATATGGAAATTTAATCCTATTTAACCTAAATTTTAATATTTTACTAAACGCAATAATTCTTTTTTCAACAACCTTCCTATCTACTTCTAATTTTAAATAAGTATTATTTGCGTTATATTCTCCAATAATCAAATTTTTAAAAAAATATTTACACATAATACAAAAATTATTTGAAGCTTTATCCATACCGTAACAATAAATTTATCTATAAGATTTTTAATTTTACTAGACAGATCATAATCAATAATAGTACCACTAGGAAAAGAACCAAAACTGGTATTAATTAAATTAAAATTAACCTTTTCAATAATTTTAGCCTTCCACTCTGAAAAGCCCTCAACGGGCCAATGATATTTTCTGGAAATTTTTGCTATAAAAAAATCAAGATCTTTTTTAATGGACAAAATAAAATCTTCTTTATTCATTCTAAATCTTGTCCTAAATTTTGAACCTTTGCCTAAAATATTAATTAGATCTTCATTACCAACAATCTCCAAATTTCCCGTAATAATATGCCCATAATCATTATCAATATATTGTGAAAATTCCTTTTCATTACAATAACAATCAAATTTAGAAATACATTTTAAATTTTGACTTAAAAAATTATAATTGCAGACCCTTTTCCTAAGTGCAGAAGAATACTTAAAAGCAACAGAAACATTAATATGCTTTAAAGGAAAAAAATCCGAAAGTTCATGTATAATCTGTGGCAATTTAGCATTTTCAAATTTTTTATCATGAAAATTAATCGTACAAAAAACCTTTTCAAAATTACAAACCCTATTAAAAAGCAAATCTGTCTTACTAACACCAAGTTTTGATTTAATTATATCCAAAACAATAAATTTAACAAGTTCAGTATCATATTTAATTTTAGAACCAAAATTAATAAGAAAATTTTTAAGAACTTTATTTTTAAAACCAAAAATATATTTCCTAATATTGAAAATATTATTCAAATTAACAGGTAAATTGCAAAAATTCAAACATTTATCAAAAGCAACAACTTTACCTTAACCTTTCCCGCTACCTCTTTTATTCCTATATTTTGAATTAAAAACCCAGGAAAATCAAAAACTTTAAATCTGTCATAAATACAATAATCACCAGCATTAACAATACCTTCCCCATTAAACTTACTATTTAATCCATATGGAAAAAGAGTTTTAAGACTACTAATGTAAATATTTTCTAAATCAAGTCTATTATCTAAATTATCCATAAAATCCAAAATGAAAAGAGTAACGTTATCAAAATCATGAAATTGAAAATGCAAAATTTCATAATCAGTAGAACAATTATTATTATTAAAATTTTTAATAGCGGACCTGTGGGAATTAATCCGTTTGTGAAACTCAAGTCCTGTCTGACCAACATAACACAAATTACAACAATTGCATTGAATTAAATAAATAATATTAAAACTTTTACAAAAAAATACATTAGAAAAACTGTCAATCTGAGAATTATCTGCTAATGGACAAGTTTTACATTTTTTATTTTTGCATTTTTTAAACTTTTTAAATATTTTTATAGATTTTAATTTATTTAAACATAATACATGAGTTAGTAACTTTTTGTCCGAAGTAATCCCTAAGTCAAGATTAACTTCAGTGCTCCTTGTTTGGGCGCGCGACGAGCCATGAGCCATGAAATATTCATTAATTGTACTTTGCATTGAAATAAATTAAACCTAAAAAGAAAATACATAATTAGACATATAAACCCAGACATCCAACAAAACCCCTAAGACGCTTTAAAATTTTTTGGAAAATACCAAAAACCAGAATATATATCAAAATAACTTTTCAAATAAGAATAAGCGCAAAATGCAACTAAAACCAAATTTGAAAATTACAATACTAAAAGAATACAATTAATATCTAAACAATATGAACAAAACTTCTTTTAAAAAAATGCGCTAAAAAGCAGCAGAATTTTCAAAAAAAGAGAGAATAAAAATAGAAATAAATGTAGAAAAGGAAAAAACAAAATTAAAAATATTAAAAATATGACCACTGAAGCCGATGTCTTCAGGGGGTACCGGCCCCAGTGGCCAAAAAACAAAACCTTTTCTATTGAGGAAGAAGGCAAAAGCCTAAAAACCTTCCTCAGTACCCCGAAGGTTTTGTTTAAAAGTCCAGGAGAAAAAAAACATGCAAGACATAAAACTAATACAGAAAAGAAACTCATACAACTCATCAGAAACTCAAATTCTTCAGAAAATAAAAATCAACAGAAAATAAAAACTCACATAAACAAGGTCAGACAGCGAACTCTAAAGCAAACCAAATGAAAAGGAATCACTTAAACCAAAAGAAAAACAACGCCCTCTTTTAAAATGCGCAGATTCAGAAAATGATAGGAAGAAGTTGTCAAAGTTGTTTGTTTTTTTTGTAAAAGTTTTAATATTATTTATTTAATTCAATGCAATTGTTGTAATTTGTGTTATGTTGGTCAGACAGGACTTGAGTTTCACAAACGGATTAATTCCCACAGGACCGCTATTAAAAATTTTAATAATAATAATTGTTCTACTGATTATGAAATTTTGCATTTTCAATTTCATGATTTTGATAACGTTACTCTTTTCATTTTGGATTTTATGGATAATTTAGATAATAGACTTGATTTAGAAAATATTTACATTAGTAGTCTTAAAACTCTTTTTCCATATGGATTAAATAGTAAGTTTAATGGGGAAGGTATTGTTAATGCTGGTGATTATTGTATTTATGACAGATTTAAAGTTTTTGATTTTCTTGGGGTTTTTAATTCAAAATATAGGAATAAAAGAGGTAGTGGGAAAGGTTAAGGTAAAGTTGTTGCTTTTGATGAATTTTTGAATTTTTGCAATTTACCTGTTAATTTGAATAATATTTTCAATATTAGGAAATATATTTTTGGTTTTAAAAATAAAGTTCTTAAAAATTTTCTTATTAATTTTGGTTCTAAAATTAAATATGATACTGAACTTGTTAAATTTATTGTTTTGGATTTAATTAAATCAAAACTTGGTGTTAGTAAGACAGATTTGCTTTTTAATAAGGTTTGTAATTTTGAAAAGGTTTTTTGTACGATTAATTTTCAAGATAAAAAAATTTGAAAATGCTAAATTGCCACAGATTATACATGAACTTTCGGATTTTTTTCCTTTAAAGCATATTCATGTTTCTGTTGCTTTTAAGTATTCTTCTACACTTAGGAAAAGGGTCTGCAATTATAATTTTTTAAGTCAAAATTTAAAATGTATTTCTAAATTTGATTGTTATTGTAATGAAAAGGAATTTTCACAATATATTGATAATGATTATGGGCATATTATTACGGGAAATTTGGAGATTGTTGGTAATGAAGATCTAATTAATATTTTAGGCAAAGGTTCAAAATTTAGGACAAGATTTAGAATGAATAAAGAAGATTTTATTTTGTCCATTAAAAAAGATCTTGATTTTTTTATAGCAAAAATTTCCAGAAAATATCATTGGCCCGTTGAGGGTTTTTCAGAGTGGAAGGCTAAAATTATTGAAAAGGTTAATTTTAATTTAATTAATACCAGTTTTGGTTCTTTTCCTAGTGGTACTATTATTGATTATGATCTGTCTAGTAAAATTAAAAATCTTATAGATAAATTTTTTGTTACGGTAGTGGATAAAGCTTCAAATAATTTTTGTATTATGTGTAAATATTTTTTTAAAAATTTGATTATTGGAGAATATAACGCAAATAATACTTATTTAAAATTAAAAGTAGATAGGAAGGTTGTTGAAAAAAGAATTATTGCGTTTAGTAAAATATTAAAATTTAGGTTAAATAAGATTAAATTTCCATATTTATTTCCTATTGTTAAATTTCATAAAAATCCTGTTAAATTTAGGTTTATAGCGTGTGGTACTAATTGTTACAATTCTGATGTTAGTAAAAAGTTTTTTAGTTTTCTAAAAATTATTTTGCTTAAAACTAAAAAAGAAAAAAATATTGTTATTAATAGTAATGTTGATGTTTTGGATTATATTAATAATAATGAAATATCCAACATTAATACTTTTGATTTTGAAAATTTGTATACAAGTATACCACACGAAAAGATTATTGATATCTGTAATGGCATTTTTGATAAATATTTATTTAATGAGAAAATTGATAAGTCTAATTGGTTGGATTTGTGTAGGTTTAATCTTTTTGAGAATGTTCTTTTTAATGGTTTAGATTTTTATAAACAAATTATTGGAATTCCACAAGGTAATTCCTTTTCTGGTTCTTTTGCTAATATTTTTTTGCATGTTTTTGAAGCTAAATTTCTTGAATATAATGATTTTAAAGCTTTTAGATATATTGATGATCTGATTTTGTTTAATTGTGATAATTATAATTTTATTTATAATATTTATCCTAAAGATTTGGTTTTGAGGAAAACTAATGAGGATTGTTTTAATGTTGAGCATTTAGATTTTAAAATTGTTATTGTGGACAAAATTATTAAAATTGGTGTTTTTGATGAAAGAAAAGCTTTTAAATTAAAAGTTATATTTTTCTGAAACTTTTATACTAATTTGTGTAGTAAAATTTTTAAAAATTTAGTTTTTTCACAATTGGTTAGGATTAAAAATATTTGCAATAATGTTGAAAGTTTTCAAGAGGCTGTGAATAATTTTTTGAATAATTTGAGTAATAATGATTTTCCTTATAATTTTTGTAATGTTAATTTTTTAATTGAGAAAATGATTGAAGAATATTAGTTTTTTTATTTCTTTTAACAGGGCGCAATTCAAGACTTAACTGAGCAGCCCCAGTTAAGCATTCTTTTAATATGTGACGTAATTTTTCTTTGACAACTTCTTCCTATCATTTTCTCAATCTGCGCATTTTAAAAGAGGGCGTTGTTTTTCTTTTGGTTTAAGTGATTCCTTTTCATTTGGTTTGCTTTAGAGTTCGCTGTCTGATCTTGTTTATGTGAGTTCTTAGTTTCTGTTGATTTTTATTTTCTGAAGAATTTGAGTTTCTGATGAGTTGTATGAGTTTCTTTTCTGTATTAGTTTTATGTCTTGCATGTTTTTTTTCTCCTGGACTTTTAAACAAAACCTTCGGGGTACTGAGGAAGGTTTTTAGGCTTTTGCCTTCTTTCTCAATAGAAAAGGTTTCGTTTTTTGGCCACTGGGGCCAGTACCCCCTGAAGACGTCGGCTTCAGTGGTCATATTTTTATAATTTTTAATTTTGTTTTTTCCTTTTCTACATTTATTTCTATTTTTATTCTCTCTTTTTTTGAAAATTCTGCTGCTTTTTAGCGCATTTTTTTTTAAAGAAGTTTTGTTCATATTGTTTAGATATTAATTGTATTCTTTTAGTATTGAATAAAACTGAATTTCCTCGAATCACAATGAAAAGGGATCACTTTCAGTTTGAAATTAACAGAACACTTTTCATTATAAAACGGGGTAATTATTATTATTTATTTATTTTTTTTTTTTTAAAAAAATAGTACAAACTATTGAAAATGAAAGTTTTAAATTATTTTATTATAGAGCAAACAACATGTATGTTAGAATGGTTTGTGCATATAAATTTTTTTTATGGAAAACCATTCAAATTGTAGTTGCTTGTCTGTACTTTTAGAATACTAAAAAAATGACAACAATTATTTACATTAATATAAAAAAATTCCTACAATGTTTTTACTTTTTAAACTAACCGAAAAAGTTATTGAAAATCAAATTTATGGATTAAAGTATCCAAATTAAATTGTATATGATTTTTCGTATAGAATATCATTCTATTGCGCAGTATACAACATGGAGTATTTTAATTATAAATTATATGATATAAAAAGTTAAGTTTCTGATTTAAAGAGCTAAGTAGTTGAATGTTGAATTACATTAAACGACTCATTTGACATTAAATTTCAAAGGCCGGTTTCAAATAGTAAAACATTTAGGTTTAAAATATATGACATCCGATTTATAGCGATCCCTATTTATGTGACATCAAATTTATGGAATGAGATTTATAACTCTTAATATTTGAATTAGTTCAGGGCATTCGATTTAAAATATCAAGTTTCAGTGGAAAACATTTTAATTAAAGTTTGCGAGATATTAAATATGTGTATTGTATTTATAATACAAAGTGTTTAAATTTAATTTCATGTGAACTCAAATTTGAAGTATCATATAAGGTAATTAAAATTTACATGATATCAAGTTTGAAGTATCAGATTTATAGTGCAAAATAATATCAGATTCATAGTGTACATTTCATTTGAAGATCTATGCACTAAGCGTAAACTATAAAAACAACAAAATATTAAAAAGAAAATGCAAAATATGCAATGTCATTGTGAAATAAGTTTACGTGCTTACTTTTAGCAAAGAGGAAATATAAAAACAAAATTTTTCTATATTTTCTTATTGGAAATCATAGAAGCCTTAAGTTATAAGAAAAAAAGAGGCCTCAGAAGAAAATGAATACAAGAAACTGATTCAGCTACAATAAAAAAAAAACTGAAATAGAGATCTGTGAATGCATCATGTTGCAAAATATAATCATGGCTTAGCTTATAATCAGTAAGCATGTGATCTTCCATTTCGGCAAAACAAAATTTCTTGCTTGATTTCTTCTATTGATCCACTCTGCTTCTTTTTTACTTTTTCTTTCTTTATTTCGAATTTCAATCAATCAAGTGATACGTAAAGCAGCTGTGCAAATAGCATAAAAAGTACTTTTTCATTATAAATTTAAATATCTTTGAATAAATTTTCTATTCTAAAAGTAATATTCCTTGTACGGCTAAGCTATCGAGAAATTCAACTATCATCTATCTAATGGTAACTCCAGATAGAATCCAGTTAACATGGCTTACTACATACTAGTAAATTGGATTTGAATAATTGTAGTGTTAGCTACGCTACAGTACTCCCCCACTAGAATTTTATCTGTTATATATATATATATATATATATATATATATATATATATATATATATATATATATATATATATATATATATATATATATATATATATATATATATATATATATATATATATATATATATATATATATATATATTGCTACACGTCGGTAAGTTTGATTCTGCTTTCTTTTATTTCATGCTTTTTTCCTTCTGAATTTTTAGCGATATCGACACATATAAAGAATAGTTTTTATCTTAGGATAGTGGTTCTTTATTAAGAAATATTGCATTAAATTATACCAAAAGATGTGTCTTGGGAAAGACTTTTGGTTTTTCTCATTAATAGTTTTCTTTTTTATATTATTTTATTATTTGTTTATATATAATAAAAGCTAATTGCAATCAGCATAAGATTTCTTTTCTGGTTGCCTTTTTTTCCAAAAATGATGTATTTCATAATAAAGACTAATTACTTTACGATAATAATTACTCTTCATAATACAACGATTACTAAAAAAATAAATAAAGCAATAAAGAAAACAAATCAAATAAAAATACAAATATGACCACGGAAGCCGACGTCTTCAGGGGGTACCGGCCTCGGAAGCCATAAAACAAAACCTTTTCTATTGAGAGAAAGGACAAATGCCAAAATTAGCTCTCTCCGTACCCCGAAGGTTTTGTAGATGTCCAAGAAGAAATACATGAAATACAAAAAGCCAAATCAGAAAAGAAATATCATACAAAATCTTGAGAAAATAAAAAACTCACATTTAACCGGTTAAACAGCGATTTCGCAACCAAACTAAATGCAAAGGAAACACTAAAACAAAAGAAAACAACGCCCTCTGTTAAAATGCGCAGAATGAAAAAAAGAATGGTAAAAAAAAAGATTACGTAACAAATTAATATAATGCTTAACTGGGGCTGCTCAGTTAAAACTTCAATTTCGCCCTGTTAAAAGAAATAATAAACTAGTATTCTTCAATCATTTTCTTATTCAAAAAATTAATATTACAATAATTAAAAGGAAAATCATCATTACTCAAATTATTCACAAAATTATTCGCACCCTTCTGAAAACTTTCAACGTTATTGCAAATATTTTTAATCGTAACCAATTGTGAAAAAACTCAATTTTTGAAAATTTTATGACACAGATTAGTATTAAAGTTGCAGAAAAAAATAACTTTAAATTTAAAAGCTTTTCGTTTATCAAAAAAAAAAAAAAAAAAACAAATTTTAATTATTTTATCAACATATCAATTTTAAAATATAATTATTTAACATTCATTAGTGTTCTTCAAAACCAAATCTTTAGGATAAATACGATAAATAAAATTATAATTAAAAAGTTTTTTAATTTTTAAAAATTATTTTACTTAAAATTAAAAAAGAGAAAAGTATTGTTATAGATAGTGTAAGAGAAAAATTTTAAGACAGACCACTCTTTTTAGAAAGAGATGATTTATTTTAATTATCGCTAAATGCGATTTCAGAAGTTTTATTTTTCATTAGACGGAGCTACATGTTAGCCGGCTGTCATTATGGAAGTTACAAAATCTTCTGCCGGTTGGGGCGTTAACGCGCATGCGCGCCAACATCCCGCCCGGCCTTGCAATGTTCTCATGCAAGAACTTAACATCAAAAATTTAAAAAAATAAACACAAATATTACATAACTTGACAATATAAAACATAAACACTATAAAAATGTAAAAAACAGAATATATGACATTATGAAAAATAGTCTTTTTTTATGAATTAATAGGCAAGACAGCTATTTTAGAAACAGCTCTTTTAGATATTCCACCTTTTGTTCGAATTTTTACTACACGCACTTTATTATCCGAACCATGATAAACATAAATTATTCGGCCTAAAATCCAGGTATTTAAAGGCAAGAAATCTTCTTTTACAAGTACCATCTGTCCTATCTTTAAATCATTTTTTGTTACCACTATTTTGATCAAGCTTGTAATGTATTTAAATAATCTGACTTCCATTTTCCCCATATAAGTTGGAGAACTTTTGTAGTTTTCTGCCTTAGTTTTCTGACTTAGACGATTATCATTTAAATCAATTACATTTGGTTCAATAATTGATATTATAGGCCTCCCTATTAGGAAATGACCTGGTGTTAAAACATCAAAACTGTTATTATCACCGCTTAAGGGGCAAAGGGGGCGACCAGAGGCGTATCTAGAGAAAATGGCGCCTATAGCAATCCTCCTACCGGCGCCCTTCTTAAAATATTTTTATTTTCTATTGTTTCACATATGTCTATTATATAAATACACACCGGCATATATATATATATATATATATATATATATATATATATATAATTTTTTTTTTTTTTTTGAAGTGTTGCAAATCTAATTTTGAACAAAAATACGCGTACACAATAATTCAGATAAATGTACACCAAATGTTGCTTTGAGTTAAAGAAAACCGTAACATAACAGGATGCTGAAAATTAAAACTGAAAGAAGTTGATTTTTTAAGAGTAATTATGTTTTATTATCATCAAAACAATAAAATTATCGCGATATTTTAAATTTATTAAAGATAATTACGTTTTGTTATGGCAATTATAAAGAAAATAATTATTATTAAATTATACATTTTGGTATATTTATTATTTAGAAGTCATTAGAAGAATCACTCTTTTAATGTAGGTCATATAAGTTTGTCAACCATATCATACTAAGTTATAATAATAAAAAAAATATCTGCTGATAATTACATACTCTAGATTATATAATGACAATAATCCATTATTTATTAATGTTGCAGGAAGTTTCTAAATATAAAAGATCCAAATAATCAATTTAATTAATTTATTTACAATTCATTAAAGAAAACGATGCTCTAAATATAATTAAATTTTGCAAACTTTACATACTAGCAGATAATAAAAAAAATATCTACGCGTAATTACTTACGAAACTTTTAATTAAACAGTGACAATAATACATTATTTGTTACGAAAAATATTGCAGGAGGTTCCTAAAATTAAATGAGCCTAATAATCAGTTTAGTTAATTTATTTACAATTCATTTAAAAAAAGTGATGCTCTTAATATAATTAAATTTTGTATACATTACATACTAATAAATAATTTAAAAAAAGTATCTACACATAATGACATAAGAAACTCTTGATTAAATAGTGACAATAATACATTCTTTGATACGAAAAATATTGCAGGAGGTTTCTAAAAATGAATGAACCAAATAATCAATTTAGTTAATTTATTTACAATTCATTTAAAAAAAAAAAACGATGCTCTTAATATAATTAAATTTTGCAAACATTACATACTAATAAATAATATTAAAAAAAAGTATCTACACATAATTACATACGAAACGCGTTTGATTTGTTGGTTACCAAAGATTGACTCGAAAATGGATTTGCGCGAAGTTATATTATACTGGATAATTTAAAGACGTTTATAATAATTAAGGTTGATATTTAATCATACAATTTTAATGATTTTCAATTGCAAGGTTCGCATTAGCATACATTTATAAGAGTGGAGAAAAGTATATGCATTTTTTAATAGTTTTTTGAATATGGCTCTTTGAAGACGAAAAAGCATAGATTTTCTTACAAAATGACTGATAACTAAAAAACTAATCCAAATTTTTGAAAAAGAAAAAAAATACTTCTTCATTATGTCAAAACACAATTATGTGCCGAGTTTCATGCCTGGGCGAGGCTTCTGGGGCGATATATTGTGATTACAGACACACACACAGACGCGTTTATTATTATGTATAGATAATGATATTTCTAGCATAAATACTTTTGATTTTGAAAATTTGTACACAAGTATTCCACATGCACAGATTATTGAAATTTGTAGCGGCATTTTTGATAAGTATTTATTTAATGAGAAAATAGATAAATCTTATTGGTTGGATTTATGTAGGTTTAATCTTTTTGAGAATGTTCTTTTTAATGGTTTAGATTTTTATAAACAAATTATTGGAATTCCACAAGGTAATTCCTTTTCTGGTGCTTTTGCTAATATTTTTATATATTTTTTTAAGCTAAATTTCTTGAATATAATGAATTTAAAGCTTTCAGATATATTGATGATTTGATTTTGTTTAATTGTGATAATTATAATTTTATTTATAGTATTTATCCTAAAGATCTGGTTCTGAATAAAACTAATTTGAATTCTTTTACTATTATAAAAAAATGAAATAATATTTTAATAGTAAGTTAGGCCAGAATAGGCCATTGAAGAAAGGAAAAATAAAGAAGGAAACAAATGGAAGTAAAAAGGAATTAAAAATAGATTGACTAAGCTAATAGTAACAGTTTGTAAAAGAGAAGATAGAGTCAGCCTTTAGCTGACATGGTAAGATTCAATAAAAATACTCGGAATTTAAAAATTAGTACTGCTTTCTATATTTGGAAGAATGTTAAAACTATTTGTAAAGATTAAGAAATAAAGTTAAGGAAGTTAAACAAATCAGAGCAAAAAAGATTTAAACTAATAATAATAAAGTAAAATGAATTTAATAGTTTTAAATCTTTCAAAGAACAACTTTAAAACATATATATATATATATATATATATATATATATATATATATATATATATATATATATATATATATATATATATATATATATATAATTGACAAAAGATTGAAAAATCAAAAAAGATTTATACAAAAAACCGATGTTAAAAGAATTCATCTCAACACCTTCATAAATATCCAACACTTAAAAGCTGAGCACGTAAAAAGGTACAAAGAAGAATGTTTTACTGCTATCTGTACATACATATATATATCTCTTGACTGAGAAAGGACTTACTAACGGAAGACAAGACCTTCACTGAGGCGTGTCCCCTGAAGATCAATGAGTGGATGGGCAGGGGGGGGTAGAGCTTAGTTTTGTCCAAGTGGAAGATTACAAGCAACCCCTTGATTGGGTTTTCGTCAACATGTCTTCTCCTACAGATTACAGCCCATTGATCTTCATCAGAATCTTGTTTCTGTTATAGAGTCAATGTGAGCTTTTCTTCTTCCCTTCTCTCCACCTCTCTGTGTTGACCTCTGCAGCAGATGAAGTTTAATGAAGGGGATAAAGATTGGGTTTTTGTTTTCATGAGGTTAAATCCCTACCGTATTTCGTAGGTAAAGTGGCTCATTTTAAGAGAATACCTCTAGTTAGTGAACTTCGGAACAATGGAGCAGTTTTAAGTAGTCTCTGGATAATGAATCTTTCAAGCTTCGTAAAAGAGAAATTTCTACTGGTTTGAACTCTTTAGCTAAATCGCAAATCGGCAAATCCTGGCTCATTTGCTAGAAAAGTATTGTTTTTAGCTATTATTTTCTGCTTTCTTTAATCCGACAAAAGAAAAGAAAGTTTTAGAAATTAAAACAATTACAGGAATACTTAATAAACGTGATCATGGAATCTAAAATTGAAGGAGAGAGTGAAACTTAAAATCGAACTTTTATATTTTGATTATGGAAACCTATTTTTCCTTAAACATTGGATAAAGGAAACGCAGAAAACCTTACAAAAAATCTCACAATTTTACTTTTACTGTAAACCTTGTTTTTGCCTTTTTTTCATTTTAGCTTTGTTCAGGCTCCAAATGCAATACTTTGTTTGTGTTGAAAACTAAATGATCAGACCAACCGCTTCATTTTTGAAGTGAGAAGAAATGTACTTAAAAACTTGCGCAAATATACCTTGGTTCGATGGTGGTCATAAAATCTAAAATAAACCTAGTAGATGGTTTTATCCTTGATTTGAGAACGCTTTCTACTCTTGATTTGCAAATGATGATGCATCCTCGATTTCAGAAGGTTTTTGTAGCCTTGTTTTGTAAAGGCAGATTCAATTTCGATATAAAAGAGTTGTTCATGCAAGCTTAATACAAAATTCTTAGCGCGTAAACTAGAATACTTAAATTTAATATTGTTTCAAGCTTGCATGGTTTATTTACTAACCATTTATAAACCTTCTTGGACTTTGTGATTGTTGTTGTTGCTGCCATTTAAATCAACCTTACACTGCTATTTGGGTTTATTTCTATTGACTCATGTTTGGTCCCATTCGATTCAGAGTGAAAGAAATAATTGATAGGAAACAATACTTAACTTGTCTAGGCAGCAATATTAACCATGTAAATAGATACAAGTCAAATATGGTACTCTTTACATCCAAAATCATAACTTTTAAACTATCCAAACTAAACCAAGGATAAACCACCAACTAAACCAACTGCGCACATAAAGTTAAATGCTTAGATTAAATTTTTTTTTTTTAAAAATCTTTTGATCATTTGGATAAACTCGGCATAATTTTATTTATTTTGCAATTTAACACTCTTCATTAATATATTCCTCTTTTAAAGTATTTATTTTAATAAATATGTTGCAAAAGCTGGCATTACAACATTATAAAAATTTATTAAACTTGTTTTACTTATACAAAAATACAGCACACGTTGATAGCTTATATTTTATTTCAGTAATCACATAGACTCAAAAGAAAAAAAAAACTTTATAAATACTATTTTATTACAACACATTTTAGAACACAGAACTAACTTATCTCTGTTCCGTTCAACACAGCAGTTCATGAAGCATAACAATGAATGTTTTTTCACTGCATTCTAGTAATAAAAACATATACTAGATGGCGTTGACAGTGGCTCAAAACAATTATTTCTAATGATTATCTTCTTTTTTAATTGGGTGGCACTGGATTAAGCTGTCTGATGGTTCGTTCGATCTCATCCCACAAATTCTCAATTGGATTGAGATCTGGTGATTGTGCGGGCAAACAAAGTAAGGTTAAGTCACCGTCATCTTTTTCGAACCATCTGACAGCAATACGAGCTGATGACAAGGAGAGTTGTCTTGCTGAATGTATCCATCCCCGGCAGACTACACCATCAACATAACAGGATGTACTTGAACTGCGATAGCATTTAAATACACGTGGACTTTCGGACGTTGTTCCACAGGAATCAAAGGACTCATGCAATGCCAATAAAGCATCCTCCAAACCATTACATTGCCTCTACCAGCGTGGAGTGTTGTGACAATGCAGTTGGGGTTCATATTTTTGTGCTGTTTTCGTGATTCATCAGACCACATGACATTTTTTCCAGTCATCTACTGTCCAATCCTTATGTTTCTTTTCAAACTGGAGACGCCTGCTCTTATTAAAGGCTGACAGCAGAGGCTTTCGAACAAGTCGTCGGCTCCCATAACCTATAACGTGTAATGTGCGGCTCACAGTTCGTTCAGAGACGTTCGCAGTTGTACCTTCATTAAGACTCTCCCCTATTTGACGTACTGTTGCTCTTCTGTTGAACTGGACAACTGTGGCAAGTCTCCTTTCAGTTCGAGCATTCAGTAGCCTGTGACGACCTCAAGCCTGACGTCGAGATCATGTTTTCTGTTTGGTAGTCTACTCTCTGTACACATTAATCGACTCTCTGTACTCGAACACATCACAAAAGCTGCCGTTTTGTCGATACTAATGCCGACGATTTGAGCACTTACAATCATCCCGCTTTCGAACTCAGAGACGTTTTTTGCTCATATATCAGCTAGTAACAACAGTGCAATTGATGGTCCTTGCTATATTTCCTTTTTCTTGCTATCTCGTCCTCTAGCGGCAACACTGTGGCGCATTTGCTCATTTTGCATAAGACTGTCAGGTGATAATAATAATTTGGCCACTTACTGTATATGTGCCGTTAAAGTGTGAAATCCGTTATTTCATAGACTCACAAGTTATTTCATGAAATAACTAGGCAAGTCAGTTAAAGTACGTAAAATTATTGAATTCTACGATTTAACTAGATATTCTATAGAATAGCGATTACTTGATTGTTAAAGTATGAAATAGGGCACTCGAAAGTTCTTAAACCGATTCTTTCTGATTTTAGTCAGTTTTTAATCACATTTAGCTGCTTTGCAATGACCTGTGTGCTTCATTCCGTTGATTTTATTTATAGTTATTAATATGAACATTTAAAATTATATCATATACTTTTGCTCATTATTTATCAATTAATCGTCATTACAAATGTACTTTTCGAGAGATTTTAGCTATTTATCATCAATTTATTTATAAAATGACTTCGAAATTGTTTATTTTTCACTTTAATGGTCTATCTGTAGTTATTTCATAGAATAGTACGGATTAACTGAATTATACACTTTAACGGTAACAAGAGGTTTATTGTTGAGCTATTAAACAGTTGCAATATAAGGATTCAGTATTGAGTAACACGAGCGGTGCTCTTAGAACATTTGATTGAATCTAAATTTTAAATTTTCAAGTTTTTTATTGTTAATTTAATTTTTTTTTATTGTACTTCTTTAAAAAGGTTTTAACGGGAGCTTTATGGAAACTTGTAGCTTAAATTATAAAAAAAAAAGTTTGTATATAGTTGCCCCCATTTTTGGTGTTGAGGGAAACTAAATACATTAAGTACAGAACTATACTTTTCCTGCAAAAAATTACGTTGAAGTTGACAAAATAACTGTTTTAAGGAATTCGTGCGAATGCATATCTAAAAATGTGGTTGTTTTTTAAGCGAACTGGTTTTGCGATGAAATCATTAAGTTGATACTAATACACATGAAAATATCTGTTGTCAGTAAACAAACAAACGAAAAATGAATAAAAAACTGAACAAAACAAATAAATAAATAAAAAATAATCATATCAACACCAAAAATGGTGGCTACTATACACGAAAGTTTTTTTTTATTTTTTTGTATTGCTTTTTTTGGAATAACCTTGAAAATAAGCAATTATTTAAACCATGAAGGATTTTTTGAAAATGATTCGATAGTTATGCATTTTTTTCAAACTTAATATTTCAGAATTTTTTTTTATATTAATAGACTAAGAATTGTCGTGATTAGATGATTGATATTTTTCAAATTTGCACGTATATATATATATGTGTGTGTGTGTGTGTGACGGTGACACACCGAAATCTGGAGAATGTCGGCATCCACCGGTGGATGTCAACATTCACGTAGTCGCTTGGTGTTTGTCCGAAATATTTGCTAAATACCCTTATTTCTGACTTTCACCGGTGAATGTTGACAATCACTTAGTCGCTTTGGAGAATGTCCGAAATATTTATTACATTCGATTTGATATGAATTTATTCGTGGATATAATTACATTTATTCGATATTTTAATACTTACTGACGATAGATCAGAAGAAACACCAGTGTTTGGAGTATCGGGCCATACATTTACATTTTCCCGGTATACATTTTCTCGGTATACCCTCGGTATACCGGCAAAGTATGAAATCCGGCAATATATAGAATGCCTAGGCATTGTATAGAATGCCTAAAATTAGCCGGCAAACTATTGGAAAGCTGAAGTTCTTTAATAGTATACCCTCGGTATACCGGCAAAGTATGAAATCCGGCAATATATAGAATGCCTAGGCATTGTATAGAATGCCTAAAATTAGCCGGCAAACTATGAAATGGTTTATATTTCACACATTGCATAGGTATTCTATAGAATGCCAAATGTTATTTAGGCAAAGTATGAAAAAAACGTCCAGATGAGGTTATTATGTAAATTATGTGCTTGTTACTGTGAATGACCGAAATCGGTGGTTGTTGACACCGGTGAATGTTGACAATCACATAGTCGCTTTGGTGAATGTCCGAAATATTTATTACATCCGATTTGATATTAATTTATTCGTGGATATAATTATATTTATTCGATATTTTAATACTTACTGATTAGAAGAAACATCAGTGTTTTTAGTATCAGGCAAATATATACCGGACAATGGCACTTGACTTTAAAAAAACGTCAGTGTAGGGTAAACCGATCAAATATATACCGGGCAGTGGCACTGAACCTTAAAAAAACATCAGTGTAGGATATACCGGGCAAATGTATACCGGGCAGTGGCACTTGACCTTAAAAAATATCAGTGTAGGGTATACCGGGCAAATGTATACCGGGCAGTGGCACTTGACCTTAAAAACATCAGTGTAGGGTCCCCACTAAAAAAAATCTCAAGAATTTCTTAAAAAAAAATCTTAAGAAAATCTTAAGTTATTTGGCCCACTTTATTCTTAAGATCTTCTTAAGAATATTGTCTGAAGAAAATCTTAAGAAAATAATCTTAAGAAAATCTTCAGAATATAATCTTAAGAATTTCTTAAGATTTAGGTTAATGTGGGCCAAATAACTTAAGATTTTCTTAAGAATATAATCTTAAGAATTTCTTAAGATTTAGGTTAATGTGGGCCAAATAACTTAAGATTTTCTTAAGAATATAATCTTAAGAAAATCTTCAGAATAGAATCTTAAGATTTAGATTTATGTGGGCCAAATAACTTAAGATATTCTTAAGAATAGAATCGGAAGAAAATCTTCAAAATATAATCTGAAGATATCTTTAACATATAGGTTTATGTGGACTAAATAACATAAGATATGTAACATATTTTTTATTTTAGATATTAATTTGTTTTAAAAAAAAAGCTTTTTTCAAAATGTGAGCAAATTTGCTTAAGATATACTAAAAAGATTTTATGGACATTTTTCTGAGCCCTAACTTAACTCAGATAAATTTAAAAATAGTCAAATTTATTATATTCTTTAAAAGCTATTTTTATTTAATGAACATTCATTTATTCAAGATCTATTGCCTAAAATAATTTTTTAAATCAACAATAGGTTTAATATTATTCCAGATAAACATGCATTAACAATGAATAAAATAATTTTACTGATTCATTTAATTAAAGTGTTAGTATAAAGGCATGTTATTTAAATTAACTCATGTGCTCTTCATTGTAATTTAGTATCTTTCATTTAAAGAACTTAAAAAAGAATTTACTTACCTTCTTTGGCTAATAAAAAATATTGTTTTATATTACATTTTGTAAAAGTAAGATTTATTTGAATCAGTCTATGGATGATCTATAAAGCGATGATCAGTTTGTAGAAAATTTAAATATTAAAATCGGGCTAAAATATACTTCTAAGAATAAATATTAAAATTAAGAAAATGGTTTATCAAAATACAAATTGTAGAATAAGCATGTTTATTGTATGTATTTAAAACAGAAACTCAAAAACCACAAGTTTTAAGCTTCTATTGCCTGAACCCAATTTTAAGACTATTGTTTATTAAACGACAAATCTTTCGTTCTTCACATAAAATATTTTCAAAACAATAATTTATCTTCTTTGATCAGTATAATCTTACCTGCTAATGAATTTAATATTACATATCTAATTATAATAAGAGGAATTTTTTGCATTTAAGTCATCATGCTAAGAAAACTAGTTAAATAAAAAATGTCTCTGATTAAAAAAGAAATAAATACAAAAGCCATCTAAAAATAAAATAAATAATCATGTATTACTTACTGTAAGCAATAGATACATCAATCAACAAAGTAAATTGAAGTTTACTCATGCATTTTTGATAAACTGACATTTTACCCTTCATTAAACAACTTGCAAAGTTCGAAAAAGGAAGAAAATGTAATTTTTTTTCCTTTTTCTCTTTAAATCTTATGTTACTTTGGTGCATTCTTATATTATTATTCTGGTGCCCTCACACCTTGTGCGCCCCACAGGGGTGTTATTTATGTCACCTAGTGTCTGAACAGAAGCATAGTTTTATGTTATCGATAAGAACTGTTTATTTGACGCCTTAGCAACCAACTTATTGTCATATATAATCACTCCAAAACTTATTGTCGTTTCAACAGGGGGGGTCCATTGTGTTTGATATAGAATTCTGGTAATAAAAAGTTTCAATATTAAAGAAAGAAAAAAAATGACAATCTTAAAGTATACCATAGGCTTTAAATTATTATACACACAAATGATATACCGATTTATACAATTTTTTATCCATACATAGCCTGTGCAAAGCATTTGCCATCTAACCAAATGGTTTCGAACTGTAAATTTGGCAAAAGTTTTTATTTTGGGGAAAGTATTGGCGAAAGCTGTTTTCAAACAAAAAGCAAGATGCAGATTATTTTAGCAAAAAATATATTTTTCCCCGACAATAATATATGCACTAACTTAATAACACAGAACATAGTGTCGATTCAGGTTTATCTTTATATTAACTGCACTAATCTAATACATTGCCAAAAATAAACCTCAACCTATGTCTATTTCCTCCCCTCAAACACGATAAAACATTTATTACACATTTAATCCTCCCCAACAGCAAAATTACTCTAAATTTGTATTTGCATTTTTATAAGATAATTTATTTATAATAAAGTTGTATTATACTTAAAAGTTTCCTACGGAAAAAATCAATCATAAAAAATTTCTAAAATTTTCCTTTAGCTAAGAATTTTAAAATCTGGCAAATAATTTGTAATCCTTAGCATTGGCTATGTATATATAAATAGTAATATCATAATTAAAGGTCAATAAAGAAAAAGTGCAGGTAAACAAAGAAAACACAACACCGGAAGCAAAATTATAATGGTAATCATACTTAATACAATAACTAATTAACCAGTGAGAATAGCCTAAACCAAATTTACAAAAATTATAGTTTAAAATAAAACAAAATTAAATAAAACTGGCACTATAATGAGAAAATAAAACAAAAGGTGGTAACATACAGGTAAATTTGCTATACAGAGTGAAACGACTTTAAGTCCATTTTACTTGAAGAGATGGTAAGACTCGTTTAATGCAGGCACTTGAAAAAATTCCACATGTTTCGCAGAGAACTTTTATTAAAACATTTTTCTAATTTTGAAAAAAATCAAGTGACACACATCTTTTTTTTTTAAAGTTGTATCTAGTTAACACACAATCACAATAATTCGGAGCAATAGCAATGGACATTTAAAAGTTGTATACTGAAGAAGAAACATGCTCAAGTGAAAAACTTTGCCGGGGGAGGTACATGGGCAAAGCATTTGCAGAGGAGGCCTGACCAAATCCTTCCTGCAGCATCTACATCTTACACATTCTTTATAGTTTAGTAATTTGCCGGGGGAGGTACATGGGCAAAGCATTTGCAGAGGAGGCCTGACCAAATCCTTCCTGCAGCATCTACATCTTATACATTCCTTATTATTTAGTAATTCGCTCGAACAGTCCCCTAGACGCCTAACTAACTGTGGCAGGTTTTAGTGGTTTTCCTCTCCATGTAACTCACATGCGAGTCTTGTCATGCATTCAGCTCAGCTAGAAAATTTAAAAAAGAACTTTTCAATGTAAGAGTTTTTTATTTGAATAAGTTGTTAAAAGTTTTCTTCACAATGTACACAAATACATTCATGAAGATTTTATTACATTAAGAATAGGTTTAGCCAAAGTAGTTTTTAAATTTAATATTATTGAACTAATTTAACACGTTGAATGCCATAGGGGTCACCGGTGACTGGCGCTGAGTTTGTTTGTAGTGCCACAGGGGTCACTGATGAACGGCGAAGCCTAGATTATTCGAAACACATAATACGAAAAAAATTTTATTGCTCTTAATTTTTTTTAAATATTATTATTACTAAAATGGTTTGAAGAAATTAATGCAATACATACTGAAAGAATCATTTTGGACAGACGGGCAAGCCATGTAAAATTAGCGTGGCATTCAACGTGTTAAAGAAACAAAAAAAAAAGTGTAAATGTAACTAAGCTTAAATATATAAGAAAGTGTAAGAATTGTTTTTAACACATAACAAAATTGGGGTAAACAAAGAAAATTCAAATGTAAATAGAAAAGTAATGATTTATAAAAATAACTACTTTTAAAAATAATTATTATTTTATAAAAATATTGAATAATTGAAAATTTTTTTTTTGCATTTACTGGAACACAGTCAAGACAGAATATAACAATAAAAACTATAAATCATTAAGTTAAATTCAGATTACACAAACATTAAATTGCCTTTCAGAGAGCAAAAAAAAAAAAAAAAAAATCACTGTATCAAGTTTATACACATATCTTTACCTTACAATCAATATATTTTAATTCTAAATATTGTTATCAAAATTGCTTAGCTTCATATTTTTTGACAACAGTTCAGGAAAAGCATTAGTTATATATTTTTTTTTTATTTATTATTAAACGACTTAAAACTCCTCATGCACCACAAAGTATAACATGAGGCTTACAGTTGTAAGTAGAAAACAAAAGAAGAAAAATTTACAAATTTAAATTAAAAACAAAATTCCGCAAGGCAGCAAGACTTTCAATACTTTTGACCAGTTCTGATAAGACAGGAGGCCAACAAATAGAAAGACGCCTCAAATCAGTCTTTAATTTCATTCGGGCACTCGCATACAAATCGCAATGAAGTAGAATATGTTCAGCATCTTCATCAGCATCGCCACAAGCACAAATTCCACTGGTCTCCAGATGGAAACGAAATAAATATCTCTTAAAATTTCCATGGTTTGTTAAAATTTGGGTTAATTTAAAATCAGTTGCAAAGAATTTACATTGCAAACGGTGAAAAATGGATGGAAAGAACCTTTTCGTCCAAAGCGACCGAGGCGAAGAAAGAAATTCAGCATTCCAGTCCGCAATGATTTTATCTCTAGCGATGCGCTTCCAGTGAGAAGCTGGAACAGACACCCTTAAGTCTATTTCACCACACGTAGCTTCCTTAGCCAATTGGTCTGCTCTTTCATTGCCCAAAATACCGCTATGGCCACAAACATAAGAAAAATGAATAGTTACGTTTTCAAGAGCGTTCAAAATCGAGTGAATTTCCACCACAAGCTTCTCAGTAGAAGTCGTGTCACGCAAAAGAAAAAGTGAAGAAAGAGAATCTGTACAAATGAGGTATTTAGAAATTTTGTTTTCACTAAAAGAATTTTGTATCCACTTAACAACCAGGTTTATACACAAAAGTTCAGCCTGGAAAACAGAACATTCATTAAGTAGTCGGTGCTTGGCAGTAACCTTCTCTGTTCCATTTTCATAAATTACAAAAGCAAGACCAACCCTTCCATCAAGCTTACTACCATCCGTAAAACAGATAGTTTTATATGCCTGAAAAGCATTATTTACATAAGGAATAATTATAACAGGTTTCCTACATGCTGGGTGGGGCAAACATGAAATAGGAAGCTTCCCGTCCAGGGTTAGACAATCGTTGTCTTTTATCTTCTCCTTTAATTCAAGATTATTTATGATAATTAAATCAATAGGTGGAAGACCAGAGATAACAAAGACCGCATCATAACTAATAGTTCTATAGCCCCGAATAATGCGTAGAAGAATTCTTCTTTGAGTTCTTCTAAGGATTCTAATATTAATCTTCTTTCTCAAAGAGTTTCCCCAAGATCCTGAAGCATATGAAATAAGTGGTACAATACCTTGATTATATATTAATTTAAGAACATCTGTTTTAACCCCATAAGTATTTTTTGAAATTCGCAATAAAGCAAGAAGAAGTTTTTCACTTTTACTGGAAACATAAGATAAATGCTGCTTAAACTGCAGTTTATTATCAACAATAACTCCCAAATACTTTATCTGCTTTACTTCTTCAATAGGTTCATTCCCAAGAGTTAACTGAATAACATCAGTCGGCATCGACTTTTTATGTATCATCATAACTTTAGATTTCAAAGGATTGAATTCCAGCTTATAAAGTTTCGACCATTCAAAAACGTAATCCAAGATATTCTGAGAAAGAACACAAGCATCATTAAAGTTCTTGCACTGAACAACAATAAGTAGATCATCAGCGAATGCAATTTTATAACTATTTTGAAATTCTGATAAACCACAGAGCAAGTCATTCATAATAAGGTTCCAAATAAAAGGTCCCGTAACGGACCCCTGAGGACAACCCTTTTCCAAAACAAAGTTTTTTGTGATATTGCCCAGAGTAAGATCAGCAGATCGACCGTGCAAGAAACTCTTTATTAAGTAAAAAATATTCTTAGGAACTTTGAGACGTCTTAGCAAGTGCAGAATTCCAGGCCACCAAGCATTATCGAAAGCTCCTCTAATGTCTAAGGAAATAAGAAAAGTGACAAAATTTTTATGTTTACCCTGTCTAACTAGATTACAAAGCCGGATCAAAGCATCTTCAGCTGACCTCTGAGGTGTAAAACCATACTGATCCTTACTTAAGAGGCTTGATTGACGTAGATGAAAGTTGAGTCTATTTATGAAGAGTTTTTCAAGACATTTACCTATACAAGGAAGTAGACTTATACATCGAATGTTATCAATATGTGACCTTGATAACTCAGAATTTTTAGGAATCGGTACAACTTTTGCTCTTTTCCAGATCTTCGGAAAAATACTAAGATTTAAACAAACATTAAACAAGGTTATCAGTACAGAAGGACAACTAACATGCAAATTTTTAATTAGTTCATTCGTTATTCTATCGTATCCTGGAGTTTTGTTCACCTTTAAATTTTTGACTACGCAATCAACTTCCGCACTAGAAAAGGGAACATCATCTTTAGCGTCATAAATCAATTCAGCCTCGTCACGTAAGAGCTTATGACTGAAATGGTCCTGCATTTCAGAATCACTAGGAAACGCTTTCTTCAATATAGCATCAATCGTATCTTCAAAAGAAGAGGTGAAATGACCAGGGGAATCTTCAATACCCGAGATTTCAAGCCTTTTAGCAAAGTTGGTCTTAACTCCATAAGTATAAATTTTATTCCACACATTTTGCACAGTAATATTTCCAAGAAAATCCTTCCAAGAATTTAGTTTGCTTTCCTCAAGTTTTAAGTTATACTCAGACCTAATACGAAGATAACTGCTTCTATAAATCTCCCTTAAAACGAGATTTCTAGTCCTTTGATATCTTCTTCTAGCAGCATTTAATTTTTTCCGCATACAAGAAATTTCTACCGACCACCAAGGAACTTGATGCGATCCACTCCTTTTCAAAGGAATGGATTTTTCTGCCGCATAAATAATTAAATTTTGTAAATTTTGAACGCATACCTCCAACATATCTGGTCGTTCACAATTTTCAATGGAATTCAAAATATTAGATATGGAATCAGAACAGAGAAGATGGAAAAGTTCCCAGTTTGCTTTTTTAATATTAAAGAGGTTTTTCGTTTCAGAAATGGTAAAATCATAGTTAGCTCTTGAGATTTTCATTTCAAAAGAAATCATTTTATGATCAGACAGGGAATCATACTCAGGTATATACCATTTCTCAACCAGCTGAAGAAGTTCCATTCCGACAACGGTAACATCAATATAACTTGTTCCCTGAATCGAACTAAATGTAGGTCCGTAGTCTTCATTTATCGAAAACAAATTCCAAACACTAAAGAATTCGCTCAACCTAATACCTCTGGAGTCAGTAATAGGGCTAAACCAGACTTCAGATTTGCTGTTGGCATCCATACACCAAATAAGTCTCTTTAGACTTTTACTCGAAAAAATATGCTCTATCTTCCTAAGATCTAAATCAATATTAACGGAAGGCTGGAAATAATAAGAAAAAAGAGTAAAATTGTGTCCTCTATACGAAACATCAATTAGTGCAGCATTATAATCAAAATTTTCCGAAACAGAAAAAACAGTTATCGCTCTATTACGAACAATGATAGCCGCCTTAATAACGTCTGATTTTTCATCAGAAAAAATTCTGTAAGTATTTGGAAAGCCAAGTAATTTGCCATTAAGACAGTAGGGCTCCTGAACAAGGGCAACATCAACATCATCACATTCAAGATTTAAAATAAGCTGCTGAGTAGCTTTCTTTGACTTATGCAAGTTTAATTGTACAAAACTGATGTGATTCTTAGAGACCTTAGCCATCATAATCAATTCGAGCAGTCATTTGATCCCTCATAAAAATATGACAAGAGCAGCTTTGAGAAAAAGGTTTATGTCTAACATCCACTTTTTTACTTCCACTTTTCAATTTTTTATTGTATCTAATACAGTTTACGCAAACTTGATTTTCACAATTATGACACTCCGAACTTCTATGCTCTCCGGAACAAAAATAACAAGACAACTTATTTCTGCATTCCATAGATCTATGATTATAGCCGAGGCAAGAAAAACACCTATTTATAGCTACGAAATCTTCAACACTACACATGTTCCACATAATTTTCAAAGATCCCAAGGTAATAATATTTTTCCGAGCTTTTGGATGCACCTCCACAACAACAGATCGAACATGTTGGAATTTTTTCAAAACAAAACGAATCCTTGACTCGTTCCAATGTTCATCAGAATCAAAAACTTCTGGGTTCTGCTCACGAATAATGTCTAATATTTGTGAATTTTCTATATCATTTGGTACATTTTTAATTAACAACGTAGGTTTCTTTCGCTTAGGAAAAGTTGGCTTCAAAATTTCCGAATTTGTTTCAATGCTCGTTAATAATTTATTTCTGTCAGCTTCAGAAGCACAATTAACTAAAATTTTATCTTCAGAAACACTTTTAACTTGCTTAATTCCTATTTTATCTTTTTTAGGGTCAATCTGTGCTTTGAAAAGTTTCTTAACGTCCTCCGACTTATAATTTTCAGCCGATATTAAAAGAGCACAATTTGATGAATTCCCCTTACTCTGTTTACTAACAACAGATGACGACGCCACGACTTCGCTATATAATTTTTTTTGAACGTAACTCGCAACATTTTCTTTGCAAACCTCACGATAAACAACAGACTTTATTTTCTCAAATTGCCTTGTAACAAGAAATTTCAACTCACCCAACGCTTTCCTAGCATCTTCACGCATTTGTTGATTCATATTGCATTTAGAAATAAGGGCGTTTTCTACAATATTAGAGTACGTTTCAAGAGAGGAGTAAAATGCATCATCCTCACAGTCTGCCATCCTGCTCCCCAGTTTCCCCAAGAAATGTCAAATCGTAAGTGCTTCGTTTCACTAATGCAAGAAAGACGCCATGTTGGATTGGCGCATTTGCAAATTGAAGTACTAAAGTCAAAGAAAAACCAAAATCACTTCACGCACGTTTGTAAAGCTGTAGAAAGGGGCTTAAAAACAATTCAAAACTAATTTAGACTGAAATTAACTTAAAAATATTATTATTTTGAAAAGTAAACAAAGCAGCTCAAAAGAACACGTCAAACATTCAAACGAGGTCAAGCTAGATCCATTAGTTATAGATTAATAAAAGTTTTTAGACAATGTTATGCTAAGTAACACAGGTAAGGTAGCAATAACAATAAAATAAATAAAGATTTCTTAAAAATTATTATCACTGATGCTGAATTAGAAAGTTTTACTAGGTAGTTTTTCGTGGCAGGAAAACATGGAGTGGAGTATAAAGTGTTGAGCATTGAATATGAAGTACAATATATTTTTTGGTATAAAGTATTCAGTATATATCGATAAAGAATTAAGAAATTATCTTGAAAAATGCCAGTGGCACAACAGCGCTTCCGCATATCTAATCCATTTGTGATCCAATGAATGTTATGTAAATAATTTTTTTTTTATGGCTATTGATAACAAAATTATGTAAATTATACTGCACTAGTTAACAATACTTTAATATTTTTAAAAAGTTTAAGTTGTTAAGAACTTTTCATTATTTTATTTTAAACATAGAGCAAGGTACTCAACACCACAATCACTCAACCATGACCAAAAATCCCATTTCTAGGGCTTTACTTTTTAACGGCCATGGTTGAAATGCCAAGTAATTTTGATACTGGTCAGATGAAGTGGACTCCGCCTGAGCTAGCTCTTTTCAATCTTTCACACGATAACCAATGAGAGAACTTTTAGCTGTGGCAGAGTTCATATGCACCTTGCTGAGTATACACGTCAGATGTTTCATACATTGCCAGGATCAAACTCATTACCCTAATTCTCTAATAAGCAGTGTGAAAGATATTTTAACCAGCTGTGCCACAAGAGCACTCTGGAGCAAGCTATTAACCCTTCTTGAAAATCAAATAAATTAAATTTTACTTTCAAATGTTGAACTTTTTAAAAGGAAAGTTTTTCAGTCGTAAATAATTATATATCCCATGTTATCTATTTTGAGTCATAAATTCAGAACTAAAATTTGAAATTTTAAACTTAAAGCTGTGATGTTAGAATAAGACATTTTTAAACATTACTTTTACAAAATAAATAATAACTAATTCAAAATTAAAAATCTACAAATCATTAGAAGTTTGTTTTTTTTTCTTTCATGCTCACATCATATTTAACATAGTAATAAAGCATAATCTTGTTTTTTTTCTTCAGGTTTATATCAACTGTAAGTTTAGTAGCAGTATAAAATAATTATAATTAGAATATGTATATCCAAATGTCACTTGTTTTTTAAAATAGCTAGTGATTGAAAGTATACTTTTCATTATTATAACAAAAATTCGAAAACATTCTTCGTTGTTTTTTAAATTATTTAATCATTCTCTGAGAGAATTTCTGTGATAACTCTTGATTATAAACAAAGATAAACAAAAAACAAATTGGTTTATTCAAATAAAAATGATTTCTTATTCATAGCAATCGCCACAATGAAAATCTCATACAAAATTATGATCAAACACTACAGAACAAATATTGAGCATTTTAAAAACATTCTTCTTAATATTATAATGATAAAACATAAATGATACAACTACAACAGAAATGTAAACATCATTACTAGGGTTAGCTAACTCGCTTAAACATTTTTATAAGATTTGAAGCAGCAATAATTCATCAATAATAATTGAAATGTATTAACAAGAAAGATTCCATCATTAATTGGGAATAAATATAAAAATAAGATATAAGCATAAGTTTTAAACTTACCAAATTCAAGCATTTATAACATCACACGCGCCACATTAGCCCGGATTGTAAACAGCTTGCTTCAATCGCCAGAGTGGGTGGGTGGGGAAAGGACAGAAAACGGAAGCTGGGCCACTGGGCTGTTCAGATCGCTTTTTATTTGATTAAAGGCTTGTTAATTTTCAGTAAATGAATTAAACTGTACGCTTAAAGCATTTGTGAACGAAAACGGTTCATACAGCTTTAATGAGTAAAGATATTACATATGTACTTAAAAACGAAATTAATGAACACAAATTTTAAAAATTCGTAAAATTAAACTTGCTTTGTTAATGTGAATGCTACACGTAACTTTTGCATCAATTCATGAAAAAATAAAACTAATAACTACTACTGTAAATATACGATCTTTTTCTTAATCAGATATATCGTATAAACTTAAAATTCGAATCTAGGAGAGTGAATTGCTTATACATTAAACTTGGCAAAATTTCCAATCATTCAAATTTTAATTATGTGAGAGTTTTTGCTTAATAAAAATTTATCTGATTGGTGTATTGAATTCCGTAGATACCAGTTGATGTTTCATAAAAGCAGTAAAATAAAACATTTAAAATAGAAGTCAAATAAAACATTTTCTTTTCCATCTCAAATTAATATTTTGTATGATCATGAAAGAACGGGAAAAAAAAAGCAGAAAACCTTTTAAATATATACTTTAATTAGAGAATTATTGAAATTCTCACAGAAACTAAAATCTGATCATTATCGAAAATATCACAGACAAATTTTGTGTGAACTGAAAAAAATTTTTAAGAAATCTTTGTTCAAACTTAATTCACCTTAAAGATATTCATAATGTCTTCAAAAATTGTTAAGATATTCTAAAAAATCTTAAGATGTTTTAAGGTAACATTAACTCAGGAAACTTTCTTAAGATTTTTTTAAGACAAACTTAATTCACCCTAAAGATATTCAAAATGTCTATAAAATGTCTGAAAAAATTCTTAAGATATTTTAAAGAATCTTAAGATGCCTTAAGGTAATTCTAACTCAGGAATCTGTCTTAAGATTTTCTTAAGATTTTTTGAAGACAAACTTAATTCACCTTAAAGATATTCAAAATGTCTGCAAAAATTCTTAAGATATTTTGGAGATAGAGTTAAATCTTAAGAAATTCTTCAGATTTCTGAAGAATTTCTTAAGAAAATGACATTTTCTTAAGAAAATCTTAAGATTATTTTTAGTGGGGGTATACCGGGCAAATGTATACCGGGCAGTGGCACTGAACCTTAAAAAACATCAGTGTAGGGTATACCGGGCAAATGTATACCGGGCAATGGCATTTAACTAGACCTACTACTAGACTTCCTACTTGACCTTTGGTAAATGTCCGGTCTAGTTAAGTGCCACTGCTCGGTATACATTTGCCCGGTATACCCTACACTGATGTTTTTTTAAGATCAAGTGCCATTGCCCGGTATACATTTGCCCTGTATACCCTACACTGATGTTTTTTTAAGAACAAGTGCCATTGCCCGGTATACATTTGCCCTGTATACCCTACACTGATGTTTTTTTAAGGACAGTTTTTTAAGTGCCATTGCGCGGTATATATTTGCTCGATATTCCAAACACTGATGTTTCTTCTAATCTATCGTCAGTAAGTATTAAAATATAGAATAAATGTAATTATATTCACGAATAAATTAATATCAAATCGGATGTAATAAGTATTTCGGACATTCACCAAAGCGACTATGTGATTGTCAACATTCACCGGAGAAAGTCAACAACCAATGATTTCGGTCATACACAGTAACATGCACATCATTTATTTACATAATAACCTCATCAGGACGTTTATTTCATACTTTGCCTAAGTAGGATTTGGCATTCTATAGAATGCCTAGGCAAAGTATGTAATAATTCTCACATTTTATACTTTGCCTAAAAACGTCTGGCATTCTATACAATGCCGGCGTTTCATACTTTGCCGGTAATAGATATAACAAATATTTCGGACATTTACCAAAGCGACTATGTAATTGTCGACATACACCGGTGAGGGTCCGAATGTACAGGAATGTAATGAAATATTCGATCTTTCACCGAAGTATTTGGTGTTTGTCGACATTCACCGGTGAAAGTCAACAACTACCGATTTCGGTCATTCGCCGTAACATCTATATATATAAAAGTGTCTGTCTGTCTGTCTGTCTGTCTGTCCTTTATAGACTCCTAAACCATCTGATAGAAAGCTATGAAACTTGGCATACAGATAGTTCAAAGCACGAGGAAGGTTTCTGTCGACATTAGAACTTTCTGCGACAAACCTTTCCAGCGGTATCAGCGGGAATCGAAATGGAATTTTCTGATCGGTTAAAAGTTAGCCATTGTTTTAAATTTTGCTATAAACGATTCAGTTTTTAAATATCTTGAAGATAACAACAGTGATATTTTCTATCTTATAGCTCTATTCATTTAGAAAAGTAAATTACATATATTTTAATATTTAATTATAATTCGGGCAAGTTTCTTTATATCAGATGAGCACAACACGTAAAACCAACGAGAATAGATTTCGTAATTATTAGTCGTATCACGGATTTAGTATTGTGAAAACTGTCTAATAAAAATAAAGGCAACTTTCTTTCAAATTGCACGTTTTCAAAACTTATTTATATTTAGTATGCAATTTTAGGTTAGCACAATTAAATATATTTTTTGAAGGTTTCATTGCGGACAGTCATTTGAAAACTATTAGATTATTTGTTATTACAAATTTTTGGAATTCACATTCGTTTTATTTATTTCATTTAAAAAATAAATTTTTGTTTTAAATTTTATAATTTTTATATTTCTTATTTAATTTATTTCATTTTTATTGCTTTTTTATTACTTAAAATAAATATATGAATTTTAGATTTAGCAAATTTGCGACCACTGTCAACTTTTACATTTATTTTTGTTTGAGAGAGAATATTTGCAGAAATATGCCGCCTAAACGAATCGCTCTTAGTCGATCAACATCTCATGCACGCAAAAAGAGAACTACCCGTGTTTCAGAAACATCGGAGCAACGGAGAAAAAGACTTGAAACTAATCGAGAACACAAATGCTTTAGCCCGTTCCTTAGAAACTTCTGATCAACAGGAAAAAAGACTATTAACAAATCAACTACGTACTACTCAAGCCCGTTCGTTGGAAGCATCAGAGCAACGGGAAAGAAGACTGTTAACAAATCAACTACGCACTTCTCAAGCCTGTTTGTCGGAAACATCAAAGCAACGGAAAGCAAGAATAAAATCCGATCGAGAACGTACTACACAAGTCCGTTCGTCGGAAACAACAGAGCAACGGGATGCAAGAATGAAATTCAGTCAAGAACGCACTTCGCTATTCAGACGCTTCCAATACTCTGATTTGAATCTCAGTGCATTTCACTCTGATCCGAGCACCAACTATAGTCTTCGCCCAAGCGTCATCATCGGAAAAATGGATCAATTATGTATGTTTTGTAGTGCTCTCAAATTTAAGAATGAAACAGCTGGAATTTGCTGTTCTGGAGGTAAAGTGAAACTACCAGAATTTACGTCGCCACCCGAGCCATTATGAACGTTGTTATCAGGTCAAGCAAATCAATAGAAACTTTTCTTGGCGAATATATGTCGGTACATTCGTGTTTCCAAATGACTTCATTCGGTGCTACAAGTGTCGGTGGGCATATGGGTAGCCAGAGTTATTTATTACATTCACATGCAATCCTGCTCGAGCTAACATTAAAGAGCTTTTGCAACCTAGGCAAACATCATCGGATCTTCATGATGCATTACCGCACGTGAGTTAAAACAAATATTAAGCTCTATACTTGGTTTTATTGCGAAAAGTCATGTTTTTGGAGAGACACGGTGCTTGATATATTCCATTGAATGGCAAAAAAAGAGAATTACCACATAATTTGGCTTATTGAGAAAATCATACCATGCCAAATTGGTCAGCTCATATCAGCAGAAATACCTGATGTCGCCATTGATCCAGACTTTTTTCAGATCATCATCCAAAATATGTTTCATGGTCGGTGTGCATCACCATACATGTCTGTTTGAAAATGCACTAACGATATCATAGAGAATTAACTGTTGAGACTATCACTGATTTTTTCACCATTAAATAAAATTCTCATTTCAAATCATAATCGCAAATCTCATTTACACACTTAAATACAAAATTAAAAATCAAACTGAAAGCGTTGCAACGCACGCAGGGTACAGCTAGTATAAATATATATATATATGCAAATTTTTTCTTGGAAAGGAGTCTTAAAGTTAGTTTGATCGAACTTAAATTAGTTCTCTGTCCAAGACCTCTCTCAGTTGAACTCTGACAAGCTGCAAAATATTGCAGTATTATGAAAGTTGATAATTGGATTGTAAATTTTATGATATCAATAAATTAAAATTTACAGGTTTGTTGAAATATTAATCTTATGTACATAACCAAATTAAGACAATTCACAGCAAATATATCGATAACACTGGCGGAGAAAAAAATTTCTGTCATATGAAAAGTTGTAACGGATTTTGAATATTTTCACCTCACTGATTTCAAATCTGCAATCTGTTGTTCTCTCCAAGCTACTGTCTTTTTTTTTCTTTCTAAATTACATCTAAGTTTTTTTTTGTCGAAATGTACTAGTTTAAAATCGCTATATTTAAGAGGAGTTGCGCATAAATACTGCGGCATACCTCTTGGGAAGTTAGAGCACATTCCATGCATATCCCATCCCATCCTTGCACATGCATAAGAACCCATTCCCGGAATTGTCGACGTAGGCCACTAGGGGCGTTTTTGAACAGGTCATAATAGGAAAGCACCTCTATCTGCTTATGACAACATTTCCGGGTATGGGTTCCTATGCAGTTTTAAACCTGATGATGCACCTTAAGTCCTCTTGAAGTTTCTGACAACATTTACGCGACCCCTGTTATAGATAACGACCCTTGTTATAATAAACTTGTCCATTTTTTTTGCAAATTTGAATTTTACCCCATAAAAATATTCGCAGTCTAGAAAATATGGCCCAAATAGTTTAGTCAGGAGAGCGGTCCAAAGTTATGGCCCCAAATGTTAATTTCCTTCTTTGTGTTTTTTGGTCTTATCACTGAAACTAAGAATGAAATTCAATCAATTATTACATCGACTTATGAAACTCATAAGTCGGTGTAATAATACTATACTACATATTAATACAAATACTATTTTCCCAATAGTATTTGTATCAATTAGTAAGAAAAAAAAATTTTGAATTTTGAATTTGATACCTTTTCAAACCTTATAATTTTAAATGACATTATACGAAATTGGCCGAATATTATTGTAGTTTAAATTTTACACTAAAATAAATTTTACACTAAGCAAATTTTATTATAAGGTTTATACTAAAAATTTAAAAAAAAGTTTTTTTTTAATTTTTCTTGTACATTAAAATCTAAGCCACTAGCATTTTAACTCATTAGCTTTTGTAGATTTCCTTCTATTTAAACAGATGTACTGATTTTCATGATAAAAAAAATCATTTTTAATAAAAATGTTGATCGAATGTGATAAATTTGTAGGACTTTTATTTTCTTCTAGGAAATGGACTGCATAGTCAATCAAATGATGACAGTAGCAGAATACCTCGGCTGGGATGTCACTGAATTAAAGCCTGTAAGTAATAATAAATGTCACACTGTAAGTATTCATAATTAAGATATAATATGTTGTTGTTTCTAATGCCTCTTGCAGTGGTGTTCCCTGGAACCTTGGGGTTCCATGGAAAAGTTAAGGGCGATTTGCGTTAAGATGTTGATTTTGCGATTCTAGCTTAGTGTTCCCTTTAATCTAGTACTATTTGTTGACAAATTCTTAAGATTTGTAGCTCATATATATATTTTTTTAATTTCATTTTTTATCGCATTAGCTCAACTCTTGCACATGAGCAACGGTTATTTGCTAAGCTCCGGGCTTTAATCCCAAGGTTCTAGTTGGATTTTGATTGGGTGTGCAATTTCAACCGTCATATCCGGAAAAATACTCTGAGCATGCTTTTTCAATGCAATGCAATTTCTTACGCTGATATCTGAAATGAAAAGATTTTTCCCGTGATTTATTCCTCTTTATTTTATATTTTAAAAGGAACATGTGCTACTAAATTTAATTTGTATTTGTGTTATGTATAAAGATAGTACAACATCTTACAAGTATGATTAACACATTTAAAAAAAAAAGCATTAAAATGCGGAGGGTATTTTTTGATGAGGGCGGGGGAGAGTTCTATGGATTGAAATTTAAACTCTAAATTATTTTCTTTTTAACATTTTGTGATTAGATAGGGCCGAAAAACGTTCTCCATACTCGCAATTGTATTGACCTTTCATACTTTTTTTTGCCGTGTTACATATTTTTATAAACGTTTGATGTAAACTTTTATCAGAAATAGTATTTTTTACTGAAACTTAGAAAAGAAATGTTAAACTATTATTAACATTTTATTAAAATAGGCATCGTAATTATATATAATTAAAAAAGCGCTTTAATTAATAACTTTACAAATTTTTAATATTATTTTTTATGTTTGTTGGTACACAAGGTTTTTTATTTAAAAATAAATCGTATTTAAATATATTTTTTATGTAAAGATATATTGTAAAAAATAATTATTTATAAATAAAATAAATTATTTAAATCATTGCATTAGGGGCACTTTAATTACGTATAATTAAAAAGAGTGTTAATTAATATCTTCTTGAATTTCAAATATTTTTAATGAAACTTAGTACATTAGGTATCTTGCATATACTCATACGATGCACAAAATTTAGGTTAAAGCTTTGAAAAGAAATTGTAATAAAAATTAAAAATTAATTTGAGTCTTTTAAACTTTTTATTATTATTAGGGAATTCATAAATTAATAAAATTATTTAAATTATTGCATTAGGGGCACTTTAATTACGTATAATTAAAAAGAGTGTTAATTAATATCTTCTTGAATTTCAAATATTTTTAATGAAACTTAGTACATTAGGTATCTTGCATATACTCATACGATGCACAAAATTTAGGTTAAAGCTTTGAAAAGAAATTGTAATAAAAATTACAAATTAATTCGAATCTTTTAAACTTTTTATTATTATTAGGGAATTAATAAATTAATAAAATTATTTAAATTATTGCGTAAGGAGCATTTTGATTCCATGACCTTGAAAACTGTTTGAATTAATATTTTCAGTAATTTTAAATTTTTATAATTTTTTATTAACTTGTTACAATAAGGAATTTTTAATATGGATGAAAATTAGGCTAAATCATTGAAAAAACAATTGTAACAAAACATTAAAAAGAAATGAAATTATTTAAAATTATTATATTATAAAGAGCATTTAATTTACCTTTGATAAAAAACGTTTTTTTACTAATAATAACTTAAATTTTAAATGTTATGTTAATGAAACTTGGTACTAAAGAGTATCTTGTATATCGATATATGGTACATAAAATTTGAGTTTATAGAGTTAACACTGCTGAAATTCATACAATGTTCACAACATTTACTTTTTCTTTAATATCAATCATAACAAGTGTATCTTTTTAAGTAGTTTTATTTTTTTTTAAATACAATTTTCTGATATTAATAGATTTTACAAGATATGATGGTCGAGATAGATTACGATGCAGACGGTACCGTTTCCTTAGACGAATGGAAAAGAGGGGGATTGACAACTATACCTCTGCTTGTACTGTTGGGATTGGATTCGGTAAGATATGGCACCTAGAGTGCCGGTACTTTTTACCGTAATTTGACCTAGAATTTTTTTCAGTGCATAGTAATATACAGGTAAAACTTTAGTACACTTTTTATAGACAAGTATTTGTTTTTGAATATCAATTAATTTAGAAAACATGATTGATTAACTATTTCTACTTCAGATTGTGTGTGTTGATTGTTAAGATCTACTGTTGTAATTGGTTCGGTGAGATGACACCTAGAGTGCCGGTACTTTTTACTTTAATTTGACCCGGAAATTTTACAGTGTATAGTAATTTACAGTTAAATCTTTAGGTGCAATTTTTTTTATTAGACGAACATTTGTTTTTGAATGTCAATTAGTTTAGGAAATATGATTGATTAACTATTTCTACTTTAGATTATCAGTTTTTATTGCTATTAGTTTTCGCTATAACATACTCTCCTTTTAAAGACGTTTTAGAATGTCAATTAAAGTGAAAGAGGATATTAATCAATCCGATGTCTCAAACAAATTCTTCCATATTTTGCATTACCGCCTCTAATTTAGTTATTAATCGACTAATGAGGTAACCCAATCCAAGTTGCTGAGTTAGTGCGTCAAGCGTTATTATGCAAAATTAATTGCACAACTCTGTTTTCGTAGTCGGGGCAAAATTCGATGACTTTCCGAATGATTGGTGGAGAACTGTAAATACGTCATAATCGTAATTCTCGTGTAGAAAATGGAAATCCCCGCTTAATTAATGCTAACTTATCATGCTGTAATTTTAATTGCTCTAATTCACTTCCAAGCCAGAAGTTGGAATTATGAATGGAATTGGATCTGAAATATTTAATCTGGCATTCGAGAATAGAGTATGTACTTCTCCCTGTAATGAATAATTAATATAGTACTCTGTATTTAGTGACTGTAACGATACTGATTATTATTCAATTGTATGATTGTTTAAACAGATAGCAAATCATTATATCTGAATTCTACATCCTGTATTCAAAATTTTATGCGATTTGTGGAATAGTTGAAACATGAATGTATATCTATGCTTGATATATATGTCGTAGGCTAATTGGAAAGTACGGCTTATTGCAAACTGCCAACCTCACTTTCCAAAGTGCCTGCAAGACTCATTGTTATAAATCTTTAACAAATGGTGTCGGCTGTCCGAATTTTCCAATAAACATCGAATTTTCAAAAATAAAAAAAACCTACATTATTTAACATATCTTATTTTAATCAGCGTTGAACAGCCAACCCAATTTTGAGTTTACGACTTTTGATGTTCAAATCTGTAGCCTTGTACTTTTGAACCCAACCCAGAAGACAGGCGAATTCTTGAATTTTGGGACAAACTAGCTTTCGTTTAGAACCTTCTGGTAGAACTAACCAGCATTTGCGTTGCATGGTGTCTAAAACCACGAAAGCCTCTCTCGGTTAGCCCGACGGTAAGGTAATTCCAACTCATGATCCGTCTCCCGCGAAGGATATTTCACGTCAGAACTATGATCGGGGAGAGTCGGGAGAAGAATTTGTACCAACCTGCCACCACTGAGATTCCAGCCTAGGTTATCTTATGTGGCTGGTCATCAAAGAGTAGCACCTCATTGGCCTCTTGGATTTAGAAGTCCTGAAACATAGGAAAAGAATTTTTTTTAAGTAACAGAGGCAATGTAGAGACTCTTTGCTTTTTTTTTTTTTTTTAATGTTATTTAGCTACAATTTAAGTCTATTTTAAAAATATTTCTTTTACAAAATAATAAAAAATAAGTTGATGGCAGCTCCGTGTGTGGCTGGTCATCAAAAAGTAGCACCTCACTGGCCTCATGGATTTAGAAGTCCTGAAACATAGGAAAACGGTTTTGTTTAGATTTTCTGAAACATAAAGACATTATCTAAAAATTAGTTTAAGGGTTTTTTGATATTCGCAAAATTACCAAAATGGCGGCAACTTAAAAAAAAGTTACGTTTTTCATTAAAAAAATATTCATTAAAATACTAATATAAAATCGAAATATAAAAATATCAAAAAAATCCTAGGCTAGGTTTTTAAAGAATATATTTTTACGTAATTTGAAATAAAGAACAGCTTATTTTATTGTATAGATCATGAGAAAAACGTTAGGCCAGGTCAAAAAACAGCGTTTTGAGAAAAACGCGTTGAAAGTTTTGACTTATGGTAGGAGAAAACGCTTAATTTTTTATATAAAATGGTCGATAAATGAAATGCCTGAAGTTTCTATATACAATCAACAGAATGGATGAGACACAAAAAGAATGTCGCCCCTCCTAATCCGGCCGAACGGGCCTAGACAGACATTAAGAAGGGTACAAAGATTCGAAAAATGCAATAAAAATTATTTCCAAATTTTTTGAAATATTCAGGGTGGGGTCCTCCCTTAAAGGAATAAAATCACCTAATATATTGCACTGTTTTCATCAGTATGAACAAAAAAATTGTAAAAGTAACAAATTAATTATTCAAAAAAATTTTTAAATAATAAAATTTAAATTTTTAGTAATTTTTAATACAAACTTGCTTAATTAAGCTCAATTAAAATAAAAAAATTAAAATACGCCATTATTTTTTTCCAACATTGCTTAAAAGTCAAACACAAAGTTCTGAAGATTAACTCAGAAAGAATATATATTAATATAACATCTAATTATAACAAGAAAGACATTTTTCGGCATTTTATTTCCGCGAAAAAAAATTTTGATCAGTTGAATTTATTTATTATTTCTCTTCTTGGAAACTTCTTAACGCCGTCAAAACTTTAACATTTTTATGAAGTAGAGACACTTTTTTTTAATCATTTTGTGTTTAATACATGAGTAGCTTCATAACTTTTTTTCCAACATCATTAAGGACTTTTTGATATTTGGAAGATTAATTCGAAGTTCTTAAAAGATTAAAAAAAAAGCAAATGGACTAATGAAATTGGCTTTTGGATAAAAACAATTACACTTACTTTTAAAAAACAAATAAGTAAGTAAAAGTTAAAAAATAACTGTTAAATTTTTAAAAAATATGAAGCTCATTGAAATTTTATTGTTTACTCATTCCCAAGAAAGAATGAATATTGCTAAACTTTTTAAAATAATTACAAAATATATCTCTTCCATTTTAGTGTATTTCTTATGAATAGCAAAATAAAAGGATATCAAACCCCACATTTTCGCATGATTTTTTTTTCTATTTTACTTTAAATCAGAAGCTAATTACCTTTTGAAATAGTTAAAAATCATAAGGACCAATACCATAAAATTTTTATTATTACAATTATTAGTGTCCCTGTAAGTGACTTCGCACGTGTGTGTCAAACCTAATCTGCAGCTTGATTCAAAAGTTGATTCAGCGGTATAATACACCAAACCTAATAGCTGTATACCTAATAATTTTAGCGGTCTTCTTCTCGAGTTGCAAGTACCCAATTATCTGGAATCAAAAATAAAATTCATACTTTCAAATTACCCTAAGAGAAAGTATGAATTTTATTTTTGATTGCAGATAATTGTATCGCTGATGGCTGCAAAAATACTAAAATAGTATTTCAATCAGATAAAAATACATTAACCATCAAAGCGTTAAAGATTTTTACTAAACCCATTTTCCCAATTTTTTTCTTTTGAAAAATTGTACCAAACAGAAAAATAAGATTTTTGGATTAGATTTTTTTTTTGTTCAAATTTTTAATCACTCAACAAAAGCACTGAAAAGACAAAATTCTGTTTGAATACGAATTATCTGAGTTTTAAGTATTACATCTGAAATGTTCTACATTTAAAATAAATGCATTAAAACGTTTCTAATTATCAAGAGTCATTAAAACCATTAATTAAAAACCATTTACTGATAAATCATTAAGGCCATTAATTTAAAATAAATTATTTTTAAAAAAACAATGACTTTCACTATTCTACTCAAATTACAATAAGTTAGCTTAATTTGAAATTCTTTAATTCATCATGAAATCATTTAAAAAATACAACAACCAATGTTTAATATATCAGTATATTTTGTCAATATGTGTTTTTAAGAAATAAAAAATTTGCTTTTTTTTTAAATGATTAAAAACCTTTAAACAAATTTCAAAATTTATATAACCCTTTCTTTTCAGATCTTAAGTAATAATTAAATTTTTTGCATGCTATTTACCTTACCAAAAGTATTGCCAGTCTTTGAAACACCAGGATTTTAAATATAATTATGTAAATTCTAGTATCAAGAGATTTTATGTATCAGAGTTACTTGAAGGTGTTATATGTTTAATTTTTTGATACGCAAGCATTCAAATAAATTATTCTTTTGTGTTATTAAATTTGCTTATAAAGAATAATTATATTCTTTATGAAAAAGTATGATTACTTATTTGAAATTTGGAGCAATAAACTCGAAAATTAATTTAATTTTATATTTAGAACAGCTATATATGTTCCGTTATGATTATGTAAATAACACTTGTAACATTTGGACTCATTTTTGATCATTTCATAAATATTTTTAGACAAATATTAGATTGTTTTTATTTTAAAATTAGTAAAGCTTTGCAAGCCATTAAAAAAAGGAGACGTACAATATATTTTAAAATCTAAAATGTATTTTAAGATGGAATATACATGTTTTTTGTAAAATACATATTTATATAATTTTAAAAATTAAGTACAATAATAAGTAAAATACGTTTTTTAAGAAATTAATACATTTTAAGATTCATAAAGCATGTTAAGATGTATATGGTATTATGTGATGTATTACATTTTTTTAAATGTGTAATTTTTTTAAAGTTGTACAAAGCATGTTGAGATGTATATTATTTTATTCTAGAATGTCAAAGATGATGGAAATCATGTTTGGCGGCTTAAGCATTTCAACAGACCTGCGTATTGTAATTTATGCCTCAATATGCTAGTTGGTTTGGGAAAGAAAGGACTTTGTTGCATCTGTAAGTTTAAAGTTTTTCACATTTATTGTTGTGCAATTAAACTAAATTTCAAAATAGTTTATTTAGTTTCTTTTTATATGAATTTTTACTTTGTAACTGTTTGTCACATTCTCGTATTTTAGTTCCTTCCCACATTAGTAAGGATAAATATAAAATGTAGAATAGTAATTTATGAAATTTATAGCACAATGCGTTTAATAACCTCAGCTTCTCAAAAGCAACAAATGCTAAATTATTCCGGTAGTTTATGCAATTTTTATATTATTTGCATTATTAATTATATAAAATAACATGAATCGAATCTAATTCTAAAAACATTAATCTTTTATAAACTTATAACGACGTACAAAAATCGATTAAATATTTGCGATAATATTTCTGTTTTATTTCCTGTATTGTACATTTTTTCCCACACGGATATTGAAATTCATTGTATGGGTATTAGCAAAACAGATATGTTGACCACTCTTTCAGGGGCACCCTATTTAGTGGACAAACGTTACATGCACAGTAAAAAGTTCAGATTGTACAGAAAAAAAGAAAGTAAAAACTCCAATGCCTTGTTTGGGTTTCGAACCCAGAACCTTTCTGGCATGAAGTCAGCTCCCTGACTGACCACCCATCAGCCGGGCGATTGCTAGAATTATTTATGAGTGTTTATTAAATTCTCCATAGAATCAAATTGTAGAATCAAGTTAATGAGAACCTAAATACGATAAATTTAACTTCCTCAGGGCCGGGATAGCCTGGTGGGTAGGGCACTGGACCCATGTCCAAGAGTTCGTGCGATCGATCCCCGCCGGCCGCAGACTCCCCGTGTAGTTAATAGTGACTGATGCACGTTAAATCTGTCGAGTCACAAAGTCCTCCAGTTTTCCATAACAAGTCAATACCTCTGGGGGTTCTAGTCCAGGAGTTTCTTTGTCTTCTGGATTGGTTCAAAATTACAAGACTACGGAGTTGAACATTAGTAGTCGTGAACCCAAAATTGGGTCCAACGGATATAAAATTAAAAATATAAAATAAAATACAACTTTCTTAGGAGAGAAGAGTGTTTTCTCTTTTTTATTTTTTTTATTTGAAAAATAGTCAAGTATTAAAGTGCAAGAAGTTTTGCTTTTGTCACAATTAATCATTTAAAACATTTGTCAGCAAAAATTGATATGGTTAAAAGCTGAAATTATTATCATACTCACTTATAAGACATTTTTCAATAATTTTTCTTATTCTGAAACATTTACTCATTATTTTTATTTTACAGTTTGCAAATATACTGTACATGAAAGATGCGTTCAAAGAGCGCCTGCTTCTTGTATAAGCACATACGTCAAATCAAAGAAAACCTCCCACGTAAGTGTTTACTCTATCTTGGCAAATTATATAACAGAACTTATAACCAAATTATGTAGCATAACTTATAATTATATAGCATAACACATATATTAATGTTTATTCTATCTTGGCAAATCAAAGAAAACCTTCAGCATAAATGTTTATTCTTGATAAATTATGTAAACATTTTAGTTTACCTACAGGACTAATATATGCATGTATTTATACGGCGAATTCTCTTATATCTATTACAGCTAACTCCCTTATCATTTTGGCTAGACATTTTCACATCACCCTGTACTTTTTGAACGCTATAAAAACCATGTTTTTTCTGCGATTCCTGCCAAAATTAACATTTTTGTCTCATATTGTTTACCAAATCACAATGGAAATATACACAGTTGCTGTTCGAACTACGAAAATTTTCAAAACATTTCCTCTCCAAACCTTTGTGCTGCACGAGTGGTTCTGTATAATTTCAAACCGTTTTGTTTTAAATGGTAAATTACGAAGGTCGAAAACTAATCCAAATAACTGACATCTAGTGAAACTTTCTCTAAAATGATGCTTAAATCGAAAAAGTTTTATTTTGTTAGTGTCTTTGTCCATATATTTTTTTAAATATATATAATGTTTAATTATGCAAAATGTTTAATGTTTATAATGCAAAAAAATCTATTCAGCTTTAAGTTTTAGATTTAATTTAAGTGATGCGTTTTACTTTTTTAAAAGCAAAATGTAATAAATATTTCTTCAGTTTTCATTAAAAGAACATTCAATATCACATTTTTTAAATTAAGAAATGAGACTTGTATACATTTTAATATATTTTCGACGATTCATTTAATTTTAATTCAGAGGACATAATATAAAGTGGAATTGGATTAAAATATGCACTAGAAATGAAACAAAAAAAAAATAATTGGATTCCAAAAAAGCGATATGATTGCCGGAAATTGCGTATTCGTTTCTTTGAGTTTCAATTAACTCTACTTTCAATCAAAAATATCTCCCTTTTTTTAATTAGTTTCCTTTAATTGCTATGGGACTTATTCTTAATCAGAATGTCTTACAAAATTTTGAAATTATTCTCTTATTCTCTTTCTTTTTTCTTTCATTTTGAGAAAAATTCGCTTTAGAACTTCTAAAAAATTTAAATTAACTGATTGTTCCATTCATTTATTATTTCATGATAATTTACCACACAATTTACTCATTAACAAATACAACACAAAGCATTCCACTTATGTTATAGTCTTTTTATTTTCAAAATTCATAAAATAACGTATTCTTATTAATTCATAAAATAACTTCACATTTTCTTATTGCAGAAACGTAATTGTAAAGCTCTAATAAGGGTTGCAATGAATTTTTTGATATTTCAACGATATATATACAGTCAGACCTCGATATAAGGTCACCCCTAGGGACATCGCAAAAGTGACCTTATAAGCGGGGTGACCTTTTAACCGATTCATTAGCAGTTCGTAACTAAGCATGTAAATAGTACACATTATGATTTTTAAAAATAGAACGAAACAAACGAAAAATAAATATTTAAGTCAATAAATTAAATATATTAATATTTAAGTTAATAAATTAAATATTTAAGACAATAAATTTTAACGGAATTAGAAAAGAATTAAAGAATTTTTAAAAAAAAAATTTAATAAGGTGTAAAACGCATTCTTTTTCTTTTCCCATTTCCATTGCGATGAGAAGACAGAATATTGTTTAAGGTGGTTCTTCCGCAAAACGTGCTTTTGATAAATTAGAATTTTCAAAATCCTCAGCGATTTTTTCTTTCTCTGATAAAGTCAACGTCTTTCTCTTTTCCAACATGATGACAGGATGAGAGAGGTTCGAATGAAATTCTTTCCTCTGGTGTGGTCAGCAAATGGTCATGTGACATGATGGGGAAATTTATCCTTTGTCCTCGTCCGAACGGCGAAAGCCCCCCCCCCCTCCCTGGAAGTGTGGACAGGGACAAGCAATTACTGGCAGCGAAGGCGGGGGGAAATTCTTGGTGAACTGGGGGATGGAAACTCTCTCCAGGTCCAGGTGTGTTCGTTGGCAGCAACATTTTCCAAGAACTTGAGAGGGGTAATTGCCTTGTAAGGAAGTTAAATAGTCTTTTGTTATAAAAGAGCTCCCCTCGCCTCAGATAAAAATAACCTTATAAGGGATAAAGATTTTTGAATATGACCATATATCAGATAATCTATAACAAGGAATTCCTATTCAGTGAGCCAGGACTTTGGAAAAGTGACCTTATATGCGGAGTGACCTTATATGCAGATGACGGTAATATGTGCTACTGGTATTATGGTAATTGAACAGTTTATATAAGAATTCTACAACGGGTTTCCTGTAGTTTCAGAAAATATTTTTTTCAATGGTAGCAAAAATAGGTTATTAATATTTTGAAGAATTCGAATTAACATAACTTTTTTCCATTCCTACTTATAAATATTTTAACGGTAAAGTAAAGGTCAGATAGAAAAAATGTTTCTGCTCAAAATTCCTTATCAAATTCTAATAAGAATTCTTTTTTTTCTTTTTCTTTTTAAATACCAGCTTTAGTTGGCTGCAGCTGGCAAATGCATTTCGCATAAAACTTAATTGTTGAAGGATAATGCAATAAGTACCAAATATACTAATATAGGTATGAAATGTTATATTGATATATTTGGTGATTATTAAAACTTCACCAATACTAAGCAATTTTAATATTGATACTTTGGAAATAAGTGTTTTACGTATTCTTGAAAGGGATATGTTCAGGAGAAAACTACTTGATAGTGGTAAATTTTGACTATCATGAGTTGGTTGTTAGTGTACCATTATGCCAAGTGATACTAACTACATTTTATCTTTATTCTAATGTTATGAGCTATAAAAAACAAGTTTTGCTTACTTCAATAATGGGAAGCTACCAATAAGGGTAACAATTAATATTGAATAAAAAAATGAAATTATTTTAGCTATATTAATTTAAAGCTTAGTGAAAAAACCAGGTAAGCGATATTTTCAGAACGAATAAAAAAGTTGCAACCGAGCTATATTACAACCAATTTATTAGAATACGGGACTAATAATTCTTTGTTTTATTTTATTTACCACTACCAAGCAATAATTCTAAAAACTAATGGGGATTAGTTATATTGAGATTAGCGTGAAGGCAAAAACAGTTCTGTTACATTAAACATACCCATATTTTTGCAACCACCTTTTTGTATTTTCTCTGATTCTAATTCCCCTAAAAATGTCATTACATGGTTATTCCATCTAGCTCTTTAATTATGTCAGTATATGCCTTTCAGTTTAGAGCATTATTTTATAGTATTTCGCAGCACTGATATAGCAGAACACAGATAGTACTATGCAGAGAACGTTTATTCTGCTAGTTGTCAATAAAAATGTCATTGTGACTTCTAAAAATTTTAACTAAACTGAACATATTCTTATAAACTTTTAAAAAAAAATTCAAGGATTTTTATGCGCATTTTGCTTATTTATCTTGTAGTATTACAACTCATTTTAATAAAAATTACAATAAATTAAATTCAAATTTAATTCAAATCTGTTTAAAATAGTATTACCAATATAATGAATTCGGCTTAGAAAGTTAGGAAATAATGGAAATCAAAGCTGGTTTAAATACGTCCGTCCAGAAATCTGTCATAGAAAATAAGATACCTTGCAGTAATTCTGATATCTAATTAACACTTAATATCAGTTAACTCCGATTTTGAACGGATTACCTAAACTCTATGAGCTTCAATCTATCTTAATGATGTGAGTTTTAAACTATTACTCTGGAATGTTATAACAATTTCAATGATTATATCTACTTGCAATATTGTATTTAGCGTGAAACTCAAATTACTATTTGCACTTACGTGACAGTTTGCGCGGAAATATTTCTTTTTAACAGAAATTACTACTTCAGTTATAACAAAACAATAATTACATTTTAATGAAACATCTTGAAAAAACAATTAGATTTTACAATCTAACTTTATATATCTTCATTATATGATCTATTTTCAACTCTAAAAATAAATCATTGATAACAGCGTCTTTGGTGTACTCTGACTGCAACATGAGATTTTTCGATCTCTTTTGGAGATCGTCAAAAAAATCTTTCTATATAAGAGCCACTCATAAATATTTAGAATATAGTATTTATTCTAATTTGCTTTGTGAATATTTTTTGTTTTGACATTTTTTCCAGTTGCTTTATTTGACCTTTTCCGTATTTGCACAGAGGTTTTCCCGGTTGCTGGGAGAGGTTTTAATGGTTTCTACTAAAGGTTTTTTTCATTCATAAATATTTAGAATATATTTTATTCTACTTATTTGTATTGTTAATATTTTTTATTTTGATGTTTTTTCGCGTCTCCTTTTTTGACCTTTTCCACATTTTGTGCAGAGGTTTTCTCGGTTGCTGGGAGAGGTTTTAATAGTTTCTACTAAAGGTTTTTTTTCATTCATAAATATTTAGAATATATTTTATTCTACTTATTTGTATTGTTAATATTTTTTATTTTGATATTTTTTCGCGTTTCCTTATTTGACCTCTTTCACATTTGGCGCAGAGTGTTTCCCGGTTGCTGGGAGAGGTTTTAATGGTTTCTACTAAAGGTTTTTTTCATTCATAAATATTTAGAATATATTTTATTTTACTTATTTGTATTGTTAATATTTTTAATTTTGATATTTTTTCACGTTTCTTTATTTGGCCTTTTCTACATTTTTTGCAGAGGTTTTCCCGGTTGCTGGGAGAGGTATTAATGATCTCTACTGAAGGTTTTTTTCATTCATAAACATTTAGAATATATTTTATTCTACTTATTTGTATTGTTAATATTTTTTATTTTTATATTTTTTCGCGTTTCCGTATTTGACCTTTTCCACATTTCGCGCAGCGGTTTACCCGGTTCCAGGGAGAGGTTTTAATGGTCTCTACTTGTTGCAGAATGATTCAGTGGCGGATGGGCGCGTTGAATAAATAAACCACATTTATTGACAAACAAAGTAAAACAATAAAACGATATGATACGAAATTGGGTTCTCCAATGAGCCTCCCAGCTCAATTCATTGCCTGCCACATAAGTGATTACAGAATTATGTGAGTGATTACAACACCCTGTTTTTGTCAGGCAGAAATTCGTAACACTAAGGTTTTCTTCAACACAAAGTCTATGGAAAAAATTCCGTTCCTCCCAAAAGTGATCGTAAATAGAAGAGGTGGTCTTTCCTGGAGTTTTCACGGTACTAAATATATTTCACATAATTCTGTCATATTTTCATTGACACTTTTTTTTCCCTTTCGACAGTCTTGGTCGATCTTCATGTTTAACTTTAAATACATATCACTATAGTATATAAACCTAATCATTACTACTACATGAAAGAATATCACCTCAATAAAACAATCGATTCGACTGAGTATTGCAAAATACTCAATCATGATGCGTTTTGTAAAAGTGTTTAAAGGTGCTCATTTTAGATTCTCGTTTTTTAAAAGACCTTAAAGGTGCTTTTTTCATGAGATGTTTCTGAAAACTGCTTAATTTTCCTTTTTTTAAAATAATATTTTTTTTTTTTCTATTACCATGTCGATTTTCGCTGCGTATTATGCAAAATCGTGGTTTTTACATTGTTCTATTCAACGTTTTAACAATTCATTCAATCACTATCCTTTACTGTCGGTTCGTAAATTATACCAATCATGCTGCATGTCTGATAAAATATTTGGGATTCCGGATGTGCATATACTGAGCGGGTTCGGTAAGATTCTTGCACTCGCATGTCCAACCCTACTGTATTTTCCAAGATATCCTCAATTTCAGGATTCATTTTCCACCCTGTGAAATAGAACCGAAAAATCTTTCTATCTTTTTATGGTCACTAATATAAACAAGAGAAGAATTCTTTGTCAGAAAATTATTTCGCATTTTGTTAATGTATATAACGCTTAAAAATACTTTTGAGTGCTTAAAAGTACTTTACATGTGCTAATTTTTTGTTGCGAAGCTACGCACCCTGTCAATATGAAACTACGAAACACACATAAATTGAGTTTCCATCTCTTATATTTATTTATTTTAAAAATTTGTTTTACAGAGTAGAGAGCGTATTAAAAATTTCATTGATCTAATTCATTTTGAATATTAGGATGCTAAGAATATTTTCACTGTACTCGTCATACGACAGCGTGGAATTACTTTTTTCTGTTTAAAAAGACCACAAACAGCAACGAATAAAAAACCAGAATCAAACAAGAAGTTTCTTTACTTCATTGATTCAAATATTATAAAGAAATAAAAAAAAACTGTGAAAGCTTGGCAAGATCTATACACTGAAATCGAAGGGAGAAGCAAGCAAAATGCATTACTAATTCTCATAAGTAATTGTTTTCCAAATTATCTGTTTGATTGAATTATTACGCTCACTTCTCAATCGTATTTTTAAAGAAGTAAATTATTAGCTCTTTTAATTTTTAGAAAACTTCTAAAAAAAATTTTATTTTTAGACATTGAGTCACCATTGGACGGAGGGTAACTGCATAGGGAAATGCAGTAAATGCAAGAAGCCTATAAAATCCTATAATGGCATAACTGGACTACACTGCCGTTGGTGCCACATGACTGTAGGTTATAATTTTAGCATTTTACATTAACAACTCATTTTAAACATGTGTCGATTAGTTCTTATAATCAGACAATTTATTTTGATAAGTCTAATGGAAAACAATAACAAGCTACGCTTGTAAAAGATCTTTTCTCAGTGATTTCATTATTTATACACGGGTTTTAATTCAAGAAAACTTCTCAGGATGTTGTCTTTTTTTTTTATTCTTATCAAAAATAAATACACATAAGGTTTTGCAAATTATCATGCAAAAAATTAAGAAACGTAATCGAACTTTTACAGGTCATTATCATGATTAATCACTATGAAAGGCAGAATTAAAGATATCAAAATATTTATTATTGAATAAAATTGAAAAAAAGTAGTTATTAGAAATGCTGTTCATTTTCCAATGATTTTGATATTATTTTTATCCTTACACGCATTAATTTACCGGCTTAAATTTTTATAACTTTGAAAAGGATTTTAAAATTATTTATTACGGGTAGTGTTATAAGACACTTTTTAAATAAAAACTGTATCTGCAGGGAAAACAACAACAGTTTCTTGAAAAAATGTGGCTTGTTGCATAATTGCTTTTTTCAAGTAAGTGTCCAAAACTGACAGAAAATTTTTTGTTTTGTCATTGTTGCCCATCAAGTCTTTCATTTGAATAAGTATGACCATGCCTGTGGAGTATTCTTAGAAACTAAAATAGATCCTTCATTAGTTACAAACCACCACAACGATACTGTTGCAATACATAAAAAATTTCAATAAAAGCTGGCGGTACAAATGTTTGCTCTAATTGCGTACATCAGAGAGCTGAGCTGCTCGCAGAAGTTTCTTTATTTCAAAGAATAACGGGTTCATAGCCTATACGACTTTTCAACAACTTGGTTGATAACGCAAAAGTTGTCGAACAAGTCGTATAGTTTATGGGTTCTTCAAGTCGTCGACGAAAGGGTCAGAACTGAAGTTGAAACAAAAAGGAACCAGGATCCATGGATTCATCCAGTATGATTGATTCTTCATTTCCACTGTTTTGTGTGGTTATTGTTTGATATCGTGGCCTGATTCGATTCCGATGCTGTTGAATTCGTGTTTAAATGTGCCTTGCATGGAATATGATGACTTCTACTTTTTCCGTTGCTTGTTAGCAAGTGAATCAGTTCATTCAGAAACCTGCCAATATTTTTTTAAGGTTCTATTTCAAATGTTACTGTCTTAACGAACAGTATGTTATTTTTATGACTGTTATAAATTTATAACAATGACGTTATTAATGGGTTAGTTTATTTTTCCTCGCGAACGAGTGTATTCTATGCTGATTGTGAAAATTTCTTTTATTTTACTTGTTGAAAACGCTCTTTTTATTTGACGAAAAACATCCTTAATGTCCTAGTAAGCAGGTTTCTGGACTAAACTATTCAGCTTTAAAAAAGATAAAACTCATTCCACTATCATGGTGTCCAAAACTAAACCTTAAAACACATTCAATTTTGTAATTATAATTATTTTGATTTGATTTTAACACTGGCCTCTTAATAGCCAACTCAATTCGGATATTACGAATATCAATGTTCAACTCCAATGCCTCGTAATTTTTGAACCCAATCCAGAAGACAATGGAACTCTTGGATCACGCATTGGAACAAACTAGCCTTTTTGGAGCACTTTTTGATTAAACCCGCTGACTAACCAGCATTTGCGTTACATGGAGAGGAAAATCTCGAAATCTCCCATGGTTAGTCCGACAACGAGAAGATTCTCATCCATGATCTATGCAGATATTTTACGCCATCACTGTAGCTGGTATGAGATGTGTAGCAGCATAGATAATTTTGTTCGCATGCATTACACATTTTAATTACATTGCTGAAATGAGACAGGTAATTATGGATTAGCCTTTCATTGGAGACTGAACACTTATTAACACAAATTTACTTAAAACATGAATTTACTGAATCTGGAATAAATTTACCAAACTTCTTTTATTTCTTCGATTCACGAGGCGAAGTGGAAACAGTTGCATTGTTCTACAATAAAGATGTGTAGAAACATTTTATTAACCAAAAATGTTTCGATATTTTATTAATAGCATCGAGTCTCGATCCATAAATAGTATTAGAAAATATTTATAAAAAAAAAATATTAAACTTCCATCTTTTGAATGTTGTCACCCAATTTGAATTGATATACGGGTAAACATTTTAATCTTCCCGGAAGAATGATTTTATTTGTGTTGATTCTGTTGTTGCTATGTTATTTTAAAATCTTTTAGAGACATTTCTGGACTTATTTAATTGTTTTTTCTTTATTTTAAATTTCAGTCAAATCAAAGTTTTTTTTTTTTTTTTTTTTTTTTTTTTTTTTTTTTTTTTTTTTTTTTGCTTCTACGTTATTTCAGACATCTCTAGAAGACATTTATGAACTTGTTCCGTTGTTTTTACGTTATCTACAAACTTACTTGCTACAAATTTACTTCTATATTATTTTCACAGTTATTCTAAATTGTGTATTGCATCAAAATTCATTCCAAAAAGTGTGTTTGTAATTTTAATTTTGGACACCAAAATATTTCCTGACGTACTTAATGTATACTTTTCAATGTCTTTTTTTCTAAATCTACAATTAAAAAAAGAAATTTTGATGGCATGTTTCTTCTTAACTGTAAATGATTATTCTGCTAATGAGTACTTTATAACAGGTATAAAATATTATACTTTTAAAGTGGATAATGCTTGAAATACTTTCACGCTGTAAATATTTCTATAACTGCATAATTTTTCTTTTAAATCTCGTGAAAATATATGTTGCATGAATTGTTTTAACTTGCATGAAAAGTCCTTAAAATGCTCATAAGAATAAAATCAAATTTAATGATTTTAATACAAATTCTTATTCGGTTATTTCAAATTTAAATTTGGATAGGTATGACACCAATTATGTGATAAGAGATTTTCATGTCATGCAAAAAATGCCTTTTTCTTGTAGTTTGATTCTAATGATTACACAAATAGTTACGCGTGTTTGATTGTTAAAGGAAACAAAAGAGAAATCGAAAAAATTATTATAAACTCCTTCAGTGTTTCATCTAGCAATCAAACAGTGTAATTGTGTTTTCAGTTCCACCTTTCTTAATAGTGATTTCTTTGACATCAATTTCTTTTTTATTTTTGTCCTTAAATGTCAACTTGCTATTCTAATATGATTAGTGTTTTATTCTATAATTTTAACAAGAATTCTGAGAAATATTAAAGGTAGTTATTGCGGAACACTTTTTATAGTTTATAGATATTTTAAATAAATCTCTTTTTTTTTTTGTCAATCAGGCCTAAAAGAAGTCCCATACAGTTTTAAAAATAAAAATACAATTTTTTATTGTTCACAAATTTTTAGTAATAAAATATTTAAAAAATTAAAAAAGTATGATTTAAGATTATAAAAGTTATGTAATATTGCATTACAATAAAATTTACGTGAAGAAAATACATTTTTTGCTTGAATTCCAAAAGCCTTATGCAATGTATTCTCTAAAGTTCATTCTTAATGTGTAGATTTAGAATACTTATCCAAATTGAAGTAAAAAAATTTTGCAAAGTTGGGGTGGGACACTAATTAATATATAATAGAAGAAAAATTAAAACAGCTATTGAAATCTATGGAATTGACAGTGAAGAAGATCCTGAGGAAACTTGAAGACGTTTCTGACAATTGCCTTTAAATTCCTATCTATTTCTTCCAGCAATCAAGCAGGTTTTGATATTTTCAGTCAGACGTTATCAAGTCAAAGATTAGAATCTATTGGATTTCGTATGTTTATTTTAATAAAATAAAGAACCTATTTTTATCGATGGTTTATTATGAAGTTTTGTAATAGGAACATGTTGTTCGCAAAATGTGCATGTTTAATATAACAACGCATGTAAAAATGTGATAAAAATGCTTTGCATGATTCATTGCAGATAGTTTCTACAATTTAATATAAACTCAATTTGACTAATTATTTTTTATTTCAGCATAAATGCTTTTGTCACACAACCACAAAATATTACATAAACATATACCTGCAGTTGAGTTAGAAATTATATTTCAATCTTTTTTTTTAAATTCGAACTATGTGTCTCAACGCCATTTTTGAGAATAATAAAAAAATGATTAGATGTGTGTATATTTTTAAGAATAATTGAAAATATATCAAAGTAGTATAATTTTTTTTATTCGACGGATTTTAAATTTTTTTAATTTTATACGAAAATGCATCATGTCACACAAATTCAATTTTTATAACTATTGTAAGTTGGCTAACATTCTCTATTGATAACAATCCAAATTTTATAAATTAGTTAGAAAAAATGCTACAGTTTTGTAAAAATAAAAAGCTTTTATAGTCTATTTATTTAAAAAAAATCGAAACATCTCTAAAACACAGCATTGCTTGAGCTCAGAACAATACTCAAATGTTGAGACTTGTTCATTGTTTATAGTAATTTCTATTAGATTGAGAAATTTCATTCAAGTGGTTTTTTTAAAGAAGGAAAAAAAGTAGATTTTTTTTAAAAAATCTTTTAAATATTTCTCCGTCTTATAACTTTAGTCAACTTTTCAGCTGCATCGTAGGTTTGGAATTAAATCTTCATTTCGAATTTTAAACTCACTGAATTGTTTTTTTTTCCTTGTACAAAAAACTTCATACACATGCTTTTATTCTAAAATATAAACAGCCAAAAATAATACCATTTGATGACTAGAACATTTTATATGTTTAAAACATGTTTTAACATGTTAAAAATTGTTTTGTGAAAACTGTTTTTTTATTAATTGTTATTTCTACTATTTTTTTATTGGATCATTCTTAACTTTCTTAGAATAAATACATTTTTCAATGGAACAATTCACTCTTTAACTAATTCGTGAATAACTGTTTTATTTCTTTGCATAGTTTTTACTTATGTGTTTAAAAAATAGTATATCAGGCACGTTATAGAATTTAAGAGAATGTCTTTTATTATTAGCTCCACAACCATTGTGCCTCACAGGTAAAGCCTGAATGTACTCTTGGAGAACACAGGGATCATATCTTACCTCCTACATGCATATGCCCCATAGTACTCGTAAGTATGCAGCCCTTACTTATTACTTTAATTTATATTAGATGATTAAATGTGTATTTTTATGGTTATACAAAAATCTGGATCAAATTACCGGCTGTATTGCAGTCCTTACTTGGCTGTATTATAGGAAAAATCCAATTCTACCTTAAAATCCGTTTTTACCGTAAAATCACAAAATCACTCTAATTAAGCCAATATTACTGTAAAAATTACGGTATATCAGACTTTTTGTTCCTTAACAAGTTAAAAATGGATTTTTCGATATAATTTACCGGTACCCTGAGTGCCGATACTTTTTACCGTAATTTGATTTAGAATTCTTTACAGTGTATGTCGTCACATGAACTAATTTTTTTTTATATGACTTACTTACTTATTTATTTATTTTTCCGAACAATAAGGTATTTCCAATACACCTGTCAGTTCACAATAGTAGTTCATGAATGTTGGGTTAATTTTAACCTGTTCTAGGTCAACGCTTTCTTTGCTAATTTTGAAAAAAAATAAATTGCAAAGCGTTAATATGAGGAAAATAAAACAATTGTGTGAAAAAAACTCGAAGAGCGCTTTTGTGATATATTTTTTTAATATAAAACGACACAAACGATCTGTTACATTGTTTAGACACGTAAATATTGAATGTTGTTTAATTATTTTGATTTTCTTCTACGTGAAAAATAACGCCAGTTGGACAATTTTTAAAAATATTTAATAGCTTTTATAACATTTAATTTAATTGTACACTCTAAAGTTATAATAATTCTCTAATGCAAGATCGAATCCCGTAAAAAAATTAGGTGTTTAGTTGCCACCATTTTTGGTTTGAGGTAATCTAAATATATTTCTAAGTTCATAACTGTAATTATCGTGCAAGAAATTATATAAAAATGGCGAAATAACAATTGTTTGAAAGAATTAGTGCAAATATATTTATAAAAATGTCTCTATTTTATTTAAACGAAATGTTTTTGCGATTAAGCCATAAATTTTTAATGTAATAGAAATATGGGCTGTTTGTAAATAAACAAACAAATTCAAACAAATAAATAAAACAATAACAATGAAAATGGGATTGCATGCACAATTTTAGATTCCCGCAACAAAATGGTTTCAACACCAAAAGTTTTTATTATGTATAAGATAGTTTAAATTATAGTTTTACGTTAAATGCAATGCACTTTTCGATTAAGGAGAAAAGGTATAAAGTAACCTTTTTATTCGACACTGCTCTTCGTTGACGGTAGGAGTTAGACTTGAAAATTTAATTTAAAATTTTCAATTTTATACAATTTTAAGCTTAATAATTACTTCGATAGAGATTAAATTTTATATATGATTTAAAATCCTAAAAAAATTCAGCCTGAATACGGGTGTGTGATAATACGGGTGCTTTCCTTGTTAAGCATTCTTTTTCAATGTTATCAAATAAATTAAATCATAAATTTATTGCAAATTTTTTATATTACTTCTGCTGCAGAGCCGTGATGGTTCAAGGGATGGAGCATTCACCTTCCAATAAGAGGAACAGGGTTTGAATCTCAGCAATGGCTGGTCGATACGATTTCCCCGGCCAGCTCACACCGACCACAGTGCTGACATAAAATTATCCTCAGTGGTAGAGGGATCAAGGGTTGGAGGTCTCTTGCTGTCAGGTTAACCGTGAGAGGTTTTCGTGCGTTTCCTCTCAATGTAACGCAAATGCGGGTTAGTTTCATCGAAAAGTCCTCCACGAAAGGCTAATTTCTCCCAATACTTGATCTAGGAATTCCTTTGTCTTCTGGGTTGGATTCAAAAAACAAGGTTACGGAGTTGAACATTAGTAGTCATAAACCCAGAAAAACTGGGTCGGCTGTTCAATGACGCTTATAAAATATAACATAAAAAAATATCACTTCTGCTCAAAGGTGCGTTCTTAAGGAACACTTTAATTTAAGTACTGAGTTCGAAAAAAAAAATATAAGATTTTAAAAGGAAAAATATTTGACTTTTTCCTGACAAAATAGCCCTTAATGAAAAAAATTTTAAACCAGTAAAAAAGCGTTATTTTTTATAAACTAAAAATCGTTTGACGAAAAATAACTTTTTTTTCTTAAAAAAATTTATAAGAACAATTTTAATCTTGAAAATGGTAGCGAAATATTTTACTTATCTTTCAAAAGAATTTAATTAAATTTTATTGATATCGAAAAACTAAATACAAATTATTATTTAAAGTCAAAGAACTTATATAAATAATTTTGTAAAGAGAATATTAATTTTAGAATGAAATATTTAGTATGAGAATAAAAAGTATGGAGTTAGATTAGGACTTAATTAGATTTTGATTAAAATTTACATTAATTGTTTTTAATATTTATTTTTCTTTTTTACTAATTAATACTACAGAAATAAAGCTATGTTGAATAATGTTTAAAGAATGTGTTATTAAAAAGAATGTCTACAAATAATAACCATTTTAAATCTAATTGTCAAGCTCACCATTTAAACTTAACTTACTTTTAAGAATCTCCCAAAACATTCATGAATAAAACGCATATAAATAGTAATTATTTAATTCAAAACATGTTACTAAAATGCAATGTAACCTATTTTAAAATAGAGTAATAAAAAGTAATACAAAAATTAAATTTTTTTTATTAATATTCTGTATCTTTAGTCCATAAAAGTTAAAAATTACTTTTTATTTCTGAATTATACACTTGAAACTATTACTGATGTTCCCAGGAGTGTTATTTGTTTATGAAATAACACTATAATACAATTTTCATTTTTGAGTTTTCAGCATATTAATTGCCATTTCGTGAGCTCTATGCTTTAATCTGAATCCAATTTAATTCACCCAATTATCCGGAGTAAACTAATGTGCATTGTATTAAATTAAATTGTTTCTCACTAAGATCAAAAATATTGCTTCGATGCCTTAAATTTCTACATACTTTAAGTGTTAGCATAACACTGCGGGTATTAATTTGCAAAGCTAGTGTGTAAATTTGTAAGCATATAATACTACATGTAGTAATTAACTAACACACTTAAGTGTGTTAGTTAATTAAGATTATAATTTTTATGTGTTAAGCATATCGCTGGTTCAAAACTAAAACGACACATCTGCAATGTTAACTCAATTGGAGATGTGTCGTTTTAGTTTTGAACCCGCGATATGACTTGACGCTTAGTGAGATACCCATAATTCAAGGATTCATCTGGTTACAATGCTTTACTGTAAATCCAACGTAATTCACACAAATAAAACAATGTGTATCGTAATAAATAGAATTTTAGCGAACTCAATAACATCAAAAATATTGTTTTGGTAACTTAAATTGTTGCATACTTTCAACATTTGTATAACACTGCATGTTAGTGTATATCTCAAGCGTGTAAGTTTGTAAGCGTCTAATAATACATTACTGTAAGTGTGTTAATTGTTGAATTAACGCTATAATACATTTATTTTTTTGCGTTACGTTAATTTTGATATGTTAAACATATTACTTGTCGTTTCGTGAGACACCGATTATTCAATGATTCATCTGGTCACAAGGCTTTACTGTGAATTCAATATAATTCACCCAATGATCATGCTATAATAATACAGCAATATGCTTAATAATAAATTGAATTTTAGTGTAAAAATATAGTTTCGGTGCCTTAGATTCTTGCATACTTTAAGCACTTGAACAACTCTATGTAGTTAGTTTGTGTTATTGTCACAGTTTGTAAGCGTATAATACTGCATTGTGTTAAAGGTATTAGTTAATTAATTAACACTATAATAAAATTTCAATTTTCATACGGCTTGTTATTTCGTGAGACACCCATTATTCAATGATTCATCTGGTCACAATGCTTTACTGTAAATCCAATACAATTCTTCCAATGATCATGTTACAATACAGCAATATGCTTTATAATAAATTGAATTTTAGAGAACAAAAATATTGTTTCGGTGCCTTAGATTCCTGCATACTTTAACTTCTTTCGCAACTCTCTGTAATTTGTGTTGATGTCGACAGTGTGTAAGTTTGTAAGTGTATAACATTACATTGTCGCAAATATGTAACACTTCAATATAAATTTCATTTTTGGTGCGTTTCATATAAGACATGACATTCATATGTGACATACTTCATAACTAGATCATAAAATACTGTTTTTGAAATAGTTTTATGGTTCTTTTCTTTAGGAACGGCAGCGAAGCGTTTCAACGGGCCACAAAAAGAATCTTAGCCGAACGGATTCTAGTCTGGTTGGTGGCGAAAACAACCAAGGAGCTGTAAGTTTACTGCCTGAAACGATTGAAGTAAGATTACATAATATCATGTATGCTTACGCCTGCCTGTAGATAACTTGGAATCACGAGCTTTTGTTGGCTAGCTGATCACAGAAAGTTGCTCACACTCACTTAGTGCTTCTCATTTGTATGCTCATACTGCTTTTGTATCCTGTCAATAACTAACAATGCTCGAATGGCAGCTTTAAATATTAACAGCTTTCGCACTTAGTTATTTAAAATTGATCTCTGCACTAGGATCTACCAGGAGTCTCAAAAAACTTCGACGATTTAAAAGTCGATCAAGTATAACAGAAGGAGATTGTAAAGTACGTTTTGATGCGCTCTGCTTAAGAAACCAATTTAGAAACCTTACTATTCTCGAAAAGTTTAATTAATAGTTATAGTGCTTGAAAATAAAGATTCCGACTAGAAAAACTGTAAAATAGTGTCTTTAGTTAAATATCAGATTACTAGAATATAAATATGTGCTCGGATGTTTGTTGATTAACCCTCATACGGCAAACGTAGTTGCTGCAAATAGTGGTTAGTTTGAATAGTTTAGTTAGCAACGCCATCTGTTGATGACCTTCTTAACTAAGTTTGAAATTTAGAAAAAAATTAAACCATAGTTTCTTTAAAGGAACTCAGTAAATCAAGCATCTATATTTCCTACTGTTTTCAATTCGAGGACATTTTTTGGGACACCTGGTATTTAAACGCCAAGGTGCTAACAGGCTATTGCTTTATAACTTATCTGAAATGTAGAGATAATTTTCTATCCACTGTACAGGGTGTAATAGAATAAGCGTCTGTAAAATAAAGCCTAAGCATTTAAAAAGAAAGATATTCTGCATTTATTTTTTAATTAATTATTACAGATCTATGCGACAAACGACTGATTTATTGCATGAAAGTTTAAATATTTTCCCATTTTTATTTATGACTTAACGCAAACGATTGAAAAACTCATTACAGCTGTTCGTTCGCACTACTTCTTTTGGAATTTCACACCTAACCTGTATCAATCTTTCTATGAATTTTTTGAACAAATTTTTTATTCACGTCAAATTCTTTTACTCCTTTGAAAATTTTCAAAGTAAATTTTTCATAAAGAAAAAAAAAATGGTAGGTATAAAAGCAACACAAAAATTACGGACACATGTTCTGGTACACCCTGTAGAGATATTTTCTATTATAGCTTAAATTATAAGCAAATAGAAGAATCAAATGTATAACGCAAGTAAAATACTCTAGGCTAGTAAGTAGAAACAAGGAAAGTAAATTGTATAGATGTAGATCACGATTATAGTTATTTTAACTTTATAGATTACCGAAAGTTATGGAATGTTAATTCTATAAGAAAATTTTCCTCTCTGGGTAGCAGCCTTTATAAGATCGATAATAATTTATTATTGTTAGTTTGAGAAATAGTGCAGTTTGTGTCCTCGGCAATGTGTGCAAGCCATAATTTACAAAAGCATAAAAAATTAAATTGTATCCTTTCTCGAATGAATCAATCTTTTTGTCTAAATAACAATATTCGCCATAAAGCGCCGGGATAGCCTGGTTGGTAGGGCGATGGACTCGCGTTCGTGAAAACGAGAGTGCGAATCCAGCCGGCCGAATAATCCTCGTATATTAAATGGTGACTGGTGCTAGTTAAATCGGTCGGGGTCCGGAAGTCCTCCAAGTTCCCATGATAAATCATTACCTCTGAGGGTATTGATCCAGGAGTTCCCTTGTCTTCTGGATTGGATTCAAAAATTTCAAGGCTACGGAGTTGAACATTGGGTAGTTGTAAACTCAAATTTGGGTTCAGCTGTACAACGATGGTTAAAATAAAATATTCCCCATAGCACAAATTATTTTCATTCTAAATATGTCACAATATAATATTTTTAAAAAGATAATAAAAAGGAAAGATTAATCTTCTTTTTAAAAATTTAAAATTTAAACACAATCTGTCGAATTGATCTCCAACCATTAAATATCAAAAAAACTGTATTCTTAAATTTTCATTTTTCAAAAACTATTCGTCCGACTTCATTGAAATTTTTTATTTACTTATTTAAAATTAGATGGCTTGAATTGCTAAGCTTTGTATCACTAAGCTTACTTAGTATGTAAAAATCTGATAATTAAAACAAAAGCTGTTCAGGATATATTTTTTGCTTACTGTAAAGTTTATCGTTGAACAGATTTAAACGTGTAATGAATATAAGATTCATCGATTAACAGCTTATTCATCTAGGAGATGTAAAGTTCATCGTTTAACAGCCATGCCCTTGTAGTTAATGCATGGTTCATCGTTTAACAGCTTTATCTACGTATTGAATGTAAGGTTAATCGTTGAACAGCTATGTTCATGTAGTGAATGTAAGGTTCATATGTTAACAGCTAATTCATGTAGTGTATGTAAAGTTCATCGTTTAACAGCTTATTCATGTAGTGGATGTAAGGTTCATTGTTTAACAGATTTATTCATGTAGTGAATGTAAGATTCATCGGTTAACAGCTTATTCATGTAGGGCATGTAAGGTTCATCGTTTAACAACTATATTCATGTTGTGAATGTAAAGTTCATCGGTAACATGACTTAAAAGCTTATTCATGTAGTGGTTGTAAAGTTATACAATTTATGTACAGCTCATCAATAAAAGCCCATTGTTTTTTTTATATCCCCTGTTTGAATGGTAGCCTTTTATTTATTTCGATGTAGCCATTAGCATTTTCTTGCATGAATACTGTTAAACGAAAGAATAACAAAAGCAAATTAAAATTTACGTAATATCTTATACCATCTCGAAAAATATATATCTACATTTTATCATATTATATTTCCTCTTAAAATTTTTATAATAAAATTAAACTTCAAATCATTTTTTTTTTTCAAAAATTATGTTCCGTCATCTTATGTTACTTTTATTTGTCTTTTATGTAATTTTCTAATTATTAATTTTATTATTGAAAATTTCTATTTACTATTTTAATTGCAGTTTTCTAAAGAAGAACCATTTAATTTAACAACGCCGGATCGTTTTTTAACTTGTTGATTTTGTTACTACTAAATTTTAAAAATCATATGTATTTTTTCTTAATTATTTTTAACGGGACATCGGAATTTAGAGACGTTTGCTTTTTTTATTTTAATTATCTTTTATTTTTAAAAACTTTACCAATTAATTTATTTATTCATTTTTTTTTCACTTAAGCCATTCATTCTTTAACTTATTATATTAAGTTCGTTATTAATATATTTTAAAAATTATATTTACTTTCTCTTAAAAACTTCCGTAAAAGCAATGGCGTTTTAAAATTTGTACTTTTTTTAGTTTTAATCATATTTTATATTTTAAAAGTTTTTTCAATAGAATTACATTAGTTTTAAATATTAAAATCCATATTTTCAATACAAAGGAACTTTCATAAAGAAAACTATCGACTTTTAGTTTAATTACAGTTTACTTATAAACTGATATTAAAATACAATTTAAAAACCTAAGAAGGCTTTAAATATATTTTTCGTTTCCAAAATGTATCGATCCCTTTTTCACATAATTGCAGAAGTTCTTTTACAAAAATATCTTTTTAAAGAATCTTTAAAAATGCTGTGTGTCTTGTTAAAGTTGTTAATCTTAATTTATGTATTTATTCTTCGCAAAAAAATCGCAAATATTTTATTTCAATTTTCATCAGCAATTTTTTGCAACAAAAATCTAATTACTTTTGAATTTAATTAAGTTTTTTACTACTATAAAAATGATAAATGATATATTTCTGAGAACACCATCTCTCAATTTACGAACCTCATTTCATTTGTTTAATTAAAAAAGTTAAAATAATGAAAAAAACACTTTTTTAGCATGAATTTTCATTTACTGCTTGGCGTTAAGTTTTTTTATGCTGCATAATAATTGGTCTTACGGCTATATTTAGAATATATCTGTTTAGTTAAATTTAATTGACTCATTTTAAATTTTTATGTGTTATGATAATTAGAATATAGTCTCTTAAGCTATACAATAATAGAAACTATTCTTAAAGTGTGTAAGATATATTTTCTTTATGTGACAATTCAATTATAGTTAGAGTCAAACAAATTTAACTTAATGTCAGTTTGTTATTCAGCTTAATGTAAATTTGTGAATTCAGGCTTAGGATATTATTGGCGTCAAAATATTTTTAAGGTTTATTTTTTTTAAATAGTTAAAATTTTAAAAATTACATTTTTTTGAAAAATAATTATACTTATTTAAACTGGGCATTAATTTAAAGTGTTAAACTACTTTAAATTTTTAAGTTCATTTAAATTTCATATTAGTTTAACTGTACATAAATTTTATTTGTAACGTAATATAAATTTTATAATTGTTCTCGTATATTAATCTTTTATTGCATAATTATTTAAATTGAAATCTAATTTGACTTGTATATTAGTTTAAAATGCATTTTATCATAAATTTTATATTAGTTTAAATTGCAGATTAGTTTGAATTGTTTATAAGTTTATATTGTTCTTCTTTTTAATTTGCGTTTTAACTTTAATTCCATATTTTATTTTTTTTCATTTTAGTGACGTCAGAAAATTAATCCAGCATTATTTAATTTGTAATTAAAAAATGACGATCATCCAGATTAAATTTTATCATAATACAAATAACTCTATTACTCATATCAGACAGGATATCCAGTCCAAGGATACAAATCCAAGTGTTGTAGCATGTTTACAACACTTGGTTTTTTTTTAATCGGTGCAAGTTGTAAATCGATTAATCAATATAATCGATTCTAGGTCTTCATTAAAGTCTACATTATAACATAACTATGTCTTTACTATCAATAACTATAGTCATAACTATGTACGACTTTTGTGACCAATTCCGGGGAATTTTTCACCTAATTCAGATGATAAGGATTCCTTTACATAAACCTAATGATGCAAATAATCATGCAACAAACTTAAATGATACAGTAACCTAATGATGCAAATAACCATAACGCAAATTTGTAAGTATGTGATGGTATTGGTGAGAAAAGCTAATGGGTCCTGTAAAGAAAAGGAATTCTCTTTGCGTAAGAAGAAACATTTCTGAGAGGGACCTAAACATTCCTGGCAAATGATGAGCTCTTTTTTTAAGCCGTATGAGCTTTTAAAGTAAAAGGGAATCCTTTTTTGAATTCATATGAAACTTTTAAGCTAGAGGTAACCTTTTATAAAGCAAAAGAATCTTTTTCGAAGGCATAGTGACATTTTGGGTGAGAAAGAACCTTTTTAGGCGGTATATAAATTTTTTTTTAAGGCTTGTGTGCCCTTTTAGTAAAGCGAGAATGTTTCTTGAAACCGTATGCACGAGGGAAGCTTTATTGATTGAAGACTTACTTGAATATTAGTTTAATGCATTTAAAGGCATGACGGCCAATGGGCAATGACGATCAAATGAAAAGTTGAGAATCGAAATACCCTACCTGACAACCATACCTGCCCACCTGTTCTGATTTATTGGAACATTTTAATTTGAATATTAAGGTAAATTTTTTAATTTAACATTTTATAATTGATTCAATAAATTAAAGTAACGATTTTTTTCCACCACTATATGCAAATAACCTAAACATGAAATAAATGATCCCAAGAATCTGAGGAGGCAAGATATTACTTTATTAAAAAACTTGATTCACTTTTAAAATATTCTAATTGGACGCAATAGTCGAAATGTTTCAAGCTCTCAAAGAAAGGCGCTGATTTTCTGTGTGTGTATATATATATATACATATATATATACAGGGTGGTCCCGAATTCATGGTACAAACTTTAATGGTAGGTACAGGACATTGTAACAATGATTTATTGTATAGGAATGTATAGTCGCAAGTGACGCGGTGAGGCGTAAACAGAAAAATAAAAGGAAAGAGAAATGGAGTGATCTGTTGGTATCATTGCCGGTAGAGGGCAGTAGATGTCTAGCCGCCGTTGAAAATGATGCATCGCAGTAGGGAAAAGCGCCATTCACAATTGTGCTGCCGTAGACGATGGGTGACTTTACGTATGCAGAAAAAGCAGACATGCATTACATGTACGGCCGTGCAAATGGTAACGGCAGAGCTGCGTTACGAATGTATCGCGCGGAGTATCCTGATCGACGAATGCCGGATTATAGAATTTTTCAACGGTTACATCGTCAACTTTGTGAAACAGGTGCGTTCGACGTCAACAGACATGACGCTGGTCGATTAAGAGCTGTACGCACTCCAAGTCTGGAAGAAAGGATCTTGAACATTGTGGCTGATAGACCCGAGTCAAGCAGAAGAACTGTTGCGCGTGACGTAGGTGTGAGTCATCAGACTGTATGCAGAGTGTTAAACAAAAATCGCTTACACCCCTTCCATTTTCAGAAAGTACAAGCATTGAATCTGGCAGATTATCCTCTCCGCGTGAACTTCTGCCTGTGGGTGATGCAGCAATGTGCGTTGCAGCCGGATTTTGTAGGTGATGTGCTATTTACAGATGAAGCGATATTTTCATGCGAGGGTGTCTTTAATGCGCACAATTCCCATGTGTGGGCAACCGATAATCCACATGCATCGCGTCCACATGCGTTTCAACAACGTTTCTGTATTAATGTGTGGGCTGGTATTGTGAACGACTTTTTTATTGGCCCATAATTACTACCCACGCGACTCAGTGGCGGAAGCTATCTTATTTTTCTGAAAGAAGTGTTACCACAACTGCTGCATGATGTTCCGATCGCCATTCGTAACCGCATGTGGTTTCAGCACGATGGGGTGCCAGCACACTTCAGCATTAATGTACGGAATTACCTGAATGCAACGTTTGGTGCTCGATGGATTGCGCGTGGTGGACCAATCCCTTGGCCAACCCGATCTCCCGATTTACCGAGGCTCGATTACTTTTTATGGGAACATCTAAAGCATCTTGTTTATGAGACTCCAATTGACTCAGATGAGGATCTCGTCGCTCGCATATCTGTAGCTGCTGCAGGTGTGCGTGAAATACCTGGCATCTTTGAACGTGTACGCCAATCGCTCCACCGACGCTGTCAAGCATGTATCGCTTCTGACGGACGCAATTTTGAACACTTACTGTAAACATGACACTTGTCAATAACGCTTTCAGTAAAATCTTTGTTTTTCCTTTCGGCCGTTATTTCTCCTGTTTACGCCTCACCGCGTCACTTGCGACTATACATTCCTACACAATAAATCATTGTTACTATGTCCTGTACCTACCATTAAAGTTTGTACCATGAGTTCGGGACCACTCTGTATGTATATATATATATATATATATATATATATATATATATATATGTCGTGCTGCTCTCTCTCTCTTCTTCATCATAACTTTCGAGCCGAGTTTTATTTAATCATAATAGATTAAAATAGCAGTCTGTAGCGTTTGCAGTCATTTTTTATATCCTTTTTTATAAGGAGGACAACATACTAATTTTTCTAGAGTTTTATTGATGAAAAGAATAAAGAAATCTATTTACACTTTTGTACAGGTGGAGCAGAGATCCTGGTTACATCTTCACGGTTTCATTTCTAAAATATAAGTGTGCACTTTTTTAATCGTTACATCTAATATATCGTTCATGTCATGTGATCCACAACACCCAGACTATTTTTTATATCTCCTTTGTTAGAAGCGGGGTTCTTATCTTCGTTAGAAGTGCCGCTCCTAAGACCATATGGAGAAGGATTAATATCTCAACATAGTTCTTCACTTTTATGGGAATACGGTTAGATCTTAAGGTATTTCGCTTCCTTTAAGATTTTTCATTTCATTGCACAGATTTTATGAATAAAGATTTCATCGCTATCCAATGAAACAGATGTACGCGAAGGGCCAAGTCAAACATGTGGAAGAGATTATTTGATGTTCTCATAAACCAGATAAGCTTATCTGCAGATAGATATAATTCTTTTTAAGTTTAGTCTCAAAAGATCTTTTTAATTTTAAGCTATTATTTTAGATGTTACAATATAATCCGTTCTTATCATCTTCTATTTAAACTATTTAAAATGAATATTAATCTGGATGATTCAGATCACATGACCTGAATTACAAAAGCAATATAAAATAAAACAATATTCAAAATGTTACTTTAACAAAACATATGAAACTACTTCAATTGCAATGGTTTCATACTAACTCTCAAAAATTTCAAAAATAGATTATATAAAAACATTTATAAAAACACTCAATATTCCACTTCTTAAGATGCTAAAATAACATCTAATATAAAAATAAAATATAGTTGCAACTAAACAACAGGCCTTAAGAAATTGCTACCTAGGTTTAAGTCCTTGTGACATAAGTCACTTGACTGAGTATCCATTAGCATGCTTATAAAGCTTCATTATCCTAAATCTCTTACAAAATCTCTTAAATATTCATCTTACAAAACTTCGAAATATTCATATATTTTCTCTCTTCTGTTACTCTTTAAAATAGTCATCCAAAATAATTTCTTTAACTAACTCCTTAAAATACTTCACGTGAAAAAACTAATTCTCCTCTCCATTTCTATAAATCTCAAATATACTACTTAATCTCAGTATTCACTATTCTTTCTAGTACATACCTCACCACTACTTTTCTTATTTTCACGAATAATATTCATGTTTTAGAACTCATTTCCACTAACAATATTCATTTTTTTAGACCTAAAATTTTAAAACTCACTTTCTTAACTTTTTTGGCATCGTTGCCACTTCTCATTCTTTGTGACTACATGTCACTATAACCTTAATAAAGTATAGACACCTTATAAAATACAAACATCAAAATATAAAGTAAAGAAAAATATAATTCAAAAACATAAACTCCACTTCACCTCATTTCACTTCACATTGGACACATTTGTCTTTAATTTGGAATTTAGGATTCCAATATTTTTAAAGGGAATTTGCTTGATAAGGGACTTAGTTCCTCAAGAGGAGGAAAACAGTCTCGAATCACTGCAATCAGTGTTATGGAAGATCCTGGCAACCTTAATTGTGTCATCATCAATTATATGCATTTGTGGTTTAATAATTCCACAAAAACAAAAGAAGAAAATAAAGCTTCGCCCGCATAACCTGTTATCTCAGGTATGGGTAAACACTACGCTGGTTTTCACAAATTAAGGGTCGGGTCTTCCAGAAAAGGGGTAATATTTCTTATCATCATCATCAATATTTATGACAGTCCAAACTTATTCTTAATGCATAACAAAATTCATAATTTTTCTTGAATAATTCTTCTTATTAATATTATTTACAACAGTTCAGGATCATTTGTAATAAATTACAAAAATCAAATTTTCCTTACAATAAAATTACAAAAATATCACAACAGAAATCGACTAAAATTTACATAAAATGTACTCTTAATTTTTATCTTCCGGTGTTAAATGAAATTCTTCAGCTGGATAAAGGTATCTTAATTTGGAAGAGTGAACGATTTCAGTTTGATTATTATATTTATCTATTTCAAAGTTTACATTAGAAAGTTTCCTTAATATTGTGTAAGGGCCTGAATAAGGAGAAGTTAATTTTCTAGTGTTAGGGTATTTATATTCTTCCCTTATTACCAAATCTCCTTCTTTAAAATCTGCATTTTTAAATTTTAAATCATATCTAAGTTTATTTTTCAAATGATGTTCCTTGGTTTTTTCAAAAGCTATTTCTCTGGCTTGTTCTACTGGGGGGTATAAAGGTTGATCAATAGGGGAATCAAAGGGCAAGGAGCCAAACATTAAATAAGCAGGTGGAAAAGTTGTAACAGTATGAGGAGTATTATTATATTCTGACACAACCTGTTCAAGAATTTTAGTCCAAGGAATTTTTCTAGAAAGGTTATTTACTTTACATTTTAATCTAGTAACTATCGATTGTCCTACCCTTTCTGATTTTCCATTACATTGTGGATGATGACTAGTTGTCAACAACTGTTTTACATTATGATTTCTCAAAAATTTCTTAAATCTACTAGAAGTAAAGGCTGGGTTCCTATCAGTTAATAAAGCCTTTGGGGCATAGGATGTAAATAAAGGCTTCAACAAATTCGAGTACACTTCTGATGTAATATTTTTGCTACAAAAAGCCCAGATATATCTGGTACAATGATCGATTACAATGTTCAAATATTTTTTAGAAGAGTTATAATAGTTAAAACCACCTACAGAATCCAGTGATATTAACTCAAAAGGTTCTTTACAGGGCGGCATTGACTGTAACAAACCGTATTTTTTCAAGTGTGAGATCTTATTTAACTGACAAGTTTCACAGTGCTTAACATAATTACTAATGTCCTTGATAATATCTGACCAATAATAGTATGGGGAAATAATGCTTAACATTTTCTTTACACCTGGGTGACCATATTCTTCATGTACTTTTGAAATTAATTCTTCTCTTAAGGAGAAAGAGACTACAATTTTAATTAAACCCTTTTTACTTACAGTTAATACATCATTAATTTTCTTAAAATTGGGATTATTTACATTATCAAGCCTTTGATGTTCAATTAACTTTTCTTTTTGAATTAAATGTGTTGAATAACAATTATGGTGAGAAATTTTATTTCTAGAGAGCATATCTGCCTCATAATTAGTACTTCCTTTTTTATATTTTATCTCATATTCATACATTGATAACTTTAAAGACCATCTAAATAATCTTCCTGTCAGATGTTTCACATTTCTCAACCAAACTAGAGCTGCGTGATCTGTATGTATAGTGAAAGGTGTTCCATGAAGATAATGTTGATATTTATCAAGAGCATCTACTATTGCTAAACATTCTAACTCAGTAATTGAATAATTTTTCTCATAAGTTCTTAATTGTCTCGAATGGAAAGATATTGGATGTTGTGTACCATCCGGGTGCTCTTGTTTAAGGACTGCACCTATAGCCTCACTTGAAGCATCTACATACAAATGACATTTTCTTTGTGGGTTGAAAAGACATAAAACTGGTTTGGAAATTAACGCGTTTTTTAACTCTTCAAATGATTTTTGACAGTCTTCAGACCAAACAAATTTAGCATCTTTTTTAAGTAATTTATTTAACGGCAATCTTAATTTTGCATAATTTTGAATAAAACGATGATAAACATTAATCGAACCTAAAAACCTCTGCAATGACTTAACATTATGAGGGGGAAGAAGTTTTTTAATTGTCTCTATATTTGCATCATTAGGAGAACATTTACCTTCTGAAATTTCATATCCCAAAAACTTAATACTTGTTTTACAAAAATCACATTTAGAACCTTTTAATTTGATATTTTCTAATCTACAAATTTCGAAAATTTTTTCTAAATGAGTTAAATGTTTTTCAAGAGAACTACTATAAATTATAATATCATCAAAGAAATTTTTAGCAAATTTAATGTTATGTTTTTGTAGTATTTGGCGGGTAGCACGCTGAAATATACTTGGGCTATTTTTCCAGCCAAAAGGGAGTCTTAAACACTCATATAAACCAAAATTAGTGGCCATCGCAAATTTTTCAGTGTCACAGTCTCTTATTTTTAAATGCCAAAAACCTAAACACAAATCAACTTTAGAATAATATTTTGCATTCGTTAAGTCATCAAGAACATCATCAATTCGAGGAATTGGTTCAGCATCTGATTTTGTTACTAAATTTAATCGTCTAAAATCTATACAAAGTCTATTTCTTTTTCCCTCATCTTTTCTGGTTACCATTGTTACAGGAGCTGAATAGGGACTATGTGAAGGTTTAATAATATTATTTTCTAACAACTTTTTAATTTGTGTCTCAATTTCAAAATTATCTTGAGGAGAGCAACGATATGGACGTAAAGATATTGGCAATTCAGAAGTAAGAATAACCTTCTGAGGCTCTAATCTTATAAGCCCAACATCATATCTATCCTCACTAAAAAAATCATTGTACTTTTCTTTTAATAAAGACAGTCTCCTATCTACTATTTCCTGTGGTGAGTTACAATCCACAGATTCAAGTGATTTAGAATGTTTACTCGTTGGTGATGAGCAAAGACTATCCTTAACTACACTGAGACACAAACATTTTGCATGAGTTACAATATTTTTTGAGCATTTGAGTTCATTTTCACCCTGAATAACAATTCTTTTATCAAAATCTATTTTAATATTGAATAAGTACATGTCAGGTAGTGACAGCAAACAATAATTCAAATTTGTATTAATACTGTACATTTTAATTTTATTTGTCAATTTACCGATACAAACATCTATTTCAATTAAATCAAAATCATGAATTGTGCCTTGTGTTTGCTGCAATGGCACCTTATATTTTTCTTCAATTTTTCTATATTTAATATTTTTTAATAAATTTGATGGAACAATTGATATTGTTCCTCCAGTATCACAAAGGGCCGGAATTTCAATTTTTGTGCCATCACTTCCAGACATAATCATATCACAAAAATATAAAGAATTTAATTGTCATTGATCATTAATACCATTTTCAACATTTTTATCACATTTGTTTTGAGAGAGATTTTCCTTAACCTTTTCACTTTTTTTGTCATATTTGTTTCGGGAAGATTTATCAGAAACAGTTCCATGATGAGTTTTTTCAGTTGATCGTTTCATTTCATTACTACTATATTTAGAATAATTATTATACTGATTGAAACCAGCTCTATATGGGCAATTATAATTTCGTCCCATATAATGCTGTTGATGAGTTTGATTTCGGAACTGTCCTGGACTACTCTGATAATTATTTGAAAAATTTCTTTTTACTTGTGGTGCATTATATCCAACGCGTCTTTGCAAATTAGGAGAAAATTGTTTTGGTTTAGTACCTGTCTGCTTATTAATACCGATTCTTAAAGATTCAAATTCATCTAGTTTCTCTGCCAAATTGAAAGAACTATTCATAGAATTCCATGTATCAAGAAAATGATGCTTTACTTCATTTGGTACTCTAGTTTTGATTTGGTTAGCAATAATTAATTCCTTCAATTCTTCAAATGATTCTATCTTAAGCTCATCTAACCAATCATTAAAGTAAGCAGATATTTCATTGCAAAAATCGCGCCAAGGATCTTGAGATTTTTTATGAGATGAAAAGAATTTAAATTTTAATTGCTCTGGATTAAGTTTATACCTTTTTAATAATAAGGTTTTTATATGTGAATAATCATGAGCCAATTCACCCCGTTCCCGTGTAAGTTGGTTAACAATATCATGGGGTAACAGATTTAATAAATAAATAACATATTCAGTTTCGGGAATATTGGCTAATTTGGCCTTTGTTTCGAAATTTTTTAAATACAAAAATATCTCATCTTTATGGGGGTCAAACGGTTGTGACAATCTCATTAAAGAAATGTTTACATTAGATGAATTTACTCTTGAACATGTTTCCTTATCATTACTTTGAAAACTTAATTTATACAGTTCAAGTTCTTCATTTTTAGTTTTTAAAATTTGTAGTTCTTGCATTTCTTTCTTTTCTTCTAACATACGATTTACAATTTCTTTGGTTAACTTCTCATTGTAATTCTCATCTGATGTTATTTTTTTCCTGATTTCGGAAACTGGTTCGGTATCACTTACTAATATTCCTAACTCATCTGCCAAAACAATTAAATCAGCTCTTACTAGTTTACCTAAATAGGATATATCTTTGTCATTATTTTCTAGACTTAAAAACTTTTCTCTTAAAAGTTGTAATTCTGATTTTTCCCGTTTTTCTTCTAAAATTCTATTAACTATTTCTTTAGTTATAGATTCGTCATAATTATCTTGCGTTACAATTTTATTCCTTATCTCTGAAACTGTGTTATTTTCATTTACATCTAAATCTAATTCTTTCGCTAAATTTACCAGTTCCGATTTAACTAGTTTTCATAGATATGCCATTTTTCACAACATTAATTATCAATAACTTAAAAATAAGATGCTTATTTTTGCAATAAGAAAAATCAAAATCAATTGAAAACAAAATCAAAGTATTACAATTTTAAAATACCAACACATTCTATATACTTTTTAAAATTGCAACACACACTATAATAAAATATAATTTCTATTTATGAAATAAAACTATCATAATAAAACTACTATTTGTAATACAATTAGTTCAAGAAAATTATTTTCAAACTCACCAATCTTCATCTGTATTAAAAGGCGAGCGCACAACACAAAAATAACTTCTCATCCTTCACGATTTTTCTCCTTCGAGAGTCAGTCTTTTTCATAGGGCGTATCAAGAACATTCCAAGCAGGGGCGCGGAGAGGGTCATTATTTCGGCGAACACGCAGGGGCAAACACACAGGGGGAGTGTAAGGTCATCTCTGCTTCCTTTCGCTTTCCAGAGGCGGCGAAATTTACCTGGAATCTCCACATCATCGGGGAAACAAATTTCCATCCATCAGACTTTCCGTTCCAACCAGAGAAGGGGCCCATAACGGGAGTTCATCAGTCTCTTAAAATTGTATTTCTTTTGTTTAAAACAAAAATCTTGCGATAATCTTTAAATTCATATGCTATTCCAAAGGGGCTCCGGGCAGAAAATGGAGATCCTGCCGGCTTTGTTGTCGTGCTGCTCTCTCTCTCTTCTTCATCATAACTTTCGAGCCGAGTTTTATTTAATCATAATAGATTAAAATAGCAGTCTGTAGCGTTTGCAGTCATTTTTTATATCCTTTTTTATAAGGAGGACAACATACTAATTTTTCTGGAGTTTTATTGATGAAAAGAATAAAGAAATCTATTTACACTTTTGTACAGGTGGAGCAGAGATCCTGGTTACATCTTCACGGTTTCATTTCTAAAATATAAGTGTGCACTTTTTTAATCTTTACATCTAATATATCGTTCATGTCATGTGATCCACAACACCCAGACTATTTTTTATATCTCCTTTGTTAGAAGCGGGGTTCTTATCTTCGTTAGAAGTGCCGCTCCTAAGACCATATGGAGAAGGATTAATATCTCAACATAGTTCTTCACTTTTATGGGAATTCGGTTAGATCTTAAGGTATTTCGCTTCCTTTAAGATTTTTCATTTCATTGCACAGATTTTATGAATAAAGATTTCATCGCTATCCAATGAAACAGATGTACGCGAAGGGCCAAGTCAAACATGTGGAAGAGATTATTTGATGTTCTCATAAACCAGATAAGCTTATCTGCAGATAGATATAATTCTTTTTAAGTTTAGACTCAAAAGATCTTTTTAATTTTAAGCTATTATTTTAGATGTTACATATATATATATATATATATATATATATATATATATATATATATATATATATATATATATATATATATATATATATATATATATGTCAGGTACATATGCCGAGCTACTTCAAACTACACCATAATGTGATGATGTTGGTTACCATATTAATTCAATCACTATATGATTAATAACAATAACAATAATATTTATTCTTCAATATTAACAAGAGTCACGTAGACTCTAACCACTTAGGTTTGAATCACACAGATTCCAAGTTTTACCTAGAAACAAACAGTTCACACGGAGAAACAACTTCAACTCATTCCGCTTCCTTTACATCGAAAAAGTTCAAATACACTTAGTTAAGGCGAGCGCCATCTGGCGTGATAATTCAGAGGCTGTTGTCTCGCTTGGTACACACACACACACACACACACACATATATATATATATATATATATATATATATATATATATATATAGAAGTAACTTTTTGTCTTCAAATAAGTATGTTCCATTTGCCACTTGTCAACCTTGCTTATTTCTTATAGCCTTCCAAAATAGTTCTAATTCTATTGACTGAACTCTTCTGAATATTTCTGTCGACAGTTGAAAGATATATATTTCCTACGAGTAAATTTTTATTTCACAAGAAGAAATTTCATGGCTCCTAACATCATCAATAGAAGATTTCTGAGAAAAGAGTTTTTCGAAATTAAATTTAATACTTGAACGAAAATAAAAATGCTATTAAGTTCTTTTAAGACCACACAATTCTTTAAGAAAAAACTGCTAGAAAGTCTCTTGCACTTTCAAGTTCTCAAAAAAAGTAATAATAATTTGGTATAAACAAAATCAATTCCTTAAACTCAATCATCACCTAGGATATAGGGGGGGGGGGGTGGAATCAATTTCCTTTCGGGATCCTTAATACAAAATATATGACATCATACTACGCTTTTCTCCCAATAATAATTTCACTGATTTAGTCAAAAAGAAAGATATTGGTTTCTACAAAGTTAAAATTTGTTTTCTACATTACATATTGATTTTCGGCTGTATCTCGAAGATTAAATAAGCGCTAAATTAGAGAGAGAGATCACCATATTTTATTAAAAACTCAATTTCCTCAACAACAAAAAAAAAGCTTCCTTTTTTTAAAAGTGCAATGAAAAAAATAATTGCTCCTGGATGTGACAATCAACCTTCATATATAATGAAAGCAAGACTGGGGAAAATCTAATAACCTCTGTCCTGAGATATTTTTCTTTTAGGATTTCCGAGAGAAGTAGGGGAAAAAATTAGTCTGTGAAGGGAAAATTAGCTTAAGTGCCTGATGCAGTAGCTCTGCTAAGTCTAATAACAGATTAGATCTCTAATTAAATTGCCTACCGGTATAAAAATAGTCCCTTTTCACCAAAGCTGCTTTTACTAAAATGCTTGGCATAAAGTTTAATGAAAAAATTAGTCCTTCCAGGTCCGTATGAAATCAATTTGAGTAATGCAAAACGGTTTTCTTAAAGAACTTTTATTTAATTTGTAACTTACAACTTACTGCCAAGACTCTTAATTACCTACAAAAGTGTATACATGTATGTTTGTAGAATGCTATGCATTAGGAGGTGTTTTGTAAAAGTTTTAGTTTTTTGGGGGGCTGGGGGATTTAGAACATTTGGAAACTAAAAGGGAGAAATTAAAAGGCGAAGTGTGTTTTAGTTTATGTGAAGATTTAAGGTGCTTAAATTGATTATATGGTTTTTCCTACAAACGCTGGACACATTGTTGTAGATGGACAAAAACTGGACACATTGTTATACAATATGGAAACACAACATTTCGTAATAAAAAAATATTTGACTGATTATAATTGTAAATTAATGTTGAAATATTTTTTAAAAAATTTCAAACATTTAAGCAGCGTCTAGTAATAGCAATTACATTGAAAACTAAACTTGGGATAAAACAAGATTATTATTGAACTGATGTCATGAGTTAAAAAAAAAAAACAATTATATATAACTTTTTAATTGTTTTGTCATGTTTTGTAATTAAAACTAAAAAGGTGTGTCTAAAACATTTTATCCCAACCATTGAAAAGGCAATAAATTAAGTGTTAACTATTGTTAATCACCATGATATAGAAATTCTGTGCCTGACAAAAAAAGACAAATAATTTCGTGATAAAATTTTCAGAAGCAACTGATCTTCTTGGTAGACGTTTTTATGTGAAAATAATTGGCATTTGTGAAAGATACAAAGCAATAGTCACCAAACTTATGCCGTTTTTAAATCCTGCTGTGACGTACCAACCAAAATCTTTCCCAACTTTTTTAATACCAAATATAACATTTCGTTTAATGCCTGCAAACTATCATTTCTGGTACGTATGACATCAATTTAACAAAAAGTTCCAAAAATATCCCCATAAGCTACTGGTAACGTGTGGTCAATGGTTTGACTATCACTGATCTAGAGGAAAAACCACAAAACCTTTCGACAGTATACTCAAAGGAAAGGCTTATAATTTAATCAACTAAAACTTGGGTTGGAATTCATATTTAAGTAACCTGTGTCAGAAACGCCGACTCTATTCTCTGCACCATTTTCTCCTACTTAAATTCTATTAAATTATTGGAATAAAATGTCCAAGTTCAAATCAGCATTAAAAAATCACCCCTCATAATTTTCAATATTTTTTTTAAAGAAATTGACTGTGTATATAAATTCCAGATTGTGCCGATCATATGCATTGCATCAAAATTCAACTAAAGAAGCTTTATTTCTCTTTTAAACAATATACCCTGGTTTATGATATTATAAATCATACTTTTTTCTTTATTTGGAGCACTTTATTTAAAGTTTTAATATTATATTTTAGGGCTCCGCTATGTCATTCCAAATCACCTCTCTTCCAAGTACACATCCTCTTCTAGTTCTCATCAATCCAAAAAGTGGTGGGAGACAAGGAATGAGGTAGAGTAAATTTCAAGTCTTATTGGTTCTTAACTGCAAATCTTATTGGTTTCATGTAGTAAATTTCAATATCTTGTATAATACACTGCAAATTTTACTAGGTCAAGTAGTATATATCAATACCATCTATGCATATGCTACAAATCTTATTGGTTTCACGTAGTATATATCAATATGATATATGATATGACTTCAAATTTTAGTGGGTCAGGTAATATATATATATATATATATATATATATATATATACACTTTAAATCATACTGGTTACGTAGTATACATCAATATTATATAAGCCATGCTTCCAATCTTACTGGCCATGTAGTATTATGCATCAATATCATATATACCATGCTTCAAATCTTATTGGTTTCACGTACTATATATATATATATATATATCAATATCATATATACTACACTTGAAATTTTAAAGGTTCAGATATAACGGCTTTATGATACATTTGAAACAGTAGTAGGTTTCAAACATTCTCAGAAATTACTCTATCTAATCTCTAAAGCATAATATTTTCTTAAACACTCCTATAACGTTGCAAACCACTTATTGAAACACTAGTCTGAACCGTTCTTTTATGTTTCTTAAACTTCATATAGGGGAGTGTCGGGTACCCCCGCCCACTGTCAATTTCATATGTATAGAATATTTTTTCAAGTCAATGGGCCATCGGACATTAATTTTTATATTAAAAAAAGATTATTTTCAAAGTTTCAAGTATTTATGCAGCTGGTAACATGGTAAACAATAGTTTTGAAATTATGTTCAATACAGTAGTCAAATTTTTTAAATTTCTATTTTTTTAAGTTAAACTATTTTTTTTTTTTTGGTTTATTCTTTTTGCATTATTTAATTAGATGATAAAACAATAGAAACATACAAAAATATTGATCATTACTCAATATTATACAGAAATATAAGCAATACTCCTAAGTGGGCGGGGCTACCCGACTCTCCCCTAATATCTTATCTTAAGAATGTTTCGCTTATTTTTAGCATTCTCAGATAAAATCATAAAAATCATTAAGTTATACCTTTGAGGGAAATTATAGATGTTAAGGAAACATAAATGCAGCGCGCTTTTTACAATGTACATTACGCGACCATGTGTTATAAACATTTTCAAACTTTTGCAACACAATACCAATGTATTAGGCCAACACGTGGTTTTCATAGCATTGAAGGAGTCTCTTAATTTTTTACTCAACTACCTAAAGCGTAAGTCTAGGGCAAAACATTTTTTAACAATTTAAAAAAAAATTCTTGATAAAGAAATTTGCTTCTGTCTGTTTAACCCATTTATGTTGTTCAAACAGGTTAATGGTGATAAATAAAAGCTGAAAGTAGATATTATTCGTTAAATCTCAGTTACTAAACAAATAAACGTTTGTTTTATAAGAACTATTAATATTTTAATGTTACTTTTTTTCAATATACTATACAATATTCTGATCACCTTACATTTAAATCATAAAATTTTAAATGTGTTTGATAATTAATAATTTCTCTTAAAAATATTTTCCCAATAAATTACTTTGAAATAAATAAACAGTAAAAAAATTCTTTAAAATAATGTAAACAGATAATATTTTTCTTTCTAAAAGAAATAAGAAAGTGTATAATTATTTCTAAGCATTATGTTCGTTTTTAATCACTTATCCTGAAATGGGAAAAACTTAATTTTAGTTTAAAAAATATTCCGAATTTTTCTGTTGTTCAAAACTAATAAAAACACTAGTCATCAGTAACATAAAAACTCAGTTGATTTAAAAAGATAAGATTAAAAATAAAAAAATTCATTAATTATATTTCTATAATTAAATTTTTTATACATAAACTTTTTTTATTTCACAAATTTTAAAAAATCTTCATTTTTCAATGAAGTAATAGAAGATTTCGAAAATAAAGAATACACTGGTTACTGTGTTTTAAATTTCTTTCATTAATTTATATTATAATCCTTTCTCTTAAAAGGAAACTTATTCAAGAAGTTATTTATTGTAAATTTTAAACTTTTGTTCCCCTTTTTATTTACTTGAAATATAATAAAATTATTTTTTAAATATTATATAAATTGCAAATATTTTACTTTTTAAAATTACAATAAATTTAAATCAATGTCTTTTTTGTTACTTTTAGCTTTTGTTTCACTAATTGTACCGTAAATTTAATTTTAAATAACTCTGAGTTTTATTTAAGGTTCGCATGTCTTACATATATTAACAATAAATTTAAAAACTATTTCTTAACTGTTTAAAAAAATAATTTTAATTTGATACTAAAAAGTTAATTACTTACTTCTTAATAGATAATTTGGTCTATCAAATACATATTATTGATCTTCAGTAGCAAAAATGTAACTGTTTTAAATTACGCTGCCTCTTAAAAATCACTGAATATTTCAAATGCTATTTATGAAGATAACTGCCAAACAAAAAAAAAAAATTTTTTAATTTTTAAGCTATGCAACTGAATCTTTTTACTCTGGAATTTTTTTGTTATCTTAATTGAGGGAAAAATTTGATATCTTCGATGCATTGAAAATAATATGATAATAATGCATCTAAAAACAACTAAAAAATCATATCATAATAATTATTTAAAATAAGGTCTTTTAAAATGTTCATTAAACTTTTGAAAATTTTTGATCAATGTCATTCAATAAGAAGTTCCATTAGCTGAATTGCAGTGATGATATTATTGATATTTTTGAAGTCTAATTTATTTGTTGACTTGAAGACAAAGCGCATTTTCTGACTACGATTAACTATTCAAAAAAAAAATTATTAATTAATGCATTTAATTTTTATTGCAATTGAATAACAGCGTTTGATTAAAATGTAAAAAATTCCGTTTTAAAAAATGCGTTTTTATCTAAAAATAATAATAATAAATTAAATGTTTTGTCTAATCTAGTTTGCGTACAAATCTTGATTCTTGAAATCTGCCGAATAACGGTTAAATGATGCGAAAATCTAGTAAATATAAATCTTTTTCAATTAATTAACAAAGGTAATAGATATTTTTTATTAGATTCTACTGATACTTTTAAAGAAACTTTTAAAGATATTTAAATTTTTAAAAAGCAAAAAGAACAACTCTATTAAACTCAAGCTGAATTGGTTAGAAAGCATTGTATTAAGAAAGAATGATTAAATATTAAATTAACTAAGCATTCAATTCTTTTCATAAAAAGTTTGATAAAATCAGCTTTTCATTACTTACAAATTGTAGCTTTAGAATAATTTATCACCTTTTAAATGTCGCATTATTTTTTTATTTTATTTATGAAATTAAAGTTGAAAAATAGTGAATAACTTCAAAAATACATGGTTTATAAGATCGTTTGCATAAAAATAATGTTTATTTTCATACTCTAAAATATTTTAGAAATTATTTTGATAAAAAACAGTATCAACAATTTTTCTAAAACATTTTTCTATTCATATAATAAATAATTTCATAAAATAATTATGTGACAAATAATTAATAGGACTTTCACATTTCTCTTGATTTTCAGGAACGAGAAATAATTTTTTCTTCAAAAGACCATTATTCTTTCTTGAAAATGATAAAATTTCTAAAGGTTTATAGAAGTAATGACAATTAACATGAAATATTATATTAAAAAAAACATGCTATTTTCCCCAATTTAATATTTTGCATAAGAAGATACATTTCCTAAAATTATGGTCACGAACGTCAACTGTTTAAAACCTCAACATGAAAAAATGTCTCTAATACTGAAAAAAAAATTTTCATTTTATTAATTCATATTAATGAATGTCAAATATTTTTTTGAAAAAACCTTTTTCTTAATTAATGCTTATGAATGTTAAATATGTTTTTTTGAAATTGCACTTTCGCAACTAATGTTCATGACCATAAAATATTTCTTTGAAAATACATTTTCTTAATGTTCGTAAACGTCAAATATTTAAAAAAAAAACAAGTAACATTTCCTATGATATATTAGGATAAGATACAATTCCCTATGTGATACAACCAACTATACATATTTAAAGACTTTTACATTCTCCCTACGATGATTGAACAATCCAAAGTAAACATTTTGTGTAAATTTTTTTTCCAAATCATGCAAATTCCCTCGCTAACTAAAGACACTGCATATATCACTAACACTGAAAAACATCATTTATTGTCTTCCGAAATTCTCCAGAAATATATGTAACTTCTTAGCTTAGAATGTATAGTGACAAGAAATCATACGAAATTTTTTAATGAGGAACTTGTTCTAATATATCACTATCGAGAAGAATTTCAAATTGCATCCGTTTTAATATCTCAAATTCTCATTTCAGGATATTGCGAAAGTTCCAATATTTACTTAACCCTAGGCAAGTTTACAATTTAGCGAAAGGCGGCCCCATGGCTGGGTAAGTGCAACTCTCTCCCACTAGCTTAACTTGTTTCCTTTTTCTTTATTTTTATTTATTTGCCTGATAAGGTTTGACAGCTTGATATTTTCTAGAAATCGTAATTATCTAAGAAATGTCATATAAGCATTGTTCTTTTTTCCTGTGAAATTCTTAATGACTTATTAGGTGTGTAATTTAAAATCTTAGCTAATAAGTAAGTGATAAAAAAAAATATTATCGACAAAATATATGCATAAAAAAATTAACTTAAATCTTGAATTATTGTCAATACGTTCTTAAATTATTTTTATTAAAATAATTTTTTTCTCTTGAAGGCAAATTATGAGCAGTATATTTGAGCAGCACTTTGAAAGAATGCGAAATATGCATGGGTAGTCGAAATTATTTTTCCAGTTCTAACGTGATAATAAATATCATAATTCAATTATGTTGCTTTTACTACACTACTCAAAAATAAATATTGTTTAAGTAAAATATAAAATCGATTGTCTATTCTACCCAATAACACTTTTAGAAAAATATTACTTGTCGCTCGCAACAAAATTAATTTATCTTATTTATTGAGTTAATAATTAAGTTCCCTTTGATTTTTTTAAACTATTTTAGGTCATACAATGTTTTTGACGTACTGATTTATATATCATTCGAAATACTTTGTGTTATCGGTATCTGTGTTTGCTCGTGATATTTGTGATATGGACATATATATATATGTAACATCTAAAATAATAGCTTTATAAAATTAAAAAGGTCTTTTGAGACTAAACTTAAAAAGAATTATATCTATCTGCAGATAAGTATATCTGGTTTATGAGAACATCAAATAATCTCTTTCACAAGCTTGACTTGGCCCTTCGCGTACATCTGTTTCATTGAATAGCGATGAAATCTTTATTTATGAAATGAGTCTGTGCAGTGAAATAAAATATCTTAAAGAAGCCGAAACACCTTAAGATCTAGCCGAAATCCCCCCAAAAAATCAAGCACTATGTTGAGATATTAATTCATCTCCATCTGGTCTTAATATCTTACGACACCACTTCTAACGAAGATAAGAACCCCGCTTCTAACAAAGGAGATATAAAAAATAGTCTGGGTGTTGTGGATCACATGACGTGAACGATATATTAGATGTAACGATTAAAAAAGTGTACACTTATCTTTTAGAAATGAAACCGTGAAGATGTAACCAGGAGCTCTGCTCCGATTGTACATAATTTGTATATAGTATTTTAACTCTTTACCTCAATAAAGGCATAGAAAAATCATTAGCTTGTCATCTGTCATCCTTATAAAAATGGAATATTAAAAAATGAATCCAAATAGTAAGAGATGAAATATTATGATAAAAATAACGGTCACAGCTCAAGAGTTTACGAGAAAAGAGAGAGAAGAGCACGACAACAAAACCGGCAGGATTCGAACCTGCTCGGGGAAGTGCTCTTCTGGTCATTGGCGTGGTCATTATTTTGAAGTGAGAGCTTATTTCGAGAATTGCTTGAATGAGCTGAATGTTACCACTTTTAAGGATCTTCAGAATCTGATTATTGCGGATCAAATAGAAAGAAGAGTTCCTCTTGATTACAAGGAACATCTGTTAGATGAGTGGGAACAATTAAACTCGCCAGATACTTTAGCTGATAAGCTTGACGCCTACGACAACCTTAGATCCACTTATGTAAAGAAGGATACGGCTGTCAAAAGTAAGAGAGAAATCCTATCGCGGGATAGCCTAATTATGCAGTAAAAAGAAACGAGTTTTCCTCGAATAAAGAATCGAAGATATCTTGTTATGGTTGTGGAAAACCAGGGTTTATAAGAAAGAAATGCCCTAACAGACGTTGCAGAACAGAAAGAAGCTGTTGAAGCAAGAAAGGTAATGCTCTATAGTTGTAATACTTCGACAGGGTCAACTCCGTATAAACCTATTACGATCTGTAATAAGGAGGTGTATGTCTGTGCAGACACAGGAACAAACCGTTGTATTGCGGGTGAGCGGATGTTTGATTTATGCAAGTAAAATCAAGTGGCATTGAAAAAGCACACTCATAATGTTACATTAGCCTATGGTGAGACCCAATCTAGAGAAACTTTGTCAGCTGTACTGCCAGTAAATATTGAAGGTAGAATTATTGAAACAGAATTTATAGTTTTACCTGAAGCTAAAGGTAACAGAATCTTTATGGGTATGAATTTTTTAAAGAAGGCTAATATAGTATTAGCAGCATTGACCAAGTCTTGGTATTTTGGTGATAATCCTAAGAAAAGATATTCACTAGTTGAGGATTGCGAATCCTCTGAACGCATTCCTGTAGCGAAGGGTGAAGTTAACCCATTTGCTTTGCGTAAAGATGAAGGAAAAGGTCTTACGCCTGATCAAAGAAATCAAATTAATGCTCTTCTTAAAAAGTATGAGAGATGCTTTCAACTAGAGGGAGAAGTTACTCCATTCGCCGAACATCGTATTGAGACGGGAAATAATCTTCCTGTTGCAACGCCACCGTACAGAATGACACCTGTTAAAAAGGAAATTCTCAGGAAAGAATTAGGCAATCTCTTGGCTCAAGGTGTCATTGAAGAATGTGAGTCGTCGTACTCATCACCTGTGGTTCTTGTGCCTAAACCAGATGGTAGCATGACGTTATGCATTGATTACCGCAAACTTAATTCCCTCACTGTACCCGATACATATCCTTTACCATTAATGGATGAATTATTACATGAAGCCAAACATACACCTTATATGTCAACATTAGACCTTAGATCTGGTTATCATCAAATTGCAGTTTATCCACCAGATCAGGATAAAACAGCATTTGTTTGTCCCTATGGAACTTTCCGGTACTTAAGGATGCCGTTTGGTCTACGAAATGCTCCAGCCACGTTCCAAAGGTTGATTGATCGTTTCAGAAGAGGCTTGAAGGATATATTAACTTTATCTTATCTTGATGACATATTTGTTTTGTCGGACACTTTTGAGAACCATCTCTCCGATCTTCAGGTAGTGTTTGAGAGGCTCATCGAGTTTAAGCTGAATTCTAAATGAGAGAAATGTCACTTTTCTTGTGAAAAAGTAAAGTACTTGGGACACTGGATAACGCCTAAAGGATTAGAACTTGATATTTCTAAAGTGGAAGCTATAAACAGCATACCCCAACCGAAAAATGTACAGCAAGTACAATCTTTTTTACAATCTTGCTCGTGGTATCGACGTTTCATTCCGAACTTTGCTGATATTACGCGGCCACTCAGTAATCTAGCAAAGAAGAGAATCATTTGGAATTTGGGAACAGCAGAACAACAAGCTTTTGAAACTCTCGAGAAATGTCTTGTTACTCCTCCAGTATTGAGACAAGCTGATTGTAAGAACCATTCATCTTAAGAACTGATGCTAGTAACTATGCCTTAGGAGCAGTGCTTTTACAAGGAGAGGACAAGACAAATGAACATCCTATATATAGAATATGCCAGTCGACTTCTCACAGCAGCTGAAAGAAATTACTCAACCACAGAAAGAGAAGCATTAGCTGTCGTGTGAGCGCTTGATAAATTCCGCGGTTATATAGAAGGCCAAGAAATCACTGTAGCGACAGACCATCAACCATTAAAGTGGTTGATGAATCTAAAGTCACCGTCTGGAAGATTAGCCCGCTGGTCTTTCAAAATTCAATCTTAAAAACTAAAGATCGAATATTTTCCTGGAAAATCGAATGTAGTAGCTGATATGTTGTCTCGACCTGTCTGTGATACTGAAGTAAAGAATACAGAAATCTGTAATTTTGTGAGCGTAGAAATGCCATCTAGAAGTCCTGTTAGCATTCGTTATGCTCAGCTAAAGGATGAAAATATTAAGAAAATAATCGAATGTTTTGAAAATAATAAGAAGGATGAAGATTTTGTAAACTGGTCAGAAAGAGGATATATGATGAATCAAGGGATACTCTATAAATATGCTCCAGACTCCGATGCAGAAGAAGCTCAACTTGTTATAACTTCCCAAGAAAGAGAAACTATCATGAAATTGCATCACGATTCTCCTACTGCTGGTCATTTTGGAGAGAAAGGAACTTACCAACGTATTTCTCAGAGATACTATTGGACCGGCATGAGATATTATATTGAGAATTATGTCAAGAAATGTCCTTAATGCTGTCGTTTTAAAGCAACCAATCAAAAACCTTCTGGACTTTTAAGAACTCCGGCGTACGCTCAACGATTCGAGACTTTGAGTATAGATTTATTTGGACCGTTACCAGAAAGTAAAGAAGGCCACAAGTGGATCTTTAGTATTGAAGATTGCGCAACTAAGTGGGTGGAACTGTTTTCTCTTGTCTCAGCCACTGCACATGAGTGTGCAACTAAACTTATTGAAGAAATTTTCTTGAGGTACGGAATCCCAAGGAAATTAATTAGTGATAATGGCCCACAATCTGTAAGCGCTGTACTGCAACAGGTTTGTTGTACACTTGACATTGATCAAATCCTAACTCCGCTTTACCATCCACAAGCGAATTCAGTCGAAAGGAAATATCGAGACTTAAAACCTCGTCTTGCTATCCTTGTGGGAGATTCACATGATTCTTGGTCTGAAAAACTACCAAGCATTCGTTTCGCTTAAAATTCTTCTAAATCAGATACAACTGGACATACTGCAGCATATTTGCAATTTCGGCGTGAATTGAGGAAAATTGATGATGTAGCCTACGATCTAAAAGCTGTTCTGGACAATGATAACTTTGTTCCGGAAATCACGCCGTAGTTGAAGAGATTGGCCTCAATCTCTAAGACTGTTAAGGAACGCGTTGAAATGAAACAGGACCAGAGAAAGACTTATTATGACCGGAACCGAAAAAAACTGTATTTTATTCCTGGCCAAAAAGTTTGGGAACCGAAGAAAAATGCTGTTTTAAATGCGAGACGCTAATTAAAACAGAGGGGGAGGATGTAATGCCTGGTTTGCCCGCAAGACTGCGCTAGTTATAAACTTCACCCATGATCCTCTCCGCACTTTCTCTCAAACGCTTAATTTGAGTGGACGTAAACAAATGATGTTTGTTTGTGTTGTGTTTGTATTGTTTTATAGTAATTAAAATGTTAGAATAACTAACTGAGCTATTGTGGTTTATTATAATATGTCAAAAACTTACAAAACTGGTCGCGATCGGTTTGTCAAATTTAAGATTGGAAATTTTAAAAACACCTCTTTCTGATCGTCAAAATCAGTAGTTAAATAAAGAGCGTTTAAACTAAATTTTGCAACAACGAAAAATTAAGTTAAACGACTATGCACAACGACTAGCAGAAAAAACAATACTCCGAAACTATAAATTCAACGTTACTTCCGTACACTTTCATTTCACGAAGTTGGAAATTTTGTTAACTCTACAAATGAGTAATAATCAAATTAAGAGTGTAAAATTATATTTAATTACTAAAAGAGTCAGTTATTTATTAAGCGAATATATATTATTATCGTTAAAAAAATTATCTGCAAAACTGTTAAATTTTTTACCTAGTTTTTTTTTATTTATTTATTTTTTTTTATATAAAGTAGGGTATGCATGGTAAGTTTCATGATATGGTTCATTAAAGGGGAAAAAATTTAATTGGAAAAAAACTACATGGTGATCAATAAATACTTAAGATATTTCGTAATAATTGCTCATAATCTAGATTTTTGAATTTTTATCAAAGGATATGCATCATACACATTATAGCTCGCTATCGAAATCTTATAAATTACTACTGAGAAGGACTGGAAAGTTTTGAAAATGTCAAAACCTCTTTGATTATCGAAGAAAATAGAAAGGAATTAGAATAATTTTATTAGAAATGCCCTATGTTTTATTAGACAATTAAACTGATTTTTATGTTTTTTTATGTGACCTTCCTCGCTAGGGATGAGAGAGATTTCGAAAACGAATTTGATTTCTTTCTCATTTAAATATTAATTTGCCACCACAGATGGGTATATTTTTTTTTACTTTATTTTTAATAAAGATTTTAAAACTTCGTATTAAGGTACATTTATAGAACACATTTGATGGGCTTAAGAAAATAAATGTGGCAGCACGAAGAATTTTCTGCACATTGTGCTTTCATCTAGTTGAAATTCCTGAAATTCTAAAGAACGTATCTAAAAACAATACTAAATAGCAGTTCATGTTAATTAATACGCCATCTTTTCAAAAAGTGTAGTTTATAGCTAAACCAAGTGGTTTTGCCTTAAAAATCATACATCAAATACCTATTTTTTTTAAATATATTACTACTTAAAATTTTTTAAAAAAACGTTTCTTACCAGGCCATAAGATTTACCACGTTTTTCTTTAAAAAAAAAAAAGTTTTTTTAATGTTCTAGAAATGCATGATACGTTTAATTAGAGCAAGCTGTTTTCTTCCACCTAATCCGGACATTAGTGAATTGAGCGAATAAATATTTTTATGCCATAAAATAAAATGTTATCTCCTTTCATGTTAATGCATTAAAAAATATCTGTGATTTAGTGAAATATTATATTTATGTATCAATTCATATTTAATACCGTTTTGTCTGTTCAATTTTATATTTTTATTCACATTTCAATTAATGTATATAATTAATTAATTATTTTCTTGTGTTATATTATTTCATTTTAGGCTGCAAATGTACAAAGATGTGCAAAATTTCAGAGTTCTTTGCTGTGGCGGAGATGGAACTGTCGGTTGGGTGTTAGATACAATAGGTAAATGAAATTAAAAATTTTAATTTTTCTTTCTAATTTAGTTTAATTAATAAATTAAACTAAAATTAAAATTTAGCATTTAAACATGTTATCCTCTTGAACTTATAAAATCTTTGCATTCAAATTTTCTTAAAAATTGAAATAAAATTTGCTTATAAATTTTACAATTATCAAAATTTTCTTGATGCACAGTTTTTTGATAAGAATTCTTATCATGCCCAAAAAATAACTTGAGAAATTGAGAAGTGTTCGGTGACATTATTTATGCAGGCGTGTTCTCAATGAGATACCTGCAAGTGACGTAGTGTGGGTATCTTGATCCTGATTGGTTGTTGAAACGGGTCCTTTGTTTACGTTAGCAATCAGTCTTTCCATTCTATTCCATGTAAGACAATCTCGTCCAATATCAATTCTCTTAAGTGACACATTCTAAATTCTTTCACAAAGATTCTTTCTCAGAGATTTCAATTCTTTCACTATATATTCAAGCAGAGACTTAACACAAAGACAGGTATGAAGCCATGTAAAACATAAACAAACTGGTTATGCATTGAAGTTTCCAGGTACACAAAATAAAAATCTATCACGCTTACAATAAAAAACATAAACAAATAATAAATCTCAAGTTAAGTAAAACAAGTAGACGAGAAAGAATTATATTTTAACTATTTCGATGTGCGATACGGCTTTGTATTTAATTAACTTATCGTCAATTAACATTCTAACTTATGTAGAGAAACTTAGCTCTTTAATACGCCATTCTGCTGATAAAGATGTAGCTAGTGCTGATGTCATAGGTCTCATGTGTGTGTATGAGAGAACACTTCTTCTTGAAGTGTAAGCTTCGAATTATATATGTTTACAAATACTAATTATGTACTTCCCCATATAAAAAATTTTCAATCTTTGTGGTTTTTTTTTTTTTTTTTTTTTTTTTGGAAACTGCTGTACCAATTTAAAACACTTTTTTTTATTTTTCATTGTGAATTTTACCTACATTATTATTATTTAAAAACGTTTTTAAAATTTACTTGAAAGAAAATTTCATACTTTATTTTAAATGAAATTTAATATTTTCTTAGAAAAAGACTCATCAGTTCAAGTTGAATTTTGCCATATGCTAAGATATGACTAAAGTATTTAGACTTTAAAAAATTTGATTAATTGCATTGATTAGAATCAAAATTGCTCTTTGACTAGGTTAAATGTTAATAATTTTATCCTCGAAATTTGGAATATTTTACCATAATAATGGTATATATGGTCGTTCAAAAAATAAAAAAGTGGAAAACTAAGAAGTAGTAAAGCACTTCCGTAATTAAAAAATGGCAAATCAATGTGTGATTATTAGAGTCAAAGATAATGAAAAGAATTTTACAACTCCTTTGAAAATATTAATACCAGTTATTTTTATTTTACAAGTCCTATTAAGAAAAATCCCTCAAATTTTAACAATTTTAGGTAACTTGAGCATTTGTTTTCTGACTAGAAGAGCTATGCTATCATGATACACACCAGGAATAAGATTTTAAAAAAAGTTATTTTATATACTTTTCTGATTTCTGTTTTGATATTAATTTTTCAATATATCTTTCAACATTTATCTGCTTTTATTTCATGCTTACTTTTTTATTGAATAAAGCAATATTTTCAATCTCCCTTTAAAAATGTCTATAAATTTTCCTTATTCCTTTAAAAATGTCTATTAATCAACTTTAATACGCCATTTTGCTGAAGATTAGCTGACGTTATAGGTCACATGCGTGGAAAGTCTTCTTCTTGAAGTACCCGATTAAAACATTTCTTCGATATCGATGTCGTACTAACACTTTTTAGCATTTTTTTTCCCGAAGGGAGGGGGGGGGGTTATAACTTTATAACTTTACTCGAGACTGGTAGGTTAAGTTTGACCTTCTTTAGCCAGAATTCTCTCTAATAAAGAAAATGACGGAAAATTTCTTTCTACTGGTAAAGTAACGATTTAGAGAAAATTAAAACCATATGTATCTAATATTTTTATATGAAAAAAGTACTCTAACGCTGCATCATTTGGAGTTTTAAAATGTATAAAAACTTAGAATTATTAATTGATTGATTATAACTATTTACATTCCTGAGGAAAAGTTCTCACCACTTGCGCATTTTTTTTTAATCCGTTTAAGCCATGTAAATCAAGTCTGCTGTAATAAAATTGTAGTTGTTGAACTACAATACAGGAATCGCAATAAATTTTTAATGAGAAAAAATATTTTGTTAAAATATTGATAATACTTTATAGCTGTGCCATTTAAATTAGTTTATTTATGGACAGTTCCGTTAATTTTTATTTTTTTCAAGAATTAAAAAAAGGAAAATGATTTTTATTTATATATTTAAAATTTCTAAATTAAATTTCCTTAAATGCCACTTGAATTTAATTTATTTTTATATTTCTATAATTTCGATTAATTTTATTAAGCCATTTGCGGCATCATTCAAATCAAATGAACAAACCGTTGCATAGATAAAAAAAAAAGTAATATTTTATTACATGCTTCATACTCTCTATTGCCATAAATTGTAAATATTATGAATCCTTTATTTCAGACAAAATGAATTTTCCTAGCCCTCCTCCTCTTGCCATTTTGCCCTTGGGAACTGGTAATGATCTAGCCAGATGCTTGGGCTGGGGTCCAGGTATGTACCAATTCAACATGTTTTTTACCAAAACTATTCTCAAAAAATCTCTACTTTCAGAGGAAGACAATCTCCTACAGCATTATCCCAATCAATAATTTCTCCTTCCTGTTATTCAGACTAATGTAGTAAATTTAGAAAAGGGAAGAAAAGAAATTCCTATTCTTTCAAAGTACTCAAATATGTCTTTAGGGGGGGGGGGGGGGAATAGGCTGACACAGGCTGTGTAAACAGATGGATGTAACAAATATAACGAAAAGGGGAAGTAAAATATTTGTAGAAGTCATTCTATAGGAATCAATTGATTGTAAAAACAAGCAGTATTTTTTTTTTTTTTTTCCTTTTTGTAAAGAGAACGTGTAGATAAACGTGAATTGACGTTCATGATGTGCGACGATTCTGTTTAAAAAAAGTAAGAATTTTTATTATCACGTCACACTTCAGAATCGTCTGTTAATAATAATTAAATAAAATTTAGAAAACTATTCCAAAACTGTGTCAGTTATCAAATTGTTTGCGTTTTGAAGGAATTATTTTTTATATATATATTTTTTAATGAAATGACTTACTTTAAAACAATATTTGAATTCTAAACTAATTTAAAGCAATCTATCGTTGAATAAATTTTTTGATTGATGAAATTATTTGCTAGTTAAAAAAAGCAAACACTCTTTTTTTTTATTTTGTGATAAGATACTTACGCCTAATATTTTTCATAAAAGTGTACATATTTTTATTGTCACGTTAGAATTGTTTGGTTTTGAATTTTTTTTTATTCATAAAAAGAACATACACCTAAACTTGAACAGATGTTAATGATTAACGCCAAATATTTATACACAAAGAAATATGTAGAGAGTTCCAACTCTTATGTTAGAACTTATAAAAATTCAACGCTTTTTTTATCGATGAGTGCCAAAATGGCAACTGACTGGCCCAAATGGTTTTAGCACCACTCAATTCGCGATCGCAATGAACTATAGGGGGCGTTGTTGTATGAGAACAGTCATTCAGTTGCTCCGGAGACGTCTTTAATGTAATGCGTAGCATTGTAGCGTTCCTTCTTTATTGTGGCTTATTAAATTTTAAAAAGAAAAATGTTTGATCTTATTTCTTATACAAGCAAAAACAAAATGGTATCTCTTTTTTTTTAGAGAAAGAACAGCCAAAACACAACGGAAAAATATGTGTAAATAAACAGAAAAAAATAATATGTATCTTCTTATTAGAGTTAAAGCTTAATGTCTGCGAAGTTGTTTTACTAAATTTAATGATATAACATGAAAGGCCCATTTAAACTTTACATTCTATAGTTTTATGTATCATATTACTTCAAACATTAAAATATGAGCCGCGATGGCTCAGGGGATAGAGCGTTTGCCTTCCAATGAGGTGAACTGGGTTCGAATCTAGCAATGGCTGGTCGATACAAATCCGCATCCGGCTTGCACCGACCACAGTTCTGACGTGAAATATCCTCAGTGGTAGATGGATCTTGGGCAAGAGTCCCGTTGCCGTCTGGCTAACCGTGGGAGGTTCTCGTGGTCTTCCTCTCCATGTAACGCAAATGAAGGTTAGTTCTATCAAAAAGTCCTCCACGAAAGAAAAATACATGATCCAGGAGTTCTCTTGTCTTCTGGATTGGGTTTAAAATTACAAGGCTACGGAGTTGAACATTAGAAGTTGTAAACCCGAAAACTGGGTCGGCGGCTCAATGACGGTTATAAAATATAAAATAAAATAAAACATAAAAATATGCAGAAAGTATACATAAGCCCATAGTTTTTATATAATTTAATTTTGCAAAAAAAGTTTTTGACAGCAATTTTTATGAAAAAATTTTGAGTTTCAATAAAAATCATTAAGTATAATATAAAAAAAATGCAAAATAAAGAATGCTTACGAAAAAAAAAAGATTCTAAAAATTCCTCAAATTAAAATTAAAAAAACTTTCATGTTTTTTTTTTATTTTTATTATTCCTAATTGAACATAGAAAACCATTCTGCAGAGAATTATCATTAAATTAGAAAAAAAATTCTTTACAAGTAAATTTTTATTATAAAAGTCGTACACTTACCTGCTTTATAAATCCGGAGAATTACAAAATGATATATTCTTCATCTGAAAACTTTATTCTCAAATAATATAGATTATCCCTTCATTACTTTAATATGACATACCACACAATAAAATCTTATAATTACAAGATCTTGATATGAATTTTAATATGTAACTTAAAAACAGAATAGCTGAATTCTAGTTGAAATTTATCATTCAAAATTAAAAAAATACTTACAAAAAAAATATATAAAAATTTATTAATAATATAATTATAAAAATATGAAAAAGAAACTACATAATATATCATAGAGTGTCAACTATTCACATCTACTGAATCAACTAACCGTTTTCGTTAAATGTTGCTATATGGCTCTGTAGGCAGTTGGGACAAGAGAAGCGCGTTGTGATGACCTCAGAGTAGATCGTTATTAAGTATTATAGTTCGTGTTTTTTTTATTTATTTTTTTTTTTAAGTATACTTATTTTTATCGTAACTTTGAAATTTTTTTGCTTATATGCTTATAGCTCTTAAAGTTTAAATTTCGAATTTAGGAAACTGTTCCAAAAGTTTATTAGTTATAGAATCGATTGAATCAAAAGACGGAATTATTTTTTAAAATTATTTTTACAAAATGATTTTTTCAAAACGATTTCTGCCTTTCAAACCGCTTTACAGAAACAATTTGCTGCTTAGATTTTAAAATTTTGTTTTACTTTACAGATACTGATCTGATAAATCTTAAAAATTTAGAGATTGGCTTATTAATTTATAGATAATGCATTGATTCTCATTTACATAGTGAAAGAACAGCGTTTATATCTATAGAATGTGAGATCAGACTTTCGTCTCACTTCTAAAACGATATATGTCAAAAACTAAAAACGATTACTCAGTGAAAGTTTGAACTTGCATATTTGGACAATGTAACTCCCTACTTTTTTAAAAATTCAAACATTTCGTTTCAAATTTTAACTAATAGTTTCTTTAGATAATAATAGAAAAATAAAATATGCGATTTCTTAAAATATAGATATATTCTTTTCCTTTTTTATTAAAGTTTGCGCAAATGTAATTCTAAAAAAAAAATAAATCATATTTTTAATTAAGACGCAATATTTTTAATTACATCAAATTTTATGGAACAAGTACACAAAAGAAATTAGTTTAAGCGTTTTTTATAAAAATTTAAAAATATATTTCCTACTCCCATAAAGAAATCTTTTTCAGCGAATTAACATTAAAAAAAAATAAATAAAGATACTTAAAATGTTTATTTGTTCTATGAGTATTACATTTTCATCAACATCTTATTATATCAAAAAAAGTCGTCAGACTTTTGTTATATTTGAATACTTTAAAAATTCAATTATTAAATGTATTTAATTAATGTATTAATTATTGTATTAATGAATTAATGTATTTAAATGATTTTTCAATTATTTTAATGTACTAAATAGATTTCTTCAATGCTTTATTCCAACATATCTTTTTCTGCTTAAAAATAAATATAACTTGTGATATTTAATTGATTTATTAAAGCATTGTTATGGGGAAAAAAGCATTGTTTTAGATTCATTTTGTTTTGTTTTGTATTTCATCTCTGTAGCAATTTAAAGTAATAACGATTTTTCTTAATAACCTATCTTACCAATAGCAAACGCTTCATTCCTTAAGACTTACAGATTTTTTTTTAAATCTGCAGATAAATCATATCTAAAACTTTTTAAGGTATATTTTTAATTAAAATCTTCTATAATTCGTAAAAGTATTATACAACAATTTCAAAACACAAACTTTTTTTTCTACGAATGTCCAATTACATTTAAAAAATTGCCTGTAGCTATATCTGGAGTGCATTATTTTGTTTTTGCAGGTTATGAGAATGAAAGTCTTCCTAAAATTCTAAAGAAATTAGAAAAATCCGTTCCATGTCCTATGGACAGGTGGAAAATTGAAATTAGTTCTTGCGGAAGTACTGAAGAGAAAGGAGATCCCATACCATGTACCATATTCAATAATTACTTTTCCATTGGTGTGGTAAGTGCTTTTCAATAACAGCATTTAAATTATGATGATTATTGTTAAAACAATTTCAATATATGCCTAGTAGTTTTCAATAACTATTTCTTTGTGTATAATACTATGATTGTATAAATTACTATGATTATTATTATTTGATATTATTGTTTTTTTGATTATTAGTTTTTACTATTATTTTTCTGATTGCTTTTTTATATTACTTTTTGTATGATTATAATTTGATATCATTATTTCATAATTACTTAATACTATTATAATTATGATAATTATTTAATATTGTTTTCATTATTTTTAAATCTGATGTTAACTTTTTAATTCTTACTATCATTGTAGAGTTAAAAGTAAATAATTATTTTATAATTTAACTCGATAAATACTTGAATAGAGTTTTATCTTCCTTAGTACTTTTTATGCAAAATTATTTATCAATATTTAATTATTTTAAAAATTAATTTTAAACATTTATTTAAAAAAAAATTTCAAAAAACTAAAGATTTTATTTTCCAAAATATTTACTTTAAAAGCACATAGTGGTAAAGCACAGTGGCCTAGTTTTTCTAGGCCACTGTTTTCAATTTGTTCTAATTAAAAATGTTCATCAATTTCGTTAATTTGTTTCGTTACAGTAGCTTTTAGAGAACTTCGTTTTTTCTTTAGCTTAGCTATTTCTTCAGCAGACATGTTTCTTATATTTATATATATAACAGTATTCTAATATGAATAAACAATTCTAATTCTAAATGTTTTATTGTTTATCTATTCTGCTATTCTATACACAATGTAAATTCTTTGTTATTTATCATCAAATATAATATACTAAATACGCCATCCCGGCAGGAATGCCAATTGTTGTATACTGATGGCGTCACTACTTCCACAATACGAGTAACAAGGTTATGTATCACTTACCTTGCTGTGCTGTTCTTCATGATTCGAAGCAGTAAGACCAACCTTACTCTTTTGTTTTCGGGGTTGGCTTTCAATATATTTAATAATAAATATCTATAATGACCGCCAATTTGAATAACTATAAAAACATTTATTGGATTGATTAACAAATATGACGACGATGAATTTACATTAAAATGATATAATAGCTAAGAGATGATGATAAGTTCTTTAAAGTTATTAGCGCGGCAAGGCGCGTTCCTCGTTTCTACATCTACTGTTTTTAAAAGCTATCTAGTTCTCTCCGTGTTCTGCCTCTAGGGGGCTCACGCTGCAACATACGATGTAGACATAAAAAAAAATTTCAATATTCATTTTTTTCCTTCATATTTTAAACATTTAAACTTTTGGAATATATATATATATATATATATATATATATATATATATATATATATATATATATATATATATATATATATATATATATATATATATATATATATATGTAAAATAAAAAGCTTCTATTAATCTTTTTTTGTTTGTTTCTTCATATAAAACAACTCCTTAATTATTACTAATTAATTTCAAATCGAAACACTTTATCATACTTTTAAAAAGTCACATCATGTTTCTAAATCTATTTTTTTCCCAACTATGCATAAATTTAAATAAAGACATTACTCCCTTTAAGCTTCATGGGAATCGCGTGATCTATTTAATTAACCAATAGTAATTTCTAAGATTTCCCTCTTTCCCTAAATTGAAACATTTTACGGATTTACTTTGCAAGATTTTCCCTAACATATAACCGAGGAGCGCAACTTTTCGTTCCTACTTCCATGACTGCTCCTGTCTAATAAATAATAAATAAATGTTGTACCCTCCTACCCGGCCTAAGACCTGTTTTAATCCTTCCACTCGTCAACGACGTTATAGACGTTATATATATATATATATATATATATATATATATATATATATATATATATATATATATATATATATATATATATATATATATATATATATATATATATATATATATATATATATATATATATATATATATATATATATCAGAAAGCTTAACCCCCTCCAAATATACAATAAAACTACGCCTCTGGTAAAGCATTTACATTACATGAAGAGATCTTTGTTAAAGTATATTTGTGGTGAGATTGTAAATAATACAAGTACGTAGTAAAAATGAATTACGCAAATAATATCATGTAATTTATTATCGTTTTACCTGGGTAAAAACGTTAGTAACGTAACTAAGTAAAAACGTTTCTATAGCTAAGAATTGTTCAAGCCTCTGAGTTATATTTTTTAGAAGAATTTGATCACAGCTACTGTTGTTCATTGGAAACCAATTTTACGCCTGGTTAAACATACATGGTTTCAACTTTACATACAGTTGCTCAAATTTTTAAACATTTTGGTGTCCCCATTCTTGGTGCTCTGGTTATCTAAACGTTTTTACAGAGCCACATTTTTTATTTCCTTTTTTGCTATCAATACTTTTCTTATTCATTGATTATTTATTTGTCTGTCCACCGACCATTTATATTTCATCTACATTCTATTCAGTTTATCGCTCATTTCGTTTAAAAGAACAAGCACTTTCTTAGTAATACATTCGTCCTAATTCTTTCAAACAAATATTATTTTCTCAATTTTATTTACTGTTTTGCAGGACATGAGCTACAGCTCTGTGCTTAAAAATGTATTTAGTTTTCCTAAACCCCAAAAATGGTAGTATCTATACACCAAATTGTTTTACATTTTAAAAGGATGGGATATTAAATTTTCTGAAAAATTAAGTTACCATTAATTGCATGCTAAAATTTTTAGAGTATTATATATATTTTTTTCTTCTATTTATGAAATATACTTTTATGAACTTACGTATCTATGCGGAGCATTTTAGAGTTCAGTTAAATATTATTATTTTCTTTGTTTTTTAAAAAGATATTAACTTTATATAAGATTTACTAACTAACTGATATAAGATTTACTAACTTTACTGATATAAGATTTACTAACTGATATAAGATTTACTAACTTTAGTTGTCAATCAGTTATATATACCCAAACGTATTACTAAATTGTTAATAAACTTCAAATCTTTTATTTTATTTATTCAACTGTTTGTGGCTCTGAATTTTTTCGATATCAGTAAACTTTTTTCTAAGCTCAATGTAATTTTTTCATAATTTAAAAAAAATGAGTTTGCTTAATTTACTCTCAGAATTTTTTATTTTTAACAAATGAAAGTATGTTTTCGAAGTAAAAATTTCAATTTAACAATTTTAATGTCATTATGGTAATCATTTGTTTCTTGAAGTTTGTAAAAATACAATGTTACGAAATCAACTTTTTTATTATATTTTACAGGATGCGTCTATAGCAATTAAGTTTCATTCAGAAAGAGAAAAGCATCCTGAGAAATTTAACAGTCGGTAAGTATAATAAATATTAAATTATTTTTAATTTTTGTTTTATTTCTTTAATTTAACACACTACCTTTGCTGTGTATGTAATTTTATTTGGGTAAACCAGTATTTTTTAAATATTTAAATATCTATTACAGCTCTTCTCTGAATAAGATGTATGTCTCGTTCTTTTTCGATTATATTTCTAATCCTCTATGAATAAACAGGGTAACTTAAATGGATAAAAGTTTCCTTTTAGCGTTCTATAAGGGATAAAAAAAAATTTCTGTAACGTTTATAATTAGATAAAATGTTCACTCTAACGCACCAGTCCCCAAATTGTTTCGACTATGTAACTCAAATGAACAACCTTCATTTGTTGGACCCCCCCCCCTCCCAGAGTGATATAAATAGTTCATTAAGTGCGGTGAATATACATATCAAAAAACAATAAAAACTTCGTTTGTTCTGAAAATATTTAATGTGAAGTTACGAATTTATTCTTTGTGCATAAATATAACGAAAATGAATAAAATACGCTGGATTACGGTTTTCAAAAACAAGTTGTTCTAAGCTCTGAGAATAGTTATCAGAGAAGCGTAATTCGTCATTATTGAACATACGTATTTTATTTTAAATTTAAATGCTCTAAGAAATATTTATTGAATTTTTTTTATAAATGCATGTTCTTTTCATGGAATATTCTATATATTCTTAGTGATATATTTCAATATTCAATATATTTTGCTTCTTTTTTTTTTTGTCATTGGAATTTTACATTAATAAGTTAATATAAACAACCGAAATATTAAGTCAATTATGGATTAATGATTGGATGGAAATATAATTATAGTTATTCATAAATAACTTTCGGAACCCCTTACACGGAACACTCATAGGGAACCACTGCTCTGACGTTCATTGATGGATAAAATGTTCACTCTAGCACTCTTTAATGTTTAAAATTTCTAATCGAACATTCTTTATTGGATAAAACTCAATTTCACAATAAAAGTTTAAATATAAACCTCTTTTTTTCTTTTTTTAGTATTTGGCATAAAAAAAACAAATTTTACCACTGCTGTTTAATAAGAATATAACACATTTAGCTAAAATTGCCGCACGAAATTGCCCTGTGGGTAATTTTTCGGAGGATTAAATAAAGGTATACTGCAGCTAGCAGTTAATAAAAAGGTTTTTTTTTTTTTTTTTTACCTATAAGCCTATGTCAGTCTAAAGTAAGAGGAGATGAAGTTAAGATAAAGTCATTTACGAACTGTCGTCATTTAATATTTTTATGAATTGCATACACTGCAATCATCGTACCAGGAATGCTTTTTAAAACAGCTAGTAAATGATGAAATAAAGAAATTGAATTTGCAAATTAGTTTATAAATGAATCTATAAATCATTGTAAAATGAAACCTGTGTAAATTGATCACCTGTTTTCTGATGCACTTTGATTTGGTGATCAACTTATGTATGTTCTCATCTCAGAGAGATGAATCGGTTTTTCAATCTATTCTTACATCATGTCATTCCTGTAAAGATCATATTATGCTTATGTGTATCATATTATTCACACAATTTTTATGTGTTCACCAATCAAAAGGCAAAACTTTTTCATATGACTTTAAAATTTTATCTAAAAAATATCCCATTGATCTTAACAAATGAGATTAGGTACCAGAATAAGTTAGATACATAAATTTAAAAATATACGAATTAGTTTTAGCCAATTATTTGTTATGAATAGTTTCTTATAAAATGAGTACATGACAACATATATGCTGTTAGAATATTTACAATTTTAACCATTTCTATGATATAAAATTTAATTTGTTTTGCTTATCTATTAGTTACAAAAACCCATCATTGTTTTTCCATATGGTTCAAAATCGGAATAACTTTTAAGTCTATTTTACCAATTTAATCGAATGCTAATACTGTAAATTATAGCATAGAAAATATCCTTTTTCTGCTCAATTTATTAAGGATTTTGGAGAGCCAGATAATAAAACTCCAGATATGAATTTGACATATCTCAGTGGTCAACATACAATACAAACATAGATAACAAAGATTTTGCTCTCTTTTCATAACCCAATAAACTCATTTCTTTATAATAATGATCAACTTACAAGGGTGGTCAATTTACAAAATCTGTCAACTTAACTGTTTTCACTGCATTAATAAATTTGTGCATTATAATATCAATAATTTATGATCCGTGAATGGACAAATCTATTTGTAAATGAATACAGATTATTATAAACCTTTAATATATGGTAATGTAATCAGCGAAAATAGAACTAAATTCATGGCATTAACAAATAGAATCACAAATCTGCATTCACTGAAAATTAATAAATATGAGTCTGAACAAGTGGCTCAATTTTAATATTTAGGTACAATAGTAAACTGTAATAATGACGTAAAAATTTAAATCAAAAATAGAATCAATAAGGCAAAAATAGAATTAATACAAGACACTAGCAAGACCAAGAAGTTTTATATATAGAGCAGCGAATTTTAAGCAATCGACAAAGCAGACGAAAAGAAACGGATGACCTTCGAGAGACAAACATTAAGAAATTTTTTGGTGCAGTTAGAGAAACCCGAACATGGAGAATTCTTTACAACCATGAATTTCAATCAAAATACAAAAACCCTTACATAGTAAAAATGATCAAGGTTCAGCAAATAAGGTGGCTAGGCAATATCGATATAGCATTTAAAATCCTGTAAAAAAAATAATAACCTTAAAAACACCAGAGGGAAAAAGACCTAGTTGGTGAGATAGTTAGAGTGGAGAAAAACTTGAGAGTTAATAGAGGAAGAAATATAGCATCGAATAGACCTAGATGGGGTAAACTAGCTGAGACGGCCTTGGCCGGTAACCCGCTGTAGTGCCTAAGAAGAAGAGTCAACGACCACACCTATTATGTTTTTATCTATGTTACTGTTATTTCAGTCAAACTAAAAAAATTTCATTTAACTCTTTTTAGGATGAAAAATAAAATGTGGTATTTTGAATTTGCAACATCCGAAACATTTTTTGCTACTTGTAAAAACCTACACGAAGATGTTGATATTATGGTAAGCGAATTTTTTCAAAACTTCAAAATTAGTGAGAATATTTTTATAGGCAGATTACTGGGTAATGAAATGGAACTAATTAGTTTTAAATTCAACAAATATGTGAGATTTCATCAACTCGCATCCCGCATAAATAACTGTATAATTATATCAATAAATTATTGCAATCGCATAAATTACTGCATAATATTGTACGGTAAAAATGGAATTTGTGAATGATTTTTTGATTGTTCTATTGTGAATGAATAGGGATGGAGTTTTTTTACAATGTATTAAATTAACCTTCAAATTATATCTATAATTATTGCAAGATTTAAATTAAAAAAAAAAAAAAAAAAGAACACTTTCGCAAGAAATTGTAAGCTTTTTTTTCCTGTGAACTTTTCATATAGGAGATTTCTTCAAATGCACGTTTGTAAAGAGGGATAAATCTTCAAATGTGCGCTTGAAAAAACAGGATATATAGTTCAAAAGAGCAAATTTAAAAGAAAAAAAAACGTGGATAGAAGCTTTTAAAAATAGGGCAGAACTCAAAATGCCAGTGTTTAATGACATAAAATGAACCCAATTCTTTTTCGCCAATATTACACATTGAAAAAGACGTGGAACAAATCAATGATTCAGTTCATTTTAATTTACTAAAAATATTATATGGATTTTCAAGTTATGAATTATTTTACATGAAATACGGTAGAGCCGCGGTGGCTCAGTGGATAGAGCTTTCGCCTCCTACTTAGGTGAACCAGGTTCGAATCCCAGCTGTGGTAGGTTGATACAAATTCTGCTCTCCTAACCGCTTACCTTACGTATCCTCAATAGTTAGAATACGGGATTAGAACCCCCTTGCCATACGACTAATCATGGAAGGTTTTCGTGGTTTTCCTCTCCATGCAACGCAAATGCGGGTTAGATTCATCAAAAAGTCTTCCAAGAAGACTAGCTAGTTCCCCTTGTCTTATAGGTTGGGTTCAAAATTACAAGGCTTCGGAGTTCTACATTGATAGTCGTAAACTCAGAATTAGGTAGACTATTAAACACTGGTTACAAAATAAAATGTGGTAATCATAACAGTAGTTTATAAACACTTTGACCATTTTCTCAAACGCGAATCATATCTTTTTAATTTAAAGCTAAACTATTTTAAAATTTTTTTTTTTTTATATGCATTTGGAACTTTTTGAATTAAGCTTCAGCACGCATTTAAACTACTTCCATTTTTTTCAAGTGCGCAGGTCGTCGGGCTACCAAAGCAGGGGAGCCATCCCCTCTGCAGAAGAACAAATTTGCGATGGTATGTCTTCAGATCATCCTCCTGGATGTTTCCCAGACCGTCGCCAATTGCCCATTGTGTAACTCTAGCGTTACGTAAATAAAAATACCTCCTTACATTTGTATATTTTCGAAAATAGAAAGTTTAGCAATGATATATAAACAGTAGATGTACTGTAAAGCATATTTTAACTTATTACATTCGTTTTCAACTTTTTTAAATGTAATTATTTATTTATTTTTTAAATATTATGCCCATTTATGGATCTACCTACAAGTAAATTTGTTTGATTTCGTAATTTAGTGTGATGGCGTATCCTTAGACTTGGCAAATGGTCCATCTCTGCAAGGTATAGCTGTTTTAAACATCCCAAGTATTTACGGAGGGTCCAATCTCTGGGGAGACAGTGCTCAGAAAAAAAGAACTCGCTCCAAGCGTAAAAAAGATAGAGAGAACTCTTCTAGTAGTTTTAATTCAATTGATCTCAGTTCAGCCATTCAAGGTAAGTTTTTTTTCCTCAAATTTTGCATACAATTTGAATCATTTATTCATTAGTTTCTGACACTAAACTTTTAAACTAAATACAATTTCAGGTTCTTTTTCTACATGATGTAGGTGACCCCGAAAGTAATCTTCGTTATCCATTTTTGTCGTGGAATAGGTATTTCATGTTTGAATAATCGTGTGCGTTCTTTCTGCTGAGCCGGCGGCATTTTCAGATCACGAATTCATGCGCTGCATGTTTGGTGAGAGTTTAAAATTGTCGAGCATTCCGTGGTAAACGAGATACGGTCAATTATCCTATTTCTAAATGTGAGGAACGCCATAGCTTTCGAAATTTACGAACTAATTTCTGAAGTGTACTGTGGTACAATGTGGGTACTACAATTTAATAAAGGACTTGAAATATCCATGATAGTGAACAAAGTGGAAGAAGGCGCCCATTTCTGTTTGATAATGACTTGACTGCAGCAGGAAATGGGACGATTATGGAAAACAAACGTTTCAACTTAGCGACACTTTTTCTGGGAGTTCTTTAATTTCCTGGTTACTTTTGACTGTACATTGCGCGTGACAGGTAAAAATACCTTAGAAGTTGCAATGTAAAGTTTTTGATCACCACGCCCTCGGATCTCGAAACCAGGTGACTTTCTTCTTTTAGGCGCTTAGTATCCTTTCCTACTGGCAAGATTGCAAAACACCAAGCGTGCCGCGCTAGTCCTTCAATTTCAAGCTGGCTTGCTATAGTAATGAATGGTTCAATATATTTTTCAGGTGAAGAAAATTTGGTTTGCGAGTAGTCATCGTTTCTGAAACAGATACAGCAGACAGAATTTTTTTTTCGATTTCAAAATTTTAAGTAATACCTTTCAAACAACCCTTTAAATCTCTTTAAAAACATTTCCGTGCTTTCTGTTTGCCACACTTTATATTAATTTTTATTTTATTTTGTTATAATCGTTCATTTTTCTTTAGAAATAGATATCAGTACAGGATAAACAGAGCAATGACCCTCAACCTTAAAATAACATCTGTCTAAGAAATACCAGCATTTTATTTTTTAAAAAAAACATCAGTGCAAAGAATACCGTGCAATGGCATTTTACCTTTAAATATAGTGATGGATTACGATGCCTTTCTACAAAAGAGAGGCAAACTATTGTTTTGTAATCTTTCTTTCGAGACGACGATGAGGTCAGATTCGTTGTTACCTAATGGTCTCAACCATTGGCCTCATCGTTTGACGAGACCATATAAATTCTTGCACCCCGCTACGGTAAATGCCTGGAAAAATTGTAGTACCAGGTCGAAAAATAGTCTGATCATTCTAACGAATTATTTAATAAAAAAAAATAGTTTAAAATGATTGTTTCCTTTTTTGTGTTGCTAAATGAAACTTACTTATCGGTTACCTTCGTAAAAAGATACTTGCATATCGAGAAAATTTTTTTAATCTTTGATGTTTAGAAGGGTTTTTTTATTTTTCACCCACTCAGTCACCACCTCTTTCCTGTTTACGATTTTGAAATCATAGTGCATGGAATTTGATCAATTACTCTCTACCTTCCTACGTTTTGAAATTCACGCGAAACGTAGCTCTTTTAGGATCGTAATGGGAGATCTTGCCACTTAAATCTCCCGGCAGGAACGATCCACGATTCGTTCGTGTGGGTTTCGAAACATACGAGGGTAGGAGATAATTTGTAGTGTGGTCAAGAATGTAGTGGAAAATAGCACGTTGGTCTCAAAACAGACCTCAACTAACTTTCCTAAACTTCCTCTTTAAGTAATTAATTCAATTGGATGCCTCCGTGAAGAAATGTCGGTCCCCAATTTTAAAATATTTTATACTAGAAGATGGTGAAAATAACATCTGAGACGGTGGAAGATCATTGAAATACCCCTCTGGTAGGTTCTGAGGAGATTCTATGAATGAAGTTGGATATTCCTTTATTGAGATTTTTTTGAACAGCTATCTGGTTACACGACAACAAATTGGTGCTGGGGAAAAGTTGGGGGTCGCCAGTCTAAATAAGGTTCAGAATCACCAGCATATGAGGTTGCATCAACCTAGCATATCACATAAAAGTTCTATAAAGATGTTTAGATTCGTAACACCATTCTGAGCAAAACTTAATTCGATTCATTTTTGTATATTTTTATGAAATATTTATTGCAAAACTTCTGAAAGCACATAGTGTAATAGCAAAGAAGTTTTTAAAATTAAAATGAATTTAAGATTTAATGATTTATGTTGACCCATGTGTTTGCAGATATAGGAGATCGTATGATTGAAGTAATAGGATTGGAAAACTGTATGCATGTTGGTCAAGTGAAAGCTGGTCTTCGTGCTTCGGGACGCCGGCTGGCCCAGTGTTCCTCTGTTGTGATAAGGTAAATCTTATTTCCTCACTTATTGTGTCAATTGACGTACTAACATTCGAGTCAAAATTTGAAACAATTACTAGTCAAGATTAATCCCCCTTTGTTTTTAATTTTTCAAACTCTGTGAATTTTCGCAAACTTCCTCGTTTAAAACAATGGCCCTGCTTCCATCCAAAAATGGATTACTGAAATCAAGATAACGTGTCCACTTCAGACAAATGTGCACTTTTTTTTTTCAATTTTTAAGTTTCAAAAGTGTAGTTTATCCAGTTACATGATAAGTCCACTTTTATTCTGTAGTAATTTATTCATTCATGCTCCAAGTTCCCTGAATTTTAACTTTTCATGCTTATTCTATGCACAAAAAGCGGTCCTGCTGCCATCAAACGCAGTTTGCATAAATCATAAAAACGTTTCCATCTATTTTACTGTCACCTTCAACTTACTGTTTCTACAGAGTCCAGCTTATATAATTTAAACTAATATTTACTTTTGGGTTTGTAGAACTTTTGAAATTTTCCATGTTAAACGAAATTACGCTTTAAATGATACAGATGAAACTAAGTGTATTTGAAAGTCAGAAAGCAACCTGGATATAAATAAATGTAAAAACATATTTAAAGAAGTTTCCCTACATTTTTTTTAATTCCCTACATTTTTTTTAATTTAATAAATCAAATGAATCACTTTTGTAACACTTTTCCTACACCCTTGCTTTAAAAAAATTGTTTTAAATAAGTCTTGTTTAATAATGTTTTAAATTTAAAAAAACATTTTTGTCTTTCCAAAGTTTTAGGGAGAAAAAGTTAGGAGCAGTATATTTTTAAAAACACCCCATTATTGTACAATAAAAAAATGAAGAAAAAGACTTTTTATCCTGCATTTCTGGAAATAATCTATTGGAATATCTTCTTACTTAGAAAATAAGATTGGTTATTTCAATCTCATTATTGGTCTGCTGTGCCAAAAATATTTATTCAAGATGTCTTGAATGTGTGTATCAGTATGTATAAACATGTTTTCGTGTTAGATTTACAAAAGATTCTAAGGCTATTGTGATCAAAGTTAACACCACTACTTGTAATCGATTTTGGGAAAAGGAATTAAAGCTGACTGATTGACAAAAGAATGTCACGCTCCAAAGAAGTCTGGAATGCAATTTTCCTGAATGTGTTTTTGGCTACCATTTCAATTTTTTCCGCCTTATATATTAGTTTCTTTTTTATTTTAAAAGTTTCGCCACCAATTCAACTAATATAATTGTATGCCTTTTTAATTATCGTTATTAGTTTTCGTATTTTAGAGAATGTTCTTGGAGCTATTTTACATCTTTTCACTCTCCAAAAAGATTCTTTACATTTTTTTTTTTTTTTTTTTAGAATTTGAAAACAAATAAGCAAAATAATAAAATGCGATCTTTTAATTAAACGATTTTATAAATGTTCAATAAAAGAAATGCTTTCCATCCTTAAGTTTTTAACAATAATTTTTGGATAAATTTGACATCATCAAGACTTATATATGTAGAAAAATATCCTTTGTTACTGAACTGTATAAAATTGTAATACTAATTTTAAAATTTTTAAGAATATATGAGTGAATAGTTTGTCTTTAAAACTATTTTACATGACTTACTATAAAAAGATTTAGTATTACATTTGTCTATAAAACGATTTCACATTTGTCATATGAAACAATTTTATTTAATATATACTCAAAACGTTATAGTTAGATTTTAAAGATTGCAAAGTATTTTTTTAATAAAAGATCATTCAATAATTCTTTTTTAAAGAAAATGCAATTCTGCAATCCCGCAAAAATTTAGAAACCTAGGTCTCACAAACTTTGCTTTTACTTCGCGTAACTAAGTATTTCTGATCAAACTTATTAAAAGGTTTCTAATTATTAATAAATGTAATGATTACATTTTACATCAATATATCATTTTCTTCATTAAATTGTATGAAGAAAAATATTGATAACTATACCTATTCTTGTTCTCTTTTTCTTAATAGTCATAATATATGCTCTTTTGCGTAATAGTCATAAAATTTCGATGCATTATTAGAATAAGAAAATAATATTTATTTTAATTTAGATTTACTTCCGTAACTTGATTAAAAATATATTGGACATTCGCTTTAAACATTTCTTAAATTACTTTTAATGTATCTAAATACATCAACAACGTATTCACATATCACGACGTGGTTTTTTTTTTTTTTTAAATACCCTGTATTCGTATTCACACAGCTCGTTAGAAAAACTGCATTGCAAGCTTGATATATAGTCGAGAAAGGCTAGCTTATTAGGTATTGAATCCAACAGTAGATGTTACATTAAAACTAATTTTAATTCCTTTTGTTTATTTAATTTCTGTTTCAAATATTCTACTTAATTTAAAAATAAGAGAATAAGTATTTGTCACTGAATTGTCGTGTACCTGGAGATTTTTATATCTATTTAGTTTCCCCTGGTGTTCCAAATTAAGAGAATTTTAAAATTTCGTCACATATTTGGAATCCAGACACTTGAATTAGGGGAGGGGTAGACAAAATTTTGAAAAAATTGAGTCTTAAATTGGGTCGTAATAAAGGTTTATATATTTAGCGATAGTTCAGAAAACCGCCAAATAAAGTCGCCAGCGCAAATGAGTATTTTAAGATAACCCATTGACTAATTCAAAAGAGATTGCTTAATTTTACTAGGTTGCTAAGCAACGAAGCTCTGACTGTAAAAAAAATTTAAATAATGTTCTGTGATTGCTCCGAGAGGTTTAGTTAATAGTTAATAGAAAATATCTAGAAGTTTCTAGGCAATAGACAATTTTTAAGCTGATTTCCGTCCAAAAAGAAATTTTTTTAATTTTTTTATTTTAATCTCCTTTGAAAAAAAATTTGAATCGATTTATAAATTATTTATGATTTTCTAAGTTTTTAGAATTTAAATACGTGAACTTTTTATCTGATATTATTTAGATTATGTTGTTTTTGCTATATTTATTCGAGGATTTCATACTAAAATTAAATTAACATAACTTATTATGGATATATACAAAATTTTAGGGATAGTCATTTTTACAGCTTTAATCGAGTCTTCTTGGCAAGAAAGTTTGAAGGAAAAAAAAGTGCTGGAAAAATAAAACGTATATTGTATAGTAATTCTAATGCACATTCACTAGGTTTTCTATAATTTACGATATTTATTTTTTCTATAACTCAAGGCATTGCTGAATGTTTAGTGGTAATTTAAAAATATTGAAATATGTTATGTTTAAGAATAAGATATTGAAATAATATGTTGCATATTGTATGATTCATTGTTTAAAAAATCGCTTCATTCTGCTAGATATTTAGATTACAAGGTTTTCTTTGGATAAAGATGATTAGCAAACAGCATTCTCATGTTTCGATACATTCTGAAACTTACGCTCGCAAATTCATCATAAAATGTCGTACAGCATTTTCTTCAACTACGATAAGCTGCATTTACCACCAAATACTGCTACTATGATTATTTTTGTTTTCTTATATATATATCTGATACGATAATCTCTTTTTAAACAGACCTCGTAAGGTCCTTAAGATATTGAAATGGGGGCACAAAAACTTAAAAGATAAAATATTTAATTTCATTAACTCAAAATATCTGGTCTCAAAATTTTAATTTTAATGTTAAATATAACTTTTACAATACTGACGCTCTTACGTTTTTAAAGACCACATAAATCCTGTTGAAATATGAAAATGCATATGTTTACTGTAACGAGTGTAAAATCCTTATCAAAATAATGATCAAAACTTAAATGTAAAACAGTATAATTGATGATAAAAACTCAACTGACTTCAAAAAATATGAAGAGGGAGGTAAAAGCCGACATGTTTCGAGCGTTCAAATATAATCGCCTATTCTCAAAACTTGTCAAGCTTGAATTACTTGTGACTTTTATTATTGGACGCTCAAAACATGTCTATTTTTATTATCATCTATTATTTTTTTAAATCAATAAAGTTTTGATATTTTTGATTCAATTTCTTGGGATTATCTATTTAGTTGCACAACATATTAAATTATTTCACTCGATATTAAAATAAGTTTTACATAAGTTATAGGCACAGGTTCTTAGTTTGTAAATCAATGCAGTAAAATTTTTTTTTTTTTTTTTTTTTTTTTTTTTTTTTTTTTTTTTTTGCTGCAAGCCTTAACATTTTAATTTAAGGACATAAAAAAATTTCGTTTACAATTGAAATTTCAAAAGTCGAATGTGAAAATGGAATGTCCCCTTGTACCAGGAATCGAAATTAAATAGTTACAAGGACAACTATTTCAAACAAGTTAGCGTTTCCGAACTACTTGAAGTTGTTTGAAAAGGTATTTTTTATATATCGATTCCAAAGTTTATTCTACATATATTTTAGGGTATACTCTCAGAGTATTTTGATCGAGTTTATTTTTACACCCTTATTTGCTTAAAATTATTAAATAATATGCTTAAAGTAAATTATTCAAGCTACATGATTTAATGCATTTATAGTATAATAGTAAACGGGGCTTCCACCGCATATCCTTAACCTTGATACCGCTATCATTAAATAAATGGAATAAGCTTAGGTAAATAATAAAAGTTAGTTTTTTCCTCGTTTTAATTTTCAAGGAAATTTGTTTCGATCAAACAGATTTCCTTCTGGAAATAGCGAAAAAATTGAGTTGGTCCCTTGGAGCAGTATAGCAATATCATTCTTATCCTCTTTTGACGAAATATAGGAAAAATTGGTTTTCACAGTTTCTATAAAAAGTATGTTAGCCTTCTTGTCACGTTTCTTTTTTTTTTAATTTTTTTTTAAATCAAAATAAGTTCTGAAATTGCGCATTTTTTAATGCATTTTTTTAAAAATATCGGATGATTCTAAAATTGGCACGGCTTCGGAATCTGCTTACAAATTTCAATTTTTAGTATTTCCTACTTAACAAAAAAAATGCATTTTTCCTGATAACAAATTATAATACAATAATATCTGGGGAATCGTGCTAAAGTAAAAAATTAAACAAAATAGTTTAGTATATTATCCGGGAAAAAATCTACAAGGAATCATAAAGAAAGAGTAAAAGATATAATGAAATAATTAGTGAATCACACGTGGTCAGATAATTAAAAATTTAATTTCACAACTAAGATGTTAGAACGACATTTAACATACTGAGATATTTTAAGACACTTAAAAATTTTGGCTACGTATTCGACAGCTTTTTATATTCGGTATCTTTATACTATTTGTAGAGACTTCAGCACTATTTTAGATAATCTATGTTGAAGTCACAAGAAACGAAACAGAAAAAAAAAAAAAAAAAGACACTCAATGATTTATATTCTTTTTACGAAAAAAAAAATTATGCTTAGTAAATAATCAGCCGTTTTGCATTAATACTAAAAGAATACAAATAATTTTTAAACAAAATGGACAAAACTTCTTTTAAAAAAATGCGCTAAAAAGCGGCAGAAATTTCAAAAAAAGAGAGAATAAAAATAGAAATAAAAGAAGCGAAGGAAATAAAGCTAAAATTAAAAATATGACCACTGAAGCCGACGTCTTCAGGGGGTACCGGCCCCAGTGGCCATTAAACAAAACCTTTTCTATTGAGGGAGATGGCAAAAGCCTAAAAGTACTTCGAAGGTTTTGTATAAAAGTCTAGGAGAAAAAAAACATATAAGACATAGAACTAAATACAACTTCATCAGAAAATAAAAATCATCAGAAAATAAAATAAAAACTCACATAAACAAGGTCAGGCGGCGAATGCACAAGCAAACCAAATGAAATGGAAACACTTAAACGAAATGAAAACAACGCCCTCTTTTAAATTAAAAAATTTATTGAAAAAATGAAAGAAAGCAGACAGATTACGTCACAAATTAATAGAATGCTTAACTGGGGCTGCTCAGTTAAGTCTTGAATTGCGCCCTGTTGAAAGAAATAAAAAACTAATATTCTTCAATCATTTTCTTAACTAAAAAATTAACATTACAAAAATTATAAGGAAAATCATTATTACTCAAAATATTCAAAAAATTATTCACAGCTTCCCGAAAACTTTCAACATTATTGCAAATATTTTTAATCCTAACCAATTGTGAAAAAACTAAATTTTTAAAAATTTTATTACACAAATTAGTATAAAAGTTGCAGAAAAATATAACTTTAAATTTAAAAGCTTTTCTTTCATCAAAAACACCAATTTTAATAATTTTGTCCACAATAACAATTTTAAAATCTAAATACTCAACATTAAAACAATCCTCATTAGTTTTCTTCAATACCAAATCTTTAGGATAAATATTATAAATAAAATTATAATTATCACAATTAAACAAAATCAGATCATCAATATATCTAAAAGCTTTAAAATCATTATATTCAAGAAATTTAGCTTCAAAAACATGCAAAAAAATATTAGCAAAAGCACCAGAAAAGGAATTACCTTGTGGAATTCCAATAATTTGTTTATAAAAATCAAAACCATTAAAAAGAACATTCTCAAAAAGATTAAACCTACATAAATCCAACCAATTAGATTTATCTATTTTCTCATTAAATAAATTCTTATCAAAAATTCAATAATCTTATCATGTGGTATACTTGTATACAAATTTTCAAAATCAAATGTATTAATGTTGGAAATATCATTATTATTAATATAATCCAAAACTTCAACATTACTATTAATAACAATATTTTTCTTTTTTTTAATTTTAAGCAAAATAATTTTTAAAAAACTAAAAAACTTTTTACTAATATCAGAATTGTAACAATTAGTACCACACGCTATAAACCTAATTTTAACAGGATTTTTATGAAATTTAACAATAGGAAATAAATATGGAAATTTAATCCTATTTAACCTAAATTTTAACTTTTTACTAAACGCAATAATTCCTTTTTCAATAACTTTCTTATCTTCTTTTAATTTTAAATAAGTATTATTTGCATTATATTCTCCAATAATCAATTTTTTAAAAAAATATTTACAAATAATACAAAAATTATTTGAAGCTTTATCCACTACCGTAACAATAAATTTATCTTTAAGATTTTTAATATTTCTAGACAAATCATAATCAATAATAGTACCACTAGGATAAGAACCAAAACTGGTATTAAATAAATTAAATTTAACCCTTTCGATAATTTTAGCCTTCCACTCCGAAAAACCCTCAACGGGCCAATGATATTTTCTGGAAATTTTTGCTATGAAAAAATCAAGATCCTTTTCAATGGATAAAATAAAATCTTCTTTTTTCATTTTAAATTCTGTCCTAAATTTTGAACCTTTGCTTGAAATATTAATTAAATCTTTATTACCAACAATCTCCAAATTTCCCGTAATAATATGTCCATAATCATTATCAATATATTGTGAAAAATCCTTTTCATTACAATTACAATCAAATTTAGAAATAAAATTTAAATTTTGACTTAAAAAATTATAATTGCAAACCTTTTTCCTAAGCGTAGAAGAATACTTAAAAGCTGAAGAAACTTTAATTTGCTTTAAAGGAAAAAATTCAGAAAGATCATGAATAATCTGTGGCAATTTAGCAATCTCAAATTTTTTATCATGAAAATTAATCGTACAATAAACCTTTTCAACATTATAAACCTTATTAAAGAGTAAATCATTTTTACTAACACCAAGTTTTGATTTAATTAAATCCAAAACAATAAATTTAACAAGTTCAGTATCATATTTAAATTTGGAACCAAATTTAATAAGGAAATTTTTAAGAACTTTATTTTTAAAACCAAAAAAAAAATTTCCTAATATTGAAAATATTATTCAAATTAACAGGTAAGTTGCAAATATTCGAAAATTCATCAAAATCAATAACTTTACCTTTACCTTTTCCACCACCTCTTTTATTCCTATATTTTGAATCAGAAACCCCAGGAAAATTAAAAACTTTAAATTTATAAACTGTTTTGCATTAAATAATTTTAAACAGCGGAATTTTTTTAATTTCTTAACAAGATTTTATTCTTAGCTGGCAAACAATAATTCTTTTAAAAAAAGCTTGATTACAATTTAAAAAGGAACTTTACTTTAAAGAAAAGCTAAATTAAGGTACTAAAAAAATTTATTAGTATATTACTGAAGAGATAATAAACGTAGTAGGGTAAACAATAAGATTTTTAAAAATAATAACATTTAAATAAATAGTTGGTAAAATAGTTCTGCAAAACACTTCCGGACATGTGATTAAAAAATTACTTTTAAGATTAAGACGATATATAAGATGTTGAGAAATTTGCGATGATGTGAGATGTGCTTAAATATGTTTACTACCCATTTTTTTATTAATATTTATAAAAAGTATATTCAAAAAATTGATAAATATTTTATTCCAAATCTATTCATACGTATGTATATTATTGTAATTGTATCAGTTATTGAGAAAAAAAAAACTAAAAAATATTCACATTAAATAAGCACAATCTGGTGTATAATCATATTCTATCAGAAGCATGCTTTTATAAAACTAGACATTCGATGAATGAAGTATTTTTTATTCGCGATCGCAACGAACTATAGGGGGCGTTGTTGTATGTGCCGAATCCCTGCGATTTCCATATGAACAGTCATTCAGTTACACTGAAGACATCTTTAATGTAGCATGTAGCATTGTAACTCTCCATCTATATTGTGGCTGATTAAATTTAAAAAAGAAAAATGTTTGTTTTCTTTCTTATGCAAACGAAAACAAAATGGTATCTCTTTTTGTTTTAGAGAAGGAACATCCAGAACACATCGGAAAAATATTTGTAAATAAAGAGAAAAAAATAGGTATATTCTTATAAGAGTTCAAACCCAATGCCTGAGAAATAGTTTTACTAAATTTAATGGTATAACATGAAAGGCCCATTTAAATTTTAACGTAAAATAAAGAATGCTTACGAAAAAAAAAAAAAAAAAAGAACCATTCTTTTTTTTGTCGCCATTTTTTAGTGTTACGAAAATGCGTCTTTGGGACTTGCCAAAAACAAAACAAGATGCAATTTTATTTTTTTAGGAGCGAAATATTTTATGGAGTGAAATGTAACGAAAATGTACCAATGTCCATAACATGAAACTTTATCTTAGTAAACGTCCGTTTTGGAAATGTTATTTCATTTTGAATCTTATTTATTAGAGTTCATAATGGCTATAGAATCAAGTGAGAGAAAAGTTTGTTTTGAATCTATGCTAAACTCTATATCGGCCCATTTTCCACCGAAATCCGATTGACTACTGTGATTTTAAACAAAGTGTTTCATTTTAAGATTTTTTCCAAAAAATTTTAAGTGTAGATTGGCGGCACTTAAAAATCTGCCAAATCTGTAGCTGTGGTTAATACGTAAGTACCGAATTTTTCTTCCATTCTTTTCTGAATCATATTACTTCAAATATTAGAATATGCAAGAAGTATACATAAACACATAATTTAAAACCATTTAATTTTTCAAAAAAAGTATTTTGACAACAATTTTATCAAAAAATTATAAACTAAAAAACGTAAAATAAAGAATAGTTAGGATAAAAACGATTTTAAAAATTCCTCATTTTTCAATAAAAACTTGCGTATTGTTTTTTTTTTTTTAATTCTTATAGTATTTAATCAGACGTAAAAAAACCATTTTGTAGAGAACGATCATCAAGTAAGAAAAAAAATTATTTACAAGCAAATTTTTTATTATAAAAATCATAACACTTACCTGATTTATAAGTCCGGAGAATTCCAAAATGATATTTTCTTAGTTGAAAACTTTATTCTCAAATAATATATACATAGTTTATCCCTTCATTACCTTTAGGTAACATACCACACATCAAAATTTTATAATTGTAAGATCTCGATATGAATTTTAATATGTAGCTTAAAAACAGAATAGCTGAATTCTAGTTGAAATTCTTTCAAAACTAAAAAACACTTACCAAGAAAACGATAAAAAATTTATTTATAATCAGCACAAAAGATACTTTTTCAAGTAAATCGGATTATTCTTTATTGTTGTTTTCTGAATTATGTAGATACAGAAATATATACTATTCTATGAAGATGAAGAATATTCTATAACTATTACAGTTCTGTATGGAATTCATTGGAACACATTTATTCATTGGACTGACGAAAGCAATGTTGACTTCATTTTAACTTGTAATGAAAAGACAGAAAAATTATTTTACCGGAATACACACATCTGTAACAGCAAGTGATCATGAAATCATGTTATGTTGTTGGTAATAGAAAGGTAAAAATTATTGAGAAGTTGTTCTTCAAATGCTTGGCGTGTTCTGCTTCAATGTTTGGCATGCTCTGATTAGTTTTTTCAAGAAGTTTTACCTTTTACTTAGGGAATTTTTGCTTCCTATTTGCTACTAAGAAAATGGCGTCCGTCATTGCCAATGGTTATGGGAACTAATGCCCGATATTTACAGTCTCCCGCTAGATGGTGTACTCGAGTGTTGTGATCACGAATTCAAAATGTTTCATTAAAATTTCTTTACTAAATTGCAAATAAATTATTAAACGACTAAAAAAGAAACATCGTATTTCATAGTTTGAAAGAAATAAAAAATAAAAAGATTAGCAAACGATTATTAGCGAAAAAAATATGAATGAAATTTTACGCTACGCGCGTCAAGTTCCTCGCAAGTTTATCACATTTTAATATTGTTCGCCCCATTTAATTATTTCTTTATTGGCGCCAAATTATTTTTTTTAAATTAATTAATTTTAATTTTTTTCAGCTTCTAATAAATAAAAACAGTTAAAACTTTAGATTTTTCAATCGAAAAATATGTAGATTAATATGGTATAAAAAAATTCATACGTTATAATTCAAAATTTTTTCATCCTCAATTTAATTAATTAATAAAAAATAATTAATAATTATTCAAAATTATTTTTTTCCTGAAATTATTTTATGAGTGGGTGCAATTTTCTTTGAATTGCTTTGAATCGCAGGAAAAAAAAAAAAATACGAATCACCCTGAATTACTGTCGTTCTAATGATCGGATTTTCACGTACTAAGTGTCAATGGTTCCTGGGGGTGACCTCAAATATGCTAATTAATTAGTGCTAACTATTAATTAAGTTACGAAATCAGACACAAAAACCTGCTTTCTCTGAATAAACATATATATATTTTTTTTTTACATATTTGAATTCTTAACCTTCAAAATATAGGGGGTAGTCGCAATCTGGGATATATAGTCCCCATAAGAGAGCGATCCAATGTTCTTACCCCTTAATGTTAATTTCACTTTTTACGTTTTTAGTCACATTTTTAAAACTAATAAAGCAATTCAAAGAAAATTGCACTCCACTCATAAAACTCATTTACCCACAAAAAATGTCAAGAAAAAAATATTTTTTAATAATAATGAATTATTTTTTGTTATTTAATTAAATTGAGGACGAAAAAATTTTGAATTATAAGGTATGAATTATTTTATACCATATTAATCTACATATTTTTCAATTGAAAAATCTAAAGTTTCAACTGTTTTTATTTATTAGAAGCTGAGAAAAATTAAAATTAATTATTTTTAAAAAAATAATTTGGTGACAGTAAAGAAATAATTAAACGAGGCGATTAACATTAAAATGTGATAAACTTGCGAGAAACTTGACTTCGCGCGCTTAGCGTAAAATTTCCTTCATATTTTTTTCGCTAATAATCGTTTGCTAATCTTTTTTTTTTTTTTTTTTTTTTTTTTTTTAAAAAAACTATTTTTTACTTCTTCTTAACTTTACTTCTTTTTTAGTCGTCTAAAAATTTATTTGCAATTTAGTAAAGAAATTTGAATAAAAAACACTTTATTCAACGAATGTCTAGTTTTATAAAAGCGTGCTTCTTAATGTGATAATTTTTTATTTTTTGATCTTGTTTTTCAATAACTGAAACAATGTCAATAATATACATACGTATGCATAGATTTGGAATAATATATTTATCAATTTCTTGAATATAAATTTTATAAATATTTATATTGTTTCGCAGAATTATTTTTCCAACTTTTTAATTAAAGTTTAACGCAAAATCTTATTTTTTATGCTACCATCTATACTATTTTCCAATAATATACTAATCATTTGTTTTAGTATTTTAATTTATGTTTTCCTTTAAAATAAAATTACTTTTTTAATTGTTGCTAAGTTCTTTTTGAAAGAAAACTTAGAATTATTGCCAGCTATCTGAGAATTAAATCTTGTTAAGAAATTAAAAATATTCTTCTGATCACACACAATATCATTCGATGCAGAACAGCTGACTATTTACTAAGAATACTATTGTTTATGAAAAATTAAGATAAATTATTAATTTTCTTTTTTTATTGTTTATTATTTATTTGAGTAATGAAAAGTAAATGCGTATGTGAGCACAGCAAAAACATAAAACAGATTGTTTCGTTTTTTTGTTTTTTTTTAAATGAACAAAAAAAACTATGGACATAAAGTTTTATTTTGACGTTCAAAGTTATTCTTGCCCACTAACTTAAAGAAAGTTACCCTTTTCTTTTAAAAAGTTGAAAATATCTGCTTAAAAAGTTTATATTATTTCTCAACTTTTGTACAGTTCAAAAAAATATTGTTATATCAGGAAAATGTTTGATATGCCTTTTTTTGTTAAACAACTACCGAAATGAAAAATTTTAAAAAGATTCGAAAAACGTGCTATTTTTAGAATCTTCATCTCAAAAATTTTTCTTTTTCTAACATTAGGATTTTTTCTACTTAAATAACCTATAATAATAGTTTTAATACGTGTTCTGAAGAAATAATGAATGCAAATTTGGATCTAATATTGCGTAATAAGGAAACAAGAATATTAATAATTCATTGATAATTGTTTCATTGCACCGAAGTAGTTAATTCTTTTCGAAACAATCGGCCTCGCAACTATTTAACTTTAGACGACTGGATTAACTGTTTAGGAGACGACTGGATTAACTGTTTGAACTAGGGGTCATTTCATGCATGTCATTCGACTTTAAAATTTCAAATATAAAATGCAAAAATTACAAGAATGCGTAAGCTGGCTTTAATTAATAATAAAAAACTGACAAAATCGTCGGCATAAGAAGTTATCTCATGAAAAGAATGTCAGATTTAAAAACTGTAGCAAGTGTTACTATTGTTTAATTTGGGGTATTATAAATCTAAATTTTCTTTTCTTTTAATTTCTTGAATTATATTTTTAATAAACTAACGAAATGAGTATGCAAATAATATCCATTCGTTTTACTAGAAACCAAGTCTACTTAGCCTCATTCGGAAATCATATGAAGTGCAAATTCTTGAGCTCAGGTGTAGGGTAGTAGGATACTTCATGCTTGATCAGTAGTTTCAGGAGTAAACTCTTATATTAGAAGGCAGTAAACTTCTTTAAAAATTCTAATTCGGAAAAATACTTGTTATTTTACAAATGCTATAAAGCATGTGTGTTTTTTAAGTGGTTATTTATATAATTTTCACATTGGCGATTAGTTTACCGTTGATAAAGCAAAAACGAAGACCCTAGTAAGTAGCCAAAAACGAAATCATTATGAATTATTATTATCTTTCAACTTTTTTTTTTTTTTAAATTCTATAACCTTGCTATTTAAGCTGTATGATCCGCTGTAATATGTTTTTGTTTAAGTAAAAATATTGGCATTTTTTATATTTTTTACAATTTACATACGTCAACATACTTCAAGAAATTAACATTTTTAAAAATTTGAACTCATTTTTTCAAAGAGCGAATCTCTAACAATACTTCGGCGAATCATAAAAAAAATATTTTAGCACAATTTCTGAGTTAGTTTATCCTCTAAATACTCCCCCCCCCCTCAATTTAAAGTTCGATGATAAAATTGATTAGTTTTTGTAAAAAGAAACTCCTACAAAGCAACTGAAATGAAAGAACTGATAGGAAAGAATATATAAAAGTTTGCTATACTACACTAAATAAATTATTTATATTAAATAATCAAAATATAAATTTACAAAATATTTGTTTTATATAATTTTTTCATTTAAAAAGGAGAAACTTTATGTCATTCAGCTAATTTATGCTTTACAATACTTGCAATGTTCAAAATGCTTAAAAGGTATCCACTTAAATCCTATAGGAAGAAATTCAAACATTTTTATTCTATTTATAGTTTTCTATTAATTAAGCCACAGATTATTTAAACCAAAGAATGTCACTGACTCAAAAAGTTTAATTATTAATTTAACTCAGTAAAACTTAAAAGAGTTATTTACCACATATGCATTTCAGATAATTTCTTTTATTAAACATTTTTACCTTATATAAAGCGGTGGGTAGAACAGCATTAATTTTTAAATATTGTGACTATTTTTACATCTATAATTTTTACGACCATCTTCTAATAATTTTAGAAAATACCAATGAAAGGATTTGTTTGCATAAATGCTGGAAATAGTTAAGGGTAGAGGGATCTCATTATTTTCTCTAATTCAACAATTCAAACTAGTAAAATTCTAATTAAAATTTGCAAATCTCTAAATAATCTACAACTGCAAAATACAACGATAAAGTAAAATTGACTCCAACTTCTGATGAATTTCAATTTTTTAAAAGATTTGAAACTCTTTTTCTTTTTTTTTTATTTGACCTTTCATTTAAAAAGTCAAGAATCTAGTCCTTAATAAATTAAGAACACTGTGGTATCATTATCGATCGTAATTATAAAGTTATCATTAAATTTAAAATTAAAATTTTGAAATTAAATATTGAATGTTGTGGTGAATATAAACATAATAAAATACATCTTTTTAGTTTCGCCCCCACATTTTTAACTTCTTAAGGACCTCACGAACTCTACTTAAAATGACGCTATCGTATCAGATGTCGGTTGTGATGGTGAGAATATTAAAATAAGTTTTTAAATATAGGAATAAAACAAAGAAACTTTAGTAACCATATTGGGTATAAATAAGTAATTGATCGCAATCGAAGAGCTTAGGGAAAAAAACATGCTTGCAAAAGTCAGTTTCGGAATTTATACATAAAGATGCTATTTGCAAATCCTACTTTATTAAGAAAAACATGCAACCTAAATATTTGTCAGAATGAAATATATATATATATATATATATATAATAAATACAAAAAACCCGAAGGAAATTAAGAAAAATAGTAAGTTTTATTTATTGCGCATAAGCTGCAAGTAAATAGAACTCATAAAATAAGTTCAAAATGTAGATAAAACAAGGAAAAAATTACAGAACAATGAAAAAAGAGGGGGGAAATAAAAATAATAAAAAAATAATAAAAAAAAAACCGGGAGGGTGAAAAAAGGACAAAAAATTTTTTACAAAAATCCGGAAAATAAAAGATAGAATCTTTTCATCAGCCCACACGATTATATCCACAGAAAAGAGCGCTTGCTAATATTGCGGATATAATCGTGTGGGCTGATGGAAAAATTATATCATTATTCTTCGGATTTTAAAAAAAAAATTGTCCTTTTTTCTTCCGGTTTTTTGTTATTTTTTTCCCCCCTATTTTTATTGTTCTGTAATTTTTTCCTTGTTTATATATATATATATATATATATATATGTTACGGCCAAAGCCCGAAGTCAGCCAATTCGCTTGACCAAGAACGCTGTATATTGGCTGGCCAGATCACGTAATGACTACGATGTTCCGGTCAGATCGCGAAGTGGCTATGATGTTCCGGCCAATGTCCGACATTTTCTTGATTTCATTAGAGACAAAGTAAAAAATTAAATTTTTTAAATTTTAATTTAAAAACTTGTCTATTTTTTATATTTTTAAATTAGAAGATATATATTTTTAAATTAAAAAAGAAAACAAAAGGGGCAATATTAGCAAATAAACTTTTTATTAAAACAAATATTGTGGTCCCACCGTACCACCCGGTATGTGAATACTTGTACGATACCTGAGGATATATTACATTTATTCTATATTTTAATACTTACTGACGATAGATTAGAAGATATATACGGGGCAAATGCATACTGGGCAGTGGCACTGAACCTTAAAAAAACATCAGTGAAGGATATACCGGGCAAATGTATACCGGGCAGTGGCACTGAACCTTAAAAAAATATCAGGGTTGGGTATACCGGGCAAATGTATACCGGGCAGGGGCACCTTACCTTAAAAAAACATCAGTGTAAGATTTCCCGGGCAAATGTATACCGGGCAGTGACACTTTACCTTAAAAAAACATCAGTGTAGGATATACCGGGCAGTGGCACTGAACCTTAAAAAAATATCAGTGTAGGGTATACCGGGCAGTGACACTTGACCTTAAAAAAACATCAGTGTAGGTTATACCGGGCAAATGTATACCGGGCAGTGGCACTTAACTAGACCTAGTATGACTAGACCTTTGGTGTATGTATGACTAGTATGACTAGACAATTTAATAATGATTATTAAATTAATGATTATTTAGTAGACAATTTAAAAACTTCTATTTTTTATATTTTTAAATTAGAAGATTTATAAGAATTATTTATATAATTATAGAAGGCCGCCAAAGTAAAATATTCACTGATCGTTTCAATTATTTCGCACTTTGGCCGGAACATCGTGGCCCATTCGTGATCTGGCCGGCCAATTCTCGAAATCAAGAAAATTTCTGACTTTGGCCAAGAGGTCAGGCCAGATCGCGAATTGGCCGGAGTTCAGGCTTTGGCCGTGACATATATATATTTCAACTTTATCGAAAAGAAATACCGTGAATTTTATAAAACCTTCTGATTGCGCATCAGAATCATGTCCCAAATTTTTTGCAGGATCTCTTTTTTTTTCCTTACCTGAAAGATTTGAACTGAGGTGTAAAAGCAATTAGCCCTACAACTCTTCATAAATCATAAATTTATAATAACTTAAGTAAATTTGGTTTTAGTACAGCATTTTTATTCAAATAACATCTTTAAAAAAATAAAAAATGTCAGATAATAAGATCAACGTTTAAATTTTGAAATATTGGAAAATCAAAAATAATTTCATTTTCATTTTTTCATTTTAAATTCAAATTTTATTTTCGAAGTATTAAAACGAATACTATTTTATTTTATTTGAGTTTTTTTATTAAGGTTTAAAAATATTTTTTTTTTTTTTTAAAAAAAAAAAAGGGTAAAAGTGCCGCCAAAAAAACATTTTTGGCGACTTCTCACTTACGCCTGGCTAACTGAAAAGTACCAAAATTAGATCGCAAACGCTTTCCTTGTTGCAAAACTGTGGCTTTTCTTCATATTGACGCTTGAGAAGTGATGACTTAGGAGATAGAGAGTTCGCCTTCTAATGTGGTCAACCGGGTTTAAATCCTAGCGATGGCTGGTTGATACGAATTCCGCATCCAGCTTGCACCGACTACAGTGCTGTCATAAAATATCCTCAGTAGTAGACGGATCATGGGTTAGAGCAAAGCCTCCTAGATAGGGTGTACAAGCCGAAATGTTGCTTCTACTCTCTAGTTGTGACGTCACTCTCCGGGGGTTAGATTTTAAGTTGACGAAGGACAGGGTCGAAAAGAAAGACAGCGGACAGACGTAGCCCTTAAACAGATTTTAAGCGACCTATTTGAAAAGTGTTCGTTGAAAAGCAGACCTTTTGAGAAGTAAGTTCACTTTATCTTATTTAAATACTTTTAAATGTTTCTTCTAAAGTATTAATTAGATATTTTGTGTTGTTTTAATCAAATTTAACGTTTAAATTAACAGCGTATCGATTATAATCACTCCCTGTAACAATAAGTAACTTATCGAAAAAAAAATTTTATTGTTATATACTAGATTTTATTCTAAATAAATTGTCCATTCCTTTTTCAAGTTATTAAAATGAAATGCTAACTGCATCTGTTTATTTTGGATAAAAGTTGCTAATAAGATTTATTAGATAGATATTTAATAGATTACATAGTAATTGAGATTAGTTAAATAATTTTGGATTACGCTAAGTCTATTTTTTCGCTTTTCATCATGTAAATATTGGATTATTCGACGTCATATTGCATTTTTCTCTTTTTTGATGTGTAAATCCTGTAATCCTTATTTGTAAAAATTTTTTCATAATGTATATTTTATTGTTTGTAATATATTAAGTACAAACAAAATTTACAGTACATTTCTGTTGAATATCTTATTTATCTACATATTAATGACAAATAGCTGTTATGTTAATAAAACAAATAGTTCTGTTTTGAAACATAATGTAAACATGAGGTTATATGTCATGCTTTTTTACTGATCTTGCATGTAATATTGAAGATCAAGCAATAATACTTATGCATATACTTATCCATTTACATATATGCTAAAATAATTTTTAATACATTTTCTTCTTCTTCTAATTTTAGTCTTAAATAATTAGTTTAATTTTTCAGATTTAAATTTTTAGAAAACTGATTTTACCTTCCTTTAAGACTTTAATATGTGTTTTTAAAATTATATAGCATCTTTGTTTTTAATTGTAGTTTTAGTATTAAGTTGATTTTTTTTATAATTATCTGACATTTAACATAGTAATGAATAAGTATCAATAATATTTACATAAGTTCCTCTCAATTGATTTTTATAAATTAAATATATAAAATGTTAAATGTTTGATTTTTTAATTTAAATTTTCAGTCTTGTATAATTGTTATAGTTTTTTGTTTAATTCAAATTTTTAAAAATTCTTTTTTTTGATTTGGTACATTAATTCTTGAAACACAGATTATACTCACATATACAAAATTTTAATTTATGTTTTTAAAATTATACTGTAGTTTTAGTTCTGATTTTCCATTTGTTTTGGTTTGCAGTTTTGGTTTGAAACATTATATAAACATCAGGTCTTACTTAATTCTTAAGTATTTTCTTATTACCTGACATGCAAAATAAAAAGCAAGTATCTATAAAAGTGTTTTAAACACAAAATAAATTGCTGTTTAATTTTTTTTAATTAGTCTATTTTAAGTTTTCAAATATTAATAAATTTTCTGATTTTACTCACTTAAAACCTGATTTTATCTACATTTAAAATTTTAATGTTTTTCAAATTACATTGCAGCTTTATTTTGATGGGCATATTAGTTTTGGTTTGAAGCATTTTGTAAACAAAAATCTTATATTACTGTTTTGCTTTTCTTTCAATTACCTGACATTTTTTTTACGATCAACATTAAAAAAACAATAAAGTAACTGTTTCTAGTACTTTAATACAAATACAAATAATTTAAATACACAATAAAGTAAAACTAGAAATACATATAGTTTTAATTTTGTTTTACTGAGCAAATATTTTTGAAATATATCTATAAATATTTTATGAAGAATAACACATATGATTGTGCTATAAATGACTGTGAAAACAATAAAATAATTTTTTAATGAAAATAATAAAAACTAATTTCAGTAGATTGAACATAGCATATTATTTTATGATGGGCTATGACTTTTTGTATTCATTGCAAAATTTTTAAATATATTTTTAATTTTACTTTGCATCTTTAGTTTATTTTGAAACATTATGCGTATGAAGTCATACATCTTTTTTAAACTTAGTCAACTTGTAAAATTTTTTTCTTCAATTATTTTACGCCTTACATGCTATGAAGTGATATTATCTACTGCACTAATATCCATAGGTTTAATTGTCTATGTAAAAAATTAACTGACATTAAGCCGTAATTTTAATTAAATAGCCGTAATTCTGTTATTCTTGTTTTTACAATAAATAAATAAATAATCTTTAAAATTTATTTTTTTTACTTGTAATAAATAAATTTCATTAAAAAAAGATATCACTGACTATAAAAGCTATTACTGGAACTAGTTTTGTTTATAATTTTGCATGAAATAAGTATGAAAAGCAATAAGATATGTTTACACCATTTTAGTTACAGAAAGTGACTATTTTAAAAACAAATTATGTGACTATTTTGTCATGATATTTTGAATCTGTTTCATGTACTTATTTTTTTATTTCTTACTTTTCAAGCATTAGCTTGACCCATGTGTTATAAATTTGTTAAAGCTATTTCTAAAATTATAATGCACAATTGAGATTTAATTTATAATTTTAGATGCCTTTTCAATTGGAAATATATAAAATTGAGTTTTCTTTTTTCATTTTTCAATTTTTTTTTAAAAATTCATATCAAATTAGATATTTATTTTGTTGCAAATAAATAGAACATGCTATATGTATTCCTTTATTTTGCAGATGCCACGATCATGCTGTGTGCCTGGGTGCCGTTCGAATTACAAAGGAGAAAATAAAAAATAAAACTAATTTTTATGTTTGTCAGTTTTGTTTAGCACCTTATGATTTATTTATGAGTATTGCAATTTTTAATATAGTACAAAAATCTTTATTTTTGTACAGTTTATCAGCATGATTGTAAATAAAAAAATTTTCAACCTTTAGTATCTTTGTATGGATTGAATGTTAAGAAATATTTGCTTTATATGGTTTATTTTTTCAGCAGGAAAAGATTACATTATGTTTTATTAAAAGGATGTAATATTTTTTAATTTAAATTTATTCTTTAAATAATAATGATGTGGAAATAGAGTAAAGTAATATAATTTTCTGTGCAAATTTGATTCATAAAATAATGTAATCTTTTGGTGCATTATTAAATTTTTTTTTAAAAATTCTTTAAGGTTGATTATAAAAAATATAAAATTTTTAATCAGCAGATTTAAATTATGGATTGATGACAGTAAAATTAAATATTCGATAGCTTTATTTTCCTAAAAACGATTAGTATGTTTTAAGGACTGCATCATAAGAATGTTAAATAATGAGGTGCAAAATGTTTGAAATTTATTTTTCATGAAAAAGATTAATGCAATTTAGAAACAGAAATAGTTATCACTAAAATTTAAATTCTATGAAATCTCTATAAAACTTTTGGATAATATTAGAAATTTTCTCAAAATATAAATTTAGGTCTTTAAAAAAAAAACGATTCTGACATGCAAAGGGAGACCCAAAATTATTAATCTCGAAAGAAAAAAGCAAGACCTTCATTTCTACCATGTTACCCCCTGTTTGTGACGTCACGATTCCTACTTGAAGGCTTGTTCACCCTATCTAGGAGGCTTTGGTTAGAGTCCCCCAGGATAACAGTGGAAGGTTTTCGTCTTTTTTCTCCCCATGTAAAGCAAATGCGGGTAAGTTCCACGAAGGCCAATTTCTCCCAATACTTGACTCAGAAGTTCCCTTGTCTTCTGGATTTGGTTCAAAATTACAAGGTTACGGAGTTGAACATTAGTACTTGTAAACCTAAAAATTGGGTCGGTTGTTCAACGACGGTTATGAAATAAAATAAAAACATATTGACGTTTTGCGCTATTTTTAGAATTATCTTAGAGAGCGCTGGATAAACATTGACTACACTTGTCCTGACAGTCATGAATAACTGAGCAAACTCACGGCAGTTAAGAAAACAACACATATTTTGCAATAAAACGTTATATCATATTGCGACCGAGCCTTCGAAAAACAGTCTACTTAATTTACTACTACAGAATTTTGATAGGGTTGATATAATACTAACAAAATAACAATTAAACAGTTATACTACTCACACATGATCGTGTGCAATACTCATCGGAGTATGAAAGTAGGAAACATTCGTAACAGAATCAAACAAACAAACAAAATGAGGGAGCATGGCTTTACCCAAGTGTACTTTCAGTAATTCGTAGACCCCTACCATAATTCAATAAAGAATATAAGATTAAGATTTTCTGTCGCAATTGATCCTACTCGTTCTACTGTTTTTAAAAGTCTTAAAGATTAAGAGAAAGGAGTTGTGTGAATTATTGCTGTCCTCTTTGTTAGAGCATACCAGACGTACTCTACAGGGTTGAGATCTGAGTACCTGACTGAAACTATATATTCTTCATTTCTTAGCTATCTTCACTTTCCAAAAAATCCCTGATTGAAAAAAACAAAGACTCTAGATAACCACGCTTTGTTATCCATTAAAATGAAATCATGATTTAATGCAAAAAATTTCTCATAAACCAAAATTTACCGATTCCACCGTCATTTGACCCATCAGCTCTTTCTCCCAAACTGTCAAAATGGAAAAAAGGGTGGGGTCGAGCAGGTGTGGTAGTCAAAAATAAGAAAATAATTTTGTTCTTTAGCATAAGGGGATAAACACATGAAGGAAAAGAGTGCGTTAAAGATGATGTTAGGGATTTTTAACTGCTTTGGAACACTAAAAAGTGTGATGTAAAAAAAGCAGTATCAATTGAGGAACCGTTTATTTATTTATTTTCCGTTTCACGTGCTTGTTAACATGTTCAACGTGACAAAACGAAATAACGACAAAACGAAATATTATTTTACGCAAATTCATTCACAATTTTTATTTCTGATGTTTCTTTTCTTTTCTTTTTTTTTTTTTTTTAATAAATCTTTACATTATTTTTTTACTTTTTTTTCCTTCACTTATAAACAGTGCGTGATTTTCAAGTTGAAACATAATACGAAAAGTTTATATTACTTTGATAACAATAATATATTTTCCAATAATAACATAGAAAATGTTTTTGTCTAAATTAATTATAGTTTAAAAATAAATAAATACATTGATATTTAGTATGAAAAAATGCAGAATGTTTATTTATTTAATTTTTGTGAATTAACATAAATACAAAAAAAAAAAAAAAAAAAATGCAGTTTCTAGAAATGAGCTCGAACATCATTTACTATTTCAAAAATAGTTTATTTTTCATTTTTCTGCATACTTTAATACTTTATTTTCGGTACAAAATTATATTTAACAATTTATAATAACACAATTAATAGTTGAAATGGTGTACTGTATACTAAATAAAAATTTTAATTTTAATTTTTTTGAAAGTGAAAATTTTTAAAACTTTTGTAATAATAAATTTTTTTTTAAAATTTCAAAAATTTCAATAATAGAACTTGAAAGTTTAATATGATCTAATATTAAAATTATGCGAATCAGCAGTAATTATTTCATGCTTAATTATTTCATGCACCATTTTCATTCTTTTCCAAGACATTATCCTTATGCCTCACATCAGAGACAGTGACTCATTTTGAGGCATGTAAATTATGTCCGCTATTGGTATGCGACTATCCAATTTGTTGTCTACTCAGACCCTCAAACTGTCACTGTCGTAAAGATTGATTTCTCGGACAATGGACAGTATGTAATTGACCCCTGACACTAGAGACAAGTCTGAGATTTCTGAATTCGACTATGATCTTTTGATAACAGAATACATAAAGATAACAGAGGATTTACCATGAAATCAAAAAAGAGGGAAAAAGAAAAGATTTCAGGGTGATTTCGCACTTTTAATTTACATTCTGTACGCTCCCGAACGTAAGAATTGCGCATGCGCATTTGAAAGAGCGTTAATTCTGGTGAAAGGCGCATCCACCCATAAAAAATATAAATACCATAGAATCTTCAATGATTCTAGTGATGATAGAATGATTCATAGAATCTTCAATGATTCTAGTGATCTTAAAATTCTGTTATTTTTTAACCACCGGTGTATATCAATTCTAAAGTTATTGTTTTTTTTTTTTTTTTTTTTTTTTTTCCAGGACGAAAAAACGTTTTCCAATGCAAATAGACGGTGAACCTTGGATTCAGCCACCTTGCACTGTAAGTATATATGTTATTGTTTTTTACGGTTGAAATACTTCTGAAATCTGTTCTTTTGGAAAAAATTTTGTTGCGAAATTTACAGCAAAAAATAGACAAATGTGTTACAAACACTTTTCAAAGTTTTTTTTTTTTTTTTTTTTTTTTTTTTTTTTTTTTTTTAGATGATGGAGATGACATTTTTTAAAAAAAAAAAATTAGGAGATGACTGGATTATAAGTTTTATTGCAAAAACTCTCAAGACCTCAAAAAAGTCGTTTTTTAAAATCTGGCAAAGTTGCTCCGGTGTTTCGTATGAAGAAACTCACGTGTGATCATCACTAAAAAAAGATCTCATATAAGAAACCTGGACAAGTTGCCATTTTTAATCTTAACCTTGAATTATATTATTTCGTTAAAATAATTTGCCAAGACGCCAAAGAAATCATATTTTAAAAACCAGGAAAAGTTGCCCTATTCATTCTTAACATTGAAATATATTATTTCGTTAAAATAATTTGCCAAGACTCCAAAGAAATCATATTCTAAAAACCTGGGAAAGTTGCCGTATTCATTCATAACATTGAATTATATTATTTCGTTAAAATAATTTGCCAAGACACCAAAAAAATCGTATTCTAAATACCAGGAAAAGTTGCCGTATTCATTCTTAACATTGAATTATATTATTTCGTTAAAATAATTTGCCAAGACACCAAAGAAATCATATTTTAAAAACCAGGAAAAGTTGCCGTATTCATTCTTAACATTGAATTATATTATTTCGTTAAAATAATTTGCCAAAACACCAAAGAAATCATATTCTAAAAACCTGGAAAAGTTGCCACATTCATTATTAACATTGCAATATAATATTTCAAAATAATTTATTAGGACACCAAAGAAATAATATTTTGAAAACCTGGCAAAATTGCCATTTTCATTATTTACATTAAATTACATTATTTCGTTAAAATTATTTATCATCCCGCCAAAGAAATTAAAAACCTGACGAATTTATACCAGTTTACTGAGATCTTGAAATATAAATCGTTATATCTTATAAAGTATTTATTTCAGACAAATTTTTTTTCTTTATGAGATTTTAGAGCAAGAGATATAATGTTGCTATATTATAGCTTTATATCTATTGTATCCTTACAATCGGCATCAATCGTGGGTTAACCAATCAAATTCGATACACACACGTGACGTCGCTTACAGTTATCCATATTAATCTGATCCGAAATTTGATTCAGTGCTATAATAAACCCAAGCCTTAAAGCTGTAAATTTAACATGCCATGTGGACGCCTCGTGAATAGTAAGTTATATGCGTTTTATTGCACTTTGTTTTTTAATAATAAAAAGAACGATTCAGCATGTTATTCTTCAATTTATAAAAGTGATTCAATACGATTAAGACTATCGCAATATATAAATAATTCAAGCAATTAAAAAAGAGACCTATGCTACCTAACAATAAAATTTGACTATTGGCTTAATCGAATAACCTACTGGGAATTTTGGGACAAAGTTAATATCTATTTCCCAACCTTTGGGAAAAATCTTTCTAAACATTAGCGTATGTGTTTAGACTAGAGTATGATTCTATATGTTTAAATGGATTTCCATAGATATATGCTTAGGGTCACTATATATTGCTAATTTTATTTGTTAAATTCCAAATTAAATTTTACTAAATTGTGTGATTACCAATTGTTCTAAGATTCTATAAAAATATATTGATATCATAGTTTATAAATCAAAAATAAATACGTAAAGGCTACAAAAAAACTATTGATATCCTAATTTGATATATTAAAACAATAGTTGAAATTTTCCATGAAATACGCTTATATCACAATTTAATCCCCGAAATAAAAAAATAAACGTGTTACAAAAATTCTAAGTGCATCAATCTTTTACATGAGAAAGAGTTGTTTTAATTATTAAAATTGTTTTACAAAACCCTTAGAACTTTATATTTATTGCAAAAATGCCAAAGAAAATGTTCTGCTTCTAAAATGCGACATTTGTCTTGCTTATTTTATTTTAGATTCACATAAGCCAGAAAAACCAGATGACGATGCTCATGGCTCCCCAACCCACTCGAAAATCAAAGTTTCCCTTTTTCTTTTTCAAGAAGAGGAAATAATCGTGCCAACTTCTAATCATATTCCGTGAGTATATCCTTTATTTGTTTTCCATACATCAAAAACGAACCTCAACATTTCAAATAGTATGAACTTAACTTCAAAGTGCATCGATGTGCATTTAATATGCATATTACTTTATTAATTGATGGTTGCATAAAAACAAATAAACAATATGCATATTATTATTTCAAGTAATAATAATTCAAAAGTAAAAATAAAATGCATGTCATTAGCTGACACTATGCATATTATTAATACTTATTACTCCATTAAAGTGCAAAATGAGAAGTTTTCCGTAATGTGTGCAGTGCGCCAAAAAAAAAAGACCACTCTGAATGACTTCTGATCTAATGATCGGATCTTCACGTTCTAGGACTCAATCTCAATGGTTCAAGGGGATGGCCTCTATTCTAATTAATTAGTGCAGATGATATTTTAAATTACGAAATTAGACACAAAAACCTACTTTCTCTGAATAAATACACTTTTTTCCTCAACGGATTTGGATTTCTGACCCCCGAAATATAGGGGGTAGCCGCAATCTCGAAAATAGGGTCCCAATAGTTTGGTATAAAGAGAACTCCAAAGTTTGAACCACTTAATGTTAATACTTTTTTTGTACCTCCCCATCTAACGAAAACTTTTTAAGCGAATTGAAAATTTTTTGCACGCAATTATAAAATTCGTTTGTCCCAAGATAATTCGATACAAAAACTAAATTTTAATAATATTTCTAATTTTTTTTTTCTATTTTATTTGAAAACAGTCTAAAAATATTTGAAATGTGGGCCATACAGATTTTTACATCATTTTAAAGTATGTTATTTTACATGACAAAATGCAAAATTTGAGCGAAATCGGTTGGATAGTTCCTGAGAAATCGAATTTTGAAAATACAACTTTTTTAAAATTCGATTTCTCAGGAACTATTTTACTGATTTCACTTAAATTTTATCGTGTAAAATTACATACTTTAAAATGATGTCAAAACCTTGATTATATACCTTGCAATTCAAGATTTTTTCGATCATTATTAAATAAAATAATAAAAAATAATAAAAATTTATTAAAATTCTTTTTTTGAATGGAATTAGCGTTAGACAAGCGAATTTTATAAGTGTGTGCAAACTTTTTTTCAGTTTGCTTTTAAAGTTCTCGAGAAATGGTGAAATACGCAAAAAGAAAAATTAACATTAAGGGGTCCAAAGATCGCTCATCTGACCAAACTATGGGGACCATTTTCCCAGATTGCGACTACACCCTATATTTGGGGGTCAGAAATCTGAATCCGTCGAAAGAAAGGTATGTTTATTTAGAGAAAGTGCGTTTTTTACGTCTGATGTCGTAGTTTAAAATATCGTTTAATTAATTAACTAATTAATTATTCTAATTAATTATTTTAATTAATTAATTACTTAATACTAATTAATTAGCATATTTGAGGTCACCCTCTCGAACCATTAGGGTTGAATCCTAGAACGTAAAGATCCGATCATTAGATCAAAAGTCATTTAGGCGTTCCTTTTTTTACGCTCTGTACAGTAAGGGCTTCCATATGGGTAAAGTTCAAAAGTTTATTTCTCTCAATCATTTTAATAAATAATCTCATTTAGTTATCATTAAAGTCTCGTTAATTTCATTTAGTTGTACACTGTAAAAATTGTTTTATAATAACTCTCCGAATTTTATGTTTAACTATCCAAAAAATGTATCAGGAAACACGTTTTTTCAAGTTATTACCAAAACGAACGTTCATATACGGTTTAAAGGGTGTATGAAACGTCTAAAATGCAACAAGATCATGCGTCTTCACACTATGCGTTAAATATTTCTGCTTTCAAAAACTCCCATGTTGACGCTCTTTTAATTCATTTGTAATTGTTTATAATCGATCACGAGTTCGTTGTTGTCTTCAATTCTGCTTTCCCTCCACAGAAACTTAAGTTCACGGTCAAGATATGTATAGTAAATGTTTTTAGTAGTGTAATAAGGATATTTATATTTAAAATTTTATTTCTTGGTAAATAGTATAAAATAATTTTATAATGTAAGATTTCTAAATATGTATCACTGTAAAAAATGTTGGTATATCTTACGCTTTTCAATCAACATTGCTTCTTAGTGCATGACTTTTTTTATTTTTTTATTTCAAGAATTAATCTAGTATCATGGACGTCAATAATAGTGTGGCAAATTTTCACGTTTCTCCTAAACGAATGAGTGCTATTTATACATTAATTTTTCTTTTCTGTATATAACTTATTAAATTTCCTTTCTTAATCTTATAGAGTTACCTTTTTAAAGCTGTACTATAAATAATAATTGCAAAAGTTTAATAGGTTTTTTTTTAAAAAATAAACACGTAGTCTCGTATAACTTCAGGAATACTAATTTGGTGGTGTAGTTCACTCATATTAAGCACTTTCAAATTAATCAGTGACATTATATGACATAACGGATAAAAAAATAATTCGATACTAAAGAATGATTTCTTTTTTATTCATGGGAGCTCTAATCTGGCAAACATCATTGATTTTATCATTAAAACATTAGAAAAGCATAATCATCCTCAGCTTAATTTATATCAATGTCTAACCAATGATAATTTCCATTTTTCAAACGTGTCTCGAGAACGATAGAGGACGTTTAGTGCTCTTTTCATCCACTGTCCGAATTTCAGGACGCTTGCCCAAATGGATCTGGAGTTATAAAAGAGACGCATAGACAGAGAAAATCTTTAATTTATTGTTATATTAATTAACACAAAACCGTGTGAAAACATTAATTACTTGCTAGGCATGTTATCATACCATTGTTTTTTAGAAAATGATAAACTAATTTTCCTTAAGGTTGTTAATACCATACTCTCAATGTGATAAGTTAAAATAATTTAACTTCGGATAAAAAGTTTAAAAATATTTCGGATAAAAAATAATTAGGAATTTATTTTTTCTACTTCGTTTGATGTTAATACTAGGAAAAAATTTCAGATCTTTGATGTTTCTATAAGAAAATTCTTTATTAAGCCGTGCTTTTTAAGTATTTTATTATCTTTAATTCCACATTTTTTTTCAGATTTCAGACATACTATTTTTTCAGCAAGAGTTAATTAATTTAATTAAGTATTTTTCTACCCGTAGCATTATTGTACTTTTAAATTTGTTTCAATATTTTATAAGTTTCAAATTACCTTGCTTGGTAATCCTTTTCGTTCTTTTCGAAGTTTTCATGAACTTAAATTATTAGTTATCTTAAAAAAAGACTCTAAAAATTAAAATTTCAATTTGTTATGTTCAGTTTGTTTTCAAACAACTTTCGTTATACTTTAATAGAAATGTCTTTAATAATAACAGTAACTGTAACTTCGTTACTATGTGACTTCTTGGCTAGCTTGCAGTTCAATAAAATTTTATAATAAAATAAAATTTTATAAAAATGTATAATAAAGTAGGAGTACAAAAATAGTGTTAAAAACGATTATACAGCTCTCACTCTGGCGGCTTATTTGCATCAAAACGTAACCATTACAATAAAAAAACATAAAATGAAGTGAAGGAAAATATTTTCTGCATAAAAAGTAGCTAACAGAGCGCTAAGCAGAGATGAAGAAAATAATTCTGAAATAATTTTAGACGCGCCAGTGATTGGTACTAAAACGCGAAAATTATCAATTCAAAATTTTCACATTTAAAAAGATTTCTTTTCATAATTTTCGGCATGGCAAGAGTATTTAAATTTTCAACCAATTACATTCTAAATTTGACAACAGATTTTATTTTATTTTGCAACCGTCGTTGAACAACCGGCGCAAGTTTTGAGTTAACGGCTACTAATGTTAAACTCCGTAGCCTTGTAATTTTGAACCCAATCCAGAAGACAAGGGAACTCCTTTATCAACTATTGGGTAGAAATTTACCTTCATGGAGGACCTTTTGATGGAAGTAACCCTCATTTGAGGTTGTATGGAGATGAAAACCCCACACGGTTAGCCTGACGGCAGTGGGACTCTCACCCATGATTCGTCTACCACTGTTTTACTTCAGCACTGTGGTCGGTGGGAGCCGGGTGCGGAATTCGTTTACACCAGCCGTCGCTGGGATTCAAACCCGGGTCACTTTGTTGTGAGGCTAGCACTTAATCCCTTTAGCCACCACGGCTGTCTGCAGCATATTTTCATTTTATATTTAAGAACCGTTGTTGAACAACCGACAAAATTTTTGGGTTTAAAACCATTTTATTGTAAATATAGTTTATCGCTCAATTATATTTGCCGTAAAACTAATCTTTAAGCATAGCTTTACTAAGGCCATTTTAGCCCTAATAAGGGCCCACAGTGGGTCCCTATAGGTTCCTATGTATATATATATACATAGGAGCCTATGTATATATATATATATATATATATATATATATATATATATATATATATATATATATATATATATATATATATATATATATATATATATATATATAATAGTTTGTTGAATAGCGTTAAAATGAAGAAATTCGTGGTCAATATTCTGTATTTCAACATGACCCTATATCACCCCTTAATATTGACCGACCCATATTATTCAAACTGGACCACGTATTATTATTACCTTGTACTAGTTTACCCTACCAGAGTAAATAATTATAGGCTACGCCATCCTCTTTACATTATTTTCTAATGGTTTTACCAAATAACGCTTTTTATCGCTAAATTTGGGATATTTCTTTCCTACTTAATTACTCAATTACCGCTAGCACATACAATATATGAAACAATAATAAGGACCCAAGAATGCATAATATTAGATTGCATCAGAAATTCTAATATCATTTTGCACAACTTTCGAATGTTTGAAAGATATAAAAGGTCAACAGCAAAAAAAAAAAAAAAAAAAAATCATAAATTATTTATCCTCTGCTACGAAGTATTTATGAAAGAAGGCAAAAGTTTAAATTCCTAAAAATAATTATCAACTATTTATGAGTGAAGTAAGGAAATTTTTTCGCGTAATTTTAAAATATAAACATGTTTTTACTGTATCTTTAATACATGGTTGCCACAGGTAACTAAAATGCGACTATTTGCAACTATTTTCAGCATAAGGCGATTATGGCAACTTTTGTTTTGCCTGAAAAAGCTAAAAAAGCAACTATTTTTAGGATTGGGAGACTTGACTACGTTTTATTAGGATAAATTGGGTTGACAACCAGCAGCCGGCAGGATCTTCTAAACACGATGATTTTTTTTTTTAAGTAAAATATGCAGAAAATTTTGAATTGCAAATTTGAGTGATCACATTTCACTATATATATATATATATATATATATATATATATATATATATATATATATATATATGCTGTATGTAAATTCTAGTAATAAAAGTATTTAGTTTTCTGCAAATATACTAATTTTTTCGATATAAAAATTTAGTGCAAGAACACTAACGTTTTGTATAAAAATTATCATATTTGCCACCAACTTGACTAAATGAATCATGGTATATGACAATTAAGTCATTTAATAAAATTTTAGTCATACTATTGAGAAAAAAAATTTCCTTGTTTAGGCAACTATTTTTTTAGTGTTTTCAACAACTATTTTCATTCTTTAGGCTACTGAAAGCAACTATTTTGTTCATTTTTTTTTTTTTTTTCTGTAGCAACCAATGGGTGCAAAAATTAGAAAGATAGACTGAAAAAATAAAAGAAGCAGAAGGTTTAAAACAAAAATGTTTGAAAGTATCACAAGCCAATTAGTAGGCCAAGCTGATTTTTTCCCTTCACCAGCGCAATTTTGAAAAATTTTTTAATAATATAAATTTTCAGAATCGTCATGTAATTTTATGATTAAATTCTTTGTAATTTTAATTGAATCGGTATTAATTTGTCCTTTTTAACAAGATTGTAAACAATATTAATGTGAATTATTCCATTGCGGCGCAATGTGTTCCAATGTGAATTATTCCATTGCACCAATGTGAAGGAGATTGTCTAAGAGAGGTGTTTGTAATTTTAATTGTAAATCAGCGTGTGCAGCGCCATCTTTTGGTGGCCGTTGCAGTATAAGCAATGTTTATAGGTTGAGTTTGTCTCAATATAGGCAAGAGCTGTAACAGTAAATCAAAACAAAACTTTGTTTTTTGCAAAAACTGCTTTTGGAATTTATGAAAGCTTATTTTGCTAATATACTTTTCTGATTCTTTCATGGGAATTTTTACCCCTTCTTTTAGAAAAATGATAAGAATATGATAAGATACACATATGATAATATGATAAGATACACATAAGTGTTACCGCTAAAGCTCAGAAACCATTAATATGTCTATTGCTTAATTAATCTTCAGCTATTGACTAGTGTAACCTATTAAAGTACGGAATAAAGCGTTTTCCGCAGTAAAACTGGGTGATAGACGCATTAATTTTGTCCATATCACTAAAGTTCAAAAGTTAATATTTCTTATTTTATCAGCTAATTTGTTGAATGTATTGAGTTGATTCTTTAGACACTGAAAAATAAATATATGACATTTGTTAGTTTCTTTAACCCCTTATTTGTCGGCGTCACATCTCATACGTTCGGCGTTTTTGTGCTCGTAGGGTCGGCGTCGTATACTGTGCGACGAAGAGAAAAATTGCATCATTGAAATTGAATTCGTCGCTACTTACACGTCTCATTAAATCCCGCGACTATTTTTGTATTTCTAAATATTGCTAAGAGATGGCGCAACTAGTTCCTCTTTCTTCATAATTTTCGCAGTTTGATTTTTCGCCTTGAACTGAAATCAAAATAATTTTGTACCTTCTGTAGTTTCGCTTTCATTAATGTTACCGTTGCAAGTCAAAATAGTTATGATATATTCAAAGAGTGAGTCTGAGGATAATGAATTCATTATCTTTCAGATGATAGTCTTAATTTATCAATAAAAAATTATTTCCCAAAATAATTTTTTCCTATTTCAATAATTATTTTATGAAGATATTTATCTTAAATACCTTAAAGCAGGGATGGGGAAACTACGGCCCGCGGGCCAACAGTGGCCCGCCGGAAGGTTTTATCCGGCCCGCGGATAGAATTTTAACTTGCCGATCCGTCGCAAATATAAACAATATACATATTTGCATACTTTGTTTAAAGCTAGTTATTTTTTCTTTTTTAATAAAGTACTGGTGACCTTTTTACTTTCTCTATTTTTGTTCTACAAAACATAAATTGATGGCAATAGCTTCAGACAGCTTTTCAATTGGTAAAATTTTGAAAGCAGAAGTTCTTCATAGAATAGCTGTAGAATGGCGCCAACAAGCGTTTGTCTTTCTCGGGGAGCAGACAATACGGAATCTAATGTAGGTGAATTGTGCTTCACATGTGGCAAACTGCGCATTTTAAGCTCCAACGAGCGGCTTTTTCATTTTTTGGGGGGCGTGAATTATTTATTGCGTATGGAAAGATTTCTCACATATAACGTTATTGTAAATGATGGTGAAATTATTATATGTATAAAATAGCTAGTACTTGTTTAGTTATTTGTAAAAATTTTTAACCCATAAATGGCGACTAAAAAACGCAAAGTTGATTCAGAGTGCCGTGCGTTCAATGATGAATGGAATTGGAAATACTTTTTTACAGTTGTTAAAGATAAACCAGTATGTCTTATCTGCAATGACGCAGTTTTTAAATAAAGAATACAACATTAACCGACATTTTACAGCCAAGCACAAGAATGCGAACTACGACGCAATGTCTGAATGTGAAAGAAGACAAAATGCAGAAAGTCTTATGTGGCCGTCTTGTTCAAGAATATAAACAGTGTTCAAGAAGCATTCAAGTTACATTGTAGCATTCAATATAGCTAAAAATAATAAATCTCTCGGTGATGTTAAACAATGTATGATTCAAGTTTGTGATGTTTTATGTCCAAACATGAAAAATAATTTTGAGGCTGTAAGCTTATCGCGAAAAACAGTGACTTCTGGAATCGAAGCAATCGATAAAAATTTGGCAGCACAATTGGAGTCACAATTTAAATTTTGCTCAATAGCTGTGGATGAAAGCACTGATATAAATGATACCGCTCAATTAGTTTTATTTATAAGAGGTGTTAATGAGAACTTTGAAATTACCGAGGAACTGGCGTGCATGCGTTCTTTAAAGGGAACTACCACGGGATGTGATATTTTTCGTGAGTTTCAGGAAAGGCATTTACCTTTGAAAGTGTCCATAACAAAAATATGTAATATTACGACTGATGGTGCACCAAATATGACAGGAAAAAAAATCTGGATTCCTTGAACTCTTTAATAAGAACTATACCGGGAATAACGTTATTTTTCTACATTGTGTTATACATCAAGATGCTCTGTGTAAATCTGCATTGAATATAAAACCCGTGCTTGGTGCAGTAGTAAAGCTTGTTAATACTATTCGATCTCGTGGGCTTACTCACAGTCAATTCCGAGATTTTTTTTCAGTCTGCAAACTGAATAGTCTGATGTACTGTATTACACGAAAGTAAGGTGGCTTAGTGCAGGATGTGTATTCGAGCGAGTTTGGCAGCTGAAAGACGACATTGTGTCGTTCTTCCGTGGGAAACAATGTTGAGCAGAGTGCGAAATATTGGAAGATACAGAATGGCTTTCAGACTTAGCGTTTTTCACAGATCTTCTTTGTCATATGAACAACTTGAATGTTAAAATGGAAGGGAAAAATCAATTCATTGATGATATCTGGACCCATCTCAAAGCTTTTAAACTGAAGCTTAATCTGTTTGCCGGGAAGCTAGCCAAGAACGACTTGTCTCATTTCTCGAGGTTAAATTCAATACCCTCAGTAAATAAGGAAAAGCTTAAGAGTTATGAAGATGGCTTGAAAAAACTCCATTTTGAGTTTGAACGCAGATTTCAAGATTTCAGTGCCATTCAAACAGAATTAGATATTTTTACCATGCCTTTCAACGTGAATTGTGAAACAGTGAAGTTGGATCTGCAGCTTGAATTAATTGAGTTGTAATCTAACAATCATTTGAAGCAGTTGTTTCTAAATATGCCGAAGTGTGAGTTTTACAAATTATTACCAAAAGCTAGTTTCCCAAATTTAATATCTCATGCCCAGAAAATCAGTGCTATGTTTGCTTCATCTTATATATGTGAACAAGTGTTTTCAACTATGAACCTTAGAAAAAATCATTTCAGAAGTAGACTAATTGACAAACATTTATCCTCCTTCCTTAAAATAAGTACATCTCACTTCGAACCTCAATATAAGGAACTTTTAAAAATGAAATCGCAATTTCATTCACCTCATTAAATATTTAAATTAAAACTTGTATATCGTTTTTTTTTTTTATTTGAGAAATTTTTACTTGGCCCACCAAATATATATTTTTTTCGATTTTTGGCCCACGGCCAAAAAAGTTTGCCCATCCCTGCCTTAAAGCAATAGAGTTAATAAATATGTTACGACAGTGTATTTTTTTAAGTCAAAACTTGTATGCATTGCAGGGAAAACTGGAGATCATTGGACGAGACATCATATATTTTACCACCAATAAGTCAACCAAAAAATTCCTTGTTGACAAAAATGTTCTACATTTTCAAATTTGATATAGAATATTAATATTAAAGAATAAAAAATGCTGTTTTTAGGTCGGAAATTCGAGGGAAAAAATCTGTCACAGAAGGGGTTAGTTTTAATAATATTTTAAACCGTTAAATTCTTCTTATTATAGTTTTTAAAGTGATTGATAATTGATTTTATCAACTAATGAGGTGATTGTTTGATTGTAGTAAAAATAGCGAAGAATGATAATATAATACATATAATAACATATAATCTTATGCAAATAAAACATATAATGTTATTTTTATTGAATTATACAGAAACGTTTCTGTTCTTCCAAGATCTTATTTAACACATTAACTAGATAATCAGTGTAATAACTTATTTATTCACTTAAACCATAGTATATGCTTTAACAAATGTTGCAAATATGAAGAAAAAATAGATTTTTAAAAAATTCACAAAATACTGTGTGTCTTACATGTTTATATAATTTTTTTTTAATCTTTTCAGATAGCAAATCAATAGATATTTCTGAACAGTGCTTCAATTTCTACAAAAATTAATGAAAACAAGCGTAAGCCGCACGAATCTCAGAAACAAGCAGTATTTCTTTCATTTTTTTATCATCTTTTAATTCAAGTTTTTCATGGTCAGTGTATTAATAGTTGTGTACAAAAAAATGTACAAAATAGCTTCACTTATGTATATCCTCCTTATATTATATTCCTATTTATTATGTACTGTAAGAATAACCATATTTATAAGATATTCACTTTTGTGAACGATTCTCATCCATTTCATTGTTAACTTTCATTCTGTAGTTACATAGGAAAATAGTGTAATTCAAACAGTAACATTCGACGCCACTGTTAAGGAGGAAACCTAACTTAAAAATTGTCAAATCGATTACATTTTAATTTTTGCATAATTTTGGGTTTTTGTATAATCTAGTGCCCTTGAAACAGTTCTCTTTTTTATTTTCAATATTCGAAAATGATGATTGTAAAAGAAATAAGAAGAAAAATAATGATGGCCTTGATCCAGTACTCTTGAAACAGCTTTTTTTTCTTCAATATTTAAAATTTAAGTTATAAAGAAATAAAATGAAGAAATAGTTTTCTCAATCTTGAGCCTTTGTAACAGTTTTTTTTTTTTTTTTTTTTTTTTCGATATCCGAACGTCAAGATTATAAAGAAATGAAATGATGTAGAAATAGTGCTCTTGATCAAATGCTCTTGAATCAGTTTTTTTTTTTTTTTCAATATTTGAAAGTTAAGATTATAAAGAAATAAAATGAAGAAATAGTGTTCTTGATCTAGTGCCCTTGAAACAGTTTATTTTTCTTTATTCAGAAATCAAGATTATAAAGAAATAAGAGGAAGATAAAGGATTTAACCCGTTTAGAAGCAGCAGAAGGAGAAAGTAGCTCTTCCCCCGGCCACCATACTCGGAGAGTATACGTACGCATGTGAGAGCCGTTGAGCTTAACTTCATTTAAAAATTCATATAAAATCATACTGCGATTAAATATACTGAAATTTACAGTTTATTATTATCTTTTATAGTTTCTGAATAATAATCGGTCATGAAATGTTCGCGATGTGTTTAAAAAGAATTACAAAACTGACGCATAAGATACAAATTACTATCCAATAAACCCCATTTTACCAACAACAAATCTACATTCACATAAACCAATAAGCATTACATCTTTTTCCCATTCCGTCAAAATATAAACAAAAACCCAGTAGTTCACGTACCAAATCTTCCCGACAATCACGCAATTATATACATTTTAAAATACCCCGGATCAAATAAAATAAAATTACTCGGTACCGAAATCGCATATTGAATGCCAATTACATTTGAAATATTCGAAGCTAGAACCGTCGTCTATTGTTGTTTAAAAATTTAAATAAAACGTTCGAAATTGAAATTACGTCCGCGTGATCACGGACCGCTGGAATTGGAAAAACTCGTCTTATGTATGATATCGGGAGCCGCAAGGGGAGATGGAGATTCTTGTCATCGCGTATATATATGATCACGGTTGTGAACGAATTAAAGCTATGAAACGAAGTATGGAGTTATTAGCTAAGAACTATTATATCTCTTTATGGTTGGGCAAGTTGGCTACTCGTAAACCACTAATTTTATTCTTTTTTTTTTTTTTCTTTTTTTTTTTTTTTTTTTTTTTTAAATTATTTAAAATCGCCTTATCGAAGATCAAACCTGGGTGTTTTTCACATGAAGAAATGTAGTTTTTTTCCCCTTTACTTTGCTATGAAGAAACACTACAGAGCAAAACAACTTTTATAATGGTTTATTAATATAGCTTGGGAATTGAATGGATACAACACAATAAAAAAATATTAATAATAATCAGTCATTGTTGAAGAAAATTTGCAAACAGATAAAAAAATCTTGTTTTCCGATTTAAAAAAAGAATGAGCCACTTCGTACAGCTCCATACTTTAACCAGGCCATATATATTTTGATTGATAATTTAAAATTGAGATAACTGACAAATCACACCTAATTTATTTAAGAAATCTCTACTCTGGCGCAACCTATCACTTATGATTTTTATCTTCTATTCAAAGAATAGTCCTGTTCATGTAATAATTTTCTGATGACTTCGAATATCGAAAATAGTTTAAAACGGGACTTCATCTAGCAGTACAATTTATGCAACAAAAATTATACAAAAATTTGGAAATTAAGTGGATGCCTTCCGAAGGAAGTATTTCTAATAATAGATCATTCTTGAAGAAAACTTGCTGTCAAATAACGAAAAAATCTTATTTTTCGATTAAAAAAGGAAAAAAGATGCGAATATTCGTACAGCTCCATACTTTCAGGTCTATGCTTTAATCGGGCGATATGAATTTTCCGTGATAAACTAAAATAGTGATAAAGGACAAAGCACATTTAAATGTCTTTAGCACTTTTTGTTGTCTGAAAAAACAATAAATCTGTGAATTTTATAGTTTTCATAAGATTTCGAACATCGCAGCACATTGAAGTTTCTGGTATTACAATTTTGGCAACAAAAAATAATAAAAAAAAATTTTAAAATTTCCGTACAAGGTTTCTCCTTAATAAAGAATGTTATTTAAAAATCATAATTAATAAAGTGGTACAATTTTGTAAATATTTCTCTCGTGAAGTCCTATTTATGTCCAAATATTTTGTTTTGATCATATACCTTTTTGCATGGCTGTTTTTGTATAATAGCCCAGCTTTTGTTCCAAAAAGCATAGAGCCTACATTCTTGAAATTTGCTTTATTAAAACATAACTAAATTTAACAAACCAACCATATCAATATCATTAGAAAATGTCACTAGTATCTTTTATATGACTAGGTCATAACAATGTAATCATATTGTGTGATAGTTAATAGACTAAATTATGTAATAGTTTTTATTTAGTTATCTAAGCACTTATGAAATACAGATTCATCTGTAATCACAAATAATGCAAACTAAGCTTGGAAACTTAAAATGACATTTTCTGTTATAGTTTATCTGTAAAAAAAAAAAAAAGAATGTATTTCTAAAGTATATTTAAACTGCTTGTTAATAAGCATTTTCAAGTTTTTAACTATGGTGCCAAAATATTGATATATCAATTGACCATTCCATATATTAAATGCCTGTTTAACTATTCCTAATGTTCACTTTTGACTGTTATATAAAAAGAATTTGATGACCAAGGATAGTTTGAACCTTAACCTTACCTTAAAAGTCATCATTGAATATCGGTGAGTTAAAAAGAAAATGGTGTTTCGGATTCATTTCAAATCCTTCTCTCTAAGAAAATCCGATTCAACTATGAATTATTGTATTGGTACTTTGAATCATAATAATAGATAAATATGCTGCAAAATGGTGTTTCGATTTATTAATTACTACTTTCTCAGAAAAATCGATTCTACGTTGAACCATAATATTATGCTAATTTGACTCAAAATAATGTTTTGATTTTCTTTAAATATTACTCACTCAGAAAACTCCATTCAACGTTAATCCATAATATCGTCCGAATTCGCTGCAAAGAAAATGATGTTTCGATTTATTTAGAACTAAATTCGCAGAAATATCGGTTCAACGTTGAACCATAATATCGTCCGAAATCGCTGCAAAATGGTGTTTCAATTTGTTCTAAGTACTACACTCTCATAAAAATATGTTCAATAATACTGATACCCTTAACCATACTATCGGTGCTAATTTGCTGCAATGATTTATTTTAAATTCTTCACTCTCTGAAACCTCTGTTCAAAGCTAAGCCACAATATCGTGTAAATCAGCTACAAAATGATATTTCGATTTATTTTAAGTACTTTACTCTCGGAAAAATACGTTTTAAACTGAAGCATTATGTTGGTATTCTCAATCATAACATCGTGCTAATTCGTTGTAACGATTTATTTTAAATTCCACACTTTCAGAAAAATCGGTTCAACGTTGAACCATAATATCGTGCTAATTTGCTACAAAAAATTGGTGTTTCAATTTATTTAGTGCAAAATTCTCAAAGGAATCGGTTCAACATTGAACCATGATATCGTGTTCACTTGCTGCAAAAAATTATTTTAAATTTTATTCTCTTGGAAAAATTTCTTTAACATTGAGCTATAGTATTGAGAAAATTTGCTGGAAAATGGTATTTCCATTTATACTAAGCACCACGCTCTTGGAAAAATGGATTCAACATTGATCTATATTGTTGGCACCTTAAATCATATTATTGTGCCAATTTTCTGCAACACTTTGTTTATTTATTTATTTTTAAATTTATAATATTTTAGATTTAAAAAATTATTGCAAAATTAATCTCGGACTTGCTTACAAATTTTCTCCGATAAAAAGCGAACCATTTCTCGGCCGTACAATTAAAAAAAAACCTATCTCTGCTTCATGATAAATTCCCAGAAAAGTGATTTGACAACTTTTTTCAACGCTAAAATAGAATTTAGAAAACTGATAAAACAAAATCTATTTTAGACAAAAATGTTTTTACAGCTTATCTAGTTTATCATACAGAGAAGTCAAATTTATAAAAATCTCAATTTTGAATTTTTTGGCGCTTACGTTGATTTTTCTATTACACGGCAATTCTATACTAGAAAAAAACAAACCTCGTCAGCTCTTTTAAGCAATAAGATTTTTTTATGAATTAGGAAATTATTTACGTATAAAGCACAAAAAAGGCTGACTACTACAATAAACATAATAAATTTCGTATCTATCCAAGACGCAGGGTAAAGTGAATTTCAAATATTATAATTTGATCAATCAATTTAAAAATAAAAAATCTATCAACTATCAATGAATTCATTCAATTATTCAGTTTTTCTCCCACGTCGTAACTGTAGATTGAATCCGCAATATTTACTCCATCATAATTCCTTATTTTGTAATATTTTTTTCTTCAAGCTATTTCAATATGTTTCTGGAAAACGGAACAAAGTTGAAATTTTTAATAGGTAATAATATTCGATTCTTCATTTTGCAGAACTTAGTGCCGATTCCCATTGCATTTGGTCTTATTAGCGGTTTGCGTGAATGGCAACAATCATATTCTCAATGCATAGATTCAAATGAATTTCCATTTCAATAAAAATATTGCAATGAAAATACAGTTTACACATTGCCTTATATTTCCATTATAACTAAAAGTGTGTTAAAGCATTTTATTGAGCTTTAATTCATTTGAGTTCATAGAAAGGGATAGGGGAATATGTATGTCCTCTTTGGTGTTTAAACAAATTAAAGATTTTGACTTTTTACGAATGGCAATGATTTAAACTGTTCGAAAAATTTGGAGCACACTATATTGGCTTCAGTTACAGAAATCGTCTTTTTCTTTATTCTGAATTTTTTTTTAATTGAAAAAAAATATTAGTATTAAAAGTGTTAATGAAAAAATTGTATATCGCTATAGATGTATAGTGTTTTAAACATTTAAAAAAGCACCATTTTCTTAAGATTTCATGATATTTAATGACGGTTTTCAAATGATTGCAAATTCAGAGCTTCTGAGTGTATTTTTAGTGCAAAATTTCACATATGACCTAAGCCACTGTTCTTGAAAGTAGCTCTTGTACATCTTAAATGTATTTTATTAGATGTAGCTTACTGAATGTTGAAATCATTTGTTTATGATATACTGTTACATTTGTGACAAATAATTTTTGAACTGAAATCGCACTGGGAACAATGGAGCAAAACTTTCAAAAAGTAAACTTTCATGACTTTTATAGTCATAGAATTATTGTATTTTCTTAGTCTAAAAGCACTGTAAATCTTTTAGTTAGATTGCAGATTAGATGCGTCATGCAAAAGGCAAAAGTAATTTAGTTCACACTTTGTTTATTCTGTCATTTATTTTGTAAATATAATTTTAATTTCTTCACGCACATTATTTTAAAGATATCTGCACTTCTCACTTAATGGTATTTAATACTGAGGAACTGAAGGTTTAATTCAAAAAGGGTTTGATTCCATATTTTTGATTCTAAAATAACATCATTCAAATTACCGTATATTTTCATGTATAATCCAAATAATGTGTAAACTTTTCTATTACAATACTACAACAATTGACTTTGCAAACCACCCGGCAGGCGAAAGAGTTGAACGTATAATAAAAAGGATTGAGATTTATATCAATGGAGAAATTGAGCATTTTCACGAAGCAGTCACATGTATGTTCTGCAATTTCCATAACAATATAACAAGAATAACTTTACAAAACGCCCGTTAAGTGAAAGGGCTGAACGTACAATAAAAAAGATTCAAATTTATAGCAGTAGATGAATTTAGCACTTTTACATAGCATGTTCTATGAAACGCAATTAATGCAGAAATGTTTCGGTTCTTCGTTGAGCCTGCGTACAATAAACTTGCAAAAACGTGCTACGTGAGAATCTACATTGCTCTTAACTTTTATGTACGCATGTTCAGAAATAACTGATGGCGCCTTATTCTGGGACATGCATATCAGATGTGCAGCGGAAATGCGAAGTTCATAAAATGATACAAATCTCCAGTAATAGAAATAGCGTATCCAACGACTCTATTCCCGTTAAAAAATAATGTTAATAGTAATAAAAGAACTACAATATCGATAATTTTCAGTAATTAAATTTGCATAATGCATAAATTTAAAAATAAGTGTATTGCAAACTTTTTTTACTTACTCATTTCGGTTTATATGCGTAAATATACGGTAAATCAAGCTTTCAAAATTCTTTTAAATTCTTATTACGGTAAATTTTTTTCTGTGTCAAGTACGCTTTATATTGTAATTATAATTAAATAATTTTAACAATTTCTTTTAATTTCTTCATAAAGTTTATTGTCCTACTTTGTTTAGAGTTTTAATTTATTGTTCTTTATTTTTGTTAAAAAATTTTGTATAGTTAATTAAAACTATAGGCTTTTACAAGATATTATAATAAGTTTAAAAAAAAACTCGAAGAAACTTAAAGACTAATTTAACTTCAATGGCTTTAACCTCCCCTTAAGAACAAGCTAAAAATGAAATCAATTTTATTCGAGTTGATGTTTATTTATTCGCTTTTTTTAAAAACAGTTTCTTTTTTATTGTAGTTTTCATTTATTTAACATTTATTTTCATTAACTTTTTTTAAGTCAACGAAGTAAACACGTATAATGAAAATCGTAATATTTGAAATCCTGTTTGATAATCCTACAGTTCCATCTATTTAGAATAAAATTGTATACACGAAACAAACTTTAAAATACCGTCCTCTTAGATACAGTTTGTTACAGATTTTAGAGCCCATAAGCCAAAAAGACTCTGTTTTGTTCGCAACATTCTGCGAAAAAGACATATTTTTGGCAGAGTAAATACAAGCCCAAGGATCATTGGAAATAATATATAGATGATAGCTTTGGTAATTTATATTTCGGGAAAATTTAGGAAATTATTGTAATTGTCTTAATAAAAGAATGCTGTAAGGTATAAAATGTTTTTAAGGTATAAATATGTTACCCAAACGCTTGTTGGTTTATAATTAAACTTTTATTGTACTCTTTACTAGAACTAGTAATGTAGCTCGTTAATCTTACGAGTTTAATAATTTATAAATATTTACTTTATTTTTTCTACGGTTTTATTTTTTGCTCTAATGAAAATTTGCGATTCTTTAATTAGTTAATTAATAACACTTTGAAATGTCTAGTTTGAAAACCAGATAAATCTGCATTTTTTTTTTTTCTGAGTTTTTGAGTTTTTGAAATTTTATGCATATATATTATAGATACATAAAAAAATATGTATTATACAGTCATAGTTAATGGTTACCCTTTTTGCGTCGTAAAAATAACAGATTGTTGCAAATCCAGCTAAGTACGAAAAATTAATTTCAAAAGCATAACTAAATACCTGTAAGAACTTCAATATAACGCTTTCTTTCAATCTAACTTTCAACGAAACAAACAACAAATGAATTCGTAAGACTCCACAAGTTTGCTGTGATGCTACCCAAAAAATAACAAACGGTGCTATTTTACACAAATATATTAAGGGATAACACTCAAAACATGGCTAACCTTTCATTTTATTTATGTTGAGATATTATTTTTCTTAAATTTGTTTTATTCTCACGATCTGCTGGAATTTATAAATTACAGAAAATTCATATGAACGATAAAATTACGTTAAAATTTAAACACAAATCACAATAATAAACCTTTCTAGAATATTAAGCCTTTTTTTACACATCGCCTCATTAGCATAACATAAGCGGAGGGATACACAGGAAGTTTTCCAAATTTCTTCCGGTTTTAGGAAGCTTGTTATTGTTTACATTCAGTCAACCATTTATTATAGTATTGGTTGCGTCTATTAAAATTTGTAAATATAACGGGAAATTTATGTTGTTTATTTTTAATTAATTTGCGAAAAATGAATAATAAAATTCATTCTGAAATATCAAAATTAAGTTCTCTTTCCCTTTAAAAAAATTCTTAAAGCTAATTCATCTGGTCTTAAACTAGACAGAAATTAAATGTTTATTATTAGGGACTAGGCATAAATACAAAAAATGCCTAGTAAAAGTTATTAATTTGCTTCTAAAATAATAATAAAATTTTAACAACTTTTAATTTTTCTTTTGTAATTTACTATTGTAATTAAACTATTGTAATATTCCAAAAATAGTAAATTTATTCTTTTAAACTCAACACTCCTAAATTCGTATGTTTTTGCTGAATGAAAAATATCCTAAATTTTCCCACCTATCTTTAGTTCATTAGAGTTTTGTAGTTTATTAAAGCCTTACAAAACGTTTTTTACATGAAGTTATTTACTCTATAAGCTGAAGTGCAGGAATTTATCTATTTACAAATGTTCTATTAATAAAATAAAATTTTGATTCTACTTTTACTGTCTTTCACGTTGTAGGATTTTGAGAAGACAGTCTTGCTTTAAACATTTTAATGTAATAAGTAGAGAACATGGAAATTAATCTAATATTTACATAATCATATATTATATCTTATAGTGTATGTAAATATCGCTATCGTCTTTAATGATAGGTTATTGTAATGTTTATTCGGTCTATAGAATTTTATCTACTGCTCCTTATATTCTTATGGCATTAAGTGCCATTTATCTTAGTTGACAAAGATTTTGAAAACTGCCAATTGGGTATCTGCAAGTCACATCATGTGTGTTCGTTGAACCTGATTGGCCACCGAATCGTAACCTTTGTTTGTGCCACCATTTTACAAACAAACAGGTTCGACACCCACGCCTAACGTCGCATGCAGATACTCAATTAAATCTGATCGAAAATTGATTCAGCGTGATAATAAACTGAGCCTAATAGCTGATTACAGCACTTCTTTTTCAAGTTGCAGGTACCTAATTATATATATATTAGGGGTCACAAAGTAACATAACAAAGTAATATTAAGAAGAAACAAAAGCGTTATCGCATTGGGGAATCTCTATTGAAGAAGACGAATCTTAAGATATTAAAATTAAATTGATTACCAGATGTGATTTAAATAAGTGTTACTAATAGTCAGTTTTTCCTTCCCTCAATCTTCTCGGCAATAAAATAGGTTGGATGCTTTTATTCTCTCTTTCCTCGTTAGTCATTTGCCAGATTTTGATAACATTTTCGTTTCATAATGTTGTTGATGATGTTTTGTAACTCTTAAAGTGTATATTTTTGTTCACATCATTTTTGACAAAGATTTTTAAAATTCACATGAAAGGTGAGGTAGTGATTACGGGATATTATACCTATATTGCACTACTTTTAGAAAATTTTATGTATGAAAAAAATATCGATTTCAGTATAGTTATAAAAATATGAATTTTTAAATGCATAAACTGAGTGTTAAAATTTCTAAAAACCTTTCCGGGAAAGAAAAAAAAAAGAATTTTGTGAAGTAATCACGAAATTACCAGCCTTTTTTTAAGTTAAATTTTTGAAGCTCTTTTGAGAATTTAATAAACTTTATGACTGATAGTAACCCTGAATTTTTATTCTTTTTTTTTGTAAAACTGGCAGAATTTTAATCATGCAAACGGTTAAACGTGTATTTAATATATTTAAAAGACATTTTCAATGAATAAAATATTTTTGTATTATCTGATATACAATTACATGACGCTGAAATAGGGTTTAAACACAAATAATTTTTACCTATATATATAATTCGAAAATTAGAATTACATTACATTTAAGATTTTCAAGATATTTATTTTTTTTTCTCCAATGGCAGGCACTGAATTCGAATCTTTGTCTATGAAGATGCCAGAATTGTTGCTCATTTCGCGTTACCCAGTGGGCACCTCTAAACCAAAGTCACGGAGGCGAGCAACATTGCCCATGCCGCACTGCCACAAACCCGTTTATAGGGTGGGCCACATTCACACATCACACACACAACAGAGGACAACACAAAGAGAGAGAGAAACATTCATGCCCACAGCGGGATTCGAACCCGCAGTCAGGCGCGCTAACCGCTCGGCCACCTGGCTGGCTTTTTCAATATATAGTTTCAAAGAAACGAAGATTTTTCTTAAACATTTTGCTCTATTTCTGATGGATCTAAATCTTGCTACTTCTTAACATAATAACATAAAAGCATTGAAACATAAAATATATTACCAACCATATTTTATATTTGCAAATTTGTTCTATCTTTTGATTTGAATATTATAAAAAAAAATAGAATTTGTGTATTTTTTCAAAACTGTCAGTGGTGAATTATTGATTAACTTTGATTACTTTTTTTGTTAGTCAGTCTCGAAAATTAGTTATTAAAATTATTTATTTAAAATGAACGCCCCTTATTATCAAGCCATAATTTAAATAGCATACAACGATTAAAATAAAAAACAGACTGGATGTTGAATTATTTTTCAACAAACAATAATTAATTTAATTTTGTATTTTTTTTTTTTTTTTTTTTAATGATTTAGTTTTTAGAGAAGGATTCTAACATAACAGAAGTTCTAAATCAGGCTCGAGTGAAACCATCACTTTACTCTGAAATAGCATAAAGCGCTTTAAATAATAAACAAAAAACAGTGATAAATACATTGAAATAAATTTACAATAATTATAAATAATTTAGTATTTTTTAATAATTATAAATATAAATAATTTAGTTTAAACTTTCTTTTTTATCTTCTTGTTAATTAACGTTTTTAATTTATAAACTATTTGAAATAAAGGAAACAATTGTTTTTCAGTTTTCATATTATATAATCTTAATACCTAAAATAGAGCAACAAAAAAAATTTTTATTATTAACAAAGCAATTTTTGCCGAACTATTGAAAAACACTATATAAAACAATATTTTTTTATTACTCTCATCGTAAGTCAATGCAGCTCTAGATTTATTTTTATAAATTAAATCATTTCATTTTTGCTATTTTAAATTTTGTTCTGTTTGTTTTGTAGTTTATAGCCTCTAAAGCAAAGAAAGACAGCTGTTCACATTTTCCCTGTGAACGTTCAGCTGTTGACTTGTTCAAGCTCCAGGTGAACAATATTTCTTATCAGCAAGCCCTTGAAATTTCTTTTATTCAAAGCGTTGTCCGATTTACAAACTCGTGTTCGAGATTTTGGTCTTAACGCCCATGAAAAATGTGAAATGTGTATTACACAATACAGCAAAAAATATATTTTTTTATTCATCCAAGAAAATAACATTAATTGTTTAGTAAAATAAAAATGCCTGTGCTACATGTAAAATGAAAAATTCTTTATATTGACTTAAGAACTACTTATTAATATCATAAATAAATATTTACAGATTCAATCTTCGAATAACGTTTATGCAAATTTTTCGCAAATTGATCATTTATGTAACTGTTGTTCATAATCTCTCAAATTTTACTTATAATTTTTTTTTCTAAATGTCACGAAACACTGCGTTCATGTGGGTAATTATTTATTCACTTTTGACTAAGTTTCTTAAAGTATTCACAATTGCCGTTGAAGTAAATGTTATCAATCTCTGGCGACTAAGTCACTTCTTTTTACTTAATTCTCAAATAAATTTATTTCATAATTATTATTGTGTGTTTTTATTTTGAGCCGATTGTAATCAATTCTACTTGTCCAAATTTTAATACGCTTTGATCTCTCTTCCCATAAAAAAAAATATTAATTTAATGCTCTTAATGTATGTATGTTTTGCTCATTGTTTGCAATTATAAAAGTATATGCATAGCCATTAAAGTATGAAACGATTAAACATTATGTGAACTGTATAATACCAAATAAAAAATAGGTTAAAAATTAAATACATCTCCTAACACACAATGATAACACACAATACATAATGCCAAGTTGGCCACTATCGAGGATTTTTGCACATGACGACACAGTTTGATTCGTTCTGCCAATCATCGCTGAATTGGCGCAGTAATCCGCTCAATCTATTATTAATTTAACATTACATTTTTTTATTACTTTTAATCATGACTTCTTTTCAAAAAGTAATTTTCATTCTACATTATGCTCATATAAAGTATAAAACAATTCATACTTATTCTTCAAGCACCAGGCACTCTATAAGATGCAATACATTACGATAATATATACAATAGAACATCGTATGTTCATACACTGTCAGTAATCTAAACATCAATGGCTGTGATTTCAGAACACCCTGTATACAACACTTTAAATCAACGCCTGATTAACCCCTCTTAGAAAACACCTGAAATTTAAAATATACTAAATTGTACTTTGTTATTACTATTATTTACCTTGGGAGCAGCTTAAAATTCTATAATCCTTTGATTCCATTACTATATACTGCTTATACATGAAAACTTATATAAATGCTGATGCAATGTGTTGATGAACAACAATGCCAAATTGTGATCGTTGCTACTTTTTATTTTAAAACAGCTTTTGACCTATCTATGCTTATAGATAAATGTCAATTATTGTCTTCACTCTCTAAAAAGAAGTGATTGTGGCACAATTTAGCAACAAAATAATCGAGAAAAAACCTATTAAATTAATAAACTGAACAAAAATGCAGATTATTTTAAAGATGAAAATATACTGAAAGGGATTGTTATTGTATATTTCTTCTGTGTATTTGGTCATCTTTACATGTATAGTTGTCTACATATCCTCTATCATATTAAGGTTATACATTATGGCTGATTGACTTTGTGCATTATCATTGTACCCTCTTTCTGAGACTGTCAAAAATTTTGTGAATTAAATGTGTATTACCACTCATTAAAAGCTGAATATAAGTATGGCATATTACAAACTTTGAAATTAAGATTTTTTTTTTTCTGTACAAAGATTTTAAATGATATTTCTATATTTTATAACTTTTTTTCAGTTTCCTATTTTTCCGATTCATACAGAATGTTTTAATTTTAAGTCCTACTCGGATTATAGAAAATTATTTTACAATTAACTTTAAGAAACTATTAACGTGCATCATTTTGCGTTTTTTCTTTTTAGTTATTTTAAATATTAAATTTTGTTGTTATATTATTAATATGAGCCATTTTACTATCAACAAAATAACCATTAAAATATTAAAAAAGGAAATTAAAATTAAAGTATTTTAAAATACACTTAAAAAATAAACATTCAAAAAATTTTCCTAGATATACCTAAAATACAAAATATAGTCATTTCGCATTCCATTTAATATATTGAATTACTCATAAATTATAAATTTGAAAAGTTTTATTAATCATATACTCCACTTTGTGTTCTACGAAATATTTTTTTTAAGTTCGTTTTAATAGCAATTACTAATAACTGTTTATAGCAATTACTAACAAAATCGTTTGTACCTTAGACTTTATTCTAAACTAATCCAAGTATGCTTTGTTCTTGTTATGTTTTTTATTTATTTATTTAAAAAAACCTGACTACTTTGAGTTCTACAGAATGTTTTTAATCTCAACCTAAAATATTTATGTTCCACAAATATCTGACTAACGTTCACAAAGCACAAAAATAAGTTGCTGTTTTTTTTCTTTTCTTTTTGTCTTAAAGCATTAAAAAAATAATAATAATATGCTATTCGCAAATATTGGTTCATCTCACTTTTAGTTTAATTAATGGCTCCAAAAATATTATGTAAAAAATAACTTTCATCTTTTAAACAAATTTATCCTATTTTTTTCTGTCCGTTTTGAAACTGCAAGGAATAAAAATTAAAACACACATTACATAATTACTTCGTTACAATATCATATGTTTATTAAAACAAATTCTATTCAGAGGAATTAGACGGTGTAAATATATTATTTCTTTATATTTGTATAAATTGATCTTGCTTCTATTTGTATTATTGCAGACTACAGATTTTAGTGTAATAAAAACACATTTGTTTAAAACTTAATGCTATTACTAATTTCATTCTATGAAAACATTAACATATCATCATACATAACTTAATCACTAAGATTGGACAAAATTATGGAAACACTTCTATACATAAACTATGTAAACAATCTTTCTTTCAGCAAAAAAAAGGTTTGGAAGATTTTACATGGCAAAACTGTTGGAACAATTAGAAATATCAAGCTTTAATAAAAGGTGTTCTTTTCCCCATGCAAAATTTCCATTACCAAAAATTAACGTAGCAAGTTAAAATTCTCTTCTCTTTTCTACTGTAACTAAAAAAGCATTCTACCATAAATATTGCTATCTTTGTTAAGTTATGAGGGTCTGTTGGGTATCAAAAATTTAAGAAGGTCAATTAATTTAAAATCAATTTTCACTAAAAAAGAAGAAGGCACATGATATCTTGTAGCGGAAGTACATCTTGGAGAGGCGCCGCAATATCCCATCAAAAGAAAAGAACATAAAAAATCATACCTTCCTATCAACCCATTTGATGAAATGAGACATCTAAAAATTAACGGCTCAGCTGCAAAAAGTTCAAAGAAAACACAAGGAAAAGTCCAGAGTTCAGATATTGTAGTTTTATTTTTATGGATCACTTCATTTCACGAACATCGTTGTGGCAGCAGAATTACCAACATGTCCAGTTAGGGGTCACAAGGTACATTTTATCAATGGCAGATAAGATTTATCCTCTCTTTCATCTCATAGTAGTGGCGTCAGTGGCGGTGGTGGCAGTCGACAAAAAAATATGTCGCTTACTGGAAAAGGCAATCCAACAGAAATTTAAGATGGTAACAGATTTGCGTTCTTGTTGAAACAAAAAAACTGCATCCTTGAAGAGTCGGCGGACAGGTACTACGCCATTACGAAAGGGTTAAAGTTCCGTGCCTCAAACAGAGAGACAACGGAGCAAAATAAACGCTCACTACGCGAGCGAGGAAGAACAGCCCTCCATGCAATTTTTCAAAAAAAAACTCCGTCTCTTGAAGAGAGGAGGGGGTGAAAATGAAAAATCCCTGTTAAGGGATCGTAGATTTTGAATGCTAACAAATTTCGAATGCTACTCGCTCCCAAAACTGGGCGGTATTTATATAAACAGCCAGAAGTGAAAGTTAAACTCCCTAAAAAATGACTTGAAGTGAAAAAATTAACAGTGAAAAATTAAATTACAATTATTCGCAAACGGTGACTGCAGCTACCCGTTCTCCATGTGTTCACATCAAAGGGTGCCGAAGGTCACAGGCGTAAAGGTCAACAGACAGTGAGGCGTCACAGGAGAGGGGTCAGGGTTCGGTCTAATTTTTAGGTCACGATCCCAACAGAAAAATTAAGATTACGTGACGCAATGTCACATTATACCCCCAGCCGGCGAAAAAAAAATTTTAAGAAATTTTTTTTTTTTTTTTTTTTTTTTTTTTTTTTTTTAAAATTTTTAAATTCGAAGAAAGGCCAAAAGTATTCGTAACCAAAAGCATTAAAATCAACAATTTAGTAACCTGCCATTCCAGTCCACCACATCAGCCTTTAACAGTCAATCAGATGTTACATAAAATCAGATCTCAAAAAAATTTTTGACAGTAAATTGGCCTCAAGTAGAAATGCTGTGCCCCAACAAAGTTACAATAGTAATCACAACACAAAAACAGACATTAACAGCTGTACATAGCTGATCTTGAGTATTACAAAGTAAACAATCTTAATTGTTTGCTAAACAGTGAAAAACAATGTTAATTGATTGCTAAAAAGTGAAAAAAAACACAATGTTAATTGTTTGAAAAAAAACAACGACAAAAACAATCTTAATTGTTTACTAAAACAACAACAACAATCTTAATTGTTTGCTAAAAAAACGTTTGACCCACACGATAGTCAAACAAAGTTCACTCCACACGAAGTAGACAGTAAACAAAATTTATCTCCATAGAAAATAAAATTACAGAGATAAAAAGTGACTCATTGAGTATATAAAGAACTCACTCAATAAATGTGAAAAAAAAATTTGAGGTAATTTATTAACTCAAATGGTTCCTTATAAAAAGGAATGAAAAAAATTGATTTTGTTTGCTGAATTATGCTTCTTAAAAAAAATTGAGAATTGCAAACAAATGAAAACAAATCAGGCTAACCTTGTAGACTGATGGTATTCCGAGTTTAAACGAATGAAAAAAAAATTGTACAACAAAGTTTTGTACAATTCAATTATTGAAAAAAATTTAAAACCAATCAAATACGACTGATAATTTAGTATTCCGAGTTAAAACGACAAAAAATTTTAGTATACAACTCATGCATACTTCAGAAATCAAAGTCACTAGTGAGAACAATTAGTGCACAAAAAATTAACAAGTTAAAGCTTAGAGAGAATTTAAAATTAAAAAAACATAAGTTAATAGAAACGCCTAGGCAAAAACATTGAACTTAAAACCTGCTAAAACTAAGCTAGAAATTACACCTTAAAATATCACAGACATTTTTCTCACTAAAAAAATTGATCACTTAAAGTATGGTGAAACCATAGATATCATAGTTGAAACACAACTATGTATAACAAACAACACACACCAAACACAATGCCTATAGACAAAATTTATAAACAATGATCAAAAACGGTGATTACTTAAAATGTCCATAAACAATACCTTTAAACGATGCTTAAAGTGAAAATTCATAACTTCACATATTATGAACAAACATAAAAATGCTGGATGAACATAAAAATAAAAAATATTGATGCACATAGAAATAAAACAGTTTGATGAACATAAAATAAAAATGTTTGCACGCAGACTTAAACAAAACCAAAATCATCAACACTACAGATACACGAAAAATTTGTATCTAATACACAGAACTGTAGCCGTTTACTACATTCTGAGAATCCAAAAGTTATGTAATAAAAAACTTTATTCATTACATAAGAAAAGAAAAAAAAATATACTGTACAGGAGTAAGGATCAAAAAAATTGGCATTCGAAATTTGTATCATCCTCAAAGTTAAATTACGTGTTTACTAATGTTTAAAAAAGTCTAAAACATGACCTAACAATTATTAGAAAAAAAGTGTAAAAGTTAGACAAGAACCAACCCAAAGAAACAGGCACCTAAAATGGTATAAACTTAAAAGTCACTGTAAGGAGAACCCCCCTCATCATCCACCAGTTGTAAAAACACAGTTTGAAAACCTCATAAAACAATTAACTTACTCACAGTAAGTTACAAAAATTATAGATAAAAAAAAATTACTGAAACAATTATGCAAAACAACCTATTGGCATTGCATCACAACTGGCATGGGACACAATCGTTCCATGGACATGCAACGGCCAGCGTCACATACGAACGTATCACCATAACACTCATCATACTTTTACCAATAAAAATTTTAAATGTTAAATTTACAACCAAAAATTATTTGTTTCTCAAATTATAAGGACAAGCCTTAGGAAAAGTGATACTTGCATCAGTTACATTATCCGAGGTATCAACGGGTTGAAACAACAAGTTTTGTTTCCTATGAGGACACAGACGTAATCTATCAATATGTACAGTTTGTTTAGGTGCATTGGGGTTATCTAAAATTTGAATAGCATAATCGACATCATTAAATTTGGAAACAATGGTAAAAGGACCGTCAAATTTGGGTTTAAAAACATTAGTGTGCTTCAAATAAACAATATCACCTATATCAAGTGATCTTAACTTGGCTTTTGTAATTTGTCTAGAATTTTGTTTTACCTGAGCCCTTTCCGAATTACTATAAGCATTTTCATATGCAATATTAAGTTGATTAAGTGTATCCAATAAATAATGGGACTTATCTAAATGTATAGGTTCTATGCTAGACTCAAAACAATAAAAAATTAATGCCAAATTACGGCCAAAATGTAACATATTAGGGGTGAATTTTGTTGCAGAGTGAATTGTGCCATTATAAATATTTTGATGAATTACTAAACTGGTTGCAAATGATACACCCTTCTCATGCAAAGTCAAAACAGAAGATTTTATTGCTTGATTAATTCGTTCACTCATTCCATTACTTTGGGGATGAGCTGCACTACTATGTGCCAATTTAATTCCTAACTTTTTATTTATTAACTCAAACACTTCAGCCTTAAACTGAGTCCCAAGATCGGTTAAAAGATATAGCATTCTACCATAATGTGAAATGTAATTAATTAAGTGTTTAGAAACTGTTTCCGAAGTTAAATTTAGTAGTTGATTTAAGATTAAATGACGAGAAAAGTCATCAATAAATGTTAGAATGTAGCCACAATTTTTAATAGGACCGACAATGTCCATTGAGACAAATTGACCAGGTCTTTGCGGTAACCACATAGATCTTAATGGAGCAGGCTTGCTCGAAGATTGTTTATGTTTAACACATAATTCACAGGATTTGACATAATTAAGAGTATCAGCATAACATCCTTTCCAAAAGTATCTGTTAGAGACTAGTTCATACGTTTTTTGAATTCCAGTGTGAGAAACATGACAAATATTTAATACCTTAGATTTTAAAGAATTGGGGACCACTATTCTATGATTGTGGGGAGAAGTCTGGGTGGCATACATTAAAATATTATCAATTAGAAAGAAATTTTCAGTTTTTGACTGATTGACTAGTGTTGGTTTATTTAAAAGAGATATAATTTCTAAAATATATTGATCTTTGCTTTGCTCATGCTTGAATGTATCTAAAGAAATTTCTAAGGGAGCATCATTACAAGTTAAATTATTAAGCACATGATCATCATCAATATCCGTAAAGGGTAAAATTAATTCAGCCTCCTTATTATCAATTGCATTTTGATGAAAATTAGGATCCGGAGACCGACTAAACCAGTCTGCTAACACATTGTCAGGACCAGGTACATAAATAAAATCAAAAGAATATTCACTTAAGGCTAAAAGCCACCGGGTAATTATATCTGCAGGGGAAGTAATTTTACGATAATGTGCTAGAGGTTTACTGTCACTTAAAACGGTGAATCGTCTGATGTACAAATATGATTTGAAGGCAGTAACACCTTTAAATATAGCAAATAACTCAAGTTTAATTGCAGGATAATTACGTTCAGCTTTAGATAGAGATTTACTAAAAAATGAAACAGGGTGAAGAGACTCTTCATGCTCCTGCATTAATACAGCCGAAATGCCGAGTTTACTGGCATCAGTATTTAGAAAGAAAGGTTTTTCAAAATCTGGTAACCTTACAAACGGTTTGGAGAAAAATGCTTGTTGTAAAGCATCAAATGCGTGTTGTTGTTCTTCCGTCCATTTAAATTTTGATTGCTTTGTAGCAACCTTGGTTAAAACAGCAATTAATTGAGCAAAATTAGGGATTAAGTGGCGATAAAATCCACAGACACCTATAAACTTTTTGACTTGTTTAGCTGTACGTGGAGTGGCAAAAGAAGTAATTTTAGAAATATTAGACTCCGTTGGTGTTATGCATTGATGAGAAATTACAAATCCTAAGTATTCCACAGAATCTTTAAAAAAAGAACATTTATTCGGAGCCAAAGTTAAATTATACTTGATTAAAATTTTAAGTAAAGCTGATAGCCTAGATTGCATCTCCTCAAACGAATTTGCTCCAATCAAGAAGTCATCTTGGTATGCATGGATACCTTTTACACCATCAGCATTTAATTCCTCGATGATTAAATCTACAAGGGCTTGAAAAGTACTTGCTGCCGTTTTAAGGCCAAAAACAAGTCTTCTGTTAGCAAACGTACCAAAAGGAGTGGTAAAAGTTAAAATATCCTGTAAATGCTCAGGCAACATGATCTGTCGATATGCTTCACGAATATCACATTTAGTGAAAAATTTATATTGGGATATCTCATTGATTATTGTACTAATTTTTGGTAGTGGATACGTGGAGCTTTCAACCACAGCATTTAACAGTCGTAAATCAAGGGCAAGTCGAAATTTAGGTTTACCTTGATGATTTTCAGTATTCTTTTTCTTAACTAGAACTAATGGAGCAGCCCAATGGCTAACATGCCTATGAATAATACCGGCTTCCACTAATTCATCTAACTCCTGCTTTATGTCTTCTCTTAAGGCATAAGGTATCTCAAAAGGTAAAGTTTTAATTGCGTTGTCATTTTTAAGTGTCAAAGATGGAATTACCCTATCGGTACAGCCTAACGTCTTAATAGTTTTAGAAAATGCAGCAAAATTAGTCATTAAAACATTTTGAAGAATTAATTTTTGATCATTAGTTAAATGTTCTAGGTCAAAATCAGTTGCTTTTAAGTCTTCCTTTCTTAACTGTACTATTTCTGCAGAAGCAGTAATTAAATTACATTCTTCTATGTCATTATCATTAGGTAAATTCAGATTATCACACTTAATGTTAAAGTCAAAAATTACAGTACCTATCTTAAAATTTTTGTTCAAATGAACAGTTTGGTTAGAGTTATTTTGGATAATAGTAGTAAAGGAATTACAATTATTTACAACATTAATGGAGGGATGTATAACAATATCAGAATTAGAAGTGGGGGTAAAATATACTTCACTGCCTGTTTTCTTCTTAAAAGTATTAAAACCTAACTGAGCAATGGCAGTCTCGCCTGGCTCGATGCTGATTTTATTCCTCAAAACAACATGAACCTGTTCATTGTTATCATTACAAGTTAAGTCATGAAAATTATTTAAGGGAATACTAAAATTACTAAATTGTGCAGATTCTTCTTTATAATTGATTAGAACATTATGCTTTTTCAGAAAATCGAAGCCGAGAATGCCCTGAAAGGAATTACTCTTAATATCTGCCACAAAAAATTGGTGTCTAAAAAACTGGTTATTGATTTTAAATGAAATTTCAGCACAAGCTGTAAATTGAAGTTGAGAGTTTACCGTTCTAATCTGGACTTTCCTAGATAAAAATTTTACTTTATTATTTTCCCTGATTTGATTGAAAGTATCAAGAGTCAACAATGACACTGACGAGCCACTATCCAACAAGAAATTAACTTTAACATTACTAAAATTAGATGCAATGGTTGGAAGACTAATCTCATCTGACACAATATTTATGTGCTCAATATTTTCTTTATGGTCACAATTAGTTAAAAGCTCCCGAATGGTTACGTTTGAGTCATGCATAGATTCTGACATGAAATCGTTGATGTCAAAAATTTTGGATGGTTTGGTGGATGAGGAGACAGGTCCATCCCTTACTGCCTCCTGCGAGAGTTTAAAGGATTATTTCCCCTGTTATTATTAACATTAACTCTGGGTCGAAATGGTTCACTTTGAACCGGAATAGGTGGTGGTGGATACTGCGGTGCAGTAAATCGCGGAGGAGCCACGGGGAGCTGTGGCGGAAAATAATGCATCGCCATGTTTGGGCCCATTGAATTTTGTCTTAATTACCGTTGATATGTGCGACAATTACTCATGATGTGGCCAGAGCGTCCACAGAAAGCACAGGTAAGGTGTGGGGTTGTTCGGGGTTGTTCTTGTCTAACCCGATCCTAACCCTGTACAGGTGTACGTAAAAGGGGACAAGTTTTTGTATCGTGCGCTTCTTGACAAATTTTGCAATTAGATTGCATAGTCTCAATTTTGGTAGTCAACAACTCTAGCTGTTTAGCAATTAAGGTGAGCTGGTCAGGTGCAGCAGAAGTGCACTGAGTTACTGAATGAGCAGCGACTAACGAAGTAGTCGAACCAGCCAGAGACTGTTGAATTGACACAATATGATTAGCCCGTTTGACCATCTCGCGATAGTCCTGTATCCCCTCAATGAGAATGGTCTCCTTGAGATGCAAAGGGATAGCGGCCAAGAACTGCATCGCTTTTATTTTAGACAATGCAGTTTGATCATTGATAAAGCTGTATGCTTTATGGGCTAGAGTGTCTATGCGATACTCAAGATTTTTGATTGTTTCCGAGGGCAAGAGGATAATTGCCTGAAATTTTGCTAAATCCGCCGAGGAAGAATCATCTTGTTGGAAAAAGGTTAAGAGTAGCTTGCATGCTTCCTCAAATTTTGTAACTGCTCTACATTCAGGAGAATTCTGAAAAAATGTAAGAGCAGATCCCGACAATTTTGATTTTAACAGATATAATGCTGCATCATTTTCATATTTATTTAATTTGACCAACTCTTGAAGTTGAGTCAAAAACCAACTGACATTTTGAGAATTCCCGGAGAATTCCGGAATAGTAAAATTAAACTTCGGTGCTTGCTTACAAGCATCTACATCATTACTATTATCAGGCATAATTGCCAAATGTGAATTTTGGACTAAGTTATTTTTACTCCTGGTAACTATGGAATTCATTTACTAAAAATTTTGCTTACTGGACATGATATCATTGAAACTGATAATTACTGATAAAAAACATTACTAGTAAAACATTACAATAGGCATATCTAAAAATCACATGAATAATACCAAAGTATAAAATTTTACCTCTTACTAAAAAGATATATAACTGGAACACTTTTAAACAATATGAAAACAGTCTAAATATTAATCCTAAGAACAAATGTTACACTAAAAATCAGGAAATAGAATTTATCACTATCAAATGAATAAGTGCTATGACTTAACAATTATAAATCTATATAAACTCTCTTGAAAAGCAAGTAATAATTAATACTGACAATTAAATATTTAAAGAAGTATTAGAAATTAAAACTGCAAATCCTAATAAAAATTAGCAGTATTAAAATTTTCAAAAACAAGACTCATTTAACCTGTAAAAAAAACTAAACAAATTTTTACCATAACTTAATGTGAAATAGTTAAATATTCAAAAAAACAACAAAGTTTAATCAATGGGATAAATCCCAAAATTACTCATTATGATTAATGATTAGATTCAACAAATTCTCAATAACCTGACCTTAATATAAACAATGCAGTACTGTTATTTAAAATGAAATTATTCAACAAGAGAACTTTATCTTTAAATTAAAAATTAAAATTATTCAGTTAATAATTGCTGGGCGATTTGTGCTCAACCAATATGACATTCTTATAAACCTTTAGTAACATTGATCATCAATTCCAAATACTAAAATCAATTTTGTTGTAAAATATAAACAAACCTTAAATAAAAATTAATTCAGATTGCACAGCAATTTAGCACAAAGTTGTATGTAATAAATGAAAACCTACTTTTTACATAAAGCATTACATTACTGATTACTCTTAAAAAAAAAAGAGATAGAAAAAAACATGTAGGTAGCTAAAAAATTTAGGTCAAAAATCTTCAATCATTTAAAGATTAACACAACAAAATGCCTGGAATTAATTTCTTAAAGCACAATACAATTACTGTTGTTGATTATATTATTAAATAAAATTAGAATTATATATATAAATTATAATTAAACTTTAAATCATTTTTTTTTTTTTTTTAGAAAAAAAATAAAAATTTTGATAAACAAGTACCACAGCAACCCAAAAAAAATTTCCGACTGGTCATCGACACCAATTGTTAAGTTATGAGGGTCTGCTGGGTATCAAAAATTTAAGAAGGTCAATTAATTTAAAATCAATTTTCACTAAAAAAGAAGAAGGCACATGATATCTTGTAGCGGAAGTACATCTTGGAGAGGCGCCGCAATATCCCATCAAAAGAAAAGAACATAAAAAATCATACCTTCCTATCAACCCATTTGATGAAATGAGACATCTAAAAATTAACGGCTCAGCTGCAAAAAGTTCAAAGAAAACACAAGGAAAAGTCCAGAGTTCAGATATTGTAGTTTTATTTTTATGGATCACTTCATTTCACGAACATCGTTGTTGCAGCAGAATTACCAACATGTCCAGTTAGGGGTCACAAGGTACATTTTATCAATGGCAGATAAGATTTATCCTCTCTTTCATCTCATAGTAGTGGCGTCAGTGGCGGTGGTGGCAGTCGACAAAAAAATATGTCGCTTACTGGAAAAGGCAATCCAACAGAAATTTAAGATGGTAACAGATTTGCGTTCTTGTTGAAACAAAAAAACTGCATCCTTGAAGAGTCGGCGGACAGGTACTACGCCATTACGAAAGGGTTAAAGTTCCGTGCCTCAAACAGAGAGACAACGGAGCAAAATAAACGCTCACTACGCGAGCGAGGAAGAACAGCCCTCCATGCAATTTTTCAAAAAAAAAACTCCGTCTCTTGAAGAGAGGAGGGGGTGAAAATGAAAAATCCCTGTTAAGGGATCGTAGATTTTGAATGCTAACAAATTTCGAATGCTACTCGCTCCCAAAACTGGGCGGTATTTATATAAACAGCCAGAAAAGAAAGTTAAACTCCCTAAAAAATGACTTGAAGTGAAAAAATTAACAGTGAAAAATTAAATTACAATTATTCGCAAACGGTGACTGCAGTTACCCGTTCTCCATGTGTTCACATCAAAGGGTGCCGAAGGTCACAGGCGTAAAGGTCAACAGACAGTGAGGCGTCACAGGAGAGGGGTCAGGGTTCGGTCTAATTTTTAGGTCACGATCCCAACAGAAAAATTAAGATTACGTGACGCAATGTCACAATCTTATAGAATGATTTCAGAATTTCTGGTATTAAAACTAGAAAAAAGTTTTTAACTCTTTAAATTTTGCATTGGTAAAAATGAGATCATTACTAAAACCTTCAAGCCAGCCTTTCAAATTTTGCTAACAGTTTCACTATCTAAAATCTTCGAAAACATGTGCTGCTAAAAGTATGGAAGTTAAAAGTGGAAGTGTTTCCGTAATTTCGTCCACACTCTTAATATTTTAAATTTTTCAGCACATTTTTTATTTATTTTGCCATGGAAGATTTTTAAAATAACGTTATTTCATAAGATTTAATCTAGTTCTCAAAGACATTTGTATTGAAGAAAATGTATTAGTATTGTTTATAATAATGGTACATTGTCCGAAAAATGTATGTATGTGGGTTTAAAGAAGTGGTTTATTTATAGAGATTATTTATAGAGGTAGTTTATTATATGTGGGTTTATTTATAGAGAGGACTACAATCCACTATCAGCTGAAGAAAAGGTAAAAACTTAAACGAAATATTTTTAGCTTTTATGAGAAGTCCGAAATTTTTTTCTGGGTAATAATAATGCCTGTTAAAAGAAATTCTCTAGTGCGAAAACTTTTATTAAAATTTTTTAAATATCCATAGATTTTTTTCACAATATTTTCTACGAATAAATTTATTCAGACGAAAAATGCTCTCCATCGAATATGAAAAGTTAACATAACTATGAAAAGAAACGTAAAAAATGTGTAAAAGAAAATAGAAAATGGAATGGAGAATAACTTTAGATCTATCTATCGAATTTTTACGCCCTCTATTCAAGGAATAGATCCTAAATATTCCAATCAGTTAGTGAATACGACATTTTAAATCACGAAATCGGGCACAAAAAAGTACTTTTCCAAAGAAACGTACTTTTTTTCTACCTTCATAAGAAGGGAAAAAAGCTGCAATTTGAAAATTGTAGCCAAATAATTTATTCGGGTGAACGGTTGAAAATTGTTACACCCATGTAAAACTCACTTTTTGCGTATTTCGCCATTTGAAACTATTTAAATATAAGAAAATGTGCTTGCACACAATTATAAAATTTATATATAACTATTATGCTTTATAAAGAACTTTTGTTAGCCTCGTTTAATATGTTTCGTTAGTTTAATAAAGATCGGAAATATTTTAAAGTACACAAATTGTGTTACTTTAATCTAAAGTATGTGATTTCAAGTAACAAAATCTAAAAGTTAAACGAAAACAAGAAAAAAAACGTTTAAATTTTTTTTTTTTTAATTTTACTTATAAATAATATATGCGATTGAATTGTCCTCTGCAATAAAATATTTAAGGAAAAGAAAAAGGAACTTGAAATCCTATTTTGGATTATTGTAAAATTCGTGCCAGATCGAAATTACATCGAAATAAGAGAGTTATTTGTCAATCGTTGCTATATATATTGAAGAGCCAGAAAAGCTGATAAAAGAGGGCGTATACATATTACAGCTGCATACAACCAATCAGAGTACAAGGCACTATAAGACAGCAGTTGTGTGGCAAAGTCATTTGATTGGTTTTTCATGCTACAATGGCAAATTCAAATTATCAGGATTTAACTAAGTTTAAATGTAGTATTGCATAGTCGAATTTCAAGTGATAGGACATTAGGGTGGGTCTAAAAAAGAACAAGTTTTTATTTTTTTTTTAAAGTACGGAAAAGAAATCTTTTATAAAAAGAAGGAAATTGATTTAAAAAGTTTTAAAACCGGTTAATATCTTTCGGTCGCGTATTGCATTCGAAATTTATTAAAAGATGTTAAAAGTGAAAATCTTTTTTAATTTTTTTTAACCCCTTTGAAACAAAATTTTTATTATACATACTGTTCATATTATTTTCATTATTTTGTATTAATTTAGGTCAAAATAAGTCAGAAAAATAGTAACTATAATAACATGTTAATAATTTATGGTTATGAAATTCAACATACCACACCGATGACTTTTTCTGCCTTAGAGGTAAAATCTTCCAAACAATAATTTTTCAAATTTGTAGTTATTTAGAACTAAGAAAATCAGTAATTCATCATTGAAATTTCTTTGCATTTACAAAATCAGTTGTTGATACATTTTTGAAAAACAAATTTTGACCTTTTTTATTTTAGTGCAAATCTAATCCCGCTAATAAAACAGATTTTTATAGTAATTATTAGACTGTTTTTTTATAATTAAAAAATAACAAAATATATTTTTGCTTGTATAATTAGAGCGTCAGAAATAAAAATATATAAAAGGGGCATCTGTTGTCTCATCTGCGTTAAAGGGGGAAATCCACTTAGAATCGTATAATCGATAGTTTCTTATGCCTAATTTACGGCTTAAAAAATAGGAAATATGGTAAAATATCATTATTATTTTAATGCATTTCTCAAAGAGCTTTAAAAAAAGGAATTATATCAATTTTTTCAAATTTCTCGCCATTTTCCATCGGGGTTAATCGGCCGCCTAAGCGATGCATTTAATTTTAATTTCCTTAAAGAGGGCTTCTGTGGGCTTGAAAAAATGAAGAGTTTTGAGAAATGTTTCACAAGGCTTTTGAAAATTTTATTATTTTTTTTTTTATTATTATTATTCTTTTCACTTTGATTGTTGCTCGATAGTTGTAACATAAGAAGAGATTTCCACGAACTTAGAAAAAAAAAATTTGGAGTAAGAACTAATTAAAACATTTTAATTCCTCCAACTTTTTCTACTATGTTCCACGTTCTTTATGTCCCTGCCTGCAAATTGTTGTAAAGTGTTTTTATAAAATGATAACAATAACCTGTATCGTATGTGTAGACAATTTCAATCAACTGCATTAAATCCTTAGTAGTAGTACATATGTCGCTTTCAAGGCTGTAATTAATATTACTTTAATCCTTCTGAAAATTTTAGAAAAAAAAATAATTACTTTCATCAGGAAATGATACTCAGTACATGCGTATTTTAAACATAAAAACAAAGAAACATTTTACTGGTGGCTGAAATCATTTTCAAATATCATTATATATTTGATGATTTACTTCAAATTTTTAATCCAGTAATTGATTGAAATATTTTTTATTTATTTCATTTTATTTATTTATTATTATTTATTAATAATTTCATTTTTATTTATTTTACTTACATGGAAAGTTTACTGATGATTTACTTCAAATTTTTAATCCAGTAATTGATTGAAATATTTTTTATTTATTTCATCTTATTTATTTATTATTATTTATTAATAATTTCATTTTTATTTATTTTACCTACATGGAAAGTTTACTGATGGTTAAAATTGCAAATCATAGGAAATGCATTCTAAAACGTGGTGTACTTCACCTATAAAAGAAAATTAATTAGACACTCCGTAAAATCTGAAATGAATTTTGATGCTGCCGATTATATTAAAATAATTTTCAGGGGTAATTTTCTGTTCTAATCTCACCCTGGGCTACTGAAAACATATGAGGATGATATTGATATTTAAGGCAATTATGTTTACTTATTGTAATAATATTGATAATAACATTTATTACTTAAAAATAATGTACATCAAAATGTTTACAAAATACGAGAAATGTGTCAAACCTGTTTCGGAAGCCGCAAAACAGAAATAATTCCTCTTTTAAATACAACTGGCTTCCGCTTGAATAATTCACTCTCTAGATCACAATTGTACGAATTACTATGAACTATGATTAACAGTTATTAGTTGAATAATTTATTAGTTGCGACACTGTAGAGATAGATGCTTTGTTGTACAAGCATTTTATACATGGTTCTAATTTTCTGGTGTCCTAACTTCCTTGAAAAATTGGCACGTTTGCTATTTGTTTCAATTGAAATTTAGTACTTTTCTTGAAAACGACATGAGGTTTAAAAAAAAAAAAAAAAAAAAAAAAAAAAAAAACGTGTTTTGAAAAGTTTTTTTTTGTTGAAATTTTTTCTTGTCCCAGTTACGGGAAACTCAAAACTATGTCCTTTTTTATTCATTACATAACAGCTGATAAACCACGACAGTATAGAGCAGAAAACTTGAAAAAAAGAGGGTTTTTGCGCTTTTCAAACACAACCCACGACTAACATGCATTGAAAAGAAATTATGAATTTTTAAAATTTTCCCTTTTTGAAACTATGAAATAAACATAAGAAACTATAGCAATTTTCAGTGCTATTTAAAAATTTTAGGAAAAATTTTTAATTTTGTCAGTTTTTAAAAACTTTAAAAGCGATGCGCGACTAGACGAAATAAACCAATTTTAAAAAATTTATTTCAATTTTCTTCTTTGTACATTAGGCATCTTTTCCACACTGTATCATTTTGGAAAATAAAACTTAAGCCATCATTTATATGTGATTTCGGACCTGAAGGTCCATTTGTGTACTATTGTTGACCTCGACTCTCCGACAGCAACAGGTGACAAAATATACATAATCTTTTATATTAAATGTGCATTAAGCATTTATATTAAATCACTCTTTTATTACATTTATATTAAATATGCCATTTACAGAAGAATAATGCGACATCCTATCCAGTGACTGAAGAAGCTATTTTTGCCTTTCATTGGCCGTATTAAATTCCTTGGCATCTATTCACGATCGCGACGAACTATAGGGGGATTTGTTGTATGTGACCCTGCGATTTCTATATGAACAGTCATTCAGTTACTCTGGAGACGTCTTTTATGTAGCCTCATAATTTTATATCATTTAATTTTGTAAAAAAAGTTTTTTGACAATTTTTATCAAAAAATTTTAAAATTCAATAAAAATCATTATTTAGAAACTAAAAAACGTAAAATAAAGAACGCTTACGAAACAAACAAACAAACAAACAAAAAAACAATTCTAAAAATTTCTCACATTAAAATAAAAAACTCTTATGTTTTTGTTTTTTTTAAAATTCATAATCGGACGTAGAAAACCGTTCTATAGAAAATTATCATCAAATAAGAAAACAAATTATTTGCAAGTAAAATTGTTTATTTTATAAATTATTACACTTAGCTACTTTTTAAATCCAGAGAATTCCAAAATGATATGTTCTTCATTTGAAAACTTTATTCTCAAATAATATATAAACAAATTATCCCTTCTTTACTTTATTATGGCATGCCACACGATAAAATTTTATAATTGCATAACTTAAATTTTATAACTTAAAAACAGAATAGCTGAATTCTTATTGAATTTTTGGTACTTACGTACTAACGCCACCGCAGCAGAAGTTGCTCTAATGCGTCAATAAAGAGCAATCCTGTTGTTCGCACACAGTTATCTTTTGGATTCCTTGTTGTCGGCTGATTTTTGACGTGATTTTTTAGTGCTACGAAAATGCGTCTTTGAAATTTTCCAAAAACAGAACAAGATGCAATTTTATTTTTTCAAGAGCGAAATATTTTACCAAAAGAGCGAAAATGTACCAATTCCCATGACATGAAGCTTTTTCTTGGTAAACGTACGTTTTGGAAATGTTATTTCATTTGGAATCTTATTTATTAGAGTTCATTTGGCGACATCATGCGAAAGAAAATAGAGATTGTTTTGAATCTATGTTAAACTCTATATCGGCTCATTTTCCACCGAAATCCGATTGACTACTTTGATTTTAAATAAAGTGTTTTATTTAATGATTTGTCGCAAACATTTTAGGTGTAGATTGGCGGCAGGGGCGGACTAAGGCCTAGGCAACTTAGGCACGTGCCGAGGACCCGTAATTTTTGGGGCCCGAAAATTAGGTTTTTAATTTTTATAATTAAATTTTATTTAACAGAAAAACGTGATATTCATAATTATTGCTGAAACGTATTCAAATTATGCCGAACTTTGATTGATAAAGACGACAAGGGTGGACGAAAGATTTACTACTCACTATAGTGAACGAAATAAAGGAAGCCTAATTTTACTCTCTAATTCTTTATTCAACACCTGATATATCACACGTAGATCAGCTGACCGTTATTATTCGCTATATGTTCTTCCAAGTGGTATAAAAGAAAGATTTTTGGGATTTCTACCTATACTTCCTTATACTGGTAAAAACTTGGAGAAAGTTTTTTAAGAATTTTTCAATGATATAGCTTTAGACATCACTAACTGTCGGGGACAGAGTTACGATAATGCGTTTAATATGTCAGGGACTCAAATCTAGAAAAAAGGAACATATTTTTCTGCCTATTTTATACCATGCGCAAATCATTCATTAAATTTAATTGGAAACGCTGCTGCCGAAAGTTGGAAGCATGGAAATCGCATTCGCATCGTTGCATTGCTTTTTTCCTTGGCCAAAGAATAAGTGAGAAGGCCTTTCCATTTCCCTTCTAACCTTCAGTAAGAGTTCGTCCCGAATAGGGACGAAAAATATAGCACCTCCAAAACCCGTTCCACTGTCTCCCCTACATTTTTGGTGGGGGGTGCGTGTACTTCCTGGGGTGTTAAGTAATCTGAAACTAATCGACTAACCACTGTCACAGAAAAGGGGGAATTGCAACCTGCGGGGGTCAACTAGCTTTCAAAAGATATCAGAAGAGACTCACTCTACATAATGCTTTTTCTCCTACTAAGAAAATAATTTTTTTAAACTCTAAAACGGCTTTACTTATTTTCAAAATGGTTTTATCATTTTATTTAACATGCACTTTTTCTAATTATATCTTGAATTATTTATTATTTTGATTTGATTATTTAGAGAACTAATAATAACCAGAGTATTTAAATTTATAAAATTTTACTATGTAGTCGTATGAAAGTAATTCATATAAAGTAACTACATTAAAAATATATTTATATTTTCTTTATAAATCAAATAAAGTTTGTTAATTTTTTTTAAATTCATTTGCTACTTTGTAAAACTTTTTGTGTTAAAGTAAAACCTTGAGTTCAAGATTTTATATTTTTATTACTTTTCTAATTTGCTTCTTTCAATTACAATTCAAATACATATATTTTTCCCAACCTTTTTTTTTTTTTTAATTTTCATTAATTTTTTTCAATTTTTTTAAAGATTGTACCATCATTTCTGTCGTAAAAATAAATTATACTTATAGATTTTATAGATTTCGACTAATAAGCTGAAGTGGCAGTTTAAATTTATTTTTCTAATAGATCATTTCGATGGATCATTAAAAACAACAAACTAAAACAATTCTATGCTGTTTTACATTTTAATATATAGATTTGTGAATACCGAAATTTTTGAAAGAAAAGGCATTTATTAATTTTCATTAAAACTTTCATCATAACTGATTGAGACAAGTTTACTTTACAAAATTTTATCACTAACCCTGGGACGTTTTCGTGTTTTTCCTCTCCATGTAATGCTAATGCGGATTTTAACTAACTATAACTACACTAATTAAAGTTTACAGTGCAGAAATTTCTACTCAGAAAACTCTTCTCCATGAATGGCAAAAGAGGGTCAGGGAAGAGAAATTAAAATAACACATTGATTACATACTTTTTTCTATTAATATAAAAGAGCGAAAAATTGTGAATAAAAATTACATTACACACTTTTAATATGAATTCGAAAAATTTCTCGTTATTAAATACATAAGATATTGCATAATTACTAGTTTTAATATATATTTTTAGAATATTGCTAAAAAAAAGTTTTAAAAAGTGTATTAATTAGGAATTATAGATTAATGTTAAAGCAATAAAAAAAGACTAATAGTTTCAAAATCTAGTGAATCAACTAAGGAATCAGGTCTGAAAACACAAAACCAGTTTGACTGCCTGAAGTAACAAAGAGAAGCTTAACTCTAAGTATTACAACTAATTTTTATTTTTTAGTTTATCGTGATGAAATTTCGTGGTGTTTATAATAATCACATTTCTCATTCTTTCTATTTCATCTGACAACCAAGCTGGTTTCAATATTTTCAGTGTTGCGTTCCTAAGCAGCGGTTCATTATAGTATTTGATACCGTTTGTATTTTTCTCTCGTGAATATTAATTATGTCCACTAATGTTCTTTTACTTCCTTTTTTTTAAGAATTTTACAATACATGCGTATATTTTCATGTTTTTCTTCATTTACTGATTTGAATAAAATTTTCATAATACTTAGTGTTCTTGTGTATGTACATTAAAGCCCTAAACACAGGGCTAAGTGCTTGTTCACGTTTGATTGATGTGTGCTCTTGTGTACTAGCTATTTTTTTTCCTTACCGAGTAAAAACAAACTATCCCAGCTATTGGAGTAATTAAAACTATTTATGGAATGGAAAAATTGCAACCTTTTAAATTTTTATAATGTAAATGTTTTTTCAAACCTACAAATGAATGTACGATATATATATATATATTTTAAAAAGGAAAACTGCAGTTTTGTGATGCTTTATAGTATATTGGAAGATCTTTACGTCATTGTCTCGATTTTAAATAATCGCACTTTATTCAGAAGCTAATTTTTTTAATTCTGAAACATCTTTAAAAAACAAGGAAAAAAGTTTTAAAAAAAAGGAGGAATAATGTATTTAAAAAATAAATTCCACTCTCAAAATGAATAATAAATTACAAGCTTATAAAAGCTCCCCATATCAGTTCTTCAAAAGGACAGAGAGAGAAAAAGATTTGCAAAAAGATTTGAACAGAGTAAAAGCATTTGGGAGGGAGGGAACAAGACCACCAACGGTCTCTTGGAGAATGAACTTGAGGGTGGAAGTTGTTTTCCTCCCTTACTCTAAGGTAGAAAGTGACTTGAGTTTCAAAGGCAATATTAAAAAAAGTAGTAAAGATAAAAAAAAAATTGACCTACATTTTCGTGGATAGGAAAGATTGAAAAAATCATTAGTATTTTTTTTTTTTTTTTTTGAATTGATCACTCCGATTCTTAAACAAGAAAAATCGATTCAAAGTATGACAAGCCCGTCATAGACTTTACTTGTTAAAAGCAGAATTGAGGAGTCTGCTTGGTTCAACACTTTTCTCCCGGCAACCACGATTGGGGACCCGACTTTCTGATCATATTAGCTCGCCCCGTGCTCTTTGTTCGCCAAGCTTTTTTCAATATCGTTCAGGAATTGTACGTATTTTTTTCAAGTTCTACACATAGGTGGAATGCATTCCAAAAATTTTGTAAGAGCAAACACTTGAGTATTAAACCTATTTGTGACACCAGGTGGTCTGCTCGTTCCAATGTTGTGAAATCCTTAATTGAAAATTATGAAGAAATTAAACATTGTTTACGTCATTTTTCCTCAAACAAAGATGAAAAACTATTAACAAGGTTCGAAGCTGCCGATTTACATAAAAAACTTGATACATTTGAGTATGTACTGTTACTTTCTAGATGGGAAAAGATTTTAGAGAGAATAGTTGCTTCAAACTAGATTCTTCAACAAAAAGACGAATCTTTAAATACAGCAGTTTTAATATATGTTTCATTGATAGATTTCATACAAGCTGTTAGAGATGATTTTGACAATTTAGAAAAAGAAGCAAAAAAAGTTTAAGATATTGCATATACAAATGATAAAAAACGACAGAAAATACGAAAACTATTTCATGATGAAATTCCAGAACATGAAATATGATTCAGTGGCAAAGAACATTTTAAAGTTAATATTTTTTTTGTTGTATGCGATTCTTTAATTAGCAACATTAAAAAAAGATCTGAGGGATATGGAACTATTAACAATAAATTCAAAGCAATTTTTCATGATAGTAATGTTTGTGACTCTTCATTAGAGGAATTAAAATTTTATGAACAAGATTTAAACCTAGCAGAACTGAAAAATGAAGTATTACAATTTAAGATTTTTATCAGTAAGTAAAATATTTTTTCGCCTCTATCCATGTGGTTATTTATTCAGGAAAATAATATTATTGCAACATAGCCTAATTTAAACATAATTCTGAGAATTTATTCAACCCTTTAAAAAAAAATTTATGATCCACATTAGGCCAACAAAAACTAAATAGTTTATCATGCCTTTATATAGAAAAAGAGTTATTAAATAACTCTATTTATTATGACGAACTAATTGACGAGTTTGCAGAATTAAAAGTGAGAAAAAGGCAATATAACTAATCAATCTGGGTATATTTGTTTAAGTATTATTGTTTGTTTTAATAAATTATGTTTATGTTTGTTTGTTTTAATAAATTATGTTTATGTTTGTTTGTTTTAATAAATCATGTTTATTTAATTTTTGTGCATGTTTATTATTGTTTTCCTTTTTTTCTAAGAATCCGATAATTAAATAGAACTACACACTGTATATGCTTTAAAACCAAACTACCAAACGCAAAGTATGAGTCATGGCTGAAAAATAAGCCCGGGATTATAATGTTGCCTAGGGCCCGCTTTAGCCTTAGTCCGCCACTGATTGGCGGCACTTAAAAACCGCCAAATCTGTAGCTGCGATGGCGTTAGTACGTAAGTACCGAATTCTTATTCCATACTTTTCTGAATCATATTACTTTAAACATTAGAATATGCAAGAAGTATACATAAACACATAATGTTATGCCATAAATTTTTCAAAAAATGTATTTTGACAACAATTTTTATCAAAAAATTTATTCTTATAATTCTTATTCAGACGTAAAAAACAATTCAGTAGAGAACTATTATCATCAAATAAGAAAAGAAAAATATTTACAAGAAAAATTTTTATTATAAAAATCGTAACACTTACCCCATTTATAAATCCAGAGAATTCCAAATGAAATGTTCTTCGTTTGAAAATTTTATTTTAAAATACGTAATATAGACATAGATTATTCCTGCATTACTTTTAGATAATATACCACAAAGCAAAATTTTATAATTTTAAGATCTGAAAATGAATTTTAATATGTAGCTTAAAAACAGAATAGCTGAATTCTAGTTGAAATTATTATTTCAAAACTAAAAAATACTTGTCAAGAAAAACGATAAAAATTTATTAATAATCAGCACAAATGATACTATTTCAGGTAATTCGGGTGATTCTTTATTGTTGTTTTCCGAATTATATAGATACAGAAATATATACTATTCTTTAAGGAAGAAGAATATTCTATAACTATTACAGTTCTGAATTCATATTTATTCATTGGAATGAAGAAAGCAATGTTGACTTCACTTTAAATTTGTAGTGAATTGAAGACGGAAAAAATGCATTTTACCGTAATTCACACATCTATAACAGTATGCAATCCCGAAATTGGAAGTTAACAGTTGCAAGTTTGTTGATAATTATTGAGGAATATTTCTTCAAATGTTTGGCGTGTTCTGTTTCTGAAAGATTTAGCAATATTCTGGAGAATTTTTTCAAGTTTTTCGGCCTTTCCTTTAGGGAAATTTTGCTTCTTATTTGGTACAAAGAAAATGGCGTCCTACTCTGCCAGTGATTCTGATTGAACTAAATTAAAAAACTTAATAAATAAATGTCTGATATTTTCAGGCTCCCGCTAGAGGGCGTACTAGAGCGCTGCGATCGCGAATTGAACAGCAACCGGGGGGCAGAGGGAGCGTTAGCCTTCCATTTTATAGATTATGAGACGCAGCCCCTTCTAAGTTTACAAATTTTCACCTAACATTTGTGTAATGAAAATTACAATTTAAAAAAATAGATAATTTTTTTGTGTCTAAATTTATAAAATAAATAAATAAACGTCTTTTTATTTCGAGCTAGTTTTAACATTTTCTTGGTGAAAACAGTTACCAAATCATCTCTTATTCATCCCTCCCCCCCCCCCCAAAGAAATATACGTCCCTACAGGGACGTATATTATAGTATATATCTTGGCGAACAAAGAGAATATGATCAGAAGGTCGGGTCCCCAATCGTGGTTGCCGGGAGAAAAGTGTTGAACCAAGCAGACTCCTCAATTCTGCTTTTAACATGTAAAGTCTATGGCGAGCTTGTCATACTTTGAATCGATTTTTCTTGTTTAAGAATCGGAGTGATCAATTAAAAAAAAATACTAATAATTTTTTCAATCTTTCCTATCCACGAAAATGTAGGTCAATTTTTTTTATCTTTATTACTTTTTGTAATATTGCCTTTGAAACTCAAGTCACTTTCTACCTTTGAGTAAGGGAGGAAGGCAACTTCCACCCCCAAGTTCATTCTCCAAGAAACCGTAGTTCCCTCCCTCCCAAATGCTTTTACTCTGTTCAAATCTTTTTGCAAATCTTTTTCTCTCTCTGTCCTTTTGAAGAACTGATATGGGGAGCTTTTATAAGCTTGTAATTTATTATGTAAATTATATTCGCTGATGATTCGTTCATTCTACATGCATTTTATTTATTTAGTAGTAATAATTTTTCTTGCTTTTATTCATTTTGAGAGCGGAATTTATTTTTTAAATACATTATTCCCGCTATTTTTAAACTTTTTCCCTTTTTTTTTAAAGATGTTTCAGAATTAAAAAATTTAGCTTCTGAATAAAGTGCGATTAATTAAAATCGAGACAATGACGTAAAGATCTTCCAATATACTATAAAGCATCACAAAACTGCAGTTTTCCTTTTTAAAAAAAATATATATATATCGTACACTCATTTGTAGGTTTAAAAAAACATTTACATTATAAAAATTTAAAAGGTTGCAATTTTTCCATTCCATAAATAGTTTTAATTACTCCAATAGCTGGGATAATTTGTTTTTCCACGTTAAGGAAAAAAAATAGCTAGTACACAAGAGCACACATCAATCAAACGTGAACAAGCACTTAGCCCTGTGTTTAGGGCTTTAATGTACATACACAAGAACACTAAGTATTATGAAAATTTTATTCAAATCAGTAAATGAAGAAAAACATGAAAATATACGCATGTATTGTAAAATTCTTAAAAAAAAGGAAGTAAAAGAACATTAGTGGACATAATTAATATTCACGAGAGAAAAATACAAACGGTATCAAAATATAATGAACCGCTGCTTAGGAACGCAACACTGAAAATATTGAAACCAGCTTGGTTGTCAGATGAAATAGAAAGAATGAGAAATGTGATTATTATAAACACCACGAAATTTCATCACGATAAACTAAAAAATAAAAATTAGTTGTAATACTTAGAGTTAAGCTTCTCTTTGTTACTTCAGGCAGTCAAACTGGTTTTGATGTTTTCAGACCTGATTCCTTAGTTGATTCACTAGATTTTGAAACTATTAGTCTTTTTTTATTGCTTTAACATTAATCTGTAATTCCTAATTAATACACTTTTTAAAACTTTTTTTAGCAATATTCTAAAAATATATATTAAAACTAGTAATTATGCAATATCTTATGTATTTAATAACGAGAAATTTTTCGTATTTATATTAAAAGTGTGTAATGTAATTTTTATTCACAATTTTTCGCTCTTTTATATTGATAGAACAAAGTATGTAATCAATGTGTTATTTTAATTTCTCTTCCCTGACCCTCTGACCGAAATGATCTATTAGAAAAATAAATTTAAACTGCCACTTCAGCTTATTAGTCGAAAATGTTATTAATTATTTTTACGACAGAAATGATGGTGCAATCTTTAAAAAAATTGAAAAAAATTAATGAAAATTAAAAAAAAAAAAAAAAAAAAAGGTTGTTAAAAATATATGTATTTGAATTTTAATTGAAAGAAGCAAATTAAAAAAGTAATAAAAAAATAAAATTTTGAACTCAAGGTTTTACTTTAACATAAAAAGTTTTACAAATTAACAAATCAATTTCAAAAAAAATTAACAAACTTTACTTGATTTATAGAGAAAATATAAATATATTTTTAATGTAGTTACTTTATATGAATTACTTTCATATGACTACATAGTAAAATTTTATAAATTTAAATACTCTGGTTATTATTAGTTCTCTAAATTATCAAATCAAAATAATAAATAATTCAAGATATAATTAGAAAAAGTGCATGTTAAATAAAATGATAAAACCATTTTGAAAATAAATAATGCCGTGTTAGAGTTTAAAAAAAATATTTTCTTAGATGGAGAAAAAGCATAATTTAGAGTGAGTCTCTTCTGATATCTTTTGAAAGCTAATTGACCCCCGCAGGTTGCAATTCCCCCTTTTCTGTGACAGTGGTTAGTCGATTAGTTTCAGATTACTTAACACCCCAGGAAGTACGCGCACCCCCACCAAAAATGTAGGGGAGACAGTGGACCGGGTTTTGGAGGTGCTATATTTTTCGACCCTATTCGGGACGAACTCTTACTGAAGGTTAGAATGGAAATGGAAAGGCCTTCTCACTTATTCTTTGGCCAAGATATATATTATAGGACGTAATATATCAGAATATATTACTGACCGATGGAAAGATTCTTTCCTTTAAATGTCACAGCAAACCGAATGTTGAATAAAAAAATAAAAAAAAATAAAAACAGTGAAACTGATTACAAAAAAATGCCATTAAATTAGAGAGGAATAATTTATTTATTTTTTAATTTTAAAACAATTTGAATTGTGAAGTTAAAATTACAAATTCGAATTCTTGATTGCCATTTTGTAAGGTTCAGATAATTCGTACCCTGTTAATTCTAACATATATACAGGGCGGAAATGATCTTTCCCCCCCCCCCGGTTATGAAAGGCTTCTACGGTCAATGTCAATGATCATATCTGGATGCATTGCATAACATTCTGTTCAGAAGAGATTTCCTCTAGCTCACTCTTTTACGGATTTGTGGACTGCCCTGCAGGGCTATAGTGGTGTGAATAGACTCAAGCATGCACTTTGTGCTCCCTCGTGCTGTTTCATTTCCGTTAACTTGCGATGGCTATTGATGATATTAATTCGGTACACCTGTTTTTTGCTACTCTGTATGTGTCTAATGAAAATGATAGTCGCATCTAAGTCGCAAAATTATTCGTATTCTTTCTTTCCACAATGGATGGTGTGCTCCACACTAGGCAGAGCTGCAAGCTCTATACCGCCTATACTTCCGGTTTACTGTTTCCGGTGTATTTTAAAGCCATTTGACTCACAACGTGATCATTGTGTTTTGAGATTCTCGCAAACGTGGTATAACTTATAAACTTAATCTTGTACTTATAAACTAAACTTAATCTCGAACAATATGCTAACACTAACGTAAGACAAGGGCTAACAGTAGTAAACAAATGGAAAGAGTTCAAATCAGAACTGCCAAAAAAGCGAGTAATTTAAAATCTAGCAACCATGTCACCTTTTTTAACAATATATCTATAAATAACTAAAACAAATTTTCACTTCAAACTCGCTAGAATTACATAATAACATCAATATCTTATGAAATACGGCAGATTTGAGCTCAGAAATTATCTGATTTATTTCTTTTATTGAAAACAAAATCATCTGTTTGAAAATATCGACTCGCAGAACAAGCTGTAGTAAGCAGTTGTAAACTTTCTAACCGGAACTAGAGCAGTTATGGAGCTAGAGATTGTTATTGTTTACATTTATATTGAAAACACCATCCATATGGATGGTGTATTCGACACTAGGGCGCGCTGCAAGCTGTATGGCGCTTATACTTCCGGGTTACTGTTTCCGGTGTATTTTAAAGCCATTTGGTTCACAATGTGTTTTAAGATTCCTGTTAACGTGGTATTTGAATACTTATTACTAAACTTAATCTTGCTCTTTGAACAATATGCTAACACTAATGCAAGATGGTGCACAGCTTGCAACACGAACAAACGGTAATAAACAAATGGAAAAAGTCTAAATCAAGACTGCCAAAAAAGCAAGTTATTCAAAATCTAGCAACCATGTCACCTTTTTTAACATTATATCTCTAAATAACTAAAACACATTTTCACTTCAAACTCACCAGAATTATATAATAACTTTAATATCTTATGAAATACGGCAGATTTGAGCTCGGAAATTATCTAATTTATTTCTTTTATTGAAAACAAAATTATCCGTTTGAAAATATCGCCTCGCAGAATAACATGTAATAAGCAGCTGCAAACTTTCTAACCGGAACTAGAGCAGTCATACAGCTCGAGATTGTTATTGTTTACATTTCTACTGAAAACACCATCCATATCTCACTGATTAAATTATATTTTAAAATTTCCGCAATATTCTAATTATTTATTAATTTCCACAATTATTTTAAGACATTAAGATTAGAGCAAACAAAATTGCTTTTTCGAACTCTTTTTGAAAAGCGCCATCTATAAACCTACTTTTTTGCGAACTGTATAGATTAAAAAAATTACGGCTAGCAAAAGCAATTTGAAAAAGAAATAGACAATCTAAACCGTTCCGATGATACTGTCGTCGTGAGTTTCATAGATAGGAGGAACCCGCAAGAGGAAGTGAAGGTCCTATCTTTCCGGTGGCAACGAAAAATGGGTTACCTTTTTCAAGGTGGGTTGACACGATCAAAGTACTTTGATCAAAGTAGGCGCGCGCATTCACCAGTAGGGAAATGTGACCATGTAAAATAAATTGTTTTTGTTTACAGGGAATAAATTTTGAAGCATGTTTCAAGAAATCTAGAGCTAGACCTTCTTATACGATCTGGAAACTAATCTATATTGTCAGGTAAGTGAGAATTTCTGCGTTTATAATCAACTATATATGCTTTTAAAATAATTTTATGTTTATTAATTTAAATAATACTTAGACTAATTTATAACATCTATATATATAAAAGAAAGTCGTGTTAGTTACTTCACTTATAACTCAAGAACGGCTGAACCGATTTAGCTGAAAATTGGCAGGGAGGTAGTTTAGAGCCAGGAGAAGGACATAGGATACTTTTTATCCCGTTCGACATCATTCCCGTGTGACTTGACATGTAACGTCAGTCACTATAAAACGTGGTATTAAATATCTATTATTACCATTAATCTATTATTACTATTAAATATCTACCATTAAATATCTATTATTAATATATAACTCAGAAGTTTAAGTTTCTGACTTGAGAAAACAAAAGCTAATTATAAGTAAATATATTTTCGACTATATAAGGTCATTATTATGAAACAAATGTTTACATGTTTATTTAGTACGATTTATTAGATTTTTTAGGTGATTACATTGAAGTAGTAAACAAAAATAAAATTCTCGCGCTATGATAAATAATTTCTAAAATAAATATTCTCTGCTTAAGTTAACGAACGTATTCATTTATATATGTAATTCTCACGCGAATTAAATACTTGTATTGCTCTTTAAGTAAATAAGACTTAACTGTGCACTTAAACAGTACCACTTTGTTTTGCATTTCGCTTATAAAGTTATTTACATACATTTTTTATGCAGCTTTCATACATCCTTAAAGTAACGAAATAATTCATTTCGTTTAAATGCTCTTTGTATTGTTTGAAATGTCGTTTTACATATATATATAAGTAAATTCAAATTCAGCTTCATCGCCAAAATAGAAATTCTCGAAAGATGAAATAAGATGAGATAGAAATTATCTAGGTTAGTGTATTAGAATATTAAAAAAGACTAAAAAAGCGAAATACTGTGCAAGAACATACTAAATCTTAGTAGTAAATATTCTAAATCTTTAAATTTTAGTAGATAAAATTTTTTACATAATTGGAAATGATACATGTATAAATGAAAATTTAAAACTTTAGCTTTGTCGATTTATTGAGCACTAATATCATAGCTTCATAAATTAATACGTATAGTTCAACTATATTTTTAATTTATTTATCAATAGATGGTGTCCAAAGGGTCTATTAAAGGTACTTACGTATTAACGCAACAAGGCCAAAATTCGCATAAATTGCCAAATTTGGCGACCCTACTTACGGCAACCCTACGTTCTATACGTGGTTTTTCGTAATACCTTATCGAATTTATATGGCGCCAAGCTCAAGCTGTTAATGGCGAAGACGGTTTTCAATCAGTGCTAAAAGCAATAGCCAAAAGATTTCCGCCGAAAAAATATCCGCCGAAAGAATAACTTACTTTATCTATTGGTACCTATGTAGTATATTTGCTAATTCTGAACTCTACTCTCCCACCGAAAAAAGTGTTTATAACCCAGTTAATACTGTCTGGTTTTTATTTTGTAGATACAAGGACAGATTCATCATCGAATTGGATCATTAATAATTAATAATGCCGCGACCAAGACGATCGAATCTTTCCCGACAAAGCCGTGATGCAAGAAGAATACGAAATACTGCAAATGAAAGGACTGAAGAAGAACAAGAAATTGCACGTGAACAGCGCCGCGATAGTATGGCTCGACTTCGTGCTTCTCAATCACGAGAGCAAAGTGAAGCAGCCCGTGAAACAGCTCGGTTGGCAATGCAGAATCGTCGAGCGAACAACAGAGGTCAACAAATAGATAATTTGCGACGCAGAACAAGATATTTATCAAGTGCTGATTTGAATCGAGCAGCGTTTCAATACGATTGCAGCAATGATTACAGCTTGCATCCTAGCGTTTGCATTGGGCAAATGGACGTAGTTTGCGAGTATTGTGGTGCATTAAAGTTTTCCGGAGAAACGCCTGGATTATGCTGCCTTAATGGTAAAGTGAAATTGCCATTGTTGACTCCGCCACCTGAGCCATTGTATTCATTGCTTTGTGGCGAAACACAAGAATCACGCCACTTTCTTGCAAATACTCAAAAATACAATGGTTGTTTCCAGATGACGTCATTTGGGGCAGATATTATCGAAGAACGGGGATTTAATCCGACATTTAAGGTACTTATTTTTGTACTTATATAGAATGTAGTTAACCCTCCTGGCGTCAAGCCCGTAATATCACGGGAATGATTTCTATACTAAAAGCGGCTTGCCCGTGCATTCACGGGTTCCCTATCTGCCTCTGGAGCGGCGAACACGTCTTTTTCTGAACTAGAATATTTCCTTCCCCCTCAACCTCCTACTGCTCACTAATTGAGAGGCGTATAAGCTGTCATCGTAAATCACTCACTGTGCTAGAGTATTTCTGTTTGAATGGATGTGAATAGTTTGCGTTCTCTTTTGATGTTTGAACCCCTACTCAAACTAAAAGTTTACTTTTAATAAACAGATTATTTTTATTTTCTCCATCATTTTCCATATATTGAATTTTATTTAATATTTATTTCTTAATTTATTATACTAAATCTTTAAATATTTTAAATCGTTTTGTACTTTTAAATTTCAAATGATTTTCGAAAAAGCAATTTCATTTTAGTGTAAATTGCAGCAAATCATTTTTTCTCTAAATAATAATGTAATATTTAATAAACTAATTTATGAACTTTTAATATTACTAATTTTCTATAATATTTAACTAATTAAATTAAATTTATTAATTGTTTTTTTTAAAAAAAAAGATTTTTTTGCTTACAAAATATTTAATTTTTTTTCTTCTTGCAATTGAAGTTAACTCTAAAAACACTCTCTCCTCTTATTGTAATGTTATGGACTTTCTCGGCGTTTCTCTGAAATCCCATCACCTAAGACACTAGTTTTATTTGTACTTTAGTGTAATGATATTAAAACACTTTCATGGATAAAGAGGAAATCGAAATTCTTTTCATTCGTAAATACGTTTTATCAAATTAGTAAAATTACAAGCTGTTAAAACTCTAAGTAACTAAGTGAGTTTTAATATACAAAACATATTTTTTCCATCCAAGCAAATAATCAAATATATTGTAAATTTTTTATGTCACTCACATTACGATATACATTTTAAACAATCCGGAATTTGAAGGTTGTTGATAACGAGGGTGAATACAGTGTTGATTAAAAATAAAATCTTGGTAACAAATATCAAGTGCACCGAAACGACCTTACTTTCCGCCCCCCCCCCCCCCAATATTCCATTTATTTAAAAATTGTTCAATCTAGGTGGGCTGGAACAATCATAGAAATACTAGAAAATTCATCTATTGACGGTCTAAACACTAAAGTAAATGATACTTCTAGTTACGTGATGATCTTGTTAAGTTATTAAAATCGTTTTTAGAAGTTTCATTTGAAATGAGCAATAAACAAACCATATTGCGATGTAAATATAATCTAGACTCCGCTTATAAGTGTTCGGATGAAGTGAGTTTCGCCTATCGTTTTCTTTTCTATTTATGATCAAAATTACTATGAAAGATGATCTAAAAGAAATGGGCGTACAGTAGTAAGCAAAACGTGTTGCATTAAGTTACAGAAATGCAGAGAAGATTTGTCACTGCGACTCTTTTCGAGAAATTCTCGACTGAAAGAAAATAATAAAACTTAAAATAAGAGCAATAAATTTAAAATGAATAATAATAATAATTGGGAATAAATATGAAAGACATGATGTTTTTTTTCATTCTTAGGAATCGTATATCTTTGAATTCACAAATGACGGTGTAATTTATTTTATAAGGCATAATGTAACTTCTTATATGTTTTTTTTAAGTGACAATAAGTTTTTGATCCCTACCATAATCTCAAGTTTATCCATAACCACAAGCTCCTTAAATATATTGATAATTACTATAAATAAAATATTCTTAAAGTGTTACTCTTATGAATAGTAAATATAAGGGACAGGGAGGCAACTTTTCGAAATATTTCTTAGCACATAGAATTTAAAATCATAGAGCAACATAATACTTTTTTCTTTAAAAAATTTAATTTTTTAAAAGAAAATTTGTTGCAACGTATTATTAGTTGATATGTTACAAAAGTAGTGCAATAATTTTTTTTTTTTTTTTTTTTGCGCATTTGAAGCTAAGGAACCCGAAAACTTTATTCCTAAATCTGATTAAACTTGATCTGCTTAAATGTATTAGTAATAATTTAAAAATAAAAAGGAAAAATATAGATGAAAGGATAAAATTATACTCATAACCTCGTTAGAAATACAAAATATAGCAACTTCATTAAAATTCATTTATATATATAGCTTAGTTTATTCAGTTAAATAGTATATTTATAAAATACAAACAAAGTTATGCAAGAAAATATTTATTTAAATGAGAAAATGTTAAACACGTTAATGTTAATTGAAATATTAGTTGTATTATGTTTTAAACATGTGTAAAAATTACAAATTCTCAATTGTATGATATGCTTCAAAACAAGGTACAATACACAAAGTGACATTGCACTGTTTGCATTGAAATCGAGATTCTTTCCTAACTCGTTGTCCTTTTGAGTCAAACTTTTTACTACACATAAAGCACACCCTTGCCGGGTTCTTTTTCTTTTCCGTCGCTTCTATGTAGGAAGGAAAATGTCTGCCTGTAAGGCGGTCCGCATAGTTGGGTGTAGAAGTCACTTTTACTTCACCATACGTTTTTAGTAAGCTTTCAATTAATTCCATTCGAAAGTTCAAATGACTTAGAGAACCACCGTTCTTTTTGTACAATACAAAGGAGTTCCACACACATTGATTTAAAATTTGACGAAAAATTTTCACGTAGTATTTTTTTTGTTGATTTCGGACTGTTGGGTAATACGACATACATTGGTCTGCCATATCGACCCCTCCCATCGTTGAATTATAATCCATTATGGCTTTCGGTTTTCTTGATGATGTTTTTTCGATAGTCCCATTGTTTTTCTTCCTCATTTTTTCTTGTTCAATAAAGTTTATTTTGTGAACTGTGCTCAGCATTAAGATTGGTTTTTTGTCCATGTATTTAAATGCACTGATTTTACCAATTTGATATCCAATTATTTCTCCTCTTTTTAGTTTCTTACTTTTAATCTCTTGAGGTATTCCGATACGGTTTATCCTCATCGTTCCATATATATCAGTTTTCTTGGTCAGAAGGTATTCAGCGAGTTCAATAGAAGTGTAATAGTTGTCTAGTGTTACGCAATATCCTTTATTTAAGAGATCTTGTATCAAAGTTAAAACAATATTAGTAGTTGACTTGAAGTCTGCGTTGAAATTGAGTGGGGTATTTTTACCGGTGTAAATAACACTATTGCAGATGTAGCCACTGTTCGACTCACATAACTGGTAGAATTTTATACCGAATCTAGCTCTTTTCTTTGGAAGATACATCTTAAAATAGAGTCTTCCTTTATACAACAGTAAAGATTCGTCAACTGAAATATCCCTTTAATTTACTTGATATTAATTATACTAAATCAATCCAACCAAAAATTTGTAAAAATAAGTTTATTTTTGTATAATTAAATTCTGTTACTGTGGCGTACTTTTTTTTTTACAATTTATATTATTGCTTGATTTATATTGTAAAAATCATTCACACGAAATTAAAAGCAATAGACAAAACAGCAAAGAATCAATGTAATAATTCTTGAAATCAAGGATGGCTCCAAACTCTGACCGACAAGGGGTCAAGTCTCCCTCGACAGGGGGACACAAATAAATTAATTCAAAATATTGAAATTAAAACGAATTTTATACTTTAAATTTTTTTCTCGCATCATTTTTTTCAAATGTGTTTCTAAGAATCTAAAATCACTAATATTGATACCCATAATGTGCAGATTCCTTTTAATGCAAATTTAAATCTAATTTTCTTTTTCTGTTATCGATGTATTTTGTACTGTATGTTGCAATTTACCATACATTGTAATCGTAAAAATTACTTCTGTAATGAAGAAAAATAGTTGTAACAGTAACCGCTATTTCAAAAAATTTCTACACTTCTTACTCGCATAACGCAAAAATTATTCGATAATAAAAATATAAAATTTCATGCACATTTAACAAAATATGTAAAGGATATTTTGATATAAAATGTTATTTTTATATGCGTCGATTGACTTTTGAATCATTTAAATGTTTTTCAAATAAAGTTTTAAGTACGTTTTTTGCATCCACGTATTCCATCTAAAGATTTCATACCCCGTTTTGAACAAACTTCGAAATGATTATGCCCAGAAAATTGCAAAATTCGATTTTTTTTAAAATTGTTACACAGTATCATTTTGCGGACAAAAAAAGGGCTATTTTAATCAGGGGACTCGATGTTAATATATATTGTAAATAAATACAAAGAGACTTTTAAAATTTCTCCTTGCGATTCCTTTTTCTTTTCAAAAATGCTTTTAAAATGAACATCTATGTCCGGCAAAATGCTAATTTCTCCATTTGAGAAAAAGAGTAAGTCCATCGGCTTAAAATATAAGATTCAAACAATATAGCTTAAATTTGTAATTATTTTTCAATTTACAAATTTTAAATTTGAGTCCGAGAAACGAATATTAACTAACTGTACATTTGTAAAAAAAATTTACCACACATGGCTGCTGTTTGTCTGCCTATGTTTTCGTTTCTTTGCAAAGCTGAAAGCACACTTTCTACCAAGATTTCTGTTTCGCCCTGCAAAAGCGTTTTACATATTGACATACGCCTGCAACGAATAACCTTTCACACAGTTAAATGATTATTGTTTACCACATGTCAATGCTAAACACTCTTTCCTCTACGATTAAAATTTGTTTTTGCTTTCATAGTTACGAATTTTAAGACACAAAAAATTGACACTAAAAATTAAGATGTTAGAGACCAAATTTCGAAAATTAAGAGTTTCTTTTTTTTTTTCTCAGGGCTTGTTTGACCGATTTTGCTTTTTGATTGAATCGAAAAAATTTTCATACAATTGCAAAAATTCGTTTTTCCAAAGGTAATGCCATGCAAAAAATATAGTTTTAAATAGTTATAAAATATTTAATATTTTTTATATTTTTATTTATAATATGCGTTGGAGAAATTCTGAATCCCGATTTTTGAAATCCCCGTGTAGGAAATGGCGACTGATGCACATTAAATCTGTCGAGTTGCAAAGTCCTCCATGTCCCCATAACAAATCAATACCTCTGGGGGTACTTATCCAGGAGTTTCCTTCTCTTCTGGATTGGTTCAAAATTACAAGGCTACGGAGTTGAACATTAGTAGTCGTAAACCCGAAAATTGGGTCGGTTGTTCAACGACGGATAAAATAAAATAGAATAAAATAGCAAGTTATACAAATTTTTATATAATTTTATGGAAGGTAATTTTAAATTTGTAAATACAAAATTTGAATGAAATTGGTTGAATAATAATAAGAAGAATTGGTTGAATTCGAGATAAATAAAATTTTAAGCATACTGACTTTTTTAAAATTTGATAACTCAGAAACTTATTGATCGATTGCCCTTACCCTCTACTGGCGCCGCCCTTGCTTGAAATAATGTTCTTGCAATGATTCTTGTGCTAATATTTATTCCTTGTATGCAAAATTTAATAAGATTTCGATTTGTTTTCATTCTTAATATTATTTCTACTATTAAAAAATATAATGAAAAATTCAGTTTTGTTCAATAACTACTAGTGTAAATAGAAATTCATATTTTTTGAAGTTTTATAAATCGTTAATAGAACACCTAGCGATTTTTACTCAAACGCGTAAACGATAAATTAAAAATGGATTATCCAAACAGCTTGATATTCAATACAAGCACTACTAAAGAGTGCCTAATGACACTTAATTTTTTTATGTACATTTTAAAGGATATTTCATTTTGGAACAGTGGCGCTTAACAAAAGCTTTTTTCTCACTCTCAAAGAAAAAGAGAATTTATACATGAATATATAATATCCACTGAATTGCTGTTATATTTCCTATCTAACATTATTGAAAGTACTATTAATTATTTTTTAAATTCAAAGATATCATTAATATGGATTAAAAAGATAAATATGATTTGTTACTAACACGTATATCAACGAAATTGTTCTCAGCCTACTTGAACATAGAAATGAACCAATTTAAAAAGTATGCAATTTTTTTTTTTTTTAACTTGGCAAATGAATCTGGGAAATAACAGAAATCAAAAGAGCTAGGAAGAAAAAAATATTAATCGAAAGAACCTATTCAGTACCATCACAGAGGACATTGATAAAAACCCTTTGATGTTAAATATCAACTTTATCATTGTCAAAGATCAAAGGACAAGAGTAAGTGTAATTTAACCTGAAAGCAATCATCTTATCAGTAAGAATGTCTTCTTCATTGCTTGTTATTTCAGAGGAAAGTGTAATCTAATGTTGACCACAGTTCAAAAATGACGTTCTGAAAAGTGAATCACTTACAGGATTCATCCATCAAACTGTCTTGACCCACCGGGACCACCTAGACCGATAATCACCCTTTTTAACCACAAATTGAAGCGGAAAGGGGAAAGCATACCTTTTGTCTGACCCTCGACACTTTAGGTAGCATCTTTCTAAATGTGCCCTGCCGCTTGAGGTAAGAAACGTAGAGTGAGGGCAGACGCCAGGAGGGTTAAAGAATAACTTACTTTATCTATTGGTACCTATGTAGTATATTTGCTAATTCTGAACTCTACTCTCCCACCGAAAAAAGTGTTTATAACCCAGTTAATACTGTCTGGTTTTTATTTTGTAGATACAAGGACAGATTCATCATCGAATTGGATCATTACTACCTTTCGAGGATACACAGAATAAATTTTTACAAATATATTTCATGGGCAACATGGAAGAACAACTTGATCGACGCCTAGAGATCAATGCAGGAATGAAGCGAGCAATTCTTCAAGACTTGCAGTGTCTGCTTCATGAACATCATGCGTTGGTCAGGTTGTTTAAAAGTGCTTTAGAGCGCATGCCAAGTGATGACTATAAAGTTGTTATCAAAGCAGATAAACGACCATCTGGAACACACGAAAGGACATTTAATGCTCCAACAGTAGACGAAGTTGCCATCCTGATTGTTGGTGAACAATTGGAAAAACGCGATATTGTGCTTACACGTCGCGATACTGGGCAACTGCAACAAATATCTGAAACTCATCGATCATATGACACATTGCAATACCCGCTGATGTTTTGGCAAGGAGAAGATGGATATTATTTTAATATTAAAATGAAAAATCCATTGAATGGTGAGTATCAGTATCATAATTTATTTCATTTATTTGTGAAAGACACTGATTTAAAATAATGTTTATTAAAAAAATGGTTAATGTCTGTATTGTTTGCCTTTAAAATTTGCCTTTGAAATGGTTAATTATCAAATTTTTAATTTCAGGTGAAGAAACTACAAAGAAAGTTAGCTCAATGAATTATTACGCATATCGTTTGATGATTCGTCAAAATGCTGACAACTATTTGCTGCGGTTTCGTCGATTCTTTCAGCAGTATTGCGTTGACATGTATGTAAAAATAGAAACGGAACGTTTAACATTCATTAGGTTGAACCAAGCCAAACTGCGTTCTGATGAGTACATCCATTTACGTGATGCAGTTAGTACTGAAGGAAATGCAGCTAATATTGGTCGATTAACTATTCTGCCGGCGACATACATTGGTAGTCCACGTCATATGCATGATTATGCACAAGATGCAATGACATATGTTCGTCATTACGGTCGGCCCGATCTCTTTATTACTTTTACCTGTAATCCAAAATGGATAGAAATTACTCAATTGCTGCTTCCCGGACAAAAATCAAGTGATAGACACGACATCACAGCACGTATATTCAGGCAAAAAATTCGGTCCCTGATGAACTTTATTGTTAAACAACGCGTCTTTGGAGATACTCGATGCTGGATGTATTCAATCGAATGGCAAAAGCGAGGCCTGCCGCACGCACACATTCTTATTTGGTTAGTGGAAAGAATTCAGCCTGACCAAATAGATGATATCATATGTGCTGAGATTCCTGATTATGAAGTCGATCCAGACCTACATGATGTTGTTACTACTAATATGATTCATGGACCGTGTGGTGCCATCAATCCCCAATCACCTTGCATGGTCGATGGAAAGTGCTCTAAACGATATCCACGGAAATTAACGGCGGAGACTGTCACTGGCAATGATGGTTATCCGCTGTATCGGCGTCGATCACCAGATGACAACGGTCGAACTGTCACAACGAAAGTGAAAAGAATGGATTTCGTTGTCGACAACAGTTGGATTGTTCCATATTCGCCACTTATTTCTAAATCGTTCAAGACACATTGCAACGTTGAATACTGCAATTCAGTTAAGTCCATAAAATATATTTGCAAATATGTCACGAAAGGCAGTGATATGGCGGTTTTTGGATTGCAATCCTCGAATACCAACGATGAAATTTCACGCTATCAAGTTGGTCGTTATGTGAACTGTAATGAAGCGATTTGGCGTATATTCGCATTTCCCATTCACGAACGTCATCCTACTGTTACGCATTTGGCGGTGCATCTGGAGAATGGTCAACGAGTATATTTCACGGCTTCGAATGCTACGCAACGTGCTGAAACACCTCCAGCAACTACATTGACCAGTTTTTTTGCAATCTGCCAAAGCGATCAGTTTGCACGAACTTTGCTTTACTCGGAGATGCCACGTTATTATACTTGGAATGCTTCATCGAAGAATTTTCAAAGACGGAAGCAAGGCGATGCGGTTCCTGGGTATCCAGATGTGCGTTCTACTGATGCTCTTGGTCGTATGTATACAGTTCATCCAAAGAATAATGAATGTTTCTATTTGCGGTTGTTGCTGGTAAATGTGCGTGGGCCAACGTCATTTGAGTCACTACGAACTGTTAATGGTGTAGTATTCCCAACATATCGTGCTGCATGTGAAGAATTGAAGTTATTAGAAAACGATAGTCATTGGGATACGACAATCGCTGAAGCCATTATCTCTGCATCTCCAAGTCAGATACGCACATTATTCGCTATCATAATTTCGACATGTTTTCCATCAAACCCATGTAACCTGTGGCACAAATACAAGGATAATATGTCAGAAGATATTTTACATCAAATTCGTGTCAGTTCCAGAAATCACGATATTGAGATGAATGAGGAGATACATAATCGTGCTTTACTATTGATCGAAGATATGTGTTACCTCATGTGCGGTAATTTATTAATCAGGTTAGGAATGCCAGCACCATATCGTGAAATGAATGACGCATTTAATCGAGAGCTAAGAATAAAGATGTAGATGACCTAAACTACATAATTCAAAATAAGATCATTGGAACAATGCATTCATTCAAATCTATTGACTGCGTCACAAATGAAGATGAAGCCACCAACTATCCAATTGAATTTTTAAACTCTTTGGACGTGCCTGGCTTACCACCGCACAATTTACGCCTAAAGGTTGGCTCCGTAGTAATCATGCTTCGAAACATAAACCTACCAAAACTGTGCAACGGTACGCGTTTGGTGGTTAGAAAATTGATGAACAATGTAATTTACGCTACGATAATGATAGGAAAATTCAAAGGTGAGGAAGTTCTCATTCCGAGGATACCGATGATCCCAACCGATATGCCGTTTGAATTTAAAAGACATCAATTTCCGATACGTCTTGCATTTGCCATGACCATCAACAAATCACAAGGCCAATCCTTAAAAGTTTGTGATTTAAATCTAGAACATTCATGTTTTTCCCATGGTCAATTATACGTGGCATGTTCACGGGTCGGAAGACCATCTGCGTTGTTTGTTTTTGCGCCTGATAATAAAACAAAAAATGTCGTGTATCACAAGGTACTTAAATGAAGAGCAACCTATGTACTAAAATACAGAAATAATTATGAATGATTGATGTAGAAATTTAATTTTTTTTGTATTTTTTCCAATAAAAAAAAAATCTGCTCATTTATTGACATTAAGGCGGAACAAAGTTCGCCGGGTCAGCTAGTATTCATATATATTGTACTTATATATCAACACCATCTTTGAGTAAGTAGTAGATTACTCGAAGTATTTCTGAACTTTGTAATCTCTAAAAAAAAACAAATAACTGTGAACCTTATATTATTCTTTATATTTAATGCCTAATAATTTATTTATTCACGATCGTTTTTTGTATAAATCATTTATATTGTAGTTGGGGAAAAAAATTAGTCTGTTTTTCAGCTGCCATTTTATAATTTATTTCTCTTCCTTCCTTTAGTGTTACTTTGAATTCTTGATTTTTATACGAGGCTATTTTCTCACGAAATTAAGTGTTTATAACTTCTGTTTTGGATTTGTTTATCTAAGTATTCAATCAAAGAGTGGGTGTTAGAGAAAAAAGTGTGTCTAGTGTAGATTTTAATGTTTAATGAAATATTTTGAACCTACTATGTATCTGGGGATATTTCCGTATCGTGATCTGTGACGCCAACAAAATTCGCCAAGGCGCGATTGAACCCAGGTGATGCGGGAAGCACATAGAAAATCAAATTTGTCTACAGGGATGAGGCGGAGCTTCACAAAGGAGGCAGATCGCGAGTCTCGTGTCACGTGATTCTACTTTAAATTCTGACGGCGTTGCTCAAGCGTCATATATCACGTGACTCTTAACATAACACTTTACATTTACAATGGATTAAACTTATTTCATTACTTATTTATTTATTTTTCTTAGTAATATTTTCTTTTTAAATCGCTCTTATAAAGAATACATTTAATAATTATAACAAATAAATTTTTAAATTACTTACAAAAAATATTTAAATTCATAATTAAATTAATTATAAATAGCTTAATGATGTTCCATTAAATTTTTCAATTTCTTAATAACGAAAAAATAATAAAACTATTTATATATATATATAATATAATGTATGTATATATATAATATATGTATATACCTAATATATGTATATATATATAATATATGTATATACATAATATATGTATATATATAATATATGTATATATATATATATATATATATATATATATATATATATATATATATATATATATATATATATATATATATATATAATCTAAGCATATATATATAATCTAAGTATATATATACACCGCTAGGCAAACAGTAATGGTTTTCGCGGTCTTTCTCTCCATGTAACGCAAAATGAGCTTGCATACATTTTAGTTTTTTATACAGTCTTTTATTTATGTACTATGTATAATAATAAATGAATTTATATGGAGATAAATGCTTGTCTTTGTGCTGTTTGTCATTAAAATTTAGGAAGGATAATTAAATTTATATTATGTATAGTTTGTAATTGCGAATTTTAGGATAGCTGTATTAAGAAAAAGTAGTGGTTAAAGTTACGAGTGTTTTAGATCTACAATTCATCTTTATATATTTCTAAATTTCGTAGTAGGAATTGTATGCCTTGCATCCGAAATTAATAGATGAGATTAATGCATTAAAATAAATTGCTTAACTCTAAATAAGTAACAACATATTAGGATTTTTTGTCACTGTGAGAAATTAATCACTTTTGACATTGTAATTTTTAATACATAGTATTGTTGATGTTACCTTTTTTTCTTTAGTGGTTCATGATTGATATATAGGAAAGACTGGCAGCATGTCTGTCTACTACATACAGTTGGCTGATTGTGGAGAGGATAAACTTGGTGAAACAATAGCTAGAGAACTATCTATTTAGATAATTTATTTAACTTACTATATAGATATTTTTCAAATGGTTTTGTTTTTATTGTTTTTTCCAAGTTCAGTAAAACAACTGAAGTGCATTTGCAATCTTAACTAGATGTTAATTACTTTCTAGGGGGGTAAGTCATTCATTAATATTTTCAAGTACTTATAAGTTTAAGAATGTTCTAAAAAAACTTATTACTACATTAGCTGTATTATGTACCTTTTACTGCAATTAATATTGCATTAATGACATCAATAAAAGTTAAGTGACATTTTTACAGACTTGCAAAACTGGTAAGTTCCCATTTTCGGGTAAAACATTGCAGTTTTATCAAAATATTTTTAGTTTAATTTTGATCTTTAAAGATATGAAAGTTTTCTGTAATGCATATATAATCAGCATAACTTCTAGAAGAAATTCTAAAATATTTATTTATTTATAATCTGACCTTTGTGTGGATATGATTATAAGCATTTGGACTTATTATTCTCCCTTTGTGTGCATATCATGAAATGTAATCCAAAGGTCTGATTTTCGTAATAATAAAAAATTTAATCTGCAGTTTGGGAGTAATGTTAAGGTAAGAACAGTTTCTAATTTATAAAAATCTGAGTATTGTTTTTAAAATTGTACATGTTTTAATGATCATGTCATTGTAATGCACATTCATATATTGTTTCTCTGGTTCATTTTAATTAAAACTGAAAATACAATCTGTTAAAATTGATTAAATAGTAACTTACAATTCTATTATAAATTATAGTAAAATGTAGTTCATTAGTCAAATAAGATTATTGTAGAGTAAAAGTACAGTTTGTTAAAAAATAAAATTAATTTTTGGTATGAAATGAAAAAAGCACATAAAATGTATCAAATAGATGCATGATCTTATTGTCTGATGTTTAAGTTATGTATTATTTTCACAGTGTAAGTACAAACTCCTCTCATATGGCATTTTTATATGGTACCATTTTTGTGTAATGAGCTTTAGTTACGGGATAAAAGTTATAAAAATTATTTTATTAATGTTTTTAATTGTCTAGTTATTGGGACATCTATCAGAACAGATCTCAGTAAGCACATTGGGAATAAACATTTCACATAGCAGCCAACTCTACTAGATTTTACCAGTTTCTCCTGATCTACTGATTTAATAAAAATTCTAGATTTTGTACATTTAAAAAAATTCCCTAAATTTAGCAAGTCTTCTAAAAAAAATTCATGGTTGAAATAATATTTTTGTACAAATTATTGCTTGCTTAAATATTTAAATAAGAATCACTAATACGTCATTAAACAAACCTCATTGTCAGAAATCGGTCAAAACTTTTTTTTTTCTAAAATGTTCAGAATTTTCTTTTAAAATAAATTAGTAAAATCTTTTAAATATCTTTGATTAAATAAATGCCTATTAATATTCAAAATTATGAGTAAACATAACACATAAAATTTCAAGTATGTTGTCAACTTTAACTGGAAAATATTGCAATTTTTCTATTTATAACTAGAAAAATCTCTAAGATTCCCTTTGTGTAAAATATTTAGTACATTCTGCAACAATTATCATGAAATTTATATTTCGTAAAATCTGCTGTATTTTTTCCTGTCCGTGTTGGCAGCTATGATTTTGCAATTTTTCAGAGGAGAGTTTTGTCAATTTGAAATATAGTTATTAATGTTTATACTAACTTATGTATATGTAGCTTTTTTTTTTCGTATGCTGGAAATTTATTTAAAATAGAAAATCTATGCAATGAAATTCTATAAACCACATTAACTTTTAGAGGTGTAAACAATGAAAATTGTAGTTAAAAATTTCTGCAATAAAGCAAGAACAATGAACTTTTTTCATAATTTGTCTAATTATTTAGGCAATTTAGTTCAGAACGATATTTAGGTAAATGTATTTCCTTAAATATCTTTGTATTTTTAAGTCTACTTTACTTGGTGAAGCAAACTAAAGTTGATAAATTTATTGTGTTATAATATTAGTTGCTGTGCTCTCGTAAATAAATTATTTTTTTCTTCCTATAAATGCTTCAGTGCATATTTATGTGTCTAAATATTCAAATCTAAAAATTATATTAAGCATTTTATGGCTTGTCTGTCTCAGACTAATATTACTGGTACTGCCATGCTTAGTAGGTAAGTTTAAAGGTATGTCCAATGTTCTGTATAACACAAAATTCTATAAAATGCAAGGACACATGTTTTAAGTTTTTTTATTTTTTATTGTTTTAATAGACTTTGAAAAAATTACTATTATAAATAGTAATATTTTAGAGTTGTGAATGCCTAATTAAAATTATTTGTAGGCTTTAAATGAATAGCAAATATTATCCTGAATTTTTATTTTATTTTCAATTGCACTTCATTTGTGAAAAAAAAAAATTCTTTTTTACCGATTTAATTTTTTTTTTCTCTCTTTTGAAAACCCAAACAAAATTTAATAATTTTCTCTTTTCTTCTATACTAGTTTCTTTAAGCATGTTAAATATGACGTAAAAATTAATAAAATAGATTTTCACATAGAATTATTGGGTGAATTATGTTAAACTTCCATTTTTAAATTAGATATTTCTTGTGAATGACAGTTTCTTGCATTGGGTAGATTTACATAATCAGTTTTTTCTAGCCTGACAAGAGCTTACCCATTCCGGTACTATTTGATTACAATTCCCATGTTTGAAGAAACTACTACTAAGTAATAATTTTTAAAACCATTATATCGAGGAAAGAATCCTTGTGTGCAAAATTCTTATTTATATTTGTTATTTGTATCTAAAACTATTGTTTGTATGTTTATTAATACATTTATTTGAGATTATGAATTTAGGTGAAGTGTATTTAAGTTGAAGTCTTATCAAAAGTATGATGTCTTTCTGCTGAAATTTCAGAAAAACGGAGAACTGTGACTACTATTTTATTAAATAAAGTTTTAAATTGTTCATATGACCAGTAGTAATTTTGACTTTCATTCATTATAGCTTTGTATTTAAAAAATTTTTATTGAAGTAAAAATTCATACCCAATGCAGCTACCAGAAGTTGATTACAGTATCTTTGTACAATAAATAAATAAAATTAGTAAAGACATTTGTATTTTTTTTTTTTTTTTTTTTTTGTAAATAATGCTTAAAATATTTCATTAAAAAAAATCTGAGATATGTTTTGAGTTATCACTTTCGAAATATGAAAACAGTATGTAAATATCAATTTGTGATATCTACCAACTTATAATACACAAAAATATAACAATCTTTTTTAGTATCAAGTGTAAGTATCAAAATACTTATAAATAAAAGCATAGCAAAAAAAGCACACAGAAAAAATAAAGGTTTTACTTTTTTTTATGATACATTTCAATAGAATTGTTTTTTCTCTTGTAAAATATTGGATGTGGAATTTTTTAAAGTATAACTAATAGGTGACACTCGCCGTTTGTACTTAATAATTTTATAAAATTTATTAAGTACAAACGGCGAAACTAAATTTTATTTAATCTAAATTTTTTCTTAATAAGAATGTCCTGGATTGATCCATCTATGAATGTTCGTACAACTCATGTAAAAAGTTTTAAATTTTGCCAGCATCGGCAATAATTAACGCGATGTTAGTGCGACTGAGTGAGTATAAGTAATAAGGCATGTTAATTGTAAGTATAAGTTAAGGCATTCAGGGCATGTTGAGAAACCATAGCAAGCCTCAATTTTGATGTTTTTTTTTTTTTTTTTAAATTAAAAAAAATAATAAAGACTACAGCAAAGTTTCTCACTAATTAGTGTGAGTAAAAGCTTAAGATTGACGTAATTCCCAATCCAAGTATTGTATGCACAAAAATGCTACTTTAAGTGTATTTTTAAATATAACAAATAATGTATACTTCATTTGAACTTAATTCAGCTGGGATTAAAAATAGTGTAAATTATCTTGAAATAAAATAGAAAAACTGTATTTACATAAATTTGTCTAGGCTTGTATTTAGCAAAATAATCTCTTTGCCCAGAACAATCAAAAAGTAAAAAAGCAAAATACAGTTTTTTTTCATTCATAACTTATTTCCGAACAGTTTTGAGAAAATAAGACATTTTATCACATACATTTATTATTTAACCGTGTAATTATTAGATATTGAATGTAAAAGCTAAAAGAATAAAATTACATAATCTATTACTTAATATTGTTATGCACTTGACGCAATCCGGTGTTACAAAGTCGAAACGAAATTTTTAAAAGGTATTTGATAATGAAATAAAATAGTTTTAAACACCACCATTTACTGAAAATTAAAAAAATTATATGCCATTTTTCACATTAATTAGTAGTAAATAGCAACTAACTGCAATTATAAACTAAATAAATGCAACAATTAACAATAATAATTAAATTTAATTGCATTATTAAATTTAAACTTTTTATTTTGCTGAAATAGTTTTATGCAAGTCTAGTTATCTGAAGTAGTTTTAAGCAAATGCAACAGTTTTAACCATCACATACTACTGAAACGTAGAAAGAAAAAAAATTGTACACTAGATTTCAAATTAATTAGTAGAAAAAAAAAGTTTACATCATGTTATATTAAACTTATAGCTCAATACATTGTATTATATTGAACTTGACAGCAAAAGACTTGCAAATTAATTTTAATAAAATTAAGATAATGCTGATTATTAAGAACAATATTAGAATGTCTCTCGTATAAGTAGAAGAAATGATCGAAAAAACAGCAAGTTTTTTATTTTATTTCAAAACACTTTATTTATAATTTTTTATTGACTTGGAAACTGTGATTTACTTAAATGAAATACGTTAAATGATGAGTGATGACATATTTTAATCTATTCTCAGCGAAACAATGTTTATAGTTTTTATTATTAAATATTTTTTATTAAACTATTTGAGAATTTTTATGTATAAAAATTTGCATTAAATTTTTGAGTGAAAACAAAGTTGTTAAAAAGCGAAATGATTTCTTCTCATTTCCCTCTACAATTTTAAAAATTTTAAGGTATCTGATCACCTTCGACACAAAAATTTTGAAATTTTTGATTGACTTATACTTTTTTTGGTTTATTTATTGCAAGAGCTATTTAAACTTAAAATAAACAGCAAAAATTATTATTTTAGCTTGAATTTTTTATTTTATAAGTCAAAAAGTGATGTATATGCAAAACATTGTAAGTCCAAAACAAATTGATATTTTCCAATTCTGTAAAGTATTAAAGAATTAGAAACCACTACTGCCGGGAATGAACCACTTATAGCTCTGTAATTCAATATTTTAAAAATTAGCAACCATTTTAATAAAGTAACGGGTAAAAATGCTAGAAATTAAAAAATTTGAGGAAAATCTAATGAAAAGTTTTTGAGATTTTGTGTTTTGCGATGGTTGAAAAATCGTAAAAATGCATTTTGAGAAAAACACAAAATAACATTATACTTGAACTTTATTAATATATAATTGTAAAATATTAGATTAAACTGCCTGATTATCCAAATAATAACATTTTTATTGTCCAAAAAAAATAGTTATTTTGTGAAAATTTATTTTTTTAAAAATTTTATGCAATATTTAAATTTTGAGTAAAAGATGGAAGAAATTTGTAAAATTTGAGATACGTACACTTTACAGAATAACATCAAAGCACGTTAATATTTTTTAATATCATTTGTGCTTGAAATGATTTTGAAACACTAAATCAAGCACTGAACTATGGTGAAACATTTAAAAAGAACATTTTTCAGTGTTTGAAAATCTGAGCGATAAGATTTTTTCTTGTTTTGATTGCTTCAATAATTCATACAAAAGGCTTTTACATTGATTTATGTATTGTTTTTTTTTCTTTTTTAAAATTCTTTTTGAGTGCATTGAAAAATTCAAGAAATAACTATAAAACGTTATTGAGTAACTGTATTTTACTATGAAAATAAAAACATATTCAAAAAAGTTCTAAGCCACTTTGATAAAGTGAAATGCAAAAACAAATAAAAAACATTTCACATTAGATCTATGATTATACCTAATGATATTCAATGTTATATGCACGTATATTAATTTCAAGAAAAAAGAATTGAAATTCATACATTGAAAATATCCATGTAAATAAAAAAATTAATGCTGCAGTAGTAAAAATTTTGACAGAAAATGGTTTTGTTCATTCAAATCATTCAGAATTTGCACATCTATTATGCGATTGCCAGTAACTTTATTTTCTTCAACATCAGAAACATCCAAATGCTTATTTATTTTTGTAAAACTTACAGACGTTTCAAGATTTGTTTGCAACTTTTGTGATGAAAACTGATTTCCATGGAAGCGATGTTTTCGTTTTCTGGCGATAGATTTTCCCATAATTGGAAAGTAATAACAAGAAATAACGGCAATAAAACGATAATAAAACTAAATAACACGGGGATATTTCCGTATCGTGATCTGTGACGCCAACAAGATTCGCCAAGGCGCGATTGAACCCAGGTGATGCGGGAAGCACATAGAAAAACAAATTTGTCTACAGGGATGAGGCGGAGCTTCACAAAGGAGGCAGATCGCGAGTCTCGTGTCACGTGATTCTACTTTAAATTCGGACGGCGTTGCTCAAGCGTCATATATCACGTGACTCTTAACATAACACTTTACATTTACAATGGATTAAACTTATTTCATTACTTATTTATTTATTTTTCTTAGTAGTATTTTCTTTTTAAATCGCTCTTATAAAGAATGCATTTAATAATTATATTCAAATAAATTTTTAAATTACTCACAAAAAATATTTAAATTCATAATTAAATTAATTATGAATAGCTTAATGATGTTCCATTAAACTTTTCAATTTCTTAATAACAAAAAAATAATAAAACTATTTATATATATATATATAATATAATGTATGTATATATATAATATATGTATATACATAATATATGTATATATATAATATATGTATATATATATATAATCTAAGCATATATATATAATCTAAGTATATATATACACCGCTAGGCTAACATTGATGGTTTTCGCGGTCTTCCTCTCCATGTAACGCAAATTTCATAAAATATTCAAATTCTTTCTTTATTTCACCAATATGTATCAATATATATCATATATGTATATATATAATATATGTACATATATAATGTATGTATATACATAATGTATGTATATAATGTATGTATATATATAATATATGTATATATATATAATGTAAGTATATATATAATATATGCATATATATATAATCTAAGTATATATATATGCACTGCTAGGCTAACAGTTGAGGTTTTCGCGGTCTTCCTCTCCATGTAACGCAAATTTCATAAAATAGTCAAATTCTTTCTTTATTTCACCAATATATATATATATATATATATATATATATATAATACATGTAAATACACCGCTAGGCTAACAGGGGAGGTTTTAGTGGTTTTCCTCTCCATGTAACACAAATTTCATAAAATAGTCAAATGCTCTCTTTATTTCACCAATATGTATATATATCATATATGTATATATATCATATATGTATATATATCATATATGTATATATATATAATATATGTATATACATAATGTATGTATATATATAATATATGTATATATATAATATATGTAAATATACCGCTAGGCTAACAGTGGATGTTTTCGTGGTCTTCCTCTTCATGTAACGCAAATTTCATAAAATATTCAAATCCTCTCTTTATTTCACCAATATATATATATATATATATAATACATGTAAATATACCGCTAGGCTAACAGTGGAGGTTTTAGTGGTTTTCCTCTCCATGTAAAACAAATTTCATAAAATATTCAAATGCTCTCTTTATTTCACCAATATGTATATATATATATATATATATATATATATATTATATAAATACATACATTATATATATATACATACATTATATATATACATATATTATATAAATACATACATTATATATATACATACATTATATATATATACATACATTATATATATACATATATTATATAAATACATACATTATATATATACATACATTATATATATATACATACATTATATATATACATATATTATATAAATACATACATTATATATATACATACATTATATATATATACATATATTATATACATATATGATATATATACATATTGGTGAAATAAACAGAGCATTTGAATATTTCTTGAAATTTGCGTTACACGGAGAGGAAGACCACGAAAACCTCCACTGTTAGCCTAGCGGTGTATATATATATATACTTAGATTATATATATATACTTATATTATATATATAATTACATTATATATACATATATGATATATATACATATTGGTGAAATAAACAGAGCATTTGAATATTTCTTGAAATTTGCGTTACACGGAGAGGAAGACCACGAAAACCTCCACTGTTAGCCTAGCGGTGTATATATATATACTTAGATTATATATATATATTTATATTATATATATAATTACATTATATATACATATATGATATATATACATATTGGTGAAATAAACAGAGCATTTGAATATTTCTTGAAATTTGCGCTACACGGAGAGGAAGACCACGAAAACCTCCCCTGAATGATGCTCATTTGCGTGGTAGAAGAAAAACAGCTAGTGTTCGAGGTTGTTTCCAAAATCGACATGGTCTACAAGTCGAAGCAATTTTACAGTGAATCGATTATAGAATTAAGGAATCACTGAACTAATCGATAAATGTTGAATCAACAAAGTGAAAGAAAAAAATCAACGAATCAGATAAATTAATAAATCAGCGAAACAAGAATTCAAAATATCAGTGATCATTTAAACCAAAGAACAGCGAATTTATTAATTAGCCACTCAATACATTAGCAAATAAATGTATGAGTGAATAAAGGAATCAGTGAACTATAATTTAGAGAATCGGTAAATTAAAGAAACAATGAGAGATTCAGCTTTTTACAAATGAGCGAATTTGTCAATGAGGGAATCAATCAAACATCTATGTTGAATTGAATCTATCAATTAATAACAGATTAGTTAATGATCAATTAATTCATAAATGAGAGAATTAATGAGTTATTAAATTAATAAAAATTAAAGAATATTGGATTAATGAATCATGAGAGAATTGATGATATAGTTAATTAAAATAACCAGAAAACCCATCATTTACTCATTTATTGACTAACAAAATAATTTATAAAGAGAATAATTCTTTGACCTGGTTATTTATTTATTTTTTTCAGTAATTTATCGTTGATTAAGTTAATTTCTTATTCATGTACCAGCTGATAATCATCGTGAAAACATACATAATAAGGGTGGTCATCATGAAACCCCTCTGTAATATTGTCAATTAATTTTAGTGATCTCAAGTTTCACTTTTTCCTCAGTACTATTTTCTTTTTTAATGTGCACTTGGTTCAGTAGGAAGTTTTAATATATATATATAAACAATATATATAAATATATATTTAATATATATAAATATATATATATATATATATATTTATACACATATATATATATATATATATATATATATATATATATATATATATATATATATATATATATATATATATATATATATATATATATATATATATATATATATATATATATATCACATTATATAATATATATACATACAGGTGAAATAAATAGAGAGAATTTGCGTTACATGGAGAGGAAGACCACGGGAACCTCCACAGTTAGCCTAGTGGTATATATATATATATTATATATATATATATATTATATATATATATTATATATATACATATCATATTATATATCTATCCTATATATATGTGTGTGTGTGCATTTATATTTGTATGTATGTATGTAATAACAGAGAAAAACCCTGTTATTAATTAATATGGGAATAATTAGTCCAAATTACATGAAAGATGAATAATGAGTCCAGATTCTGCACAAGATGTTTATTAATTAAAGAATGGTGAAGCAACAGTTTCCTCCCCTCTCCGACTGGAGGGGGAGAGACACTTTTCTCGTCAGATCTGACGGAGTTTAGCTAGCACAAGTAAAACACAAAAAGCCACGCAAAAACCATCGGTCCTGCGTTTTATACATGGGTAAGAAGGCAGTCATATTGGATTCCTTGTATTCCTACGCCTCATCACAAATTATTTAATACTCATAAAAAATCGTTTAATCTTTCCTTATATGGAAGTGAAAGATCTTAAAATAACTTCTCTTTTGAAACAAAAATCTAATTATAATTTATTGGCATGTTTACAGCCTTGAATTCCCAAAATAGAATATCTGTATTTTAATATTTTAACTAAGACATTTTATGAAAATGAATAAGTTTCAATGCTTTTATTAATACAAAAGTAATTTTATAACTTTTGTATTACATCCCCCTCAAAAAAAAATTTTTGGTTAGCCAAAAAAAATTTTTAATTTAGAATAATATGACTTTATAAGCTTTATGCTGGTATGACTGTCCTCTTTCCTTCTATAAACAACATTTTTTCAATTATGTGAAAAAATATTATTTACAGTAACAACTATAAAAACATGATAATGCAAGTTATCTGTTTAGGCAACTAAACAGAAAGAAAAATAAAACATTTATATCTATTTTACTAAAATTCAAAAAAATTTTGCACACAAAAATATACAAAACGAACTGAACACTATTCATGATTTAATTTTAACATTTGTGGGCTGTGATATTTCCTAAGATTTGATACATGTACTATTTCAAACTTTTGTTTACTCAAATTATTATTTTTATTATTATTTATTTATTTTAATTAGCTTCTTGGTCATTCTTTCTTTTTCCTATTTTTCCTTTTATTTTTGTTACCCTTTACGTTATTTTTTTCAGTGTTTATTTTTACTGAAACATATTCAACTTTTCTTTTTTCGATGTTTACTTTTACTGAAACATCAAACTTTTCTTTTTTCGATGTTTACTTTTCTGAAACATCAAACTTTTATTTTTTCGATGTTTACTTTTTCTGAAACATCAAACTTTTATTTTTTTCGATGTTTACTTTTACTGAAACATCAAACCTTTATTTTTTTCACATTTTTTAACCTTAACATTTTGAGAATTTTGTTGTCTAATGTGCAAAGATAAGTTGTCATTGTTAGAATTAGCAGAGGTGATCAATCTCATACCAAATTGAGTAACAACTGGCCCGACACAAATCATAAACAAACAAAAAACTCTGCAAGTTTGCGACCCTACTAAAGCATATAGTAAATCAGTATCAAGCATAAAAAACTTAGCTGAGTTAACAATTTCGCCTATCGTAATAAGGGGAAACTCACACATTCTGTTAAGTGTTAACTGTCCTTTCGTTAAGGTAACATTTAAGTTTTCAAATTTTTAATAGGAATTTTTAATTTTGACACAAAGTCTTTTTTTTTTCTTTCAAGTAACTGTTGTGTAGATATCTTAATTAGTTATTTAATTTGTCACAATTGTGTGTTAGGAAATTCTATTTTTAACGTATTTTTAAGTTTATTTGGTTACCATTACTTTTCAATTTGTGTTAGATCATTTTCCCATCTTTATGTTGGGATTCCCTCTCAGCAATAAGAAACTTTCTTTGTTAATGGAAATTACTGAGCTAGAACTGAGCTATGAACTATTTACCAACGTTGGACTCAAGCATAAAATATTTATTCGCTTTTCAATTTAAATTCTAAAAACAAGTATTAATTTCATTTTTCAAAACTATTTGTATTAGTTTAAAAATTTCTAGGATTAATTCATAATTTCTACCACACCGCAATTGCATTCAAAATAAAAATAATTTAATGGCATTTTTATCTTAACCCTAAACACCAGTAAAACAAAATTATAAATTTTACTAATCTATAAATCATAGAAACTGTAACACATAAAATAAATAAATATAAAAATAATTTCTCGAAATATTTTTATACCAATCGAAACAATCAATTCACTGAAAATAAACATTTCTCAAAAAAAAAATTTCAACAGTAAATACGATCATTGTATAAAAAATACTTGTTTCAATTGAAACATCAAGTATGAGAAAAAAAATTTAAATCATAATCTATTATTTCTGTTTATTTACATGAATGCTTTTTTTTTAATTTTTTATTAATCATTAAAAATTAAAGAAATAAATGTTTTACGAGTAAAATATAAAAATATCAAAGGATACGTGAAAAAGTTCGAATTAATCCGCAATATTTCTTGAAAGCCACAACATCAGTTGATAAATAATTTGGTTTCTTCTTTAAGAGGAATCATATTTCTCCTTGAGTGAGGCGGGGTGAGAACAATTTATTGACGATAAAATTCAGACCAGCACTAGCAAAGGCATAACTAAACTTTCTGTAAGTCACTCGTAAAGGAAATGGATGTGATTTCAAAAAAAAAAACTTTTTAATTATCAGGAGCCTGATGCAGTTTTTCTTTTTAATCCAATGGGGTGAAAGATATTGAAGCTCAGCTCTCTAGTGGTATTCATCGCCATCAGAACGTAGACAAGCATTCAGCATAGACAAATGGAAATCGCTGATCGTTAAGTTCCACTGGGCGTAGGTATCATTTAATAAACAAAAAGTTTGATGATTGAAGAATTTATTTTTTGTTGAAGATACTGGATGAATTATGAATTGCTCTAAATCGAAGAAGAATTTGAATGATAACTTTTCAACTGTCCGTATGAATAAGATATTTCATATTTTTGCTGTACCCTCTTCCGATTGATTTAATTTCAAATGCGATATTACATATATTTAATGTGCCGTAAAATCCAATGGGGTTTCCTCCACCAAACATCCCGCGAGGCTTGTAATAACAGAGCAAAACCCTGTTATTAATATGGGAATAATTAGTCCAAATTACATGAAAGATGAATAATGAGTCCAGATTCTGCACAAGATGTTTATTAATTAAAGAATGGTGAAGCAACAGTTTCCTCCCCTCTCCGACTGGAGGGGGAGAGACACTTTTCTCGTCAGATCTGACGGAGTTTAGCTAGCACAAGTAAAACACAAAAAGCCACGCAAAAACCATCGGTCCTGCGTTTTATACATGGGTAAGAAGGCAGTCATATTGGATTCCTTGTATTCCTACGCCTCATCACAAATTATTTAATACTCATAAAAAATCGTTTAATCTTTCCTTATATGGAAGTGAAAGATCTTAAAATAACTTCTCTTTTGAAACATAAATCTAATTATAATTTATTGGCATGTTTACAGCCTTGAATTCCCAAAATAGAATATCTGTATTTTAATATTTTAACTAAGACATTTTATGAAAATGAATAAGTTTCAATGCTTTTATTAATACAAAAGTAATTTTATAACTTTTGTATTACATCCCCCTCAAAAAAAAATTTTTGGTTAGCCAAAAAAAATTTTTAATTTAGAATAATATGACTTTATAAGCTTTATGCTGGTATGACTGTCCTCTTTCCTTCTATAAACAACATTTTTTCAATTATGTGAAAAAATATTATTTACAGTAACAACAATAAAAACATGATAATGCAAGTTATCTGTTTAGGCAACTAAACAGAAAGAAAAATAAAACATTTATATCTATTTTACTAAAATTCAAAAAAATTTTGCACACAAAAATATACAAAACGAACTGAACACTATTCATGATTTAATTTTAACATTTGTGGGCTGTGATATTTCCTAAGATTTGATACATGTACTATTTCAAACTTTTGTTTACTCAAATTATTATTTTTATTATTATTTATTTATTTTAATTAGCTTCTTGGTCATTCTTTCTTTTTCCTATTTTTCCTTTTATTTTTGTTACCCTTTACGTTATTTTTTTCAGTGTTTATTTTTACTGAAACATATTCAACTTTTCTTTTTTCGATGTTTACTTTTACTGAAACATCAAACTTTTCTTTTTTCGATGTTTACTTTTCTGAAACATCAAACTTTTATTTTTTCGATGTTTACTTTTTCTGAAACATCAAACTTTTATTTTTTTCGATGTTTACTTTTACTGAAACATCAAACCTTTATTTTTTTCACATTTTTTAACCTTAACATTTTGAGAATTTTGTTGTCTAATGTGCAAAGATAAGTTGTCATTGTTAGAATTAGCAGAGGTGATCAATCTCATACCAAATTGAGTAACAACTGGCCCGACACAAATCATAAACAAACAAAAAACTCTGCAAGTTTGCGACCCTACTAAAGCATATAGTAAATCAGTATCAAGCATAAAAAACTTAGCTGAGTTAACAATTTCGCCTATCGTAATAAGGGGAAACTCACACATTCTGTTAAGTGTTAACTGTCCTTTCGTTAAGGTAACATTTAAGTTTTCAAATTTTTAATAGGAATTTTTAATTTTGACACAAAGTCTTTTTTTTTTCTTTCAAGTAACTGTTGTGTAGATATCTTAATTAGTTATTTAATTTGTCACAATTGTGTGTTAGGAAATTCTATTTTTAACGTATTTTTAAGTTTATTTGGTTACCATTACTTTTCAATTTGTGTTAGATCATTTTCCCATCTTTATGTTGGGATTCCCTCTCAGCAATAAGAAACTTTCTTTGTTAATGGAAATTACTGAGCTAGAACTGAGCTATGAACTATTTACCAACGTTGGACTCAAGCATAAAATATTTATTCGCTTTTCAATTTAAATTCTAAAAACAAGTATTAATTTCATTTTTCAAAACTATTTGTATTAGTTTAAAAATTTCTAGGATTAATTCATAATTTCTACCACACCGCAATTGCATTCAAAATAAAAATAATTTAATGGCATTTTTATCTTAACCCTAAACACCAGTAAAACAAAATTATAAATTTTACTAATCTATAAATCATAGAAACTGTAACACATAAAATAAATAAATATAAAAATAATTTCTCGAAATATTTTTATACCAATCGAAACAATCAATTCACTGAAAATAAACATTTCTCAAAAAAAAAATTTCAACAGTAAATACGATCATTGTATAAAAAATACTTGTTTCAATTGAAACATCAAGTATGAGAAAAAAAATTTAAATCATAATCTATTATTTCTGTTTATTTACATGAATGCTTTTTTTTTAATTTTTTATTAATCATTAAAAATTAAAGAAATAAATGTTTTACGAGTAAAATATAAAAATATCAAAGGATACGTGAAAAAGTTCGAATTAATCCGCAATATTTCTTGAAAGCCACAACATCAGTTGATAAATAATTTGGTTTCTTCTTTAAGAGGAATCATATTTCTCCTTGAGTGAGGCGGGGTGAGAACAATTTATTGACGATAAAATTCAGACCAGCACTAGCAAAGGCATAACTAAACTTTCTGTAAGTCACTCGTAAAGGAAATGGATGTGATTTCAAAAAAAAAAACTTTTTAATTATCAGGAGCCTGATGCAGTTTTTCTTTTTAATCCAATGGGGTGAAAGATATTGAAGCTCAGCTCTCTAGTGGTATTCATCGCCATCAGAACGTAGACAAGCATTCAGCATAGACAAATGGAAATCGCTGATCGTTAAGTTCCACTGGGCGTAGGTATCATTTAATAAACAAAAAGTTTGATGATTGAAGAATTTATTTTTTGTTGAAGATACTGGATGAATTATGAATTGCTCTAAATCGAAGAAGAATTTGAATGATAACTTTTCAACTGTCCGTATGAATAAGATATTTCATATTTTTGCTGTACCCTCTTCCGATTGATTTAATTTCAAATGCGATATTACATATATTTAATGTGCCGTAAAATCCAATGGGGTTTCCTCCACCAAACATCCCGCGAGGCTTGTAATAACAGAGCAAAACCCTGTTATTAATATGGGAATAATTAGTCCAAATTACATGAAAGATGAATAATGAGTCCAGATTCTGCACAAGATGTTTATTAATTAAAGAATGGTGAAGCAACAGTTTCCTCCCCTCTCCGACTGGAGGGGGAGAGACACTTTTCTCGTCAGATCTGACGGAGTTTAGCTAGCACAAGTAAAACACAAAAAGCCACGCAAAAACCATCGGTCCTGCGTTTTATACATGGGTAAGAAGGCAGTCATATTGGATTCCTTGTATTCCTACGCCTCATCACAAATTATTTAATACTCATAAAAAATCGTTTAATCTTTCCTTATATGGAAGTGAAAGATCTTAAAATAACTTCTCTTTTGAAACATAAATCTAATTATAATTTATTGGCATGTTTACAGCCTTGAATTCCCAAAATAGAATATCTGTATTTTAATATTTTAACTAAGACATTTTATGAAAATGAATAAGTTTCAATGCTTTTATTAATACAAAAGTAATTTTATAACTTTTGTATTACATCCCCCTCAAAAAAAAATTTTTGGTTAGCCAAAAAAATTTTTAATTTAGAATAATATGACTTTATAAGCTTTATGCTGGTATGACTGTCCTCTTTCCTTCTATAAACAACATTTTTTCAATTATGTGAAAAAATATTATTTACAGTAACAACAATAAAAACATGATAATGCAAGTTATCTGTTTAGGCAACTAAACAGAAAGAAAAATAAAACATTTATATCTATTTTACTAAAATTCAAAAAAATTTTGCACACAAAAATATACAAAACGAACTGAACACTATTCATGATTTAATTTTAACATTTGTGGGCTGTGATATTTCCTAAGATTTGATACATGTACTATTTCAAACTTTTGTTTACTCAAATTATTATTTTTATTATTATTTATTTATTTTAATTAGCTTCTTGGTCATTCTTTCTTTTTCCTATTTTTCCTTTTATTTTTGTTACCCTTTACGTTATTTTTTTCAGTGTTTATTTTTACTGAAACATATTCAACTTTTCTTTTTTCGATGTTTACTTTTACTGAAACATCAAACTTTTCTTTTTTCGATGTTTACTTTTCTGAAACATCAAACTTTTATTTTTTCGATGTTTACTTTTTCTGAAACATCAAACTTTTATTTTTTTCGATGTTTACTTTTACTGAAACATCAAACCTTTATTTTTTTCACATTTTTTAACCTTAACATTTTGAGAATTTTGTTGTCTAATGTGCAAAGATAAGTTGTCATTGTTAGAATTAGCAGAGGTGATCAATCTTATACCAAATTGAGTAACAACTGGCCCGACACAAATCATAAACAAACAAAAAACTCTGCAAGTTTGCGACCCTACTAAAGCATATAGTAAATCAGTATCAAGCATAAAAAGCTTAGCTGAGTTAACAATTTCGCCTATCGTAATAAGGGGAAACTCACACATTCTGTTAAGTGTTAACTGTCCTTTCGTTAAGGTAACATTTAAGTTTTCAAATTTTTAATAGGAATTTTTAATTTTGACACAAAGTCTTTTTTTTTTCTTTCAAGTAACTGTTGTGTAGATATCTTAATTAGTTATTTAATTTGTCACAATTGTGTGTTAGGAAATTCTATTTTTAACGTATTTTTAAGTTTATTTGGTTACCATTACTTTTCAATTTGTGTTAGATCATTTTCCCATCTTTATGTTGGGATTCCCTCTCAGCAATAAGAAACTTTCTTTGTTAATGGAAATTACTGAGCTAGAACTGAGCTATGAACTATTTACCAACGTTGGACTCAAGCATAAAATATTTATTCGCTTTTCAATTTAAATTCTAAAAACAAGTATTAATTTCATTTTTCAAAACTATTTGTATTAGTTTAAAAATTTCTAGGATTAATTCATAATTTCTACCACACCGCAATTGCATTCAAAATAAAAATAATTTAATGGCATTTTTATCTTAACCCTAAACACCAGTAAAACAAAATTATAAATTTTACTAATCTATAAATCATAGAAACTGTAACACATAAAATAAATAAATATAAAAATAATTTCTCGAAATATTTTTATACCAATCGAAACAATCAATTCACTGAAAATAAACATTTCTCAAAAAAAAAATTTCAACAGTAAATACGATCATTGTATAAAAAATACTTGTTTCAATTGAAACATCAAGTATGAGAAAAAAAATTTAAATCATAATCTATTATTTCTGTTTATTTACATGAATGCTTTTTTTTTAATTTTTTATTAATCATTAAAAATTAAAGAAATAAATGTTTTACGAGTAAAATATAAAAATATCAAAGGATACGTGAAAAAGTTCGAATTAATCCGCAATATTTCTTGAAAGCCACAACATCAGTTGATAAATAATTTGGTTTCTTCTTTAAGAGGAATCATATTTCTCCTTGAGTGAGGCGGGGTGAGAACAATTTATTGACGATAAAATTCAGACCAGCACTAGCAAAGGCATAACTAAACTTTCTGTAAGTCACTCGTAAAGGAAATGGATGTGATTTCAAAAAAAAAAACTTTTTAATTATCAGGAGCCTGATGCAGTTTTTCTTTTTAATCCAATGGGGTGAAAGATATTGAAGCTCAGCTCTCTAGTGGTATTCATCGCCATCAGAACGTAGACAAGCATTCAGCATAGACAAATGGAAATCGCTGATCGTTAAGTTCCACTGGGCGTAGGTATCATTTAATAAACAAAAAGTTTGATGATTGAAGAATTTATTTTTTGTTGAAGATACTGGATGAATTATGAATTGCTCTAAATCGAAGAAGAATTTGAATGATAACTTTTCAACTGTCCGTATGAATAAGATATTTCATATTTTTGCTGTACCCTCTTCCGATTGATTTAATTTCAAATGCGATATTACATATATTTAATGTGCCGTAAAATCCAATGGGGTTTCCTCCACCAAACATCCCGCGAGGCTTGTAATAACAGAGCAAAACCCTGTTATTAATATGGGAATAATTAGTCCAAATTACATGAAAGATGAATAATGAGTCCAGATTCTGCACAAGATGTTTATTAATTAAAGAATGGTGAAGCAACAGTTTCCTCCCCTCTCCGACTGGAGGGGGAGAGACACTTTTCTCGTCAGATCTGACGGAGTTTAGCTAGCACAAGTAAAACACAAAAAGCCACGCAAAAACCATCGGTCCTGCGTTTTATACATGGGTAAGAAGGCAGTCATATTGGATTCCTTGTATTCCTACGCCTCATCACAAATTATTTAATACTCATAAAAAATCGTTTAATCTTTCCTTATATGGAAGTGAAAGATCTTAAAATAACTTCTCTTTTGAAACATAAATCTAATTATAATTTATTGGCATGTTTACAGCCTTGAATTCCCAAAATAGAATATCTGTATTTTAATATTTTAACTAAGACATTTTATGAAAATGAATAAGTTTCAATGCTTTTATTAATACAAAAGTAATTTTATAACTTTTGTATTACATCCCCCTCAAAAAAAAATTTTTGGTTAGCCAAAAAAAATTTTTAATTTAGAATAATATGACTTTATAAGCTTTATGCTGGTATGACTGTCCTCTTTCCTTCTATAAACAACATTTTTTCAATTATGTGAAAAAATATTATTTACAGTAACAACAATAAAAACATGATAATGCAAGTTATCTGTTTAGGCAACTAAACAGAAAGAAAAATAAAACATTTATATCTATTTTACTAAAATTCAAAAAAATTTTGCACACAAAAATATACAAAACGAACTGAACACTATTCATGATTTAATTTTAACATTTGTGGGCTGTGATATTTCCTAAGATTTGATACATGTACTATTTCAAACTTTTGTTTACTCAAATTATTATTTTTATTATTATTTATTTATTTTAATTAGCTTCTTGGTCATTCTTTCTTTTTCCTATTTTTCCTTTTATTTTTGTTACCCTTTACGTTATTTTTTTCAGTGTTTATTTTTACTGAAACATATTCAACTTTTCTTTTTTCGATGTTTACTTTTACTGAAACATCAAACTTTTCTTTTTTCGATGTTTACTTTTCTGAAACATCAAACTTTTATTTTTTCGATGTTTACTTTTTCTGAAACATCAAACTTTTATTTTTTTCGATGTTTACTTTTACTGAAACATCAAACCTTTATTTTTTTCACATTTTTTAACCTTAACATTTTGAGAATTTTGTTGTCTAATGTGCAAAGATAAGTTGTCATTGTTAGAATTAGCAGAGGTGATCAATCTCATACCAAATTGAGTAACAACTGGCCCGACACAAATCATAAACAAACAAAAAACTCTGCAAGTTTGCGACCCTACTAAAGCATATAGTAAATCAGTATCAAGCATAAAAAACTTAGCTGAGTTAACAATTTCGCCTATCGTAATAAGGGGAAACTCACACATTCTGTTAAGTGTTAACTGTCCTTTCGTTAAGGTAACATTTAAGTTTTCAAATTTTTAATAGGAATTTTTAATTTTGACACAAAGTCTTTTTTTTTTCTTTCAAGTAACTGTTGTGTAGATATCTTAATTAGTTATTTAATTTGTCACAATTGTGTGTTAGGAAATTCTATTTTTAACGTATTTTTAAGTTTATTTGGTTACCATTACTTTTCAATTTGTGTTAGATCATTTTCCCATCTTTATGTTGGGATTCCCTCTCAGCAATAAGAAACTTTCTTTGTTAATGGAAATTACTGAGCTAGAACTGAGCTATGAACTATTTACCAACGTTGGACTCAAGCATAAAATATTTATTCGCTTTTCAATTTAAATTCTAAAAACAAGTATTAATTTCATTTTTCAAAACTATTTGTATTAGTTTAAAAATTTCTAGGATTAATTCATAATTTCTACCACACCGCAATTGCATTCAAAATAAAAATAATTTAATGGCATTTTTATCTTAACCCTAAACACCAGTAAAACAAAATTATAAATTTTACTAATCTATAAATCATAGAAACTGTAACACATAAAATAAATAAATATAAAAATAATTTCTCGAAATATTTTTATACCAATCGAAACAATCAATTCACTGAAAATAAACATTTCTCAAAAAAAAAATTTCAACAGTAAATACGATCATTGTATAAAAAATACTTGTTTCAATTGAAACATCAAGTATGAGAAAAAAAATTTAAATCATAATCTATTATTTCTGTTTATTTACATGAATGCTTTTTTTTTAATTTTTTATTAATCATTAAAAATTAAAGAAATAAATGTTTTACGAGTAAAATATAAAAATATCAAAGGATACGTGAAAAAGTTCGAATTAATCCGCAATATTTCTTGAAAGCCACAACATCAGTTGATAAATAATTTGGTTTCTTCTTTAAGAGGAATCATATTTCTCCTTGAGTGAGGCGGGGTGAGAACAATTTATTGACGATAAAATTCAGACCAGCACTAGCAAAGGCATAACTAAACTTTCTGTAAGTCACTCGTAAAGGAAATGGATGTGATTTCAAAAAAAAAAACTTTTTAATTATCAGGAGCCTGATGCAGTTTTTCTTTTTAATCCAATGGGGTGAAAGATATTGAAGCTCAGCTCTCTAGTGGTATTCATCGCCATCAGAACGTAGACAAGCATTCAGCATAGACAAATGGAAATCGCTGATCGTTAAGTTCCACTGGGCGTAGGTATCATTTAATAAACAAAAAGTTTGATGATTGAAGAATTTATTTTTTGTTGAAGATACTGGATGAATTATGAATTGCTCTAAATCGAAGAAGAATTTGAATGATAACTTTTCAACTGTCCGTATGAATAAGATATTTCATATTTTTGCTGTACCCTCTTCCGATTGATTTAATTTCAAATGCGATATTACATATATTTAATGTGCCGTAAAATCCAATGGGGTTTCCTCCACCAAACATCCCGCGAGGCTTGTAATAACAGAGCAAAACCCTGTTATTAATATGGGAATAATTAGTCCAAATTACATGAAAGATGAATAATGAGTCCAGATTCTGCACAAGATGTTTATTAATTAAAGAATGGTGAAGCAACAGTTTCCTCCCCTCTCCGACTGGAGGGGGAGAGACACTTTTCTCGTCAGATCTGACGGAGTTTAGCTAGCACAAGTAAAACACAAAAAGCCACGCAAAAACCATCGGTCCTGCGTTTTATACATGGGTAAGAAGGCAGTCATATTGGATTCCTTGTATTCCTACGCCTCATCACAAATTATTTAATACTCATAAAAAATCGTTTAATCTTTCCTTATATGGAAGTGAAAGATCTTAAAATAACTTCTCTTTTGAAACATAAATCTAATTATAATTTATTGGCATGTTTACAGCCTTGAATTCCCAAAATAGAATATCTGTATTTTAATATTTTAACTAAGACATTTTATGAAAATGAATAAGTTTCAATGCTTTTATTAATACAAAAGTAATTTTATAACTTTTGTATTACATCCCCCTCAAAAAAAAATTTTTGGTTAGCCAAAAAAAATTTTTAATTTAGAATAATATGACTTTATAAGCTTTATGCTGGTATGACTGTCCTCTTTCCTTCTATAAACAACATTTTTTCAATTATGTGAAAAAATATTATTTACAGTAACAACAATAAAAACATGATAATGCAAGTTATCTGTTTAGGCAACTAAACAGAAAGAAAAATAAAACATTTATATCTATTTTACTAAAATTCAAAAAAATTTTGCACACAAAAATATACAAAACGAACTGAACACTATTCATGATTTAATTTTAACATTTGTGGGCTGTGATATTTCCTAAGATTTGATACATGTACTATTTCAAACTTTTGTTTACTCAAATTATTATTTTTATTATTATTTATTTATTTTAATTAGCTTCTTGGTCATTCTTTCTTTTTCCTATTTTTCCTTTTATTTTTGTTACCCTTTACGTTATTTTTTTCAGTGTTTATTTTTACTGAAACATATTCAACTTTTCTTTTTTCGATGTTTACTTTTACTGAAACATCAAACTTTTCTTTTTTCGATGTTTACTTTTCTGAAACATCAAACTTTTATTTTTTCGATGTTTACTTTTTCTGAAACATCAAACTTTTATTTTTTTCGATGTTTACTTTTACTGAAACATCAAACCTTTATTTTTTTCACATTTTTTAACCTTAACATTTTGAGAATTTTGTTGTCTAATGTGCAAAGATAAGTTGTCATTGTTAGAATTAGCAGAGGTGATCAATCTTATACCAAATTGAGTAACAACTGGCCCGACACAAATCATAAACAAACAAAAAACTCTGCAAGTTTGCGACCCTACTAAAGCATATAGTAAATCAGTATCAAGCATAAAAAGCTTAGCTGAGTTAACAATTTCGCCTATCGTAATAAGGGGAAACTCACACATTCTGTTAAGTGTTAACTGTCCTTTCGTTAAGGTAACATTTAAGTTTTCAAATTTTTAATAGGAATTTTTAATTTTGACACAAAGTCTTTTTTTTTTCTTTCAAGTAACTGTTGTGTAGATATCTTAATTAGTTATTTAATTTGTCACAATTGTGTGTTAGGAAATTCTATTTTTAACGTATTTTTAAGTTTATTTGGTTACCATTACTTTTCAATTTGTGTTAGATCATTTTCCCATCTTTATGTTGGGATTCCCTCTCAGCAATAAGAAACTTTCTTTGTTAATGGAAATTACTGAGCTAGAACTGAGCTATGAACTATTTACCAACGTTGGACTCAAGCATAAAATATTTATTCGCTTTTCAATTTAAATTCTAAAAACAAGTATTAATTTCATTTTTCAAAACTATTTGTATTAGTTTAAAAATTTCTAGGATTAATTCATAATTTCTACCACACCGCAATTGCATTCAAAATAAAAATAATTTAATGGCATTTTTATCTTAACCCTAAACACCAGTAAAACAAAATTATAAATTTTACTAATCTATAAATCATAGAAACTGTAACACATAAAATAAATAAATATAAAAATAATTTCTCGAAATATTTTTATACCAATCGAAACAATCAATTCACTGAAAATAAACATTTCTCAAAAAAAAAATTTCAACAGTAAATACGATCATTGTATAAAAAATACTTGTTTCAATTGAAACATCAAGTATGAGAAAAAAAATTTAAATCATAATCTATTATTTCTGTTTATTTACATGAATGCTTTTTTTTTAATTTTTTATTAATCATTAAAAATTAAAGAAATAAATGTTTTACGAGTAAAATATAAAAATATCAAAGGATACGTGAAAAAGTTCGAATTAATCCGCAATATTTCTTGAAAGCCACAACATCAGTTGATAAATAATTTGGTTTCTTCTTTAAGAGGAATCATATTTCTCCTTGAGTGAGGCGGGGTGAGAACAATTTATTGACGATAAAATTCAGACCAGCACTAGCAAAGGCATAACTAAACTTTCTGTAAGTCACTCGTAAAGGAAATGGATGTGATTTCAAAAAAAAAAACTTTTTAATTATCAGGAGCCTGATGCAGTTTTTCTTTTTAATCCAATGGGGTGAAAGATATTGAAGCTCAGCTCTCTAGTGGTATTCATCGCCATCAGAACGTAGACAAGCATTCAGCATAGACAAATGGAAATCGCTGATCGTTAAGTTCCACTGGGCGTAGGTATCATTTAATAAACAAAAAGTTTGATGATTGAAGAATTTATTTTTTGTTGAAGATACTGGATGAATTATGAATTGCTCTAAATCGAAGAAGAATTTGAATGATAACTTTTCAACTGTCCGTATGAATAAGATATTTCATATTTTTGCTGTACCCTCTTCCGATTGATTTAATTTCAAATGCGATATTACATATATTTAATGTGCCGTAAAATCCAATGGGGTTTCCTCCACCAAACATCCCGCGAGGCTTGTAATAACAGAGCAAAACCCTGTTATTAATATGGGAATAATTAGTCCAAATTACATGAAAGATGAATAATGAGTCCAGATTCTGCACAAGATGTTTATTAATTAAAGAATGGTGAAGCAACAGTTTCCTCCCCTCTCCGACTGGAGGGGGAGAGACACTTTTCTCGTCAGATCTGACGGAGTTTAGCTAGCACAAGTAAAACACAAAAAGCCACGCAAAAACCATCGGTCCTGCGTTTTATACATGGGTAAGAAGGCAGTCATATTGGATTCCTTGTATTCCTACGCCTCATCACAAATTATTTAATACTCATAAAAAATCGTTTAATCTTTCCTTATATGGAAGTGAAAGATCTTAAAATAACTTCTCTTTTGAAACATAAATCTAATTATAATTTATTGGCATGTTTACAGCCTTGAATTCCCAAAATAGAATATCTGTATTTTAATATTTTAACTAAGACATTTTATGAAAATGAATAAGTTTCAATGCTTTTATTAATACAAAAGTAATTTTATAACTTTTGTATTACATGTATGTAGATGTTTATGCATGTATTTGTATGTATGTATATGTGCATGTGTGTATATGTGTAAGTATTAAAGTATTATTTAAGTCTAAGGACTAATTGTTATAAATATATATACATAATTATAACAACTAACCAGTCCATTATATTTCCTCTCTTTCATTTATTTTAGATATCTCTCTTATAAAAAAATTCTTTCGCTCTTACATTTATTAAATTACTTATAAATTTAATACTAAAACATTTATTATTTTTTGTTTTTAAGCTATTAAAAATTTAATGGAATTATATTAAGGCTATTTATAATTAATCTTTAATTTTATTTATGGACTTATTTAAATATTGAATTAAAATATAATTTGTAAATGTAATATTTATATATTTAAAACGTCCTACTGAACCAAGTGCACATTAAAAAAGAAAATAGTACTGAGGAAAAAGTGAAACTTGAGATCACTAAAATTAATTGACAATATTACAGAGGGGTTTCATGATGACCACCCTTATTATGTATGTTTTCACGATGATTATCAGCTGGTACATGAATAAGAAATTAACTTAATCAACGATAAATTACTGAAAAAAATAAATAAATAACCAGGTCAAAGAATTATTCTCTTTATAAATTATTTTGTTAGTCAATAAATGAGTAAATGATGGGTTTTCTGGTTATTTTAATTAACTATATCATCAATTCTCTCATGATTCATTAATCCAATATTCTTTAATTTTTATTAATTTAATAACTCATTAATTCTCTCATTTATGAATTAATTGATCATTAACTAATCTGTTATTAATTGATAGATTCAATTCAACATAGATGTTTGATTGATTCCCTCATTGACAAATTCGCTCATTTGTAAAAAGCTGAATCTCTCATTGTTTCTTTAATTTACCGATTCTCTAAATTATAGTTCACTGATTCCTTTATTCACTCATACATTTATTTGCTAATGTATTGAGTGGCTAATTAATAAATTCGCTGTTCTTTGGTTTAAATGATCACTGATATTTTGAATTCTTGTTTCGCTGATTTATTAATTTATCTGATTCGTTGATTTTTTTCTTTCACTTTGTTGATTCAACATTTATCGATTAGTTCAGTGATTCCTTAATTCTATAATCGATTCACTGTAAAATTGCTTCGACTTGTAGACCATGTCGATTTTGGAAACAACCTCGAACACTAGCTGTTTTTCTTCTACCACGCAAATGAGCATCATTCAGGGGAGGTTTTCGTGGTCTTCCTCTCCGTGTAGCGCAAATTTCAAGAAATATTCAAATGCTCTGTTTATTTCACCAATATGTATATATATCATATATGTATATATAATGTAATTATATATATAATATAAGTATATATATATACACCGCTAGGCTAACAGTGGAGGTTTTTGTGGTCTTCCTCTCCGTGTAACGCAAATTTCAAGAAATATTCAAATGCTCTGTTTATTTCACCAATATGTATATATATCATATATGTATATAATATATGTATATATATAATGTATGTATATATATAATGTATGTATTTATATAATATATGTATATATATATATATATATATATATATATATATATATATATATATATATATATATATATATATATATACATATTGGTGAAATAAAGAGAGAGTTTGAATATTTTATGAAATTTACGTTACATGGAGAGGAAAACCACAAAAACCTCCACTGTTAGCCTAGCGGTGTATATATATATATACTTAGATTATATATATATATATATATATATATATATATATATATATATATATATATATATATATATATATATATATATATATATATACATATATATATATATATATATATATATATATATATATATATATATATATATATATATATATATTACATATATATATATATATATATATATATATATATATATATATATATATTTATATATATATATATATATATATATATATATATATATATATATATATATATATATATATATATATTATATATATATATAATAAAAAATATTAAAAATTAACTTAATTAATTAACACGAAAATATTTGGAATTAATTTATAGATACCATTAGCATTACTAAAATGCTAAAAAATATTAACTAAATTTATTTTAACTTTTTAAACTTGACGTGAATAATTATGCATGAATAAAAATTATCAATTCCTGTATGAGTGTTAATAGTATAGTAAGAATAGAATTTGAAATGAAAATCTAAAAAAAAAAATAATCAAAACATCAGCCATGTTTAAATTCAATTTCGCGGCATTTTTTTGCACGCGGTACCTTCTTTTTTCGTGTATAATATGATATACGAAAAACAAAGGTGTAGCGTGAGGGGGGAGCACGCTCTTTGTTTTTTGAAAACTGTTCCTTTATTTTAAAATATATATATATATATATATATATATATATATATATATATGCATTTATTAATAGATATACATTCATATAAATAATTAATATGCATATCTACAAAAAATTAAAATAAAAAAACAGTTTTCTACGAAAAAAAAAGCATGCTCCCCTCCCTCACGCTACGCATATGGAGACACGTGAACGACCGTCATCTTGTTCAACAATTTGGCGGGTAATTTAGAGCGGGCAATTCAGTTTTGCTTTTATGTTGACAAGGCATGTTCACTTTTCCCCATGTCATAACGTTTGGCATTTTTAAATACATTTTATTAATTCAATTTTCGAATTTTAATTTCGACAGTGCTAATAATTTTAATTTCATGTTTTAGAAATAACCCTACTGCTTAAATAAAAGCATAATTATTATCTTTTTAAATGATATCAATGCGGAGCAAAGGATTAACAGTTTTTTTAAAAACTGGATTCTTCAAATATTTTATAAATTATTTATAATCAACTTAATTTGTGATCCGATAATCGAAAATCAAGAATGCCTACTTCCCCCGGGATATTTTTATTTGTATTTCGTCCAGTTTCCGTGATTTATTTATATATCTAAGGATAATTTCATGTAAAGAGCTGGTAAGTAATTTTACAATAAGTAATTATTAATGACATTAAGTATTTTTTAGTTCAATTAACTCGTGATTTGTTTTTTTCAGTCTATTTCTTATTTTAGAAAAATTTTCTCCAATTTAGAATAATATTTAACAAGAATTTATTTTAAAAATAATAATTACTTCTTCTTTAATGCTTAATTACTATAATTTTTTGTCAGAACAGTGTTGCATGAGTTAGAATAAATGTTTTGTTTTAAACGTATTTTGATAATCAATAATTAGCAACTTATATATTCATTTAAAAGATTGTTCTTTTCCTAAATTTAAACTAAGTCTCTTTGTTTTTATATTTGTATAGTTTCCACTTCCAGTAATTTCCACTTTCGTAATTCAAACAGCTCCTACATCATGAAGCCCATCCCACTCCCGACGATTTGCGAAAACGTCATTTTTGACGTTTTTGGCCACGCCCCTTCAAAAAACTCCCCGCAGGCACTCGTAGGGATCTCGCCAAATTTTGGCGCCAATTTTGGCGTAGATCACGATACGGAAATCATCCCAATAACACAACAATAAAATAAAAATTAACAAGAAATTATCAAAAATAAAAGCAATTGAAAGGTAACTAATTCAAAACGCTATCGCAAGTTTAAAAATAAACAAGGATCTGATTATTGAGTTGCCAGATCAAAGTTTCAAAATAGTCTCTAAATTTGTTGCCATTCCAAATACATAATAATAAAATTCATTTTAAATGAAGTATATTCAGTAATACGTCATTTACGATAATTTCAAACAGAAACTGAAGCCAAAAGGGGTAAAACTTCGACTTCCGCTTGAGAGAAAACAACTTCCGGTTTCAATATTTCGTGATAGAGCTTTGCAAAAAATGCTATAACTTAAGTTCTACCGTACATAGAGACAAAATTCAAACGGATTTAGAAAGATAATTGTTTGTTTTATATAAAATTATCAAAATCTAAAAATTGATATTTTGATTGATTATCACGGAAAAAAGGTGATCAGATACTTTAAAAAAATCTATTTACGCACAAATTTATACACAAACAATAAACGGTGAAATCATGAACTAATTAATGTATTTTATAAATGAATTTGATAAACGAATATAATAAAAACAGTTATTATAGGAACAATTATAAAGAAAAATTCTAACAGTATATAAATACACATTTATAAAAGTAGTAAATGATTTAAAATGAAACATTTTTAATTTACCTCCTGTGGAATCTTATCGTACGTTTTCTTGGTATCCGAAGACAAATTTTACTAAGAATTGGAATTATTGATGGTATGATTCATGTTGCAAATAATTTATCAAATGAGCATTGAGCAATAAAAAAATTTTAAAAAAAGAGCAATAAAACAGGCAAACATATAATTCTACATTTAAACAATTTAACTACATGGCAAAAAAATAATGCTTTAATTTAAAATATATAATTTAAATAATGTATTAGTTTGTCATAATGTGTTAAATAATAAAGATTTTCCCCAGTTTAAATGTTCTAGCTTAAAACGTTTTTTTTTTTTTTTTAATCTACATAATTGTTGTTTGAGACAATTTATGAAGAGATATCCAAATAAGGTATGGTTCTGTCGTTATTTGCAAAGAGGACAAGGAGCCCAGGGCCATAAAAATGTTAAAGGTGATGTAAAGAAGGACAAGGACTTTTTCCCAGAGTGTTAAATGCGATTTTTGAGGACTCAAATAAATATGATCTGATTTGTGGGAGGTATAATATCTGAAAGTCAAGGGAGCCTTTAGAACCAATTTTTATCAGCGAGGGATACATTTTTTAAAACTTTTTCGAGGAAAGGGTAAAAGAGATGAAATTATTTTAGTTTTCTCAACACTTGATTTATTTTTTATGTGGTGTGCTTTTTCGTTGGGCGCTCTTTGTTTTTAAAAATGTTTCTTTCGTTTAATTATACAGAAAATTATAAGTACAAAAAAAAAACCTTTTGTCATGCAAAAATACAATTTGAAGGAGCCAAGGGCCATAAAAATTTTTAAGGTGATTTAAAGAAGGAAAAGGATTTTTTCCCATAGTGTTAAATGTGATTTTTGTGAGCGATTTTGTGGGGAAAAGTTTTTTTTTCTAAAAATATTAATTTAACTTGATTTTATTATCATGAATATCTATTTTTCAGAAAGGGGAAAGCACATGATTCCCCCCTCAATTCAATTTCAGAGGAAAATAGTTTTCGATTTAAAAAATAACTTAAATGTAGGAAAAAAATATTATTTCTTCTTAAATTAACCATTTTACTTTCCTTTATTTCCTTGAATGTCTAAATTTCAGAAGGGCTGAACGCATTATTCACCTCCCAAGTGAAATTTCAGAAGAAACTAAGATTTTCAATTTCAGAAATAACTTCAAATGTTGAAAAAAAAAACTTCTTTCAATTTAACTTGACTTTATTTTCAAGAATGTCTGAATTTTGGAAGGGGCGAAGCACATTATTCGCTCTATATTATTAGTTTATTATCGCATTATAGTTTATAATATCGCACATTGTTAGTTTTCTATTTCAAAAATAACTTGAGAATAAAAAACAAAATTTTTTTTCTCACTAAAATTATCAATTTAAGTTGACTTTATTTTCCTGAAATAAAGTCTAAACTTCAGAAGGAGCGAAGCACATTACTTGCCCCCTCAATTAAATTTCTGAAGAATATAAGATTTTCAATTTCAAAAATAACTTAAAAGAAGAACTATATGTTTAAAATTCCACTTGACTTTATTTTTATGAATGTCTAAATTTTTTTAATAGCGAAGCCCATTATTCGCATCCTTACTTTAATTTCACAGGAATATAAAGTTTTCTACTTGGAAAATAGTTTCAAATTTAAAAAAAAAGAAGTTTTTTTTTTCTAATTTTAATTTTACTAATTTAACTTGATTTAATTTTTATGAATGTCTAAATTTTAGAAGGGGCGAAACATATTACTCGCCCTTCAATTAAATTTAAGGAAATTAAGTTTTTTTCTTTTTTTTTTTCGAAAAATAGCTCTTAAATTAAAAAAAAAAGAAACAGTTTTTATTATCTAAAATTATTTTTATTATCTAAATTGCCAATTTTAATAAACTTTATTTTCATGAATGTCTACATTTCACAAGGGGCGAAGCACATTTTTTTCTCGCTTACTTTAATTTTATTGGAAAATAAACTTTTAAAATTGAAAAATAGCTTCCAAGTTGAAATATATATCTTAGAAGGGGCTAGAATTCTAAAACTCTTAGAAGGGGCGAATCATATTATTCGCCCCTCTTTTTAATTGTAGAAAAATATAAAGTTTTTGGTAAGAGGAGCGACTGTCCCCTCTGAAATTTTAGGGTCCCCCTGCCCCCATTTTGAACGCAACTGATATGTATAAATTTCAAGCATAGTAAAATCAACTAATATTTCCTATTTAATACTTTTATAGGCAAGTGAATATCTAGGAATAAAATTTTTATACAAAAGGTTTCTAGATTTTTTTATACAAAATAAACTATTTTAAAATACATGTTATTTAAAATGTAAAAGTTTTATTCTTTTAAATATTTCCTATTTCGGCCTATTTTTGACAATCACAGATATATATATATATATATATATATATATATATATATATATATATATATATATATATATATATATATTCTTCTTCTTCTTCTCATTGGCACGACAGCCCAGGATGGGCCTCGGCCTTCTCAACTAGCCTATGCCAAGACATTCTTCCCTTAGCCAAGGTTCTCCAGTTTCTTATCTTTAAAATTTGTAGGTCCTTTTCAAGGCAGTCTAAAAATCTTAGGTTTGGCCGTCCTCTTTTTCTTGTACCTGTTGGCCTGGCACTGAAAACTTTTTTAGTTGCCCTGCTATCCTCCATTCTTACTATATGGCCTGCCCATTTAATCCTTTGAATTTTGATAAATTTAATGACATCAGGCTCTCTATATGATTTGTAAAGTTCCGTGTTTGATCTTCTAAACCAGGTATATATATATATATATATATATATATATATATATATATATATATATATATATATATATATGTAATACAAAAAGTATAATACTTTTGTATTAATAAAAGAATTAAATCTCTTTCGTTTTAATAAAATGTCTTTGTTAAAGAATAAGCGTAGAGAGATTCTATTTTGGGAATTCAAGGCTGATAAACATATAAACATACGATTGAGTTATTTTTAGAATCTCTCCCCCTTTCACTTCCATATAAGGAAGCACGCAATGATTTTCCTTAATGCGTAAGGATACAAGAATGTCAGAGACAGTACCTTTTTACTACAAAATGTGTTAGTATAAAAGCGAGAGCAATGCTTTTCGCATGGCTTTTTCATCATGTTCTGAGCCTAATAAGTTGTTCCGGAATTGTCCAAAGTCTTGTCCACCCCCTCCCTTGCCTTGCGGAGTGTGGATGTGAAGTGTTATCGATACCAGCCTACTACCATTAATAAAGATTTTTTGTGTGTAACATGGCTTACGACTGCATTATTTAAGCTATCTATATACAAAATAAAAGGGATTTTAACCCTTTTATTACAAGTTTAACAAGATTATTACAAGCGGGCTGGATGGTTACTTGCTGAGGAAACCCTTGTTATCTATTTTCCGGCTGACTACAACGTTGATAAAACCTCATCCCGGGGGACGAAGGACGAAAGTTGCCTATTCTGCAGTGAAAAAAAGAATGAAGGAAGGAAGGATTGATTTCACTACCTGTACACCTCATCGCTGTGAGAATGTTGACGTTGGCTCGAGCTCGTCACATGCCTCTCTGAAACCCATAGTGTTGATCGAGATGACCCTACAGTGTCCAATCTGGAAATGACCGATGACCCTACAATTCCGTAGTGGTCAGATTGTGAAAACAAAAGTGATATGTGCGCGTTAAAAACAAAAAAATGAGAATATTTTTTGTTTCTCTTCAACATAAAAAGTCATGAAGGTCAAAGAACAGTGTGGAAAATGGAAAGAAAGTACTGAAGATATATTTTTTTTTATCCTCTTATGTTTCTTTCTCACTAGCATGATTGAATAGTTTATCGATATCGGAGATGAGTAGTGTTTTAAAATTTTCATTATGAATAACTGAGTATATTTTATTATGAATAGTTAGATTACATTTCTTGTATTTATATTGCTTTTCTTTAAAATGATGATATAATATTGTTTTTTATCGTGCATTTAAAATGTTTTTGAAAGAAATAAATGTGATTCAAACGTCAATTAAATTAGTGACGGCAAAAAAAATTAAGTTATTATTTAAACTTTTGTTTCCTAATGATTTTTCTAGATTAAACCGTAACAAAATTCTAAATTTTTCAGAATTTTCTTTTGAACCTAACGATGAAGAATTTTCAAACAAATTACAAGAAATTTGTAATACTTTCAATTTTTCGGAATCAGTTAAAATTTCAGACAATTTAAATATTTCCAGTGAAGGAAATAAAGATGAAATTGCAAAGCACATTTTAACTTGTTTATGTGATTTTGATAAATTAAAAAATTCGATAGTAATGGAAAATCTCTCTGAAGATGAGGATGAAACTAATCAGTTTCAATGTAAACAAACTCAAACTGATTTTGAATCACATTTACCAATTAAAACTTGTGTAAGTCAATTTACACAAGTTAGTTTAAATACTAAAATATATGTTGATAAAGAAATACAAACTCATGTTTATACTGATAAAGATATGGCATCCTATAGTCAAAATTCTAGCAAGGATATAAAGAATAGAGAAACAGAAACTAAATTAATAGAAAATTTTTCGGATATTGAAGCAGTTACTCCTATGTTTAAAGGAGAAAAACACGAAAATATTAATTCTTGGTTTGAAAATTTTGAAACTCATGCCAATTTATTTAAATTATCTGATATGCAAAAATTTTTATTTGCGAAAAGATGTTTAAAGGGTAATGCCTTAACATTAATAAGAAGTGAAAGTTGTTTAAATTCATATGAAAAATTAAAAAATCTTTTGCTTGAAGAGTTTGGATTTGATTGTAATAGTGCAGAAATACATGCAATGTTGCAAAAAAGAAAGCAAAGATATAATGAAACTCTTCAAGAGTATTTCCTTAAAATTAAAGAAATTGCCACTCAAAGTGATATTGATGACTTAGCTCTAATCACTTACATAATTCAAGGAATACCAGACCAAACAAATAATAAATCAATTCTTTATGGAGCCAATAATCTTTTTGAATTTAAACAAAAACTTAAAATCTATGAAAAAATTGAAAGTGACTTAGATAAAAATAAATTTCAAAATAACAAGAGACCATACATGAAGAAAATGGAAAACCCAAAATATGACATTAGGTGCTTTAAATGTAATGCACCAGGACATAAAGCTCCGGCTTGTCCTAAAAATAAAAGTGTAACCCCGAATGTGACAAAACCCAAAATACATCATACAACACAGGAGATCCCAATAAATCAGTGTAAATACTGTTCGAAGAAAGGACTATTGAATTAGTTTCACATGGGCTCCTCGTGTGTAAACAACCCTAATGTTGTTGAAATGAACGTTCAAAATATGACAAATAAACAATAGCAATTAATAATATCCGGATATCAAGTTGAAAATAAATACCTAAATGGATATAAAGTGGAGAATAAATACTTAAATGGACGTCCAAAACCAAAACAAAATGAAAATGTAAAAAAAGATATATTATTGAATGTTGATACCGGGTCAACATTGAATATAATACCGAAAGACCTTGTGTCAAAACTAAATATTCCTATTAAAAAATGTGAGGAATTAAATGTTATCCAAACGAAAGGACAATTAACACTTAACAAAATTTGTGAGTTTCCCCTTAAGATAGGCGAAATTATTAAATCAGCTAAGTTTTTTATAACTGATACTGATTTACCATATGCTTTACTAGGATTGCAGACTTGCAAGGATTTTTGTTTGTCTATTGACTGTGTCGGGCCAGTTGTTACTCAATTTGGTAAGAGATTGATCACCTCTGCTAATTCTAACAGTGACAACTTATCTTTGCACATTAGACAGCAAAATTCTCAAAATGTTAGGGTTAAAAATGGTGAAAAAAATAAAAGTTTAAAATGTTTCAATAAAAGTAAACATTTTGAAAAAAATAGAAGTTTAAGATGTTTCAATAAAAGTAAACATTTTGAAAAAATAAAAGTTAAAGATGTTTCAGTAAAAGTAAACATTGGAAAAAATAATGTTAAGGATAACAAAAATAAAAAGAAAAGGAAAAATAGGAAAAAAAAAGAAGGTCCAAAAATTTCAAATGATTCGAAGATAGTACTAGGTAATGAGTGCACACATTATCAGGTCAATATCGACGAAAGAATAAAAAATGAGAACAAAATACAAAATGTGGACTTAAAAGAAATTTTAAAAAGTTATGATGATATTTTTGCAAAACATAAACACGACGTGGGAGAAATCAGAATGGAACCACAAAGAGTCAGGTTAACCTCAGATTTACCTATATCTCTAAGGCCGTACAAAACATCCCCAAAACAACTACAGGAAATTGATTTACAAATAGAGGAATTGTTAAAAAATAACTTTATAAAAGAAAGTTCATCCCCTTATGCTGCCCCTGTAACTTTAGTCTTTAAAAAAGATGAAAATAAAAAGAGTCGTTTATGTATTGACTTTAGGAAATTAAACCAAATTACAAAAACAGATTCTGAACCTCTACCTTTAATACAGTCTTTAATTGAAAAATTGTCTAATAGTAGTTATTTTTCTAAAATAGATTTATCACAGGGATATCATCATGTTCGTATTCATCCTGATGACACTGAGAAATTAGCATTCGCTACTCACAACGGTCTATTTGAATACTTAAGATTACCTTTTGGCTGGAAGAATGCACCAAGCATTTTTCAACGTACAATTCGTAGAATTTTAAATAAACATAAAATTAAATTTGCTACGAACTATTTTGATGATATTATTATATTTTCTAATTCTTATGATGAACATTTAACCCATCTTAAAAAGATTTTCGATATTTGTAAACAAGAAAACTTGAAATTAAAACTTTCAAAATGTTCATTTTTGCAAAAACAAATAGAATTTTTAGGATATGAAATAAACAATGGGATTGTATCACCCGATAACCATAATATTGAGGTGATTAAAAAATTAATGCCCCCTACAAATGTAAAATCATTGCAAAGATTTCTTGGATCAATAAATGTTTACAATAAATTTATTGATGGTTATGCAAAGATTCGACATCCTTTAAACAACTTGTTAAAGAAAGATGTAAAATGGGTGTGGTCAGAAAAATGTCAACAATCTTTTGAACTGTTAAAAAATGCTATTATTTGTAAACCAATTTTGAAAATTTTTAATCCTATTCATGAATGCCATCTTTTTGTTGATGCATCGTTAATTGGAATTGGAGCTGTGTTAAAACAGACAGATGAATGTGGTGTATTGCATCCTGTAGCTTTTCATTCTCGTTCCTTAAGAGACTATGAAAAAAATTATGCAATTACAGAACTTGAATGTCTTGCTATAGTCGATTCTCTAAATAAATTCCATCATTACCTGTTTGGCCAGAAATTCACCATACATACTGACCATGCTGCTTTGGTTTGGCTAAAAAATGTTAAAAATTTAAAAGGTAGATTGTTTAGATGGTCATTATCGTTAAGTATGTATGAATATGATATTAAATACACAAAAGGTTCTACTAATTTTGAAGCAGATTGGCTTTCAAGAGATGCAACACATTCACTTGTCAAATGTAATAGTAAAAATAATGTTCATGTTTCACATTTGTTAAAATTGAATGAAATAATTGAAGCTCAAAGGAAAGATAACTTACAAGGTAATTTTGTTGATATCAATGATGTGTTATGTATACGTAAGAAAAATTTTACTAAAATAGTTGTTCCATTTTCGTTGAGATTACAACTTCTGCAAATTACTCATGATAAATTTAACCATCCAGGAGTGCAGAAAATGATTAACTTAATAACCCCTGTTTATTATTGGAATAACATAACATCAGATATAACAAAATCTTGTAAACATTGTCATACGTGCCAATTAAATAAAAAACCGCGACAAAAAAGATTTGGATTATTACAATCCTTACCCCCTGTGAATCAGTCTTTTGACTTAATAGCAATAGATAGTGTTGGTGGATTGAATTATTATAATTCAACAAAAAAATATTTAACTTTAATTATTGACCACCTAACAAGATACATTTGGGCTTTTGCGTCAAAATCCATTAGTTCAGAAACATATACAAATTTTTTACATCAAATTTTTCAAAATCAAATACCTAAATCCTTGTTGAGTGATCGAAACGCCGCCTTTACGTCTTCTCATTTTAAAAAATTTTTGAAACGTAATAAGATTCAACAATTATTGACAACTGCACATCATCCGCAGTCAAATGGCAAGGTAGAACGCCTTGGTCAAACAATAATTACACGATTAAAATGTAAAATCAATGAGAGACCTACTAAAACTCCATGGCCTACTTTGTTAAAAGATATAGACAATACTTATAACTTAACTCCCCATTCTGTGACAAAATTTCCACCTGCATACCTCATGCATGGTAGACTCCCCTATGAAAATCCTTTAAATGAAGAAATCTATCCACCTGTTGAGGAAGCTAAAAAAATAGCAATTCAAAGAACTAAAGAATATCATGAAAGAAATAAAATTTACTATGATGCTAGATTTTTAGATATAGACTTTAAAACTGACGAATTAGTTATGTTTGAAGAATTTACTTATCCTAATACGAGGAAGTTGTCACCTCCTTTTAGTGGACCGTATAAAATTCTTCAAAAAATTTCAGAAGCTAATTACAAAATAAATAAAAAGAATTGTTTAAGTAAACAAAATTTTGAAATAGTACATGTATCAAATCTTAGGAAATATAACAACCCACAAATGTTGAAATTAAATCATGAATAGTGTACAAAACAAAACAAAATATGTTACTTTCTTCAATGGAAGAAGTACACCCTATATTTTTTTGGGAGATACGAATCGCGTGTGGAGATTTACCTCAACATCAATTGGATGTGAGGGCGATGAAAGTTGAACTTTTTTTTTTCTCAACAAGTTAAGAAAAGTATTATAAAATATTTTTGGATTGACCCGTCTGGATCTCTCAATATCACTGTGCTTCATGAAATTCTGTTTTCCTCCATTTTAACGGGGAATACAAATTTTCATAAAGTAAATAACCCCTTTTAACCATACAGAATCTTAAATTCTGATTAAAGACACTTGTTGTCCAGTCGTTTCCATAAAAATTATGTATATTTTTGTGTGAAAAATTTTTGAAAATTTTAGTAGATTAGTTATAAAAATATGTTTCATTTTTCTTTCTGTTGCAGTTGCCTAAACAGATATAGTGTATTATCATGTTTTTGTTATTGTCATTGTATATAGTTGTTTTTTTTTTACAGATAATTGAAAAAATGTTATTTGTAGTAGTGAAAAGGAACAGTCGTACCAACATAAATTTTAAAAGTTCAGAGAATTCTAAATTTTATTATGATTTCTTTTTGGCTTGCCAAAAATCTTTTTTGGGGGGGATGTAATACAAAAAGTATAATACTTTTGTATTAATAAAAGAATTAAATCTCTTTCGTTTTAATAAAATGTCTTTGTTAAAGAATAAGGGTAGAGAGATTCTATTTTGGGAATTCAAGGCTGATAAACATACGATTGAGTTATTTTTAGAATCTCTCCCCCTTTCACTTCCATATAAGGAAGCACGAAATGATTTTCCTTAATGCGTAAGGATACAAGAATGTCAGAGACAGTGCCTTTTTACTACAAAATGTGTTAGTATAAAAGCGAGAGCAATGCTTTTCGCATGGCTTTTTCATCATGTTCTGAGCCTAATAAGTTGTTCCGGAATTGTCCAAAGTCTTGTCCACCCCCTCCCTTGCGGAGTGTGGATGTGAAGTGTTATCGATACCAGCCTACTACCATTAATAAAGATTTTTTTTGTGTAACATGGCTTACGACTGCATTATTTAAGCTATCTATATACAAAATAAAAGGGATTTTAACCCTTTTATTACAAGTTTAACAAGATTATTACATATATATATATATATATATATATATATATATATATATATATATATATATATATATATATATATATATATAAATTCTCGTTTTATATTGTAATAAATTCTAAAACAACTCGTTTTTAAAGATAGATAACACAAAAATTCATCCCTTTCAAAATTAAATTTTTATTTTATTTTGCAACATTATATTTCTGTAAGGACTTATTCATTCCATCACCAGATGGCAGCTCTGCATAAAGTACACTCTACTAAAGATTCTGTCTGTAGTTTAGTTAGTTGGTAAAAATAAATTATCAAATTAATTATTTATAAGTAATTAACTAAGTTAATAGATATTTCTGAATCGAGTTAAAAGTTTTATTAACTTTAAAAATAAAAAGTCAATTTATTTTCCACTTTTTATATTTTATTATATTGTTATATTCTATATCAGAACTTGTACAACTAAACACTCACCAGAAAAAAATTTGAATGAATTTTTTTTACACTACCAATAAAACGATAAACCACAAAATAAGGTAAACCACAAAATCGGTTTTTCGTTGCCATCGGGAAGATAGGGACTTCACTTCCTTTTGCGGGTTCCTCCTATCTGCAGCACTACTGTCGTCGCATAAATTGATCTTGGACCCCAAACCTCGCAGCCTTCGAACGCGGACGGTGACGTCACTATTCCCCGGAGTCTATTCTATACCACCGTCCGATAGTAAAACAAAATCCAAACCTCGCAACCCCGAAGAGAGCGGTGAAGGGAATCCCAGCCCTCGAACAAAGGTTCGGACCCTCCCTCTAGGAAGTGACGTTTTGTATCGATAGTTATAAGAAAGTGACCAATGGCTTTTTTTTATCCTTTAATCGTTCTCCCTTCGAGAAAGAGGTTCTCCCTGGGAAAGAGGTCACGACCCCAATTGGGGTCCTGGGAAAGAGGTCACGACCCCAATTGGGGTCGTGACCTCTTTCCCAGAGTTCACAGTGTTCTTTCAGAAAGAGAATGTATTCTTCTTTCATTTTGACAATTACATAGTCTAAAATAAATATCTACTTATTTTAATCTTTGATCTTTCTTCAAGAATTTAATATGTAGTATTCGTTTTAAACTTGTTTGTATTATTGTATTTATTATTAGAGAATCGATTCACTTATAACTATATTTACTAACAGTTTGCGAAAAAAAGAAATATTCTTAAAATAAAAAATAACATCAGATTACAAATCAAATACATCTTTATTTATTACCTTTTCTAAAAATCATACTTTGAATGTTGTTTTAAATAAGTGTAATTGATTCATTCAGAAATTTTATCACTAGATTATGAAACTTTAGAAATTATATATATCGAGAGCTTTTAGATTTAACGAACGATTAATAAAGGTTATTTAATTTGACAAAATTTTGAAATTTTCTATTTTTATTTATTTTATTATTTATAAAAAAATTATTATATTTATGATTATTTTATTACCTTCTATTATTTATAATGTTTTTTTCTTAATATTTGCAATTGATGAAATGTGTAGCTTTATACAACTAAAATCTTTTAGTTTTAAAGCTACAATAAGTATCAAAATAACGCGCAATAAATAAGCTTTAATAAATGAGTATAATGCATGAAATAAACTTTAAACTAGCATTTTTTAAATAATTGTTAGTTTAAATAATCTGAAAAAAATTTGCATTACAATTTTTTTTTTAAAAAAAAGTGCTTTTTCAATTTTTCACTTTCTTTTTTATTATGACTCTTCTTTATTTTTCGCAATTGCAAACTTATACATTTTAATAATTGTAAGTTAGTCTTTCAAAAAAACATTATTTTCTTCTCCTTTATAATATTTTTTATAATAAATTACAATTCGCAACTCAAACAATGCAATATTTATTTTTCAAATTTAATAATTTATCTCTTTTTAAAAAATGGTATTTTCAATTGTTGTGTTATATTGAACTAGATTTGGAAAAAAATTCTCTGCAATTTATTTTTTGCCTTTTATTACCCTCTTACATTAAACCCAACTCAGAAGACAAGAATGCCAAGTAGTCGTACTTTATTTAAGAATTTCATGCTAGAGTTATTGGTTACACAAATTCACTGTTGTCGTTCTAACCATAAGGGTAATTCATGATTTTTTTTTTATATCACAAATTCGTTTTTAAAGTTTAACTCATTACAAATATTTTTAATACTTTCAATTAAACACATTTTCAATTTCAAAATATCCTCAATTGTTTTTATATTTGATGCTGGATTTTTTTTTTGCCTTATCATTTACCATTGTGTATGTAAATAATATATGAAAAAGTCATTCTGAAAAATATTTGTTTTAAGTGCCACATAAATTTGTAAAAAACTTTTTGAATTAGAATTAATTGCTTCAATCAGAATAACTTAAAATATTATTTGAATATTACCAAAAAAAGACTAGTATAATAATGACCAATGAATACAGGTAAAACAGAATATATTAGTTAATATTTAAAAATTAATAATACTTAGCAAATTATTAATACTTAGCTAATATTTTTAAAAAATCTCAAAACAGAGAAAACAATTATGTTTGATTTTTTCTCTCCCTAAAATTTTTAATACTAAAAATAAGTATTTTCAAAAGTTCAAATACTAAAAAAGTTTTCTTTAGTAGCATTTTTTTAGTACAATATTTAAACAAAATATTTAAAACAACGTGATTTTAGAAATTTTTTAATGTTTATTTTAACAAATGTTTTTCTTAAAATATTACATAATTTTTAAAAAACAAATTTTCGAGTATATTTCGATGTTATAATTATAAGACTAGAAATATAAATAATTTTTTTCTTGGAATATTGAGAGCAGGAAAATTAAGGAAATAAATAATAAAAAAAGGTTTCTTAATTATGCATCTAAATTTATCTGCAACTTTAAAACAATTAATTCAAAAAAAAATTGTATTGAAAAATTTTCTTTCTTTATATTCCGGTCTTTTTATTACGCTCTTATATGGAATCCAACTCAGAAGACAAAGGTGTCCAAAATCGTGAGAACTGAGTTAGAACTTTTGGGAATTAGAACTTTTAGTTGTACATTTTCATAGCTGAAAGTCTAGCCATAAGGATTATTCGTGATTTTATTTTATTAAAAATTCGTGTTAGTAGTTTAACTCGACGCAAATATCAACTAGGTTTCATTGCACACATTTTTAATAACAAAATTCTCTCAAGTGTTTTTCTGATTGACGCAGGATATTTTTTTCTTATGATTTTATGATTTGCCATTCTGTGTGTAAATGAATTATGCTAAAGTAATTCAAAAGAAATTCTCTTTTTTTACACGTCGCATAAATTCGTAAAACACTTTTTGAAGTAGAATTAATCGCATACATTTAGATAATTTAAAGTATTATTTGAATAAAAACATAATGACGCTAGTTTAATAATAACAAATGAATATAAGAGAGTATCTTTCGAATAACTTAGCTGATACTTAATGGAGAATCTCAAAACAGAAAAGAAAATAATGCTAAAGTTTTTTTTTCCACCCTAAAATTTGTTATTTACCATTTAATTAAAGGAGTAAGTATTTTAAAAAAGTCGAATGTCAAACAGAAGATTAAGAAATAACTTTAAAACGTTTTTCTTATTCAATTACTTTTTTAATGCTATTTCTAACAAAAAAATTTTAAAAAGGTGATTTTAGAATTTTTTTAATCTTAATCTTAACAAATTTTATTCCTAAAAATAATACATAATTTTTCAAAAAATAAATTGTCGCATATATTTTGGTATATTTTAGATATAAGAGTAAAAATATCTTTTTGTCTTAGAAAATAAAAGGGGAAATTTTCGCATTTTAAAAAATGAACAGAAAAATAAAAAAATAATAAAAATGTTTCTTAATTATGCATCTAAATTTATCTGCAACTTAATAATAATTCAAAAACGATTATATCAAAAAAATTTCCGTTATTCATATTCCATGCTTTTTATTACCCACTTGTATTCTACCCAACTCAAAAGACAAGTGAAAATAAATGAAATTATGTTTCTTAATTATGCATCTAAACTAATCAACTACTTTATAAAAATTAAAAAAACGATCATATTCAAAAAGCTTCAGTTCTTTCAAATCTCTGATAGAAAATTGCACAGCGGATTAAAAATAAGTATACAATTTAGACTAATTCTTATTTATATTATATACGATTTAGTTACAGTAATCTTTTTTATTTATTATGCACTAATTTCAGTTATAACTCACAAATTTTTTAAAGAAAAATTTTCATTTTTTTTCTGCAAATATTTTGAAAATATTACGAGGTAGTTGAAATAAAAGTTAATAAAAACACGGCAATAATTATACTAAACATATTATGGCTGAGAATACACAAAAATTTGGAACAGAAAAAATTTTCACGTTTTATTTAAAGTCGTGCAAGATTATTATAAATTTTATAAGTTCTGCAAGAAACTATTTATACTAAACGTATTATGGCTAAGAATACACAAAAATTTGGAGCAAAAAAAATGTTCACGTTTTATTTAAAGTTGTGCAAGATTATTATAGATTTTATTATAAGTTCTGCTGGAAACCGAAACTAATTATTTAATCCATTTATTATATGAAATAATAAATTTGTGAGATAAAAAATTATGCCTGAAATTTATTCATAAAATATCTAGGTAAATGATTATAAAAAAATCATAAAATATCTGGGTAAAAATTATCTTTGAAATCGGAAATCTAATTTAATCCCAGCGTTAAACGCATCCTATTCGAACGTTCGAATCGCTTTCACCAGCAAATTGTTAGGTGAAAGACATCCGATAGATGGGAGAAAAAATGAAGATCGCGGCCCGTTAGCAAAATCCGTTCGAAAGCGCGGGGTTTCAGGTTTTCCCTAGGAGTTAAGAAACGTGACGTCAAAATGACGTCATTTTTCTATCCCTAGCTTGTTCGATAGCTGCGAGTATAGAGCTCTATGCAATTTGTTTGTATCCCTCCAAAGTGAAGTTTGAAAAGCGCCATCTATAAACCTACCTTTTTGCGAACTGTATAGATTAAAAAAATTACGGCTAGCAAAAGCAATTTGAAAAAGAAATAGACAATCTAAACCGTTCCGACGATACTGTCGTCGCATAAATTGATCTTGGTGATGCAATTTGTTTGTATCCTTCCAAAGTGAAGTCTTGAACTCACATTTTGCACACTAATAATGTAGCATAAGTTGCAGTTTTAGAAAAATAGAATAAAGATAAGATTGAAAATCATTTTTGAATTTTTGCTATTTTATTATTATCGTCGTTCTTTATTTACTTGAGAAGCTGCGTTAACATTAAAATGTCTAATCCAGCAAAATGTTTTTATTTGTCAAACCAATCTGTCAGCGTGTCCTTTAATTTCTTCTGAATTGTAAGTCATATTTCAATTTTTCTATTTATAATTTTTTATTAAAACTAATGATTTTAATAAGATAGTGTTACTATCGAGATTTATGCTCTAGTTAATTAATGTATTTTTGTATCTTCAGCTTTCAAATAACTATTTAATTGTGTCGATTGTAATTTTTGTTTGGGGTAAAGATTTCTTTTTTAAATAATTTTTTTGTTAGTTACTTCAAATATATGTTTCATCGTTTCTTTTAAATAATATAAATAACAGTGCCATAAAGTTCCATTGAATGAATATTGTGTTAACCCAAAATTTTTCAAATCTATATTTTGCATTATAGTTTCTGAGTGCTATGTTAGATGAATTATATTAAATTGACTATAAAAATATACCTTTTTATTTTATTAACTATGTGTATTTAAATCAAATTATTCAATGCTTAAAATAAATTTTATATTATATGCTAAAAAAGTTTACTTATTATGTTATCATAAAGAACCAATTTGAAGTACAAGGGAAGTATAAATAATTAACGGGCTAAAATTTATATTAAACCTTTTGCTTACCATACTACCTGCTACAGTAATAGGATGCCTTCAACTTCATCGTTTTCACAGCTATTCTTAAAACCATTTTGGACAGTTTTTAGAGACACATTACTCCAGGTATAACAGTCATTCTGATAGCATTCAGCATATTTATTTTTGGAAGAATACTTTTTTTATCAATGGCATCTGCAAGTTTGCATACCAACTGTTTTCTTAGTTCACTTTAAAACTCCTAATTATCCTTTGATCCATTGGTTGCAATTCAATTGAGATGAAAATCAATTTCTATTCCTAGCTCTCTTATATCTATGTTGAAAAACTGACCCCCAGTGGTCACATGATCATGAAATTCAAAGAAACACCCCCAACCTGTTCATCCTTACTTCTTGTGGGTTCATAAAATTCTACCCTTGCAAGTTCTACTGATAAAGAAAGTTTTGGCATTTGTGCTCTATTATTAAAAATTCGAGAAACAGAGGTTTTGAAAAAAATTAATTGACATAAACATGCAAAAAGTTTTGATTTTAGACAGTAAATATAGCGAATTTTAGAGATATAGAGGTTTTCGAGATAAACAGGTTCAACTGTAATAATACATTTTTCCTTAGCAACAAATATTGGGTTGTTTGGAAAATAATTTTATTTGTTCCGAACAGAAAACTTAATTGTATTTGTTTATGATTTGTTTTGTGGTATTTGTTTATATTAACTTGACACATAAGCCGCATAATCATTATATAATAGCTATATGTGCTTGTAAAAATTTTTGATTCTATGCAGTTTTTGGTTGGTGCCAAACTGTATTTTGGGTGAAAAGCTATATTTTTGGAAGATTTTGCTTTTTTGCTTTTGAAACTGTTGTTGGAGCAGGATATTTTTTTTTTTTTTTTTTTTGGATGTATATGGAGAAGATGTATTAGCACAACTGCTTTGCGAAATTTTGATCCAGCAATTTAGAAATTTTGCTGTTAAAGATTACAAATTTTTAAATTGCCTATATAAATTGGCAATGCAATCTGTTACAGTGTTGCAGCAATTTCATAAAAATATGAACAGGTTGTATTTTATTTTTATTTGGGGGACTTAATATGCTATATAAAAATTATTAAGATATTTTTGAAACATTTATTTAAAATGTTTAATCATGTTTTTTATGTGAGATATAGTTTACCTATATAAATTTAAAAAAAAAAAAAGCATTTAATAATGAAATTTATAATTTTTCTTCTGTTATAATACTTTTTCTTTAAATTTGTTAATTCATGTGAACTTATCAAAATATATTTGAATTATGTTCTACTGAATGTTAACTTTTTATTAATTGTATGTTGTTTTTTTTTTTTTTGTTTTTTTTTTTGTAGGTGCTATTCAACCATTATGGCTTTCAAAAGTGTGAACTAGGGACAGCATCCCCATGGGGGGAATGCTGAAATAAACTTATGATTTTATTTTCTTTTATTATTTTTCTTTAGTTTTCAATTTTAACTTTAGTTTTATCCAATTTTTCAACGCACAATTTTACATTTATAACAAGATTTTCCAAGGAACAGATTTATAAATGGAACATCAGCTAGAAAGGGATTGCACTCCAAGATGTAAATCTTTTGTTCATGCAAATCTTATTCAAGGATGTGTTTGTACTGCTACTCCATCTCAGTTAAAAGCATATGCTGTGTAAGTTATATGAATTTATGCTTAAGAATTACCAAGTGTTCCAACAATCCTTGATAAATATTATCCCAAAAATGCTGAATGTGTTTATTCTTAGGTTCCAAAAGTGGCAGGTGATTTTAAAAAGAAATTGAAGAAAAAAAAAGGAAATTTATGGTTTGCTGTGCTATGCCAAGGGAACTTGAATTTTTTCTTACAAAGTTTAAATATCAGTTTCAAATTTGGCAATAGATTGTGCTGTTTTCTAGAAGAAAAAAAAACTATGAGGCAATGTTTTTAAAACAGCCACCATTTGCAACAATAAATTGAAAGTGGTGAGGCTAAAATCTGCAGCAGGCAGACACAATATTACCATAATATATCAGGGGTCTGTATAGGTTTTTCTGAGAGGTACCTATTTTGTGAAAATTTAGACATAATTTGTGAAAAATCAAAAATTATATTAAAAGATCAACGCAAAAATATGGATTTATCGTTTCTTAAGGGATACAAAAATAAAATTAGAAGAAAAAGTATTTTGTGAATTTACTGTTTTTCCTAAAATTGAATTTGTGAAACTACCGTTTTTCCTAAAGTTGAATTTGTGAAGGTACCGCTAAACGGTAGTAAATTCGGTCTGGACAGACCCCTGTATATAGTCTCTGCAACTTTGCATGGATATTTCTAGCTCTAAAACCACTTTGGATATTGTATTAGATTAGTTTCAAAAACATAATTAAGACAAGATCTGATAAAAAGTAATCCAAATGGATATAAACCTTTTACCAGAGGGTATCAAACCTAGGTTATAAAAGACTAAGACTTTACACCATATTGACTTTGCTGAAATAATTTTTTTGTATTGAAATATATTTTTTATAGTATTTAAAAAAACTATTATCCATCCTTGTTATTATATATTAGTTAAAAAAGACATATTTAAAAAAAAAAAAAAAAAAAACACTAACTTTGCCACTTTTTACTTTTTTATTAAAATGTTATATATTTTTCATTTTTATTAAAATATTGTATTCTTTTAATGTGTAATAAAAGACTATTATAGGTTATTTTATGTAAACTATTAAAATATTTTATGATTCCATACTTTTTTTTAGGTGGCTTTGTCATAATTTTGCCACTGTCACTGATGCGTTAGGACGAAATCTTCTTCATGCTGCATCCAGTAATGGTAAGTGGGAGATTGTTGAGTGGTTGATTAAACAATGTCATATAGATTTTGATATCAAAGATCATGAATCTGGTTGGACCTCTTTGCATCGTAGTTTCTTCTATGGACAGCTTGCTTCTGCTAGGGTACTTTGCATGGTATGTTTCATTACTTATTTCACCCCTACATCGTGTAGTCTGTATCATTTAATTTTCTGTGTGTGAATATGCTTATTGATCAGTTAAATTTACTAATAATTAAAAAGTCAATTATTTTAATTAGATATACTTTCAAAATATTGATAGATACCATTCTATTTCAAACAACCAGAACTTAACTGTCATCAGACTTTTACAAAAATAAATGAATAAATAAAAAGTTAGTAAAGAATAATAGTTTGAAACAATATTATTCATTTTAATTGCTAAACAATGTAAACAGAAAAGTTGTAAAGCTAAAACAAAGTTTAATCATAAATTCTAAAACAATGGTGTTTTGCACAACTCGCATTATTCTGTATTTAATATGAACTTACATTTAGACTTGATATAAATAGTAATTATTATAGTTATAAGGGTATTTTAATATTGGTCTTTATTTGCACCTATTATTGAAGTTTTTCAACTAAAAAAATATTTAACACAGAATAATGATAAAATCATTGGTGCAAAATCATGGTATCAAATTAGAAATGCATGAATAATTGAGCCTAAATTCCAAAATTATCGTGATAGTAACAAAAAATTGAATAAAAATAAGTTTACAATTAGTTGTAAACAAGAACATTTTTCTGTACATATTTATTAAAAGAATTATGCCTCAGAAATAATTATTGAAATTCAGCATTAATTTGAAGGATTTTTTACTTGTGAAAAATATAAAAGCTAATAAACGTCTTAAATGAAATAATTGCTTAAATTTAAACTGAAGTATGTTTTTTCATGTAGACTTAAAATAAAGGCAGTAGTGATAAGTATTAGTAAGTATAAGAACATTGCTTAGTAATGAGAACACTTAAAAAAAAGAGAGATTTGTTTTTACTTTCCTGCACTTTATTTTTGAGAGAATTATAGCTTGCCACTTACCAAACTTATTCATAAAACTTTTTGGCTAAACGCTGAAGGGGAAATATTAATAAAAAGTGACAAATCTAAATTTTTTCAACCTTTTTCCTTCTTGAATATATTAATATCAAACGATATCATAAATTTTATTGAATTTAGGATAATGTTAAACCCAATCAAAATATTGTAAAAGAATAAACCTACTGATCAGTTTGATTTTATACCTGAACATCAGTTTTATTTTAATGGGTCAGAATAATTGTATGGTAAAACAACCAAATTAACAGAATTATTCTGGTGTAACAACCAAATTTACAGAAGTATTTTTTAGACAAACAAATTAACAAAAGTTTTCTAATAAAAAGAGCAAAGAAAAACAGAAACTGTTTTTCCCTTTTTTTTCTTTTAAGTGTTATAACATTTAAAATGTTCTTTAGTTTTATAAATTATATTTTGTTTTTTTCTACAGGTTGTTTACTTTTATGTTTACTGTATTTCTTATTTATTTTTATTACAGAATGGTGCAAATCTACGCTCTGTAGATCATGAAGGCTTTACTCCTCTTGATTTAGTATTGAAAGATCGCCTTCCTTACATTGAATATATTCCTTCTGGTAATGAATGTTTTATCCAACTATAGTCACGCATACTTCTAATGTTTAGATATTTGTAAATTATGGTGCCATTATCCACTAGTTTATATTTCATTGCATACAATTCACAAAATGGAGTTATTATTTATGGTGCATTAAAAGAAATATACAATATGACAATGCCATTAAAAAATGTTGCTCATTGAATAACTTTCTACCTAGTGATAAGATTTTTATTTATTAAGATGCATTTGCCATTATTTTAGGTGTTATAATTACGATATGCCAATTAAATAGTACAGATAATTTATTAAGTTACAAAGTTATGCATAAAAATATTTAAATATTTATAAATTATGGTACCATAATCTACTAGTTTACCATTCGTGCATAAAATGCTGGTGCCATTTAAGGTGCACTAGAAATATGCAATAAAGAATAATACATATTGAGTTAATTTCTACCTAGTTAACAGATTATTACTTATTAACCTTTTGCTTACGGCTGGTACAGCATATAGACCACATGTGATGGTACTATATGATACACCGTAAGCAAAGGGTTAAGGTGCAGTCTTCACTGTTTCAGGGGTTCAGACCGAATTAAGATATGCTGATTAAATCGTACAGATGATTTAATATGTTACAAATTGTACATAAAAATGTTTAGATATTTATTTACAAATAAATAACACTAGTGTATAATGTAGAAAAAGGGGTTATCATTTATGATGCAGTAAAAGAAATATTGCACATTGAATAACATTCAACCTAGTTATAAGGTCTTTTACTTATTAAGATGCAATCTCCATAGTTTTAGGGGTTTTAATTAAGATTAGTCAATTATACTGTACAGGTGATTAAGATACAAAATTACAAATGAAAATGTATTTTCTTTGAACAAACAACCCTCTTTTGACAGTTTCTGGACGCTAAAAATAGCTGCAATCTGGGTAATCTTTATTTGAGAGATTCCTATGTAACTTTTTAAGTGATTTGCTTGTTGGTCAAAGTGGGTCAAAAATTTCATTATCTTGTGATTCCTGACTCAGAAAAAGCTTCACATATTTTTTTTTTCAAGCTCCTATTGGAGTTATTTATGTTTACAAAGTTGATAGTTTTGTATAAATTACAAGTTTTAATTTGAGTTCTGTATTCTAATGTTCGAGCCTAGTGAGCAAGTTCATATACGAGTTTGGTCTTTTTTACTCTTTAAGTGTGATTTGTTTCTAGATCAAATTATTACAAAAATTAAGCAGGCATTGTTGACTAGGGAAAAGCTTTATTTATATATTTATTATTATTTTTTTTTACTATTATTTTTTTTTTACTATTATTATTTTTCTCAAAGAACTCTAAAAGAGCTTTAGATTTACAAAATTGATAAACTGCAAATTTTAACATACATTCTGAGTTATAATGTTTGGGCCCAGAGAACAAGTTCATAAAATTAGCGAATTCCCAAATTAGCGAAAAGCATTTACTGTAATTCTTTCTCCAAATATAGTATACATTTGTGAATTTTTTTATGGATTTTTTTTTTACATTAAATTGCAAACCTTTTTATTTTGTGTAGATTTTTGTGGTTTAATTTTTTTTTCAAGAATTCAGTTTTTTATGTTTGTTTTCAGATCCATCTGATGTTTATGCTTGGGGCTTAAATTTTAATTACAACATAGGTTTAGGTAATTCTCAAAATAGAGTTGCTCCTGAAATTTTAGAAGTTTTTCGCAAAGATTTCATTGATATAAAGCAGGTTTGTGCAGTATGATCTATTTTATTTCAAAATTTAATTTTATTGTCAAAAAACTGGTTTGTTTTTTATGATCTTAAATTATATATTTTGTTTTTAATACATGTTTTTTTTTAATATTTTATTTTCACTTACATATTAATACAGTTATTCATAAAGCATGATTTCTGTCTTTACCCTAACTGCACATTCATATTTTAAAAAGCATAAAACAGCTTTTCTTCGAATTTTAAGTGTGCCTTATTTATTCAATCTAAATATTTTTATTGATTTTATCTTTAGACAAGTATTAAAAATTGTACCTTTTTATTATCTTTGATTCTATTTATTTTGTTGAAAAAAAATCATCTTAGTTTTAAACTTAACATGGATATTGCTATGAAAATTTTAAGAAGAAAACAAATGATAAAAAGATTAGTAAGTATTAAATTTAAATATATAGAAATCAATATTTTTACTTTTAAATCAAATATATATGTAGGGGTTTGTGCAGCATAAGGGTAAAATAACGACAATTTAATAATCAAACATAACATTTAATAGAAATAAAAGGAAATAAGTGTTTAACGGTGAATGACATGATACAGGAGAGCTGCCTACTCGCAGTGGTCTCCGAATCGCATGTGAATAAGAAATTAAAATGTTCTATGAATGAAGTTCAGAGTTAATTATAAATTCGGGAGTTTCCCATCGGGACTTCCCCGTCAGGACTTGCTGGCGCTTCTCAACGACAAAGAAGATGATGCAATCTATTAAAGTATTACATGATGGTGGATGACGCAATGTTCGCAGCTATTACACTATGACGTTGAAACTCTACAGAATTCAGCCAACCTGCAGCAAAATGTCCTCATTTTTTCATCTGGAACAGCTTCAGACACAATTACCTGAAAAAAGAAAAAAAAACGAGAAAGCAAAGTATAAAAATATAAAAAGCAATTTTTTAGTGTAGTGACCACAGTTTCATGTGGTCAGCTGAAGATGAAGTATTGTTCGGTCCATCGTGATTCCCGACTTTTAGCATATCATATCTATCATTCTTCTTTACTTTTGTGATTTGGTATGGACCGAAGAACTTGGGTCTTAATTTGAGACCAGATCCAAACTGAGTTCTCTATATTGCGACTAAGTCTCCTTCTCGATATTCGTTGGCTTTCTTCCTTCTTTTGTTGTATTGCCTGTGGTTCTCTTCTTGTATCTTCAAAATATTCTTTTTGGCTTCTTCTCGAATGTTCTCTCTATCTTGCATAAATGATTCTATATGCTCTTCCTCCAACATTTGCAGAATTTGTAAGTCCTCTTTCGTTTTCATTTTTACTCCGGTTAAAAGTTGAAAGGGTGTTCTCTGAGTGCTTCGAGGAACTGTAGAATTAATGGTACGCTGTACTGCTGGAACAAATTTGTACCACTGAGTAGGATCTTCTATCGCAAGTTTTGCTAGTATAGGTATGAGGATCTTGTGCATTCTTTCCACTTGTCCATTACCACGAGGAATGCCTGTTGTTATTTTCAAATGTTTGATACCTTCATCTTGGCAATAAGTCTCAAAATCTGTTGAAGTAAACGCAGTACCTCTGTCAGTAATTATTCGTGAAGGATTTCCAAAAGTTATCTGTTCAGCTTTTAACTTATCAATAGCCTCTAGACGTGCCGTTGATTTGGTTGGGTAGAACCACACAAACTTGGTAAACGCATCTACCACGGTGAAAATATGTTTATAATTCTTATTGGTTGAAGGCATAGGACCAATGAAATCTATATGGTAAGTATCTAAGGGAATATTATTCTTAGGAATCGGGTTCAAAAACCTTCTCTTTTTCCTGCCTTCCTATTTACTAATATACATTCTACACAATTATTTACAACATTTTCTGCACATTTTTCATATCTGGAAAATAATAGTTTTGTTTAAGTACATCCAGAGTTTTAGCTATACCAAAATGACTTTTAATATGCATAGATTTGCTAGTGTCAGTTTGCATTTGTTGTGGAACCACTAGTAAATAATTATCATTCTCAAGTTTATATAAAACATTAGTTTTTACCACAAAATCATCTATTGATTTATTTTCCAAAAGTTTTTTAATATAGTTAATGTATTCATCTGTTTAGTAACAATTTTAGAGGTTAGTTCGTCACAAGTAATATGCATAATAGGATATCTACTTAAACAATCAACATGTTTCATTTGTTTACCTGGGCGATGTACAATTTCATAGCTAAAGTCTTCCAAAAATAATGCCCACCTAGCAATTTTAGGAGTTAATTGTTTTTTACTCATAGTCTTTTGGAAAGCTGAACAGTCTGTTACTAGTTTAAATTTATTTCCCACCAAATAATTTCAAAATTTTTCAAAGCCTCAATTATAGCCAACATTTCAAGTTCATAACTTGAATAATTCTTCTCTTGAGGAGTCGTTTTTTTACTCATATAGTGTATTGGGTGTAATTTGTTATCATCAGATTGCTGAAAAAGAATAGCACCATATCCAAATTTACTTGCATCGGTATGCAATTCAAGCTTTGCTCCTTGTTTAAAAATGTGTAGTATTGGATTTTCAGAAAGTTTTTGTTTTAAAGTTTGAAATGCTGTTTTTTGTTCTGGGCCAAAATAAAATACACTGTTATCCCGAAGTAAATCACTTAACGGCTTAGCAATTAAGGCATAGTTAAGAATAAACTTCTTAAAATATCCGGTTAATCCAAGAAAACTCTGCACCTGTGTAGTAGATTTAGGTACAGGAGAATTTTGAACAGCTAATGTTTTTTCCGAAGAGGGTTTAATGGTACCGTTCTCAATAATATAACCCAAAAAGTTAATTTTAGACATCAAAAATTGGCATTTCTTTAAATTAAGTTCTAGTCCATATTCGGATGCAGTTTGTAACACTCTCGTTAACCTGTTCAGTGCGTCTATTTCACTTTCTGCTGGTATAAAAATATCATCCATGAAGATAGCAACAACACCTTCTCTAAGAAGATCACGGAACACATAATTTATGTACCTCTGGAATGTACTAGGGCTATTACACAACCCAAATGGCACTTTATTAAACTCATACTGCCCATCAGGTGTCACAAATGAGGTGTACTTTTTACTATCCTCGTCTACCCATTTCGGAGATCAATTTTGCTACAAATTTTAGAACCATGTAATTGGTCTAACACATGTTCAGTAAGAGGTAAGGGGTATTTATCTTTAATTGTTTTTGAATTTAGCTTTCGGTAATCTATGCATAAACTTAGACTATTAAGGTATGACTTAGAAGGGTAAAATAACGACGATAATTTAATAATCAAACATAACATTTAATAGAAATAAAAGGAAATATGTATTTAACGGTAAATGACATGATACAGGAGAGCTGCCTACTCGCAGTGGTCTCCGAATCGCATGTGAATAAGAAATTAAAATGCTCTATGGATGAAGTTCAGAGTTAATTATAAATTCGGGAGTTTCTCATCGGGACTTCCCCGTCAGGACTCGCTGGCGCCTCTCAACGACAAAGAGGATGATGCAATCTATCAAAGTATTACATGATGGTGGATGACGCAATGTTCGCAGCTATTACACTATGACATTGAAACTCTACATATATTTTGTGTGTTATTATAAATAGTTAATTATATAAAAAATGCTTCTGATGTAAAACATAATTTATAGCAATTGTACGGTCCCGCGATAGCTCAATAGTTAAAATTAAAGGTAATGCGGACTGTATGTAATAATTAACAAATATAATTAATTAGTTCACGCATGAACTTACTTTAGAGAGCAACCATACGCTCTTAACAATTCAATCAACAAGAACAAAAGTGAGTAGTTCAAAGGGTCACATTATGATGAAAGATGGCTGGCGGCGTACAATCTCGCCAAGCGGTAATTCAATGCCAAACATAACCGCCGGGGTTGAAATATTAATTTCAATAAATAATAATCAAATAGAAACAAATAAAATTATATGTAATGTTAACACAATTTAAATTAATACAATGCACAAATAGTTATAAAAATACACCAAATAAACGAAGTTTCAGTTTTTCAAATACTAATTATACAAAATTAATTCTTGATAGTTAAGACAGCAATTTTTGAAATTGCTCTTTTGTAAACACCATTTTTTGTTTTTACTGAAACAACTCTTACACGGTTATCTTTCCCACAAAATATATCAATAATTCTACCTAATAGCCATTTACATGTAGGAAGGTTTTCTTCCTTGAGTACTACCGTATCTCCTATTTTAACATTTTGTTTTATAAACATCCATTTGTTTCTCTGTATCAATGTGCTCAGATAATTATTAGTCCAATTTTTCCATATATTTTGAACCATTTGAGTAGTTTTTTGCCATAAATAAAGTCTATTATTATCTATTTCTAATAAGTTAGGTTCAATAATTGCATTTATTGTTCGACCTATAAGAAAATGACCAGAAGTTAACACATTTATGTCATCAATGTTAGAAGTTAATGATGTTAGGGGGTGAGAATTTAAAATTCCCTCAGCCTGGGTAATAATGGTTAAAAATTCTTCGTAAGTTAATGTCGCATTTCGAATTGTTCGCCTTAAATGAAATTTTCGGGATTTTACTCCTGCTTCAGATAGACCATTAAAATTAGGTGCTCTAGGCAGAATAAATTGCCATTGTACATTTTCTTCTGCTAGAAAATTGGCTAAAATGTTATGTTTAATAAAAATATTTATTAATTGTTTAATTTTGGAATTTGCACTTACGAAATTTGTAGCGTTATCACTAAATATTTTTTGTGGTTTGCCTCGTCGGGAAAAAAACCTCTTTCAGCAAGCAATACATGCTTCTGCGGTTAAATGGTTAACTATCCCCAGATGGATTGCTTTCGTTACTGTACAAACAAAAATACAAACGTATATTTTGTGATAGTTACCTTTACGTTGGCCTTTGTATCTAATCAAAAATGGGCCACAATAATCAATAGAACTACAATTAACTGTAAAATTAACATTTATTCTTTTACTAGGTAACTCACCTATTATTTGTTGAGAAATTAACGGATTTGCTTTAAAACAAGTAATGCATTTATGCACAATTTTTCTAGCTATATTTCTGCCAGTAAGTGGCCAATGAAATTGTCTAACAGCATTTAGCAACGCCTGCGGACCATTATGAAACTTCTTTATATGATAATAATTAAAAATAAGTTCTGTTATCTTATTCTTAGCTGGCAAAATAGTAGGATGTTTTTGATTAAAACTTGGGTTTTAAGTTTGTTATTCTACCGCCAACTCTAATGAAACCTTTTTCATCTAAAAATGGATCGAAATATTTTAACTTACTTTTTGGAGTCAGTGGCAAGCCTTTTTTCAACATACAAATTTTTTCTGAAAAATACCTACTTTGTATAAGTTTAAGAAGATTATTTCTAGCATTTTCCATTTCATCTATGGTTATAGTACCTGTTTCCGTATTAAGTGGATTCCTACAATTGTAAGAGAACCTAAAAAGTAAACTAAAAATTCTTATCAGTTTTAGAGAATTATTTTTAACACTTAGGCATTTATCAATAAATGAGTCCTTTTTTATAGTCATTAATGAAGTCGCTATTGGTTTCAATTCGGTAGAAAAGAGTTCATCACTGAAGTGAGTTTCAACTTGAAAATTTTCCTTATTTAGGAAATTGGGACCTGTCCACCATAATTTATTAGATCCAAGGGTTGTAGCGTCTGAGCCTCTGGAAATGATATCTGCAGGATTCATTTCTGAAGATACGTGTCCCCAATTACAATTAGACGTAAGTTGTTGAATTTGTGAGACTATTAGTCACAAAGGTTTTTAAAAGGTGAGGCGACGTATTAATCCACGCTAACGGAATAGTTGAATCTGACCAGAGTTTGATATGATCAAATTTAAGCTTCATAGCCTCTAAAATCTTTTTCACAAGTTTTGAAAGGAGTAGACATGCAGACAGTTCCTATCTAGGAATAGTCATAGTCTTCATTGGTGCTACACATGACTTGCTGCAAAGAAGCTGGCTGCAAGATTCATCAGGATCTGCAACTGTCTGTAAGTAAATTACAGCTCCAAATGCTTTTTCTGAAGCATCTGCAAAACCATGCAAAATAAGTGTGGAAAATGTCTCCTTCAAAACACAACAAGGTACTTGAATAGTTTCTATACTATGAAGTGCTTTAATGAACAAAGTCCATTCTTGGGCAATAGGGGATGGTAACTTTTCGTTCCAGTCTAGCTTGTGCAACCAATGCCGTTGCATAAAAATCTTCGCTTTGCTGATGACTGGCCCAAGTGTAGACCAAGAGGATCATACAAACGAGCAATTTGAGACAAAAAATCTCTCTTAGTAGCATCTGATTTTTCCGTAACTGCAACTTTGTAGAGAAATGTATCCCTTTTGTTATTCCATTACATCCCTAAAGTCTTCACTGTTGCATTACTGTTACGATCAAACAAAAAGTCTCCCAATTCTGTGTCTTGTGAATCAAAGTTAGTACACCATTTGTGTAATTTCATTCCTCCTCTTTTAAGTAGTTCTGTTAAATCTTGCTGAAGCTAAATACATTCATTTAAATTAGAAGTACCAGTAAGGCAATCATCCATATAAAATTCTTCTATAACAATTTTCGATGCCAAAGGAAAATCCTTCTCTTCATCTTTTGCTAATTGTTGAAGAGTCTTCTGTGCCAAGTAAGGCGCACATGCTGTGCCATATGTTACGGTTTTAAGTCTGTATGATTCAGTAGGTTTACTTTCGTGATTTTTCTAGAGTATTTTTAGAAATTTGGTTTGTGAAGGCAGTATTTCAATTTGCCTAAACATTTTCTCAATATCTGCGGTGAAGGCATAGATATGTTTTCTAAATCGAAGCATAACAAAGAACAGTTCACCTTGTATCACTCCTTCCTTGCATAACAAATCATTCAAGGGACATCCATTTGTAGTTTTGGCGCTTGCATCAAACACTACTCTAAGTTTAGTAGTTTTGCTGTCTGGTTTTAAGACACCATGATGAGGAAGGAAATATCCATAACTGTCATCAAAATCAGAATTGTCTTCTATCCTTTCCATATGGTTCAAAAGTTCATATTCCTTTAAAAACGAAACATACAATTCTTTCATTGCAGGGTACTTGACAAAGGTTTCCATAATTGATTAAGTCTTTTTTCAGCAATTTGTTTTGAATCTACCAACGGTATGTTTTCACTAATATCCTTCTTAAATGGCATCTTAACTACATATTTCCCATTAGTCTTTCAATATAACGAATTTTCAAAAAGTTTGTGCGTTTCGATTACTTCTGAATCGAGTCAGTGTGTTTGAAATAATCCAAAATAAGAATAGAGGACTATAACGATAAACTTAATATTTAATTTGTATGAAGAAATTACATGGACCAGCAAGGGTCGATCATTCAATGTTTTTACATGGAACGTAGGTACGTCATGCACTTACAATAGCTATGTCTTTTTCACTACTACAGCAGTTCTTGATCATATGATCAAGAACCGCTGCGCATGCGCGCGCCAATCCCAACAAAGTTCGTTGCAATAGTTTAATTCTGACCTGACTGGGAGATTTTGTTTCGATTACATCTTCAACTTCCCAAAAAGAATTCAATATCTTGTTTAGCGAATAACCTCAGTTGACAAAAAACAACGATTAAAATCTTGAGCTTCATTACTCGAAATTCTACTGCTTCCTGAAATCAAATATCCGAAACAACTATTTTGAAGCAATAATTCATTATCTTCTAAACGTATCTTATCATTCTTCAAAAAATAATTCAGCACCCAATAACAAATCCACTTTTTTCGCTATATAAAATTCGTCATCGGCTAACTTGATCCCTTTAGGAATATTCAAAGTCGAAATATTAATGACTTGGGGGGGGGGGCATCATGTCAGTTATTTTGGGAACAACAAGTAACTCTACTTTCCATTCCGAATCATTTTCTAAATTCGACAGTCGAGTTTTGATTTGGGATTTTACATTCAAAGAAACATCACTAATTCCACTAATTGGAACAAAAACCTTTTCTTTTTTTAATCCTAATACATTCATGAACCGCAGAATCAAGAACCGCTCGAAACAGTTTCAAATTACTACAGGCATCGCGAAGATAAACAACTGCAGTATTTATGAATACTAATTTATTACTCTTTCCTGTCACCATTAAAGCTGTGAGTAGGGGAACAGGGAATTGTTCGAATTCGTTGGACAAAGAATTATTGTTCAAGGCAACTTCTCTTTCAAAGTTTCACTTTCGATTTTATGCAATAGTGAATGGTGAGAATTTTTTTTACAGACATAACAAACTAATCTGTTAGCTTTACAATGAGCTAATAAGTGCGTTTGAGAAAGGAATTTAATGCAGAGTTTGTTTTCTGTTACAAAATTGAATCTCTCCGAAACTGGTAAGCTTTTGAATTTTGGGCAATGATAAATAGGATGTGTTTCGTTACACAAAATACAGTTTCAATAATTATTGGTTTTGGTGAAGAAAGTTTTTGAATTTTTAGGACGATTAAATTTATTTGATAGTTTAACAACATAGTTCTGTTTTGGGAAACTATTTTTATTTATTTCTTCAAGATTTCGAATTCTTTCTTCCAAAAAATTTAAAAAATCATCTAATTTCGGGATTTTATTAGATTTTACACTTAGTTCAAAAGCTTTTCTCGATTCTTTATCTAATTTATGTAATAAAATATTTAAAATTAAAACATCTGACAAATTATTACGATCGAATTCTAGTACTGTTAATGATCGTAAGCATCTTTTTACATTGTCAACTAATGCCCGTAATTGTGATGGTGAATCATTTATTTTTTCAAAATTTAATAAGCTATTGATAAAAGCAGCCACAACTGCTCTTTTATTCTCATACCTGCTATTAAGTGCAGAAAACTGAGATTCAAACGTGTCTTGACAAGATTCCAACAATTTTGCTTCTCCTTTAAGAGATGCTTTGAGATAAAATAGTTTTTGTGTATCATTCAATTCTTTATTGTTACCGATAATTGACATAAATTGCATTTTAAAGTTTTTGAAATCTTCATATTTTCCATAAAATTGTGGTAAGGGTAAATCTGGCAATTTATAACTACAATTAGAAACAATTTTTGCATCTTTAATTTTATCTTTATCATTAATTTTGCATTATCATTAATTTTGCATTCAGAAAGAGAAATTCGAAATCTTACTTCTAAATCTTCTATTTCCTTGTCTAGTTCTTCAGTTAAACTAAGATTATCCTTCAAATCGATATCTTCTGGAAGTTGAGTGTAATCAACTATCAATTGCTTTGCAATATTTTTTAGTACCAGTAATGAATTTAGTTTTTTGTTTAGTATAACTTCACGATTCAGTTGCTTTTCATCGGCTTTCAATTCTCCAAGAAATTTTAACAGCTTTCCTAATTTTGTTTTAATTACGCCTCTTTGGCGGTTCAACGATATCAAAGAAGCCATATTCTTCTCCGGTTGCATAGTACCAACTGTACGGTCCCGTGATAGCTCAATAGTTAAAATTGAAGGTAATGCGGATTATGTAATAATTAACAAATATTTATTTAACAAATGTAAGTTGACGCATGAACTTACATTAGAGAGCGACCGCTCTCATTACGCTCTTAACAATTCAATCAACAAGAATAAGAGTGAGTAGTTCAAAGGGTTGTCTCTTAAAGTATGTAATTGTATAGAAAAATATTAAAGCGTAAGCATTTATGTTAAAAAAGACATAAATAAATGAACTTCTAGTTTGAATCATATAAGATGTTTACAGAAAATAACAATCTTAACAAATATTTACTTTTTGAAATAATCAAAGTTTCAGAAAGAAGGTAAATAAAAATGCTCTTAATAATGTTGTATACAAGGGCGGCGCCAGTAGGGGGTCAGGGGGGGCAATTGCATCCCTGTCGGGCATGGCCAGCCCCCCCATCGGGAAAATTTTAATGTCTCGTCGGGAAAATAGTCTGGTCGCATTTTTTTCTAAATTATGTAAAAAATTCATTAACAAATGCCTAATAAAAAATTTTGTTGTTGACTTTTTAGTTTTTATTTATTTATTAAAGAATCTGTAACAAAATTAGTAAAATATATTGTAAATTCTATGTAATTGTAGTTTCACTACACTACTCACAACTTTGCCCATACATTGTTAAACTAGAGAGGGAATGTGATTAGACATGGGTGAAATTGACGACTTTTCGAAGTCCCTTAGAAATCCTTTCCCACAAACACATCTTCATTTTCTTGGAAACTTATCTTTCAAACGGCTATTCTTTCTTAGGAAGGGGATAATCACACCCTGACAAAAGCCTGAGGGATAGAAAGAGAAGCAGGTCCTCTTTAGGAATTCTTTTTTATGTAATGTGTTTATCAATGGTTTATGGGATCACATAATTGCTTTTTCCAATTTTCAAGCAAAATGAAAGTTTAAGAATAAAACAAAATATTTTTAATTTTTTCATCTTTTTTTTTAAATTAATACTTTTAAATGAGGAAAATCATTTACTTATTCGGATTCAAGGTTTATATTTTAATCAACATAGTAAATATGCAGTCGGAAAAAAAAGAGAAGCAGTAACAAAATATTTTTAATTTATTAATATTTTTTTTATCATTTTCTTAGTAGTAAAAAGATTGTTGATTGATTCAGAAAAACAAACTGTTCGTATTCAATGTCTTAAAATATATATTACTCAACATAACAGATTCTCATTGACTTATTTTATGTACAGTGTATGAAATAGAAAAAGGGAAGACCTTGATTAACTTTTGATTTAATCATATTTTCACGTACAAAGAGTCAATACCATATTTTAAGTTACGAAAATGAACAGAAAAGCGCATTCTGTTCTGAATAAACATACAAGTTTATGTATAGTTTTAAGTTTTTAATTTTCAAAATTCGGAAACAGTCACAATCTGGAAGATATGGTCTGAAGTTATGGCAAAGAGAGAGTTGGAAAGTTTGGGTCCTTTAATTTTAACTCCACTCTTCGATTATGGCCCATTATCTCGAGAACTTTTTGAGTGTATTGAAAAATGTTTGCATAAAATTACAAAAAACATTTTATACACAAATTTTGAAGCAAAAATAATTTTAAATAATTATTTTTTATTATTTTTTTAAATAATAGTAAAATATATTGAATTGTATGTTCTACATATTTTTACATCCTTTTAATTTCAAAATACAAACTTTCAGAGTAATCGATCAATTAGTTTCTGAGTTGTCAAATTTTTAAAAAATCAGTTTGCTTAACATTTCATTTATTTCGAATTATTTAACCGATTTCATTCATATTTTGTATTATACAATTTAAAATTACCTTCCATAAAATTATACAAAAATTTATATATCTTGCTATTTTATTTTATTTTATCAGTCATTGAACAACTGACCCAATTTTCGGGTTTACGACTACTAATGTTCAACTCCGGAGCCTTGCAATTTTGAACCAAACCAGAAGACAAGGAAATTCCTGGATAGTACCCTCAGAGATATTGATTTGTTATGTGAACATGGGGGACTTTGCGACTCGACAGATTTAACGTGCATCAGTCACCATTTACGACACGGAGATTTCAAAAATTGGGATTCAGAACTTTTCCAACGCATATTATAAATATAAATATAAAAAATATTAAATATATTATAACTATTTATACCTTTGGAAAAATGAATTTTTGCAATTGTACGAAAAAATTTTCGTTTATCAAAACGCAAAATGTTCTTGCCGAGATTCAGATATTATCCTCATTATCATTGAGCTATTATTTCGAAGCTATTACTATGCAATTACTATAAAATTAACAAAAGAGGACAAAATGAAAGACGTTTTTATTTATTTATATTTGATATTAATATTGAAAGTGAACACCATTTCACCTTATTTTCCTCTTTCAATCATAATCCTTAAAATAAATCAAAGCATATATATATGGATAACTACCAGTTAAATTATATTTCTACGTAAAAAAGAAAAATTATTTTGTTATTATCAGCAATATTGACAAATACTTCATATAAGTGTACAGTGTGCAAAAAAATAAATGGACGCACCGGAATAAATTTTAATCTTAAGTTCGGATCTTCATGTTCTAGTACTCATTCTTAATGGTTCGAGAGAGTAACATCAAATATAGTAATTAATTAGTCCAAACGATATTTTAAGTTAGGAAATTAGACATAAAAGCGTTATCCGATTAAACATACCTTTTTTCGACGGATTCGGATTTCTGATTCCCAAAATATAGTAGTTTCAATTTAGAAATATTGTTTAAATAGTTTTTTCAGGAACACGCTTAAAAGATAGGACCCTTTAATGTTAACTTTAATTTTTGCATTTTTCACTATGTCCCAATTTTTTTAAATTTTTTTTTTATTTTTTTAAGCGAATTGAAAAAGTTTTGCATTCAATTCCAATCGGATCAATCAATTCCTATTTGTTTTTCTAAAGATAATTTCATGCAAAATAAAACTTTTAGCAAACATTTATTATTATTTTATTTAAGGGAAGTTGAGAAACTTAAGAAATGTAAGGTGTGCAATTTTTTCATAATTTGCAATTTTAAATGTCAAAATACAAGATTTAAGCAAAATCGGACACATAAGTCCTGAGAAATAAAATAAAAAACTTTTCTTTATTCGAAATTTGGTCCCCTAACTTCTTAATTTTTAGTGTCCATTTTTTGTGACTTAAAATTCGTAACTATGAAAGCAAAAGCAAATTTAAATCGTAGAGGAAAGAATGTTTCGCGTTGATATGTGGTAAACAATAAATTATTAACTGTGTGAGAAGTTATTCGTTGCAGGCGTATGTCAATATCAGAGCTGTTTTTAAGGATGGGCCCTGGCCCAAGAGGCCCCGAGTTCTGATGGGGCCCCCGAAAAGTCTAAAATCACATTGCATTAATTGTTTTTTTCTTTTTTTTTAATTCTAACTCATTAATTATTTATAACTAAAGAGGGTCCCTAGAACCCACTTTTTTCTTGTTTTTTAAAAGTTTAATTCATAGCTGGGACCCTCTGAAGCCCATAATATATATAATTTTTTCTTCCTTACATTGTCGGATGCTTTTCAAAATCTAATCGAAGTGTTTACAAACATAAAATAATTGTTACTCTTCTCTTTTCTAACCAAAAGAGCAATAAAACACTCTTTCCACTGATGAAAATATCCCCACTTTCGTAACTACCACCCACAAAATTGCTTACATTGCCTCTTGGGGCTCTTTTTTCCTAACTTCGGAAATATCAGATATCCACAGAAACACCCTTTTGTCTGATTTCTGGTCATAAATTTCTAAGAAGAAAACATTTCTAGGGCTGTAAATAGGGGGAGGGTCATGTTAAAATTTCTTTGGCTCATTCTGTCTTGAGATTTCCATAGTGCCTTTAAATTGGGCCTTGTTCAATTCTTAATTTTCTTTCTTACAAAATTTAGATATTTTTTCTAATTTATTATAAAAGCTTTTTTTCCCTTTAATCATCCTAAATGTTTCAACTAGCCTAATTGTTTAATTTACTTAATTATTGTAGTTGATTTTATTTTGTTATTTTTCAAATTAATCGTAAGAGAGCCCGTGAACTAGGAATTTCTATATTAAATTTTCGTAGGATATTATAAGAAGACATAAATCTTTCACGTTGGAGGTAAGCAAATGTTTTTATTAAATCAATTTTTGTTGTCGTTATGGAAAACGTGGAAGGTTTGCGCAGTTTTTTATACATGCATTGTGATTTTTTTGTTTATTTATTTAAATGGCTGGCCACTATTCAATTCCCTCTTTGACTAGCCTGTCTGCCAAAACTTTTGATTCGGTCTCTCCAGGATGAAATTGAGATAACAAATTTAAATTAATTTTAATTTTACTTACTGCTAATAGACAGAAACGACATATGATTTTGTTTAATAGAGAATTGAAATCAAATGATCATCAGCTAAACAAATGTTTAAACATGAGAAAAAAATTGTTTAAAACTCCTGTATGACCAAATTTTCCATGTTTCTCCTATACATGAAATATATTATATTTCGTACACAAAATTAATTTATTTAGTTAGCTTATGATTTTATTGATCATATTTGTTTCTGTTAATAAGGCTTTTAAATTTCCAAATCAAAGTCGAAACAATTTCTTAAAATTGTCAGTCGAAACTATATACGAAATTTTGACAGCTTTGTTTTTATTTTAAGCGTGAGCATTTAATTTAATAAAATAAAAATAAAGAAAGAAATTGTTTAAAAGGTAATTATGCTCGATCATGAGACTATTTAATATCTGTTCCTAAGGATCAGAATTCTTTTTTATTTTACTTTATTGTAAAAATGATATATTTAATACTTTCATATGATATGCTGCAATTTTAAATACCTAAAAGATGACTGAAATTGTCAAATCAAAGACAATTAATACTTTTAATTTTATATTATCGCAGTATTTAGAGCAGACAGTTGCTTGTGGGTGTGGATGATAAAAGTAAAAGCAGCATGCAAAAAAAAAAAAAAAAAAAAACAAATCCAGTTAATGCCCTCAATATTATATTTTTAAACTTCTCGAGAAAATGTAGTAAAAAAATAATTCTCGAACAAATTTATATTAAGTAAGAACAAAAAAAAAAAATGATATCAAAATATGCTGAATCACTAGTGAGACAGGTGGGATGAAAGACATTGAAACCAATTTGAATAGTAAAACTAGAAGGTGTTTCTAAAATTCGGAAATCAATCAGGCTTCAATTTTTTTTTTTTTTTGTCGCAAAATTTATCAGGGGCTATTTGTTAGATTTCAATATGGGTTATGTTTTTTCTTTAATTAAATATTAAACATTAACAAATATTTGTCTTTTGAAACCCATCATTCTGTAATAAAAATAATTATTCTATAATTGTAATTCTAAAACTAATTAATTTAAAGCTTTAGTGTGTTTCCATTGATATGTTAAATGTCTTCTATCGGCGGAACCCCGACATTACGATTAAATTTTATTAAGGTAATTACGAATATTATAACCTAAAAACAGACTATTTTTAAAATATTTTATTAGAGCAATGTAGATTTTTCATCGTTTTATCATTATCAATCTTAAATAAGGTTTTATATCTGACAGTTAAATTTGCAGTCCTTGTGTTATATCTGTCCCCTGATCAAAATAGCTTTTTGTTTTGTCCGTAAAACTATACTATGTAACAATTGAAAAAAAAAATCGAAATTTTTACAATTTTATATGCATAACCATTTCGAAGTTCGTTCAAAACGGGGCATGATATCTTTAGATAGAATACGTGGATGCAAAAAATGTACTTTATTTGCGAAACATTTAAATATTTCAAAAGCCAATCGATGCATATAAAAATAACATTTTATATCAAAATGCTCCTTAAATGATTTGTTAAATGTGCGTGAAATTTCTAATTTTTATTAGCGAATAATTTTTGCGTTATGAGAGTAAGAAGGGTAGAAATATTTTGAAATAGCGGTTACTGCTACAACTATTTTTCTTTATTACAGAAGTAATTTTTACGCTTCCAATGTATGGTAAATTACACCATACAGTACAAAATACACAGATAACAGAAAAAAATTAGATTTAAATTTACATTAAAAGGAATCTGTACATTATGGTATCAATATTAGTGATTTTAGATTCTTAGAAACACACTTGAATAAAATAATGTGAGAAAAAAAATTTAAAGTATAAAATTCGTTTTAATTTAAATATTTTGAATTAATTTGTTTGAGCCCCCCTGTCGGGGAAGACTTGACCCCTTGTCGGGCAGAGTCTGGCGCCACCCTTGGTTGTATAATCAATAAAATAGCTGTATTGTATATCTCAGTAGAAAAGAAAATTTCCTTAAATATTTTTTTTTCTAACATAGGTTCAAATATGCAAATTTCACAGTGCTTTCTTATCAACATATGGTAAAGTGTATACCTGTGGATATGGCCATGGTGGTCGACTAGGACAGGAAACTGAAGATATATCCCTAGTACCATCGCCTGTCAAAGGGTTAGGATCTCATTCTTGTATTCAAGTAGCTGCTGGCCAAGATCATTTGATTTTATTACTAGAAAATGGACAGGTAGTGGATTTTGCTATATTTAATATTTATTTCACATTTTAGTTAAATATATTTTAACCCTTTACAAGGTTATGAGAAGTATAATAATCCTTCATTAAATTTGAAATGTCAATGAGAATCTATTTTCCCACCAAAATGAATGAAGAACTTTGTTTTCACAAATGTGGGTTACAGTAAAAATTAATTAATGACCGAAAAACTGAGATGTTCAGCTTTAAAAAAACAATTTCGAAAATTAAGATTGATTTTTATTTTTGCTGTTTCACTTATGTATTATGACTAAAAAAAACATTTGACATATATTGTCCGTCCTTTCAACAAATCTTGCAAAATGCTACTAGATAATCAGACTCAATTATAGTACTGGATATGATGGGTGTTAGGTTAAGGGTTAGCAATCATGGAATTTTTATCAGCAAGCTTCTGATTTAATTTATTAAATGTTTAATATTATTTTTCTAGTAATTTTTTTTTTATTATTATTGCTTTAATTCTTATCAGGTTCTTTTCCAATTATCATCTGTTTATTTTGTCATTTACCATCTCTAGTGAATATTTTTAAGTTGATTAAATACAAATTAAACAGTACTAAATTAAATGTTAATGTTACTTTTTATTGAATGAAGTTAGTTTTGATCTTTGTTTGACGCTCTATTTTCCGAACTTGCGTAAGTACTGGATATTGTTCTGTATTATAAAAATAACAGGAATATTGAATTTTTCAAACTTACCAATAATAAAGCTAAGTTTTGATTATTTTTCAATAATGACTTAATTTATTTACAAATAACATGGTGCATAGTGTTTTTAAAAAGTGCTTAAAGGTGTTTATTTTCGATTTTAATTTTTTAAAAGCCCTTGCTTTTTTTTATGGGGTGCTTTTAAAATTTTTTTAGTTTTCTCTTTTCGAAAATGAGATTTTTTTCTTGACCATGACAGTTTTCTCCATGTATTATGCAAAAGCGTGCTTATCACGTTGTTTTATTCAACGTTTTCACAAGTCATTCAGCCACAATTTCAACGTACCATCGGTCCATAGCGTATGAAAGCGACAATCATTTTACAGATTTGATGAAATACTTGCAAGTCCACATGTGCGTATAGTGAACTGCGTTCAGTGAGATTGTTGCACTCTCATATGCAACTCTGCTTCATTTTCCATCCTCTGAAATCGAACCGAAAAATCTCTTGATTATTTTTAATGGCTAATATAATCAAGAAAAGAGTTCTTTGTCAAAAACTAGTTATTTTATAGTGATCATGTAAAGTCCTTGAAGATTATTTTGCATTGTGTTAATGTATATAGTGCTTAAGAATATTTTTTGAGTGCTTAAAAAGAATTTAAAAGGTTCTTATTTTTTGTTCAAAGATTTGGCTATGCACCCTGTATAAAAAATATTTATTAAATATTATTGTTATTTCTCTTAACACAGAACTCAAAACACATATTGACGTTGACGCAGTGGACTGTTATTTTATTTGCACTTGAATTCACACACTTGCCTCTTTCGAGGTTGTTAATACACTCACTAGTTCCCGTTGCTTACACAGAGGGCGCTGCTCGCATACAAAACTGAACATACCGCCCCACATTGCACTGGTTCAACCAGGCAATCATTGTTATACTCAATTCACACATAATTGACTTCATTTACACTTTTAACATTTCACACAATTAACCATTGCTATTCTCAATAACATAAATCACTAAATGCAATTAACACCACAGTTTATAATGCAATAAACATAAACAAATAGATTTGCATGCTATTATTATTAATTTTATACACACATTATTAATTAACCAATTTTATATCAATAAACAAATACTAAATATACAACACATTCAATCAATTATAAATTTAATGATCTGGCATTGGTAGAACACATATTTTAGAGATAGCTCTTTTAATAGTATTAAGTTGTGTTTTAACTTTAACAACACGAATTTTTTTGTCCTCACCATAGTATAGTTCAACAATCCTGCCCAATGCCCATTTATAGGTTGGTAAATTTTCTTCAATTATCACTACCAAATCTCCGATTTTAACATTATTTTTTTGAAACATCCATTTGCCTCGTTGTTGCAATTTATTTAAATAGTTACGACTCCAAAATTTCCACATTAATTGAACTACTCTTGTTATTTTTTTCCATTTTCTGAGATTACTTTCTTTATATTTTGTTAAATCTGGCTCTTCAATATAATTTAAAGATCTGTTTAATAAAAAGTGTGCAGGGGTAAGAACTTCAAAATCGTTATCATTGGCTGATAGGGGACAAAGCGGCCGGGAATTCATAATTCCCTCGATTTGTACAGTAACCGTATGAAGTTCTTCGTAAGTTAAGTTTATCCCTTTTACTACCCTTTTTAGGTGATATTTACACGATTTTATTGCTGCCTCCCATAGGCCACCAAAGTTGGGAGATCTGGGCGGAATGAATTTCCATTCAATTCCTTCTGCTGCTAAATAAGCAGCTAAACTTTCGTCTGGTTTCCTAACCATTTCATGAAGCTTTTTAATCTCATTGTTAGCACCCACAAAATTTTTAGCATTGTCTGAAAACAATTTTGCACATTTTCCTCTTCGAGCCGTAAACCTTTTCAACGTGGCAATGAATGCTTCCGATGTTAAATCGGAAACTAACTCTATATGTACAGCCTTAAACACAAAACAAACAAATATACATATATACACTTTATACAAATTTCCTTTACGTTGTCCTCTATTCTTAATGAAAAAAGGACCACTGAAATCAACACCTGAACAATTAAATGGATAATCAGGTACAAGCCTTTCCTTTGGCAGATTGCCCATTAACTGACTTGACACTATTGGTTTTGCTTTAAAACAAGTTATACAATTATAGACAATTTTTCTACAAATTGATCGACCACTTAAGGGCCAAAACTTTTCACGAATATGATTAAGTAGAGATACAACTCCTACATGTAAATATTTTTTATGAAAATATTCTATTATTATTAAAGTTAACTTATTATTCTTGGGTAAAATTACCTGATGCTTTTTAATGAAATTAAATTCTGTATTACCTAAACGACCACCAACTCTAAAAATGTCGTTGTCATCCAAAAAGGGACTAAGAGTTTTTAACTTACTGTTTGATGGTACACTTCCAGATCGTTTAATACTTCTTATTTCAAAAGAAAATTCTTGTTCCTGAACCTTTTTTACCAGAAAGGTTTCTGCTCTTTCATACTCCTTTGTTGTTAATGGACCCGTTGATTTCTGCTTCGTTTTTACAATTTCCACGAACCTAAAAAGAAAACTCACAACACGTAAAATAGTTATATAGTTAATGCTTAAATTAATTAAATCATTTATAAAATTATTAGTATGGATATTAAGCACTGCTGGAAAGTCCTCAAAGCCTCCATTGTTAGAGTTTTTCAATTCTGAATAATACTTATCATGTTTTTCACTACAATTTATAGTTCGATCTGGATAGTCATTGTCTGCAAGAAACTTGGGCCCTTGCCACCACAAGCGGTTGTGCAGAAGTTTGTCAGGGTCGACACCTTGTGAAGCTAAGTCTGCAGGATTTTCATCAGTTGGTACATGTCTCCATCGCTGATTAGGAAATAGCACTTGTATTGTGGCCACTCTGTTTTGAACAAAAGTTTTTAAGTCTATGGGTTCTTTTTGAAGCCACGCTAGAACTATCATAGAGTCTGTCCAAAGATATATTTCAGCAGTTTCTAACTTTAACGCAGCAACAACTCGTTTCACAAGTTTTGACAGAAGAACAGCGGCACATAACTCAAGTCTTGGGATAGTTAGACTTTTTATAGGTGCAACTCTTGATTTGCTCGTTATCAAACTAACCAAAGTCTCATTCATTGAACTTATAGATTTACAGTAGACTGCTGCACCATAACATTGCTGCGATGCATCAGCGAAACCATGGATTTCTACACTTTTTGGAATAGTGATGAAGATACGTCTTGGAATCTCTATATTGTTGATGCTCTCTAAAGACGCTAGAAATTGATGCCACTCTCGATATTCTTCATCTGGTAAAGAGTCATTCCAGTCCATTTTAATTCTCCACAAACGCTGAAGGAAAATCTTTGCCTTTGCTATTACCGGTGCCATTAGACCAATCGGGTCGAAGAGCTTGGCAATAGTGGACAAAACGTCACGTTTTGTGTAAGAACTCTCCAAGAAAACCTTTACTCTGAATAGAAAACAATCTAAAATTGGTTTCCAGGATACACCTAAAGTTTTTGTCTCTATTAACGTTGCAAAATTGTAATCAAATTCAGAATCTGGTGCTAGTTTCACGAGATTGGCACAGAGCTTGTGTGGTTTCATGTCACCACCTTGCAAAATCCCTTTTAATTGTTGCTTGAGCTCAATTGCCTCCTCTAATGTGTCAGCGCCGCAAAAAACAGTCATCCATATAGAAATTATTTTGTAGGACGGGAGCAGCCATGGGAAAATTGGTTTGCTCGTCAACTGAGAGCTGTTTAAGCGTTCTTTGCGCTAAATAAGGTGCGCTAACCGTGCCGTAAGTAACGGTAGATAATTCGTATATTTTTGGCGGTTCATCTTCATTTTCACACCACACAATTCTCTGAAGATTACACTGATTTGGATTGATTAAAATAGTTCGATACATCATTTTGATATCAGCAGTAAACGCATATGTATATGTGCGGAACCTTAGCATATGAGTGTATAAGTCCTCTTGAATCTCTCCTCCATTATACTGAATGTCATTAAGAGATATTCCTTTATCAGTTACTGAAGAACAATTAAATACAACACGAAGTTTTGTCGTGGACTTTTCTGGACGATAGATTCCATGATGTGTAGCATAATATGTTACTTCTGGTTCAATTTCTTTAGTAACCTCTAGAACCTCTAGTAACCTCATGTGTCCCATATTTTCATATTCTTTTAAGAAATCACGATATAAATTTAAATAAATTTCATCTTTAGCTAAGCGATTCCACAGCGATCTGAGACGTTTGAGGGCTATATCTTTTGAGTTTCCTAAACATGAGGGATCTTCCTTTAGGGGCATTGAAACAACATATTTCCCTTCCCTAGTTCTAAAATGAGTATCAAAGTGTTTCTCGCAAATTAAATTTTCTTTACTCTTTGTTATCGTTTCCTCTACATTCTCTATTTGCCAGAATTTCTCTAATGTTTTATTTAAGTCCTCATCACGAATCAAACCGCAGTGAACCTTTGTTTCATTTATTGAATCTAAATTTCCTGTCACTACATACCCAAATACGCTATTGACCAAAAGCAATTGCGAATTTTTTATTTTAATTCTTTCCGACTTTATTAACTCGTAAAATATATTTGCACCCAATAATAAATCTATTTTTCCCGGAATATTAAAAGTGTCATCTGCTAATTCCACGAAATTTGAAAAATCAACATTTATATTTAAAGTTTTATTCGGAATAAATTCTGTGATTTTTTTAACTATGAGCATATCTAATTCTCTTTCAAACGATTTGTTTTTATTTGAAATCGCCACTTTAACACACCCATTCACCATCATAGAAGTATCGTTTTAACAAGAAATCATGGTATTTATTTTTTCACTCTTAAGTTGCAATTTATTAGCGCATTCATTCGAAATCAGACAGATCTCACTCCCAGAATCAAGTAACGCTCTACACAACTTCCATTCTAAATATTTATCCTTTACAAGGATTAATGCGGTACTTACTAAGCATTTGTTTTTAAAACACGCGTTTAATGTAAGTGCTGAATCATTCGTTCCGAGAGTAGACACTACTCAAATTGTGGCGACCGCGGTTGTTTGTGATTTATTTTGATCGTTAATTGGCGCCACATTGGGAGTGGAGGAATTGTTTTTAATTTCTCTCGGATTGTGATGAGCCTTTTTACATAGAAAGCAGTTTCTCATTCTGCATATATTAACTTCGCATCTGGGGGAAAAACACTTAATACAAAGTCTATTATTTTTTACAAACTCAACTCTATCGCGTACAGACATTCTTTTGAATTGTGGGCAAAATTGCAGAGCATGAAACTCATTGTTTTTACATAATACACAGTTATCATTTTTTATTTCAGATAAAAATACATTTGTTGCTCCTCTCTGTACACTGGAATTATTAACTCTGTTTTGTTTATTAAATTCGTAACGCTTAGTATTTCCACTGAAAGATTTCGAAAATGTTTCATTTTTGTTTTTGCCTTTCGAAGATAAATAAATATCACACTCACGCCCTAATTCATGTGGTTTAAAATACTTTTCTCCCTGTTTTACACTAATATGAGTCATCAATTCTCTATCGAGAGTACTTATTATTTTATCCGATACTATTAACTCACAGACGGATTTAAAATCATTTACATTACATAATTGACAATAATATTCAAACGTCGCACTTAGCCTTGACGCAAATTGTACATAATTCTCTGAACCTATTTTTTGTGCTCTTTGGAATTTATTAAAGCATTCTTGTGGTGTAGGGGAAAATTCTTTTAGCACTAAATCTTTGAGTTTATTGTAATTAGTTAACTCTTCTTCGGAAATGTAAACCATTAAATTGTTAGCTCTCTCACCTAAAATATTTAAAAGAATTTCGCATTTAAATTGTTCGGGAACCTCTTTTGTTTTGAATGCTTTTTCCAGGGACTGAAAAAATAAATTATATGATTCTACTCGTGAAGGTACTGGTATTGTTAAGGTTTTTACCGATTTTAATAAAGTTTCGATATTAATGTTATTCGGATTCTCAGAAACACTTTCTTTTGCGAGTACGGAATTATGCGGTAATTCTTTTTGAACATTAGCTAGCGCTAATTGTTTTTCTAATTGCGCTAATTTAATTCGCTCAAGTTCTAATTTAGATTCACTTTTGGACTTTTTATTTTTTACTTCCTCTATAGCATAATCCAGTGCGCATTTAAATAGCTCTTGATCTGTTTTATAAACTTCGCTGTTTTCAATTAAAGTTTTTAAATCGGCAATTTTTGCACCCTCCGCAACAGTTAAGTTTAATTCTTCTGCGACGAGTTTTAACTCGTCTTTCTTTAATTTAGTCAAAGACATGTTTATAGTTTAATTCACGTAAATATAAATTTAACTTTCACCTACCTTCTCAGATCGCTGTTAGACGCACTTAGTTTCAGTTTCGATTCTCAATCTCACACGTACACCTTTCACTGGATCTTTTGCACTAACTTTAGCTTAATTTTCACAAAATTCGCTCGTCCATAGATCGCTTACCCTCTCCAGGCTCGGGTAAGGACCATGTTATTTCTCTTAACACAGAACTCAAAACACATATTGACGTTGACGCAGTGGACTGTTATTTTATTTGCACTTGAATTCACACACTTGCCTCTTTCGAGGTTGTTAATACACTCACTAGTTCCCGTTGCTTACACAGAGGGCGCTGCTCGCATACAAAACTGAACAATTATTTTTAAAATGTTGCTATTCAAATGATTTTTCAGCCAAATATTCAATATTTGGCTATTCTGCCTCACCATTATTCATTACATCTTTGCTTAAAATCAAATTAATTTGGTAGTAAGCTAAGTAAATTTCGCTTTATAAATTAATCTCAATCCCACAAGTATTTTAACTTAAAACATCATTTGAAAAAATTGCTCTTTATTGGATTAAAAAAATAAGAATATTAATTTTAAAACTTAAGCTCTGCTTAAAGAATTTATACATTCAGTGGTTATTAAATAAATATTGTTTTGTTTGAAAGAAAATTTTATAATTATAATTTCTATCTTAATTTTATGATTACTAATATATATATTTTTTTAATGTAAAAAAAGGTTTGGAGTTGTGGACATAATGTTTATCATGTTCTTGGCCATATTCCTCCTACTGACAAAGTTTTAAGTCCAAAGCCAATATCACTGAAATTTTTGAAAGGAAATAAAGTTATAGGAGTCAAGGCTGCTAGATTTCATTCAGTTATTTATACTCTCGACAGAGTCTATACTTTTGGGCTAAATGCTGGACAACTGGGTATTTTGATATATTATTTCATTATCAATTGTTACCTTTACTGTTCTCTCTACAAATCTGTTCATTTTTTAAAATTTTCTATGTCACATGTTTTTGATCGACTTTATTTATTGTTATACTTGTTGCAAAAGTATGAAACTGTAATTTTGTTGTTTGAGTAAGTACTAGAAATTATCTATGTTATTCTGTGTATGAATTTCTATTCTTTATTAATTAAATTCAAATTGTGCTTTATCTACGTTTTGTTTATTTTGTTATATTTGGAATATAGTAATTAGAGAAATATTCTAGTTTTGTTATACTAAATCTTTTTTCATATAATGTTTTAGCTTAGATTCCTGTGCCTGTCAAAATTTTCAAAATTTAAGTTTTCTCGTACTTCAATGTAGTGCCGTTCATCTGTTGTTTGTACTATTTTACTTAATTTTATGGAGTGATTTATGCCTAAGTACAAACAGTACTACAAGAAAGACACAATAATATTCTAAGGTGACTTTTTTTTAATTTGAGCCTAATTGGTAAAGTAAAAAAAAAAATTTAACTGAAATGTACATCGATGTAAAATACTGTAAATACTAGGGCTCAAAAATAAGATTGCTCGTCATGTTTGAGGCATATAAAAGTTTTGATCTGGCATATATTTTTTACTCTTACACGCCTTGACGAAAATATAAATGTTCAGAAATACTCCAAAAATATCCATAAAGCTCTATCTCAAATTTTGTCAAAATTCCCTAGTAAATGATTCTCAGAAGGAAGAAAAATATATATTTGATAACACTGTTATATTTGATAGCACTGTTGATGTTATTAAATTGAATTACAAATACAACAATATTTTATAAAACAAAGTTTTCTTATTTCCCTACTTATGCTAAATTCCAAGCGCTGCAGTATAAAATATAATAAATGCAAAAGTTGAAATGGCAAAGTGAAAGCAAACATTAGACATCAACAAACTTAATTTTGAATAATGCCTGTTAACATCTGCTTCAAATATTTTTGGAAATTCAATATTGTCATCGTATAACAAAATTTTCTAATAGAACATAAAGTAACATTAAAAATATTTTTCATCTAACAAAGTGGTTGTCGAATAAATATTTGTTACTAATTTGATAGATGTTTTATCATTTTTGTAGAAAACATTTCTACAAAGAAAGTAGTTCTTATGTAGAAAGTATTTTGTAGGAAGATAGTCAATTTCTCTGCTATCAATTTGCAGGATGTGTAGCATTTTTAAAAATTTTAAAAAGTGCTTAAAGGTGCTTATTTTTTAAAGCCCTTAAAGGTGCTTTTTTCATTGGGTGTTTGAAAAACTCCTTACTTTTAAAGTCCGAAATTTGTAAGTTTTCAAGATATTGAAAGTGAACTTTTTCATTAGTTTCCCAATACAATTTTCGACAAAATTATGGGAATTATTTTATTTTTCAGGCATGTGCTATATGAAAGAACTTTTAATTCTCCTATTTTGTTCAGTTTTCAATAAACTTTTTCTGAATTTCGAAATAGGTTTTTTATTAATTAAAAATTGCTCCTAATTTTTTTTATAATTTTGTTGAATAATTTTAAAATTATAGCTAAAAGACCTTAGACAATTTTTTTTAAATAAAAATATTCATATCTCCATAAATACTAAAGCTAAGCTTATAAATTTTTATGCAATCATTGCATATATTAACCAAAGTCATCAAGACAAGTTACCAGATTATTGCTGTATTTTTTTACATAGGGTGTTCAAAAACACTATTTTTTCCCTTATAATTTATTGCCAGTCGATCAAACCTCTTTAAACTTTTTTGACAAATATGAGAAATTGCAGGATCTAAACACCTTATAAAATGAGTATCTAATGAGGAGTTTTTTGTGAAAAATTTTAAAAAATATAAAAAACTTAGTGTCTCATCAATTATTGTAGGGTAATGTATATATAAAAAATTAAAACAATAGAATACACATACCCTTAATAACATATAACTTAATTATAGTTTCTTTATTTAAAAAAAAGTGCTTAAAAGTATTTTTCAATGCTTAAGAGGTGCATATTGTTTGTTGAATAAATTTCGCTACACACCCTGATTTGCTCTCCCATGCGCCAGATTTTGGAATCTCTCTCATTTTTCATTCCAGCAAAATGACTCGTTTAAGCATTTCGTTGTAATGTACTTAACTTCATTTTTTAATTTAAAGTCATAATTATAGAAAAATCTTACTAGTTAAATAAAATTTTGGATATTTCCCAATTGTATTGAAATCTTATTTGTTAAATAAAATTTTGGATATGACCACTAAAATCTTAACTACAACTGAGTGTTTACTATAGCGTAGTTAAACTCTTGTATATTAATTCATATTTATTTATAATGATAAAATAATAAAGAAAAGCTTTCATTTTTAGTAAAAATAGTTTCACAGCATCTTTTGCTATTGAATAATCTTCTGTTTATGTATTTTCATAGGCCATGCGAAGGGAGACCGTACTCAAATCCATCCCAGACAAGTATCTGGTTTATATTCTGAGAACTGCAAGATAACTCACGTTGAAGTGAGTGATGGAGCTACTGTTTGTGCAACTAACCGTGGCGAAATTTATGTTCTGCATGAGTACCAGATACGAAAAATTGCGTCAAGGTAAATGTTAAAGTTGTTCTTTTGAACAATTTATAAATAATAAAACTCTCATTAATTATCAGTTTTTATTTAACTCTCATCAGTTTTTATTTTTAGGGATTATGTATTATATTGTAACAAGAGAAACACTGAAATATGAAAAAAATTGGATAAATATAACAAATGAAGCTGACGTCATCAGGGGGTACCAGCTCCGGAAGTCATAAAAGCAAAACCTTTTCCATCGAGAGAGCACGGCAAAAACCTAAAATTGCTCTCTCTGTACCCCCAAAGGTTTCGCTAAAGTCCAGGAAAAGAATATAATATAGTCTATATATATATAGTGTATTAATTTTGATCATAAAAAAATTCTACATCCCCTATTTTCCCAACACTTTAGTTAATTAAACTTAAGCAGCGTTGCCACTGTACAGGAAAAACCTGGAAAATACATGGATTTAAAAAATCATCTAAAATAACAGGGAAAAAGTGCAGGGAATTTTGAGTTTTTCTGTACAAACTGAATTTTGCTTCTTATTTTTGTTTTTTATAATACAGTGGAAAGTCGCGTATCCGGAATTGGTGGGACTTTTGGAAGTCCGGATATTAGAATTTTCCGTATAATAGACCCCCAAGGTAAACAAAGCTTAAAACAATCTGAATCTAAGAAGCAAAAAATAAATAAACATTATTTCTTCGGGCAATAATGTTTTAGTATAAGAATGATATCTAATCAATCAAAAACAAAATATTAGAAAAAAATAATTATTGCTTAAAATATAGAAAACGAAAAAAAATTTGACAGTTGTGAAAATATTAATTGCTCTCTCCTCCATTTTGAACTAGAAGGATTCAAGCAAGAAGGGGAAACTCCTGTCATTCATTAAGGTGGGTAGGTGGAGAAGAAAGTTCATTTCCTCCTTATTTGTCATTCAAGTTGAGGGTGGGGCAGTGACAAATTCTTATTTTCTCCCCTACCATTGGCAATCAATCAAGCATAAAGGCGTGGCATGTTGATTGGGTTCTCTTTATTTTTTCTTGTGTGACTGAAAGTGACTCCCCCTCCATGTTAACATTTTTCACAGTATTTCTTCTTCCCCTGACACTAATAAAAAGGTTCCAGGAAATGCCTCTTTTACTAGCCAGCTGCATAGGAAAGAAGGGGGAGGGGACTCAGTTGTGCTCTTTTGAAAACAAATTTCCCTCCTTTCCTGCATTCCTGAGGAGGAGCTTCACTTAAGGTCGCTGGACATTACTACTCCGCGCTGCAGCCCCCGCATGGACTTTCGTCCTAACGCCAGTGTTGTAGCTGCAGGAGGTCTTCTCTTCCCCTTTCCGTTAATTTATGAGTTCAATGCATGAATCACTAGAAAAGAAAAAAACGTGTTCAAAGACTTTTTTTTTTTTTTTAAGAGAGGGGAAGATGAAGAGATGTTTGTTTATTTTGATTGTTGAAAAGTGTCCGGGAAATCGACCCTTCTGGAAAAGGGACGTCCGGATATTAGACGTTACACTGTCATTCATTTTTTATAATAGTACTTATTTCGTTTTTTCCATTGGTTGTGCTTTGAGTGGGGACCACTCAAAGCGCAACCTATGGGATAGTTAAGGATATTTCAGCTATTCTAAACTATTTCATTTACTGTGTCATTATTTAAGTATGTTGAGTTGTTCCTTTTTTTTCTGTAAGTTTTTCCAGCAATTAAAACTAGTATAGTTATCCCAATATAGCTCACACAAGATCACAGTAATTGTGTTTCCTCTTAATATATTGTGTATAATTTGTACAGGGAATTTTTTGCCAGACTTGAGTGGTAACCCTGTTAAGATTTCTAAAAATATTGTAACTGTTGTAATCTTTGTTGTTATATGATTTATTTTCCTTGTGTACATGTGTTATGTCCTTCTATTTAGCAAAGTACATTAACTTTTTTTGTAAAGAGTATTTGTGTTACTTTTTTTCTCAACATTAAGAATTGTAAAAAATTTTAAAACTTTGTACATTTTTGTTTGAAAACCTTATTAACTAAGTTTAATTTGAGAAATATAACCATTTAAACTGGATAATGTGTTAAATTTAGGCAATTGGACATCCAGAAATTGTCTGTTGTGGGTGGCCATTTGGATTCACGTGTTGATGCTGCTGGCGTAAGAGAAGGAGGAGGCTTAGAACTAAAAGTGCTGCTACTTGCCAATTCAGGAAAAGTAACATAGAGCTTGATATAACATTTTTTTTATCCTCACTATGTGTTGCAATACTTATTTTATTTTTTGTAACTCTGATAAAATTAAAAAATAGGTTGATCAAAAAGTAAGCATTTGATATGTTTTTTTTGTTTTGTTTTTTTAACTTTTTTTTGAAAATTTTCTTATTCTAGTTATTGAAACTTAGTTGTACTTCACAATTTTAACAACCTGAATTTATGAGATAAAAAAGAAAGATGCATAAACAATGCAAATCTTTTATGTATTTTTGCATATAAGATTCCTTTCATGATGAATGTTATTGTTATTTAAACTGCTATTTTATTATGTGGCTTTTGGATGAACTGCTTTGAGACACCCGTATCAGATAGTGGCGAGGCTATGGTTAGGAAGGTAAGTCACTTCAAATAAAGTTGTGCTGTGAATATTTGTCTTGATCTAGGCTTGGCACAAGTTGATGTGTTAATCTTTGTTCTCCTAGTACTAATGGCACTGTCAGAAACTCATCTTTTTTTTTACTGTCTTGTTTCTTATTGTTTTAATTGTTTGATGGTTAATTTTTCAAATTTTTTGTTGTTCCCTTTAATCGTTGTTAATTTTATCTTGTTTGTTTTAATTGTGATGCTTTTCCTTTTCAAGAAAGGAGAGACATTAAACTCGCATGCTTGAAAAAGTGTGCACCTTAGTTAGAAAAAAAATTTTTTCTGAGGAAGCAACTATCTTTAAGAAGGCCTCTGCCACATCTGGTTTGTAGAACTGTGCCCGAAAAAAGATTATAAGAGAAGTCTTCTATTTAGAGGAAGATGACATTCTCTGTACCCTTTTTAGGAAAGGAGAATTATCCAGAAATTAAGAAACATATGACTTAGCTAACTTAAAGAGAATAATGTCTTTTCCATTCTAAAACTGTGCTCCAGGAAAAATGAGATTTTCATGGGAAAAGGTGAAAGGAGAAATTAAATTGAGAAAAGGAAAATCTAAGAAAAATTCTGCATTCAATTAACTTTCAGTGTAAGAAGTGTGCTTATAAAAATGAAATGTTAATTGAAAAACCATGTATTGTTTTTGTATAAGATATTTTGGCAGAACAAATTTCTTTGAAAATGCAAAAACATCAAAGATGCTCTATCAAATTGATGAGGCATAGATAGATACTGTATATACTGTATAAAGAAAACTTTTTGGCTTGAATCAATTGTTTATTTATAAACATCAAGTGGTTTAAAATCATGATTTCAAGCATGCCAACCATGTTTAAAAAGGCGTTGGGAGTAACAAAACAAAAATTAAAAAGCTTCATTTATGATATTTAACTTGTTTAAATATTTTCAGCTTTAAATTAATACTAATATTTCTCATTGTTTTTTTCCTAGGTTTATCTTTGGCGACAAAGTGATCCCTATTTAAGAAGATGCATATTTACTTCTCAAAAAGAAATTTTAGTTTCTGATATTCATATAAACCATTATTCTGTTGGCCTTATTTCTACAAATAATGAAGGTTATTTAGGACAAATAGTACCATTTAAGGGAAAAAGAGCCGCTCCCCCATCTTCAACTTTACACCCACCTTCTAATTTCTCTAACCGAGCTTCTTCTGGATTGGTCATTCTGCTTGACACTGATGACTGTCACTTTATCAAACCCAAGAAATTACCTAACATTTATAGAGCAACGTCCATAACTAGTGACTCTAAGGGAAGGAATTTTGCTGTTTTGCAATCTAATCCAAAAATGGGGTACTTAGTTTTAAATGCAATATATTTTCTCATAATTTGTATCTTATACTGTACTTCATAATTCTTATACTGTATCTTATAATTTGTATCTTATATACCCATGTTATGTGCTGCAAATGTTGGTTTTATATGGTGTATTATTTGTTTGAATATAGTGATTTCAGATGAAAATTAGTTATACAGAAAAACTCTGCAGACAATTCGAAATGCAATGATAATTTTCCTACATTTATTAAAATTACAACTGTAGGAAAGTGTTTTATATTTGTCATTTTTCTTAATATCTTTCAAAATTATACTGCCAGTACAGTCTACATTCCTTAGTATGCAAACCCATTACAGCAATCCTTCCTTTAAAATGACCCATACATAAAGTTCCATTCTCTACTCCATAGATGCAATTTTATTTTAGTGCCTGTTAGTGTTTGCACTCAACCATTCATTCCAATATAACAACTAAAATAAGTTCTAAAAGTAGTTTCTAAATTTTTATTTCGCTTTCATAACAAAATGAACAATGAATCATTTAAAGAATCATTTTACAAGGAAGCATTTATTTAGCCACAGATTTCATAGTTATTTTTACGAAAAAATTACTTTGATGTTTATCAGATATTATACGTAAAATATCTTGAATTCCTTGTTAAATAAGGAGTAAAACAAATCCCTAGATTTTTATTCTAGGTGGTCTTGTATATAATTATAAGTAAACATTTTTGCTATTTTAGCACCCACGATATAACAATTGTAAGTTACGATCTCCATTTTCATTTAGATAAAAGAGATTGTTTATTGAGCATTAAATGAAAGCAAGTTAATGGTTTTGTTCCTCTACAATATGTTTGCATAGTTGTTTATGCTATTTAATTTAAGTAATGTTATTGATGTTATGTTATTTAAGTAAAAGATACTTTTGTTAAACTAACTCAATATAATAATAATTTTATTATCACTGTTTCAAAGTATTTATTATAAAAGATTTTTTGTTTTTACTGTTTGTTGTTTTGTTGTAGAAAAATATTGTTAGTGTAGAAAGATCAAACAATTGAGCTTTTATTTTAAATATAAAAAAATCAAATCATTTATTTTTCTAAAATTTTATCTACAAATTATAATTTAAATATTTTTATAAATTTCAAACAATATTTTTAAGAATGTGATGTTAAAATTTAATGTTTAAAGAAATATTTTTTAAAAAAATTATTTTAATTACAACTATAAATGGTTTTATTAAATATCACATTTTATTAAATATTACATAATATTATATAATTTGAGGTATATGTCTTAAATCTTGAAAATATTTATGTTACCAGTATTACTTTTTTTAAATGATATTTTTTTAGGTTAATTGAAGTACCGTGGCTTTCAAATTCCAGAATGCATCATGATTTTGCGAGACTTTTATCAGAAACTCACGTCCAAGATGAATTCCATGACATCATTGTGAAGGTATTGTGCACAGTAAATGTTAAGCTCTGAATATATTGTTGATACAGAATATATTCAGTTCACTCTATAACTGAAATAAGATTATGCAGCTGATTATCGATGATGTGACTAAAATAATATTTTGCACCTTTCATTTTTTTTTATTTGCCTATCTTTAAAATATATTTTTATAATTTTTAAATCATGATCGATGTCATAGTATTTGAAATTGTTAGAAAACTATTAAAAACAACTTTTTTTTTTTTTTTACTAAAAAACTATGTATTATATTGTCTCTAAAATATTTATTTTATTAACATACTAATGTAAACAGGTCTGGCATTTTTACTTAAGCTTTTTTTCAACGTTTATCAATATAAAGTTTTTAAGTATTAAATTTTATCTCAGATTTTATCCATACATATAATAAATAACACAGATAATAAAACACACTAGCTCTGTCAGTAAAGGTGTGGCTCACACCATAGAGCTAGGGGTACATAATCTATTTAGTTAAGCTAGCAAAAAAATTGATTTCCCATTCTTAGTTTAATTTATGTTAGTGAATATAACCAATTCTCAAGAAACAGGCCCCTATCTTGAAATAGATTTGAAGCACTTTTACTTACTTCAATCAATTATTACTATTGATAACAGAATGTGTCTCCTGAAATAAGAAACAGACTCTATCTGACTGATAAGATTTATTAAATCTAGGTTTCTTTCTAGAAAAACTCAATTTACAAAACTCTTGTCAGACTGGTCTTGACATATGCTTCTGAAGCTTGGACAATGACAAAACTGGAGGAAAATTGTATCACAATGTTTGAGAAAAAGATTTTGCAGAGTATACTTGGTGGTGTGAATGAAAACAATTACTATAGAAGAAGATTTAACTTTGAACTGTACAAGATTTATAAACAACCTGATATTAATAAGCTCATAAAAATAAATAGAGCGAAATGGATGAGCCATGTGATTCGAATGATTGATGTCAATACAATAAAAAAGATATTGCTTTTTAGACCCTCTGGAACAAGAAAGTGGGGAAGGTCGTGGTTGAGATGGGCTGATTCGGTGGAGTCTGATTTTCTTGCAATTAATGGAGATCAAGAATAAATCGGAAGTCGTTATGGAGAAATTTTCAGAGGAAGGTATTGACCCACATTGGGCTGCCTGGCCAACTATGATAATAAATATAATCTAAGTATTTTGTACCGAAATTTCCAGAATTCACTTGTGATGATTTTTATTTAATTTATTTACAAGGAAAAAAATGTTTATTTTGATTTCCTCCTAATTCTGTTTTAATTTTCAGGTAGATAAAAGAGAATTTGCTGCTCATAAGTATATCTTAGCTTCCCGCTCTGAATATTTCAAGAAACAGTTCAATAAAGAGACTTGTGTAAATGGCATAATGCTACTAGAAAATACAAAAGCTGAAGCTTTTGAGCAAGCTATGAAATTTATTTATACAAATAGCTGTGATTTTTTAATCAGTGAATTTGAAGTGAAGTGGGGTATCATTAAAGAGGTTAGTTTTATTTTTTATTCTAGTGTTATCTAAGAGTAGGTTAACCATGTATTAAAAATAAATGCCTTTAATACTTTTAAGTGTTTGAATGAAAAAGGTCAGTTTTCAATGTGATATGAAATATACTCTTAAAATAAAAGTATATTTTATGATTTAAAAAAATGTGTGTGTGTTTCAGATTTAATCGGTTTTTATTGTAAATTTTTGTATAACCTTCTTAAAAAACTAGGAAAAGAAATGAGTGCTGTCAGTTTATGTTTATATAGACTACATTAAAAATGTTAATTAAAGACTACTTTTTAAAACAAATTAAAAACTTTTTAATATTAATTAAACAGTATTTTTATTTTGTTTTCTATTTATCAAAATTTAAACTCTACGAAATATGAAATAAATAAAAAATTTTTGTATGTTTTAATGCCAAAAATATATATAATTTGATATATAAAAAAATTAACAGGTGATATTGGGAAAGTCTTCTTGATCTTTTGTGAATAATTTAAATTAATCTTTTTTATCAATAGTAATGATTAAAATTTTTCTCTCAAGAATGGAAAGAAGAAGAAATCTGGTACCAAATCTTCAAAAGCTGCCAGCCCTGTTGTGATCCTTTTAGAGTTATCTAAAAAACTTGGCTTAAACTATTTAGCTAAAAGGTAGTATACTTTATTATGTATGGTTATAATATTCAAATCAAATAACTACTATAAAAGTATTAATGTATTTTTAAAGCAATGGCGTGCCTGGAGCAAATTACTTCATTAAATACCCATTAAAAAGAGGAGATAATATCTAGAGGAAGCAACAAAAAAAAATTTTGATGCATATTCATAAAATTCTAAATTCTCTTTGAGTAAATGTAAGTGGAAATTATTCTTTGGTTAAAATTTATTATTTCTAGCAAAATTTTGTGCAATTTTTCTAAATGTCAAAATTATTTACAAACTTAATGACTCAAAATTTTATTGCTTAAATTGGGAAATCATATTTTGTCCTTCATTACCAGTTTTAATTTTGTTAAGTGTTTACCCAATAGGTTTGTATTATGTAAGTTGTTAAGATTTTATATATATATACAGTCAAACCCCGCTATAGTGAACGAAATGTTCGATCCTGTGCCTTGCTATACACGTGTAATGTTATTTTTTTTTTTTTTTGATATAGTGAACCAAAAAAGTTAGGAAGTTGGATATACCGTATATTCCGGCGTATAACGCGCACTTTTAATACAAAAAATAATATTGGAATTTACGGGTGCGCGGTATACACCGAATATAAAAAATTATTGATTAAAAAAAAATTTAATATAGAAAAAAACTTTATTTTAAAGAAATAACATACCTTTACCTATATACTTTATTCATTTTCGTTATTACATAAATAGTTCATTATATTCGTCTTCCGTTATTTCTTCAGGCACGTCATCACAATCTGTTTCGTCTTCATCATCTGTGTTACCCTCATCCATAAATAAACAGTCATCTTCTGATCCGTCCAGATTATTTGAAATGCTGCATTTTCGGCCATTTTGCTAGTCCTGTACGCAATGCACACTTATCCTTAGGCATATCCATTATTTTTTGTTCATTTTTCTTCCATTCACGCACCGAGCTTTCCCCAATACCAAAATGTCTCGCCGCAGCCCGATTTCCACTTTCTTTCGCAAACTGAATTACTTTGCATTTAAATCCAGCGCTGTGTTTGCTTCGTTTGATAGGAGCCATGTCTACTACTAAAAACTACGCTGAATTCTTGAAGTTTACAATGTTTACTTTTCAAAGGCAGGACATCAAATGGTGCGATTGGCCGAAGAGGAATTACGTTTTGTCTCCTGATTCGTGGTATGCTTTTGAGACATACACAATAGACAGCATTCCAGATACCCCTCCCCCCCTTACTTCTAGAATGTGGGGAACAACATTCTTCCACACACCTGCACTGCTGAATACGACTACATCTCTTTTCTCAGAATCACATTATTACTCTTTCAACTCTACCCTCACATACATGTCAAATTCAGTTCTTTTATTTTTGCAAAAGAAAGGGAAAAAAACTTTTTATTTACGATCTTGAAAGACGAAATATTGCACATGTACAATCCTAATTTTCGTGAGCGTTATACGAAGAGTATATCTTAAAATTTAAAAAAAGTATTAGAAATTACGGGTGCGCGTTATACGCCGGGGCGCGTTATGCGCCGGAATATACGGTAATTAACTTTTTTCTGTCTTCAACTGATTTTTTTCTTCATTTTTTTTTGGCAATAATTTGGAAATTTCTACTTCAAAATAAATACATATAGTACCGATTTTTAAAACCATCTATAGAGGGGAATGTAGCGTTAAGCATTTTTTCTTGTTTGCCTCTTTTATCTCACTTTCCCATCCCTAAGCAAACCAAGCAGATGTTTCCAACCCAGGCAGATGATGCACCTGTAAGGTGTCAGTGGGATCAATATGCATTTTCTGTCAGAGGGAATAAGTAATTATTCATTATTGGTCAAAGGGTTGGACACTAATATGTGTTGATAAGGCCCTCATTTCAACTCCTTTTTGTTCTCAGTTCAGTTAAAAAAATCTGGCAACTAGTAAACGTAAAACGTTCTCCATTCATGATAAAATAGGTATAATCAGAAAAATTGAAAATGGATGCGATCAAACTGATATTTGCAGGGAGTATAAACTACAGTCAAACCTCATTAATTCGACACTCTCGGGACCTCTGAAAAACTGACGAATTAAGCGGAGTGACGAATAAACCGGAGTTGCGTTGTTTTTCGAAAAAATGGTGAAATACCCATAAATTAACAATTATTACATACAGCAGCGAAATTTCAATTTCTTAAAATAAAAAAAAACGTTAAAGAATTTGTGTTAAAACAATTCAATTAAAACATAGCATCAGTAGAAAGACAAACAGTATGGTTTACAAACTTTTATTTATTTAGGAATAAAAAAACCATCAATACGGGTTTGTTTGGTATAGGGATTACTTAGCATAATTCTTTTTTCGAGTTTGTACACAGAGTTCAAATCTTCCTCGGTGCCAGATATTGAAGAAAAATATTTTCTTAGAGTTTCAATGCACTGCAGAGCTTCATTTTTGGAAGGAGGAACTTCCACTTCATTCTCGCTTTCACTCTCTTCAGATGCTGGAACATGTCTTTCGCGGATTTCGTTCGCGATTTCCGAGACGGTTAGTTCTGGAGATGTCACGAGATTTTGGTCAATTCCAAGGTGTGTTTCTTCATCCATCACATCTTTGTTGCGTTCTTTAAGTTGCCTGAGCAATTCAGATAAAGGGACGTCATCATCTTCATCATCATTCACATCTTCTGACGAGCTTGGACTTTCAACAAATCCAGCATGCCTAAAGCAGTTTTTGATGGTTTTATCGGTCACTTCAGCCCAACTCCTGTGGATGTAATTTATGCCATCTAAGAGATTTAGTTTCCATTCTCTGTCTTCATCAATGGCTTTAACCCAGTCTCTTACAAGATGTTTCCGATAGTGTCTCTTGAAGCTGGAAATGATTCCTTGATCAAGGGGCTGTAAAACTGAAGTGGCATTGAACGGCATGTAATTAACTCCACTGATTGAAGGTTTCTTACCTCAGTATGCGCTGTGCAATTGTCCACAACAAACGCCACTTTACAATTTGTTGCATGGAATTTTTTGTCAAACTCTTTCAGAGTTTTTTCCCAAACATTGGAGGTCATCCAAGACTTTGAGTTTGCTTCATATGATACACTCAAAGACTTCACATTTTTAAAGCACCTTGGTTTTGCACTTTTGCCTATGACCAGAGGCTTAAGTTTTTCGGAACCATCCATGTTTGCTCCTAACAGAACGGTAACTCGTTGTTTGCTTTTCTTCCCACCTGAGCAGTCCTCTGATTGAAAAGTCAAAGTCTTGTCAGGCACAAGTCGAAAAAATAGACCTGTCTCATCAAGGTTGAATACATCACAAGGGTTATAGCGCTGGAGAACATCTTTTAAGAGACAATTTTTCCATTCTTTAACTGGACGCATATCAACGGCCGCTGCTTCTCCGCACATCTTTTTGAAGGGAAGTCCATGTCTCTTTTTGAACCGTTCAAACCAGCCGTTGCTCGCTGAGAACTCCGAAACACCCAGTTCGTTTGCAAATTGCAAAGCTTTCTCTTTCAAGATAAGTCCTGAAATTGGAATGTTTTGGGCTCGGGCCATTCTAAACCATTTAACAAGGGCATTTTCAGCGTCTTCGAAGGTCGAAACATGCATTCTCTTTCTCTTCTCGCCATCCTGAACACGCAAAGAACTTTCAATTTTATCTTTTATTGGACCAAATGGCAATGAACGTTGTGCGAGGGACTCCTTTCCGTTTTGCAAAAGCAGCCTTAGACATTCCAGATTGCTCAAATTCTCTTATCATTTGGAGCTTTTCATCCAATGTCCAAGATTTGTATCCAAGTTTACTCGCCATGGCACTGAACTAAAGACTAGAGAGACTCAAGACACCACCGCACCGCTACGCCGTACTAAGTTTTGCAGGAGAGAGAAGAAAAAGCACGCATTCCAAGATGCTCGTTTTCTGCCACTCTTCCCCCGCCGTTACCCCCTCGTAAGCTCAGAGATAAGAAGCATTATTTCAACTCTTTCTGCAAGAGGTGGTGGAAGGAGGGGTGAGACAAAAAGGCAGGTGAAAAATGCTTCCAGTGTCCGAATTCCAAGCACCAGTTGCTTATTGCGAATGCGAAAATTAGCCAAGTGGAAATTTCCCCAAAAGTTGACTGGAGAAAAGCAATTTCCCAGTGAAAACATTCTTCAAAGTGTCATTTTATCCGGAGTTCATAATTTTCCCATGACATATTAAACGGAGTTTGTTAACACTGAATCCAATGCAAATTAATCGGGACTTGAAAAAAAACGTCGAAACAACCAGAGTGACGAATTAAGCGAGTGTCAAATTATCGAGGTCCGACTGTATAAAAATCTGCAGTTTGTAGCAAATGAAAAAATAGGCAATTAATAATTTCTACTTATGAAAAAAATTTAGATGACAGAAAAAAGTTGAGAAAAGCAGATCACAGGGATGTTGAAGAAGCATTACTGAAGTGGTTCACCAATCGAAGAAGCCACAATGTTCCAGTATCTGGACAAATGTCGATGATTTTGCTAAGTGATTTTATGTGGTCGAATGGCAGGTTAGACAGTTTTAAAAAGCTGAATAACGGAAATTCAGGAAAAATAAATTTAGAGTCGGGAAGTGTTTCCATATCTGATGTTGAGGATTGCTCATCAGCTAAAGATTGTTACATTTTTTGCTTCTATATAATATTTTTCAGTCATTTAATTGAATAATGTGTAATAAAAGACAGGAGTTTGGGAACCATTAGTTAAATTGCCTGCGTAACGGATATAGTGAACTCCCAGTTATAGTGAACCGAAATTTCGGTGCCTTGAAGGTTCACTATAGGTGTGACTGTATATAGAATTAAGTTTGTTGCATACATTTTTAAACAAAGCATTTATTTTATTTTATTTATTATTATCATTATTTTAATCTTTTTTGTCATTGCATTTAATTTTTTCTCGACTCAAAAAAGGAGCCACCTGCCTTGCTGCAGTCATGCCAATAATTCAGTTTGTTTCAGATTAGAAAATGTGAAATTGATTGATGGCAGAATTTATACCTCTGATGCTGATCCTCCAAAGGACTTAATCTTTAAAAGAAATTATTTGTAAGTAATTTTTTTTTCTTCTCCCCTTTTTCCAAACTAATTCATCTATTATTGTCTTTATTTATCAACTCTCTATTTATTTACCCTCTATCTTTATTATTTTCAATTAATAAATCATATCATTTATTTATTATATTGTTATCCTTATTTACTCTGTCTTTTTTTATTTACTCTTTAGATCCACCTTACATGATGCTTGTTTAATCTCTTCTGATGGAGTTGTCTTCAAATGTCACAAATGTATCCTCATAGCCAGGCTTGACTATTTTCATAGCATGCTGAACACATGCTGGTCTGAAGTAAATATACTTCATTTAGTTCACTGATCTTTTCCATTCATAATTATTCCATTTTCCTGACTTTAAATTGCTTACATAATGGCATATTAAATTTTCAGACTGCGAATCTGGAACAGATAAATTTGCCTATTCCATCTCAAGTGTTGGAAGCCATTTTAGACTACCTTTACTTAGATGATAGTGCTAAAGTCAATAGTATGTTAACTTTATGATAGTCTTTATCGTGTATCTTTAAATAAATAATAAGTGTTTTCTGAATATTGTTTGCTAGTTTAGAAACTATTATTTTATTATTGAATATCACTATTAAAGAAATAAGTGGCGTTTGTCATAACTCTCTTGAATAAAATTGAAAAATTTAGCTGAAAAACATATTAAATGGCATTTTAGAAACTTGTAATGATCAACTGAAGGTATTAAACACTCATTTGATGGATTAAGTTTTATGAGTTTGGTTGTTTTAAGTTTACAGAAAAACGAATTAGTTTTTATAAACATTTTCTTGATATTTTTATGAATTCTAAAGTTGGTTTTCTTTTATTCACTAAAATGGCACTTATATTTTCGTCCTCTAAATCCTTTGGTTGCGTTTTTGCTAAGTTGGTGATATGAGTGCAAAAGTAAACTAATGTATTTCTGATTTGAGAGAGAGATTATTATGTTTGAAAATAAAAATTAACTCGCTCATAATTGAACAGTGCCATGCATCAGTTTCAGATATTGTTATAAAATAAAAGTGATTAACTAATGTAAACATATTTTATGTTTTTATTACTAAATTCTTTGAATCTTTGGAAAACACAGATTTTTTTCTTGTGTTCTACACTTTTTTAAACAATGTATTAAAAGAGGTTGATTCACTATTGCACTAATAGCTGCAGTTGTTACAAACAAATCTAATACTGTCATGTATAGTACAGCTTTCAGGAGAACAGCTCCAGACACCTGTGACGTGGCGGGAACTATGGTTACGAGGGTAAGTCACTTCTAATAGGGGTGTGGAGAGAAAGTGCCTAGTTATGTAATTATCTTAGCTTGGCACAAGTCGGCGAATTTTTGCTCCCCTCCCCAAGTATTAGTGGCAGTCCTAGAGCCAAGTGATAGGAACTCGTCTTCCTTTTATTCTCTCGTTTTCTGACAGAGCAGCTTAGTTTTCAAAAGATTTTTTTTTCCGTGATTATTTTAATCGTTAATTATTTAATTGTTGTTAGTTTTACGTTTGCTTTAAGTTTTTTTTTCTTCTTTTAATCGTTATTAATTTTATCTTGTATGTTTTAATTTTTGTTTTCATTAATTTTTTTTTATTTTTAATTTTTGTTAGTTGTTTTTATTGTTAGTTATGCCTTTCATTTTTAGGAAAGCTTTTCTTGTTAAATATCAAAGATACTGCTCAGCAATTTGAAGGGACGTTTCTTAACATTGGTATTCCTACTTTGCGCTGGATGAATACAAAACCTGATATTTTAAATATTTTCATATCTTCAGCGATAATGTTACTTTTTTTCATTAATTTTATGATCAGAAAAAACTCTTCAAAATTCTTAGTTTCTTAACAAAATTAAATATTTTTTAAAAAGATCAAAACATTATAACTAGGAAGTTTATTTTTTTTAAAATTTGTTTTTCTTTTTAAATGTACGGTATTACAAAAGTTAATGTAAGAACCACCAATTATTATAAAATTTAAAATAACCACAAAATCTTTGAAGCAAAAAGTTGCTCTTTGAATTGCATAATACATTATTCTAGTAGATATTATTTGAAAAAGTTTTTAACTTTTAAATTGATTAATTAAATTAATTTTTAAATTTATTTTAAATTTGGATTTCTTTTTCTTAGTTAGATATTTTTTAGAGACTTAAGTCCTTAAAGTTTCATTCATAAAAAAAATATAAATTAAGAAATAATGTTAATGAACTTTCTATATGAAATGTAAATACTTTATCCGATCATTTAATGAAAGGTATTCAAAAACTGCATGAAAATAAGATTCTATTTTATACAAACAAAAATTATAATAAAAAAGTTAAATACAAATTTGAAATTAAAAATTGATTTTTGTTAAAACAAACGGCTAACTAATAATTATATAATAATGTTAATTTAACAATAAGTTTAGATATCAAAATCATTCATAGAATGTTAGTTCTTTATTTATCTTTGGAGTAGTAATAAAATTTAATAGATTTTAAACATCATTTCCGTCGAGCCATATTTTCACAAATATATGAAGTCTTAGACAGAAATAAAATGACATGATGTATTCAGTTTATGAAATGCTTATTCCATTTTTATGTATGTAACAATTAATAAATTAATCACATGAAATAAGAAAAACTACGTATAAGAAACCTAAATCAAATGCCTCTTGAATAAAGCGATTAAAGAAAGATAGATATTTTTCTTTTTCTGAGAAAAAAATATTGATCGAAAAAGAGAAATAATCTCAAAAGTTTTGTCATGAGACAAAAGAGGTTGATTAAAAAAATGTTTTTAGCCAACATTAAAAAAATTATTTACAATAAATAAATAGCAGCTGAATTCCAAATAAATTACGCATATCGAATAAAAGTATAAATGAAAATACGGTTTCGTTTAAGCCTATATTATTTTTTCTCCCTTAGAAAAAGCAAAATATTGTCTAAATATTAATTAAAAACTTTGAATAGGTCTCTTGAAAGCGGATAAACCAGCCAATCTGGTAGACCAATCGACTCCTTCATTCCTCCATTACACCCCCATTAGAAATGTTATCTCACTAGTTACCATAGCAGCAGACAGCCCCAGACTTTTTGGCGGGAGCTGTTCTCCTCAAAGCCGCACTATATATATTCATTTTTTAACACCTGGGGCTATAGAATATTTGTATTAAGCATAATTGTTTTTATCCGGTTTGAAAATTAGTATAAACATTCAAAATGAACATTGTATGAATGTCTTGTGCCATATACTTATTTTTGTTTGTTATTTTTCAGCATCTGATGATGTTAATTATCTTTCTCAGACACTCATTTTTGCTGATCAGTTAATCATTCCTGTACTAAAAGAGATGTCTGAAGTATCTTTAGTTAGACTCAGTACGTTGATCAACTTAATTTTAATTTCTATTTCTCGTGTTTTTTAACTCATTTTTCGTTATAGCAGCTTAATTAAATAGTCCAACACCATATATTAAATATGGCATATTACAAACAATTTGTAAGGCTTTTTCACCAAGACCTAATGTTAATATATATATATTTACAAGGGTGCAACTATTATGATTTCGTAGTCAAGATTACAGTCTCAGGATTAAGTAATAAAAATAACTCTTTTTAACATTTTTCATATTAATCTGTTTAAAATAAGTTTTTTTTCCCCCTAACTACCAAAAATTATAAAATTTCATTGTTTGCAATAAATTTACAATATTTTTTTCCTACTCTAACAATTCTGAAAAAAAAAATGATCTGATAGAGCGAAAAAATAAAAAAAAGCAAATGAATTTTTTTTTTTTTTCAAATGATCTGATAGAACGAAGAAATAAAAAAAAAGCTAAGTTATGTCATGTTTCTCCCTTCCAACAAACTATTCTGAAACTTCATCTTCTTTCCTTACAGAAAAGCAAAAGAATATAAACTTAAATATGATATGTGAACAAAATTTTTGGTGATTCAAATGCAAGATAATAAAAAGGTAGAAATATGAATGGTTTTAAAATAAGTAGAGATATGAATGGTTTCAGAAAAAGGTTAGGTATTTTATTATTCAGTTATAGATGTGAAAAATATACAAGATTACTTGCTATTTTTGTTTTGTTTGCTAAAAATTAATTAAATAAAGAAAAAAATTGTTTTAATAAAACAAAATTATTAAGGCCATTGTCATAAAAAGGTAAATTTTGGGTCAATAAGCTGCAAGTTCCTCAAAATTCCAGTAAACAATGCTGTACCATATTAATTTGTTAAAAAATAAGTTTAGAGTTTGTATAGGGAAAAGAACTAAACCAACTGTTTTCCCAACTTTTTTCAGTTTCTCATCTTTACATATTTTAACATTTATCATGAGTTGTTGAGCAAAATTCGACATAGTTTACACTTTTTAATACGATACCCCATTACAGCGACCCTTTGATTTTAATGACCAATATGTAAAGTCCCATTTGCTATTTCATAGATGCAATGTTATTTTAATGTCTATTAGAGCTTCTATACTAAACTATTCATTCCAATATAGCAATTTAAATTTAGTCATTAAATTTCAAATAATTTATGCATTGCTTATATTTTTTCTTCCTAGTTACCTTAAAAAACTCTGCAGAACTTCTAGAAATTTCATCTTTGTACAATGCTTTACAGTTAAAGAGATCTTGTATGCAATTTATTTGTCTCAATTTAGCTGCTATAATAGAATCTAAGTAAGTAAACTACCCTCAGTATTTATCCATGCTTAACTATACCATTGACTAAAATAAGCAGTAAGAGCACTAAAGAAATCTAATTTATGGTTATTTATTTACATATTTAAAATTTGTACTACACTCTTAAGTCTCCTGTTTTTTAACGAAGTCTCCTGTATTTTACGACTATCTGCTCTTTACCTGTATATTCTCAAATTTCTTCATGTTTGTTGAAGAAATTTTTAAAAAAAATATTTTTGGTGATAAAATATCTGCTGATGACAAAAATACTTCTCTTATTCCTCAACAGCTAGTGCTATAGCCAGTACCACAGTATGTTGAGTGATTATAGTTTAAATAATGGTTTAAAAAAATAATAATAATAATGTTTTTTAAAAAAAATCTTCTTTAGATTAAGATTTATATCCATATTTTTTACTTCGCTAATTGTAAGTGCTTATATTATTTCCAATTTTGAATTTCTCTCTTTTTGCTTTATTGATTATGCACATGTCAAAATTCAAAAATCAAGTATGCATGATGTATCAAAACTTTACTCTTAGCCTAAAAAATGTTGCTAGTAAAATCTCCGTTATTTTATTTCTACGATGTTTACAGGTATGAGTGTCTTTATATATTTAAAAAAAGCTCAAAATACAAAATCCTGTTTGCTGATCAAAATTTGAATGAATAACATCTTATTTAAATTTATTTTTGAAATTATGTTAAAAATATAGCTAAAATTAAAGACCACGTATTTTTCTAAAATAATGAATAAAGTAAACAGAAATTTTTTTTTTTTTTTTTGCTAAATAATTAAGCTAACTGCCAAATAGTATTTTATTAAATTAATGAATTATTCTACTCAACTTTCAAATATGAGAGGTAGAAAACTTTTTAAAGTTAGACTAAATTTTTGTTAAAGACTTTTCATGGAAATATTTATTTATTTTAAGGAGTTATTGTTAAAATTCTTCTAGTTGTCCGGATAACATGTGGATTTGGTACTACACTACAAAACTAATATTCGTTTCAAATTATGTGAGTTATTATATTGATTTTTAAGAGAATTTTCGCTCACAAAACTTTTTTTCATTCAATGTTGATCACAAAATATTGTTTTATTGAAGCATTTGTGTACACAAATTTTCTTTCAATTTGTATTAAATTATGTAGACAATTGTATTGACTGTTACCTAATAGAATTTTATTATTAAAACATTGTTTTATTCAAAACATCCATTGAAAGAAATTTCTTTAAAATAGTCTTTTAGAAATAAAATTAAGCGAAATACTACTAAAGAAACTGTATCATTGTTTTAAAATTAATAGAAATTGATTATAAAATAATATAGGCACTATGTGTTAATGCATCTCTTATTGTTATTTTATTGTAATTAAAAATTTATTCCATATGTGAAATTTTATTATCTATGTACTTTTTCAGAGTTCTTGAAGTTTTAAGTGATGATGTCATGGAGGAATTGACTACTTATTACAGAAATATGGTAAATAAACCCTTTTAAGTGAAGTATAATGAAATTTATTTTCTAAAACGTTTCAAATTTCAGTGTCTTGAACATTTTGTTTTTGAGTTTCAGTGTTCATTCTAAAAATGAAATATTTGACTATAATTGTGCATCACCATGATAAGATTTTCGCTTGAAAAATTGTTCTTCAATGATAGTAGATATCAAAAGTAGATATCAAAAATATATAGAAAGAATAACATAATTTTTATCTGTTTATCTTAATAATATAATTTATCTGGTTCTTAATGGGATACCTGCAAGTGATGATGTGTGGGTATCTCAATCCTGATTTGTTGTTGTAAAGCGGTATTTGTTTACTGTTAGCAACTGTTCTTTCCATTCAAGCCCGTCAAGTCTCTTAAGTGACACATTCTAAATTCTTTCACAAAGATTCTTTCTCAAAGTTTTCAATTCTTTCACTATATATTTACACAAAGACAGGCACAAAGCCATGTTGCACATAAACAAACTAATTATGCATCGAAGTTGCCAGATACACAAAACAAAAATATATCATGTTTACAATAAAATATATAAACAAATAATAAATCTAAGTTAAGTAAAAGAAGTAGACGAGAGAGAATTATATTTCAACTAATTTGATATGCGATACTGCTCTGTATTTAATTAACTTATCGGTAATTAACATTGTAGCTTATGTAGAGAAGCTTAGCTCTTTAATACGCCATTCTGCTGATAAAGATTAGCTGGTGCTGATGTCATAGGTCTCATGTGTGGGTATGAGAGATCTTCTTCTTGAAGTGTAAGCTCCGAATTATATATGTTTACAAATAATTATGTACTTCCCCATATAAAAAAATTTCAATCTTTGTGGGTTTTTTTTTTTTTTTGAAATTGCTGTGCTAATTTAAAACACTTTTTTTATTTTTCATTGTGAATTTTACCTATATTATTATTTTTTAAAAACGTTTTCAAAATTTACTAGAAAGAAAATTTTATATTTTATTTTAAATGAAATTTGATATTTTCTTAGAAAAAGACTCATCAGTTCAAGTTGAATTTGGCCATATGCTAAGATATGACTAAAGTATTTAGATTTTAAAAAATTTGATTAATTGCATTAATTATAATCAAAATTGCTCTTTGACTAGTGTAAATGTTAATAATTTTATCCTCGAAATTTGGAATATTTCAACATAATAATAGCTTGCTGTCATTATATATGGTCGTTCAAAGAAGTAGTAAAGCACTTCCGTAATTAAAAAATGGCAAATCAAGGTGTGATTATTAGAGTCAAAGATAATGAAAAGAATTTTACAACTCCTTTGAAAATATTTATACCAGTTATTTTTATTTTACAAATCCTATTAAAAAAAATCGCTGAAATTTTAACAATTTTATGTAACTTGAGCATTTGTTTTCTGACTAGAAGAGCTATGCTATCATGATACACGCCAGGAATAAGATTTTTAAAAAAGTTATTTTATATACTGTTCTTCGAACTGCTTTCCCACATTATTTTTGGGAATGAAATTCTTCTACTATTTTCATTGTGATTTCTGTTTTGATATTAATTTTTCAATATATCTTTCAACATTTATCTGCTTTTATTTCATGCTTAATTTTTTATTGAATAAAGCAATATTTTCAATCTTCCTTTAAAAATGTCTATAAATTTTACTTGTTACATACATTACTGTGTTGGCTTGGACAATATAACTCTTATCAGTGGTGAGAAAATGATAGAATGCCATTCCTATAAAAATTTGATTGATAACACTAATCTGTTTTAAAATCATACTGAATAATGATTAGAACAAAAATTATTTGGGGTAAATTAGCTATACTGCCATGCAATAGAAAAATCAACATAACGGACAAAGAATTTAAAATTGTGATTTTTATATATTTGGTATCTTTATATGGTATGTTACTTATTACGAATTAAAAAAAAACCATCAAGGTAAGGAATGTTGGGCAAAGTGGTATTGTGAATTCTGTGAAACAAAAAGCACTGACCAGGCAAGTATACTGTACAAGAATCATTTATGTGTTACCGAATGATATATTGCTCTTTGAACGCAACTTCAGGCTATAATTTAATAGAATTAGACATAGTATTAACTGGTTAAAGGTTCTTAGGCTTAGATTCTTAAAGCTTTAACTGACTAGGGATAGAAATCCTCACTTTACCTGATTAAACTTAGGTATATTTTTTTGTCTTGCTTGATCTGTAACATGTATATTTATACATATCTTTACAATTTTGCTAGTCACTTTTCTACTTTCATCTGTGACTTTGTCAAACACTATAGTGCATGTACTTATAGGTACCTGGCATGCATAAAAGAATATTCATCTCAGGTAACGCACCTTCCCATGAAGATCTGGTAAATCTGGAAAAGCAGTTTCCTGTGAGTGACTTGTACAATTTTGAGAGATCTAGATCTGAATCTCATGAAAATAGAGCCAAAAATAGACGTAGGACTAACTCTTGGCGTTCAGAAACTAAAGAAGTAGCTCTGCATGCTAAAGACAGCTTCAATTCTGATAGCAGAAAAGCTAACTATAATCAGAATATAATTCTTGATATTGTGACTCCAGAGACTGCTGAAAATAAGGTACTAAGGAATTTTTCATTTATATAATCATTGAAAAATCATCCGTTTTGAGTTAATAGACTTTATACCTTTTAAAACTTTGAGTTTTTTTGTTCTTTTCAAACTTGAATTTATGTCATGTACTGTCATGTTTGTGAAGAAGAAAATAACCTTGTTTGGAAGCATTTTTCAAGAATGCTCCGACTAATTTTATAAAAAAATAAATAAATAAAAAAATTTAAAAAAGTATGATTAGCAGAATTATAGCACGAATTATAAATATCAGTTTGGCTTGTTTTCCATTTAAAGGGATTTCTTCAAAGAAATAAAAATTTGAAATCTTCAAACATCTAGTTACTTAAATAAACTAAAAATGACATAATGATTATGATATTGTTAGTTTTACATGGTTTTTTACTCTAACATGAGTTCTTATTTTAAATTATACAATTTACATTTGATACTTAAATAATTTTCAGATTTGTACATATAATGCCTAAAAGTAATGTTTATTACTTAATTTTAAAAATTTTGCTAGAAGTTAAATTTTTAATTTTATTTTAATGAACGATGCAAAATTTTAAATGCTATTAAGATGAATTGCAAAGGCTCTTAATTGTGGCAGTTTGACTTAGTGAAGCTATTCCAGCTCTTGCCCATTTAATATCTATATTCTCTTCAAACCAAATGTTAAAATTAATGCACGCTTTTAAAGATTATAAATTACTGTTTAAAAAAATAGAATGCTGTTTTTTCAATAATTTATTATATCCACCTAGTATCATATATTAAAAGGTAAAAAAGTGTATGTTAATATGACATAATTGGCAGTTAGATGTTAATTATTTATTATGTCAAATAATGAAAGCTCTTTGATTCATTTCAGCTTGAACCACCTATCTGGCCATTGCCCAAGGGCAAAGAAACTAAACCGATTCCCATAAGTCCTAGAGTTGATAAACAAGGGCAGTGGATCATGAAATGTCCTACCTATGAAGAAGTTGCAAGTTTAGATAAGATAATGTCAAAAGAAAAAGAATTAATAACCCTTCAGAAGAAATCAAGGTAAGCATAATTCATAATGATTATTGTTATTCGCTGAAATGTTATGAAAAACTGAAGATTAACAGTTTTAGTCAAGTAAGCATTACAAAATTGGTCCGACCTTTAAGTTATTTTACTTTTAATAAAGTTAACTGCTTCTTATTTAGTATTAGTGTTGTACTAATGTGGTTATTTAGTATAAAATACATTTGCTCTCCAAACCTCCCTTATTAAAATTATTCTAAGTAAATTTTTGTAATTAATTCCCTTCTTTGAAAATTGTTTTTTCTTGTTTCCTTAGCAGACTTTGTTGTGACTGCAGACTTTCTTTAATTAAACAAATAGTAGCATATCTTGTCTCTTATAATTTGTGAGTGACAAAACTTGTATCATTTTAATTTGAATTAAAAATTGCATATTAGAAACATTAATATCTAATATTTTTTGAAAACAGTAACACAGTGACTACTAGTTGAATGTAAGTTTGCAATAAATAAGATTATATTGCTTTGAATTCTATTGGATTAGACTGCTTTTATTTTAAATATTTAAAAATTCCTTTTTAAAGAATGTAACAGTATGTATATCAGTATGAAAAACGGGTTGTTAACTCAATCTAAAATACATCACAAATTATATATATATATATATATATATATATATATATATATATATATATTGCAAGGGGGGAGGTATAAAAAACAGTTCTTGATTGCTGACAAAGTTAATTAGTTAACATTATAGGTCTTAATTTAGAGATTCGTGAGAAATAATCAAAAGCCAAACTGGGTTTTAATGTATAAAATTTTGCCAGTATCCAACAACTGTTTTTCCAATTTTATTGTAAGAATTTTTTTGTTTTTGTAACTGCTTTTATGTTTTGAATTCTTTTTTTCTTTTTTTTAAATTTAATGTCACTAGTATTGAAATGTAATTCTACAGTTTATAATTTTCTCTCTTAGTCACAATGGCTCAAAAAGAGAGTTAGGTAAAAAAAAGAAAGAAAATATTTGTTTAAAAACTATAAAATAATCATTTAAACTAATCATTTAAAATTACACTATTCTCTACATTATTCTCTATGTTTTAATTGTAGTAGTGTGGTTATAAAACGGATGCCACATTTGTCACAAAAACAGAAGAAAATGTGCAAGCCTATTGGGGACATTCTTCAGACTTCTTGTAGCCCACCTAGTAGATGTCCATGGTATGCAATTTATATCAAGCATTTGTTGACTTTTAATAACATTAACTGTAACAACACACAGTACAACGTAACACGTTTCTAGAGACTGCAATGTAACTATGGAACCCAGTTATGCGCATCGCCTAAAAGTTGTGTTAAAAATTCCCTGCCTATTCCCTACTCATCTATCATTACGGAACAACAGTAGGATGATCATTTCTGCCCATTTGCATTATTTGAAAGGAATATGTGAGCTGATTTTAAAATTTTCCATGTTATAGAAAAATGAAGAAAAAAATAATGAAAAACAAATAATTACTAGGAAAAATATTTTAAGCAATTGATTAATGAAAATTAACTTTTTTTATTTTACATTAAAAAGTTGGTTTGCCAGAAAAAGAAAACACAGTACAATTTTTCCTTTTACTGTTTATGTGACCGGCAAAGTATGAAATATGAGAAGTATTACATGCTTTGCCTAGGCATTCTATAGAATGAAAAATGCTATTTAGGCAAAGTATGAGAAAAAAACGTCCTGAGGAGGTTATTATGTAAATGATGTGCATGTTACTGTGAATGACCGAAATCAGTGATTATTGACTTTCCCCGGTGAATGTTGACAATCACATAGTCACTTTGATGTATGTCCGAAATATTTATTACATCCGATTTTATATTAATTTATTCGTGGATATAATTACATTTTTTCGATATTTTAATACTTATTGACGATAGATTAGAAGAAACATCAACGTAGGGTATACCGGGCAGTTGCCCTTGACCTTAAAAAAACATCAGTGCAGGGTATACCGGGCAATGGCACTGAACCTTAAAAAAACATCAACACTTTGTTCAATATCCTCAGCAGGCCGGGATAGCCTGGTCGGTAGGGCGCTGGGCCCATGTCCAAGAGGTCATGGGTTCGATCCTCGCCGGCCGAAGACTCCCCGTGTAGTAAATGGTGACTGATGCACGTTAAATCTGTCGAGTCTCAAAGTCCTCCATGTTCCCATAACAAATCAATACCTCTGGGGGTACTGATCCAGGAGTTTCCTTGTCTTCTGGATTGGGTCAAAATTACAAGGCTACGGAGTTCAACATTAGTAGTCGTAAACCCATGAAATTGGGTCGGCTGTTCAACGACGGTTATAAAATGTAAAATAAAATATCCTCAGCAGCATTTTGCGAAACAATAGGACTGTCCATATCCAAAAAATCATTATCCGAATTCCGTTCCAAGTCGTCAACAGTATTAATGTAAGTTGGCCCTAAAAGGGCCGTTTTTTATAAAAAATCATCGAACATAATAACACAGCAATTTTAACGAGACAGCAAGCAAAAATGGCGATCAAAACAACATTAAAAAATCCCACGCGCAGTGAAGAAAGTGTCCCGTGAAAGTGAAAAGTTTTCCCTTTTCTCTAATCTTCCCTCATATTATCCTATTTTTTCCCTAAATACTAAAGTTAGAAAGCTGGCTCTAGACAAATCATACAACGTGGAATGTTTCTTTTAGATGAAAATATGTGCTTCTTGTATAATTTTGGCTGGAAATAATAATCCGTTTTTTGTTTACCACACACCACTTTCCCCAAAACTCCACATTGAACAGCACTCAGTAACAACTTAGAAATGGCAGTGAGACCGCAGACAACTTGGCATCAATTTTTGGGATATAGCCTTTATCTTCCTTCCCGAAGTTAGGAGGCTCTAAATGCATTAGAGAGTTCGTGAAAAGCTTGATGACTTTTCCTCCGACCATGTACATAATGGACTATTTTTCTTTATACAGAATAACATGAGAGTGATGGCTTCTAATGAGGTGAAATGGGCTCGAATCCCAGTGAGGACTGGTCGATTAAAATTCCGCACCTGGCTCGCACCAACCACAGGGCTGACATTAAATATCCTCAGTGGTAGACGAATCTCGGGTTAGAGTCTCCTTGCCGTTGGGCTAACCATGGCAGGTTTTCCTCTCAATGTAATACAAATGCAGGTTAGTTCCATCAAAAAGTCCTCCACAAAGGCAAATTTCTCTAGCCGCGATGGCTCAGGGGATAGAGCGTTTGCCTTCCAATGAGGAGAACCAGGTTCAAATCCCAGTCGATACGAATTCCTCATCCGGCTTGCATCAACCGCAGTGCTGACGTGAAATATCCTCAGTGGTAGACGGATCATTGGTTATAGTCCCCTTGCCATCAGACTAACCGTGGAAAGTTCTCGTGGTCTTCCTCTCCATGTAACGCAAATGTGGGTTAGCTCCATCAAAAAGTCCTCCACGAAGGCAAATTTCTCCAAATACTCGATCCGGGAGTTCCCTTGTCTTCTGGATTGAGTTCAAAATTACAAGGCTACAGAGTTGATCATTAACAGTCGTAGACCCATAAAATTGGGTCGGCTGTTCAACGATGGTTATATTATAAAATATAAAATAAAATACTTGATCCAGGAGTTTCCTTGTCTCTTGGATTGGCTTTTAAACTTACAAGGCTACAGAGTTGAACGCTAGTAGGTAGGCGTAACCAAAAAAATTTGGGTTGGCTGTTTCACAACGATTATTATTATAATAGACAGAATAACATAGTTTCATCGAAAGGACGGAAAAAACTTAAGTTTGTTGCATATTCTTTGTTTTTATTTTATTTTATCTAACTTGTTACACCTTCCTTTTTTTTTATTGTATTCATGATGAGGAATTGTATTTTGTGTGTATGTATAGTTTTTTCATTTTTGCCTACATTGATAAAAAAAGAACAACATGGAGCTTAGCTTCATGTATTTTTTTAAAATTAAGATACACTCATTACTGATGTAACACTTTTTATTTCTATTAGAAAAAGTATGAAACAGTTGCACTAATTAAATCACAGTTATGTTGCAAAACATTTTTAGACTAAATACCCATGTATACTTTGTTTGATGTCATTTTTTTTTCTCTCCTTTTTAGGGCAAAATTACCTGAACAGTCTCCTCCTTCGCCTTCTTTTTGGGATTCTCTTTCTAGACATGAATGGCCTTCAACCAAGTATGATATCTATTTTCTGTAAATAAAAAATTCCTGTGAATAAGATAATGCAGGGCTGCCACAAGGATACTTAAAGGCGACTTTTTGCTACTTTTTTTGACACTAGGCGACTTTTTTAACTAAAAACAGGCTAAAAAGCGACTTTTTTTTACAACTGATACTAACTTCCATTATATTAAACTGAAATGTAAAATGCAGCTAAATCCGAATCAAACTACTTTTTTTTCATATGTAAATCTCTAAATCAACAAAAGTTTAGTTTATTTGACAAGTCTAAATTTAAGTTTTAACAATTTCCCACAGTTTGAACTTTTTGCTGTGGCATCTTTAAAGCTCTTTTTCTAAAAGAAATCGTGCAATTTTTAAATAACTTTATTAACTTCTTATTTGTCGCTTAAACAAATTAAAATTTTTTTGAAGTAATTTCCCCGACTTAAAGATAAAATTTTTAGCGTTTGCATCTAGATGGATGGAAACGATCCTGTGAGTATAAGATTTCATTGGTGCTCGATGCACAGTCCTTAGAAAGGCGATTTAGTTTTTGTTTTAATAATTTCCATTATTTATTTATTTTTAAACCTGATGTTATCATGATTAGGACTGGGCGATAAATCGATCTATCGCGAAATATTGATTTATCACATATATCGGCAGACTGTTATAATGACTTTTGTTTTAGGTGATGCATCAGAAATTTGATTTAAGCAACCGGTAGTGACTTTCGTTTTCGGCTATGCAACAGAAATCTGATTTAAGACGCTGGTATAAGACAACGTTCGCGGTTTAACGATTTAACGTGCGAGGCTCCTTGCCTACGCTAGCGATTTTGATTTCGTCTAGCTGCGGAGATGTTGATAGCGTCAAGCTATGAAGATGGTGTTAGTTTCGTGATGTTAAATGACAAATTGAATTGGAAATATAGAACGCTATGCATAGTTTCTTTATGTACCATTTTTGTCTTTGGGACGTTTGTACGTTTCTAATATTATTTTCAGCGGGACTTAGTTATTTTGCGATCGCTCTGTATTTTATTTCGTCGGGATTTAACATTTCTTGTAAATTATTTTCAGTGAGATTTTTGCTATTTAGCGATAGCTTCGTTGTGCATTATTTCGTCACTTTTTTTATTTTATTTATTTATTTATTTATTATTTTTTTTTTTTGTCTGTCGGGATTCATCGATTTCTGTCAATTACTTTTAGTTAACTTACTGTTACTTTGAAATCCTTGTGCAATCGCTGTTATCTTAAATTTTCATTCTGAACTCAATCTACTGATGAAAAGAAAATATGAATTTAAAAAAATTCTTTATTGATTTTTTTAATTATGTTTTTTCATTTTAAGCGATGTAATTCAATCACGGTATTTTATATTTAACTTGTTATAAAAAGTTCTTTTTTTTAAACATATTTAGTGCACGTAAGTATAATAATTTGATTATTTTTAAACCAATAAATCTTTAATCGTTTCTAATAATAAAAAAGTTAAAACAAAGCCTACATTTATTTAATTTGCTTTTTTTTTTTAAATTTAACAAATTTTGCGTTATTTTTTTTAAAAATAAATTTGGTTTCTGGTTAAAATAAACAAAAATTTTTGATTAAATAAAAAGTTAAGAAACGTTTTGACTCTTTTTAGCAATTTAGCAATAGTACTTAAAGTATTTTTTTCTTTTTTAATTTTTCTTAAAATTCTTTCAATACTTTTTTGTTTCATTATTTGTTAGATAGTCAGTGTCATTTTTAAACAAATAAATCTCTAGTTGATTTTATTTTCAAAAAAAGAAAATAACAATAAATGGATAAAAAACTTTTTAAATTTATTAAGTATAGAATTTGACCATTAGTTAATACAACTTTATTATTTTAATAAATGAAGGTGTAACGATGTTTTTTTTTTTTTTTCTACAAATAATTTAAAAAATGTCTTACTAAAGTGATAATTTCTTTGGTTTGTTTTTTACTTTCGTTTTTCTTCCTTTTAATTTTTAATGCATGTATGAAAAATATTTTGTTACAGTTTTATTATTTTTAAACCAATAAATCTTAAGCCATTTTTTATTTAAAAAAAATTAATATAAAGCTTAGGTTTGTTCTTACTTCAAGACATGTTTATTATTTTAATTGAAAAAATTAAGCAATGCTATTGATGTTATTGAATCATTTTTTTAGAATTACCATTTTCCTTTGTAATAGATAAATTCCTTTTATTTATTTTTGATGGATTTAAAGATTTATGATAGATAATTTTTGAACATATGCTAAATCGCGATGTCTAACAGACGATTTATCACGATATAAAATTTCTTCCATCGCCCAGTCCTAATCATGATATTGAATTTTATTATGTTTTTTAGCAATATTTGCATTTTGCAATAGAAAAATACAGTCATTCTTCACAAAACGAAATACGCTGTTATAAGCGTACTCTTTCTTTGTATATAATGGAAGGAGAAGGAGGGGGGGCTAACAGGGAGTACAGGAGAAACAACTCCCGTACTCACTGTTATCGTCTCTGACATCCGAGATTGTCGTGGAATATCGTCTTTGTATGTTAATAAAACAAATAAGAGAAAAACGAAGTTTCTGAAGAAACAAGTTTATTTAAAAACATAAAAAAAAATTGTCACAAACAGAGTGACGAAAAGAAAGAATACACCAATGACCCGCTTCAACAGAAGCTTAAATACTGATAGCGGGTGACGTCATGATCCACGCAAGAACGACCAACAGTAAATGGAAATAAACTGACCGATGCCCGCAGACCATGACCTCACCGACACAAGTTGAATGCATGAGATCGAACCTCATACCTTTATTTGTCTAACATGCGGCCCCCTCTCATGCCTTCAACTTTTACAAAAAAAATACAGTTTATCAAAATCTTCAATAAACTAAAGAAATATTTAATTTCCTTAAACTAACACTTAAGTTCTTTCATTCCTGTAACCATCCAAAAGATTAAACTTTCACAAATACTTTTGAACAAAAATTTTCAACTTCTAACTTAGTTAAAGGTTTTGTAAAAATGTCCGCTAAGTTAAACTTACTCCTAACGTGTTTAACAGCAAAAAATTTATCATAAATTAAATTTCTTAAAAAATGATACCTTACGTCGATGTGTTTCGTTCGACTATTTTCAATAGGTGACTGAGAAAAATCAATTGCAGATTGATTGTCACTAAATATAATACAATCACTTAAATTTATGTCTTTTAAATTTAATTCTCCACACTCATCTATTATACGCTTAATCCACATTACCTCTTTGGCAGCGTCAGTTAAAGTCACATACTCTGATTCCATTGTAGATAGACTCACACATCTTTGTTTGAAGGTTTTCCAGAATATCGGAGTTTTATCTAAAAACAATATTATACCACCTACTGATATTCTGTCATCCCTGTTAGCAGCAAAATCTGAGTCACAGTAACAATTAACATTTAATTCTCCAATATTTGACAATTTTAAGAAATAATCTTGAGTATTTTGAACATAACCTAATAATCTTAATAAAGTATTCCAGTGCTTTAAACCTGGATTTTCTTGAAATTGTGATAATATATTTACCGCATAGGAAATATCCGGTCTTGTGCGATTAGCTATATAAGCCAAACAACCCAAAATGTTCCGAAACGGCAATTTCGCCATTTCATCCACTTCGCTTTTAGAAGATGGACAATCAGCTTTTGATAATAAGTTACCCTTAGTAATCGGCAACGATGACAAAGGATATTTAAAGCTAGAAAACATTTTACAAACTTTTTGGATGTAACTCTTTTGATGTATAAACATCTCACCATCTTTTTGAACAAATTCAACACCTAAAAACTTACGCGTTTTACCCAAAATTTTTAAATCAAAATTATCACTTAAAAGTTTAATAACACTGTCTACTTCATATTTTGTTTTAGCAAAAATAATTATATCATCTACATAAATTATAAGAATTACATTTTTATATACATATGTACAATTACACCATTTCAATCTTACAAACTTTAAATTTTCAAGTGTATTATCTAGTTCAAAAAACCACTCTCGACCACTTTGTTTGAGTCCATAAATAGCTTTCTTTAAATGACAAACGTGGTCTTGCTTATTTAAATCAACAAAACCTTGAGGTTGATACCTAAATACATCCTCATTCAAATTTGCGTAAAGGTAAGCACACTTAATATCTAATTGGGTATGATACCACCCTAGCATACAAACTAAGATTGTGAAAAACATTCTTACAAGAACAAAATTAACCACAGGACTAAATACTTCATCATAACTTTCACCTCGTATTTGTTTAAATCCCTGAGCAACTAAACGTGCTTTGTATCTTACAATTTCCCCCTTTTCATTTACTTTAGTTGTATAAACCCAACGGCTTCCCAAAATTCTTTTATTTTTAGGAGTTGGAACCAAATCCCAAACTTTTCTTTCTCTCATAATTTTTATCTCATCTGACATGGCTAATTCCCAATTTTTAACTTGGGGAGATCTTAAACAGTCTTTATAATTTCTAGGAATTTTTATTTCAATATGATTAGCTTCGTGTTTTATGTTATGATTAACCTGAAAATTTGAAACTTTACCAGAAAAAGCATTTTTCCCACTGAAATCAAATAAATCCCTATCATACTTTATCTTGTTACTATTGCAGTAATTTTCTACATCGTTATAGGATCTTAATCTCATATTTATCCCTTCAATATTATAATAAATATCTGTTCGACTATTATCTGGACGGGGTACAGCTTTTCTAATCCACGAAATGTTTTTACACGGAATTAAATCGGGTTTTACGCTTGAACTACCTGTATCTTCATCTGAAGAACTTTCGTCCAAATCGGGACGTTCCGGTTCAAAACTAGCAAAATTACGTTTAATGGGTTTGGTGCCCAGTACGGCTTCCACCCAAATTACATTTTCGTCAAAACGAACATTTATTGTTTCAACAAGTTTCCTTTCGTTTTTAAGCCAAATTCTATAACCTTTCGTTTGCATTGCATATCCTAACATAATACCTTCTTTAGCTCTCATTTGAAGTTTATTGCGCAACTGTTTTGGTTGACCCACAAATGCTAAACAACCAAATACTTTCAAATGAGTGACTGATGGTTTTCTACCACTATACAGTTCAAAGGGAGTTTTAATTTGGTTTTTGTGACAAACTCTATTAAAATTGTAAGTAAAGCATAGTAAAGCTTCAGCCCAAAAAGCATTTCCTAATTTACTAGATTTTAACATTGCTTTAATATTGTCTAAGGCAGTTAAATTATAGCGTTCACTAACACCGTTTTGCTCTGGCGTATAAGCATTAGTACGTTCAGCTTTTATGCCTTCATTTTCAAGAAAATCACTAAACTCTTTATGGCAAAATTCCATGCCATTATCAGTTCTAACATTTACAATTTTACAGTTTAAAAATCTTTCAGCTCGCTTTTGATATCTTATGAACCTATTAAAAACATCCGATTTCCTTTTAATGGGAAAAGTAGTAACTTTCCTTGAAAAATCGTCAGTAATAGAAAGAAAGTACCGACTTCCACCATGTGAAACGACAGGCATTGGACCACATACGTCCATATGTAAAAGTTCCAAAGGTTTCTTAGACCTTATACTTAAATTTGGTTTAAACGAAATTCTTTTAGATTTAGCTTATTTACATTCTATACAATTACTATCTGAAAAATTGAGATTAGGTAATCCTTTCACGCTAGAATTTTTACTAGTTTGAATTATATAATCCCAATTTATGTGGCAGTATCTTAAATGCCAGACATCTAGATCATTTATCTGAACAGATACATTAAACAGTTGCTCATTCGAGTCACTAACATTTTTATCAATAATTAAATCTTTATCAGGCTTAGTATAAGCATTAGGTTTAAAATAATACAAGCCATTAATTCTTTTACAATAGAAAAATCTTCTCATTTACTCGATTATACACAGAAATACAATTTTTAGCACCTACAAAATAACCTCCAGCTTTCTCTATTACAGAACCAGAAATGAGATTTCTTCTAAGTTTAGGAGAATACATGACATTTTGTAAAGTTACTCTGTGCATTTTACCATTTAACTTATTAAAAAATTGCACTTTTCCAATACCTAAGATTGGGCTTTCAATGTCACCTATAGCTAACGACATAGAAGCATTTTCTACAGTTTCATATTCAAAGAATAAATCAAAATTATTACAAAAATGTGTTGAAGCGGCAGTGTCAAAAAGCCAACTTTCTTTCTCAATTTCATGACACACATTGCCAACATTTGCTTCAACGATATAAAGACTATTATCTAAAACATTTGTAGTTACATTACAGTAAGAATTATCACTTGCATTTTGTTTAAATTTACTCTTTATATTCTTTGAATTATACTTTAATTTTTGCTTACAATCGGATATTATATGACCATATTTATTACAACGATAACAAGGTCCTATCTTAGATTTATCATAACTAGTTTTGAATTTAGACTTAATATTAGCAGATTCTAAATTTCCCTTACTATTAGAAGAACTAGATTTAAACTTATTAGTTACACTTAACTTTTCATTAAAACTTGAATTAACATTATAAGCAATATCACTAACATTATTTAAATCAAAATTTAATTGCTTAAGTCTACTTTCCTCCAAAAGTAATTCGTCTAAAATGTTCTTAAATTTAAATTTAGTGTCCTCCCATCTATAAATAATTTGAACAATACCTTGAAAGTCCTTTGGTAAGTATCTTATAAGTTGGAATCCTTGGTATAGGTCGTCCACCGGATGTCCTGCTTCTTTCAGTTGAGAAACCAGGTTTTTCAATCTCGCTGCAAATATTCCAACTTCTTCTCCTGGGGTGTATTTCAGGTCGAAGAATTGGTCCAGGAGTTGAACAACTCTCGCTCTCGTAGTTGGCTCAAAATGTTGTTTTAGGATTTCCCAGGCTTCAGCACCATCAGTTGTCGCTGAGATCAGACTTCGGTATTCGGGTTCAATACTAAGAAATATCGACGTGTACGCTTTGTCGCGTCTCCAGAGGAATTCTTGACTTTCTTTTAGACTTGCTTCTGTAGGTAGGGCAGGCTCAGTTTTGGAGATAAAACTCCACACTCCTCGGTCCATGAGGATTACTTTGATATTTTCTTTCCATGTACTCCAATTTGACGAATTCAGGAAATCTATATGCAAATTCTATTCCATGATGAAACAGTTACAATTCAAAGATTCTTAAAGGGAATATCGTTCTAGACTAGATACCAAACTTCGTAATCCTTAGAAGTAGCCATCAAATTCGGATGTGCAGACTTATACTCCGAACAAAAGTTCTTTTAAAAACTCTTACTACTAGTTTTGTCAACTGGAGAAAAATTCTTTAGAAGAGTCATATTTTGATAATGTTCTATTGTTTTTTTTTTCTTCGAATCCTCAGCATCTTTAAGTACACCATAACCAACTTGAGATTTTACTGATGATTCACTTTGCAAAAATGGCGTGTGGGAACGGCCCCCATCTTAAAGATTCTCCATTTGAAGTTGACAATGACTTTGCTGAGTTCAGGCTAAGGAAAATTCAATATTCAAGACGATAGAAAATAAATCCCGGTTATGCCTAAAACTTGGCCCATAACCATGACATCCGAGATTGTCGTGGAATATCGTCTTTGTATGTTAATAAAACAAATAAGAGAAAAACGAAGTTTCTGAAGAAACAAGTTTATTTAAAAACATAAAAAAAAATTGTCACAGAGTGACGAAAAGAAAGAATACACCAATGACCTGCTTCAACAGAAGCTTAAATACTGATAGCGGGTGACGTCATGATCCACGCAAGAACGACCAACAGTAAATGAAAATAAACTGACCGATGCCCGCAGACCATGACCTCACCGACACAAGTTGAATGCATGAGATCGAACCTCATACCTTTATTTGTCTAACAGTCTCAATGAATTTGTTTTCAGAATAGTTACTTTAAATTCTTTATTGGTGGACCTCGTTTTTGTTGATATGAAGAAGAAAAAATGAAAAAATAGCGACTTAATTTTTTTTACTAATTTTAAAGAATGAATACTCTAAAATAAAAATAAAGAAAAAATAAAATAAAATAAAACTTAAAATTGATTATCAGAATCAATTCCTGTATTTCCAATATAAGCCCTGTATCGATCTCGATAAAAGTGAATGTGCACCATTTGTAGCTAAAGGTCCCAGAAAAACAATTAAGATAAAAATAAAACTGCGACATGAACAAATTTAATGCCTTTGAGAAACATGGTTTTTAATTCATAACTTAACAACTGTTCCACGTTTTAAAGGAAATGTTTTACTGCGTGTGGTTATTTACGAGTATTAGTTTTCACTTTATAATTCTATCAATTTTATTTTTCTGTGCCAACCTTCAAACCATGTTTCCTAGCTATAATCAAGAAAAAAAATAATATAGTGCAGTAAAGTTCTTTATTTTATTGTTAGTATAGATTATTCTGCTATAAGAAACTAATACTTCTCTTAAACTTTTCTTGTAATGTTTAAATAAGATAATTTAAAGTATGTAATTACAAGAATCTTCTTCTTCTCATTGGCATGACAGCCCAGGATGGGCCTTGGCTTTCTCAACAAGCCTATGCCAAGACTTTCTTCCCTTAGCCAAGGTTCTCCAGTTTATTATCTTTACTTTAAAACCTGTAGGTCCTTTTCAAGGCAGTCTAAAAATCTTAGGTTTGGCTGTCCTCTTTTCCTAGAATCTTACAAACTTTATTTTTTGTTCATTCTAGCAATGCCAAAAAAAATACAAGGTGCTTTCAGCATGGTTCTAAAAAACAGATGATCTAGGATATGTAATATCTGCTTGGTGTAAAAAATTAAACGTTAGAGAAGCATTTTGCAATGTTTGTGAGGGAAAAAATCTGTTGTGAGGCAAAAGGATTTGCAACAATTACACAGCATGTGAAAAGAGAGGTCCACAAAGTTAATGCTTCTACGAAACTTGATCCTACTCAATTTAAATTTAAAGTAAACTCTGAAAAAATAAATGAAAATATTTTGAGCAATGAACAGCCAAATCTTGAACTAGTTTCTGATCGGTAAGCAATCACAAAAGCCGAGCTCATATGGGCTATGGAGATTGTGCCAGTGAGTTATTGACCGACATTTATAATTTCTTCAAAAAATTCCCATCAAGATGGGAAAACTATGAAAAAATTCAAGTTAAAAAAGATGTTTCACGCTTGAAATTTCTAAAGTATGTTTTGAACCGTTGGCTGACTCTTGGACCAGCAACTGAGAGATTTCTTGAACAATGGTTGGCAGCAGTTGAATATTTTTCTGTATATCTACCCGAAAAAGAGAAAAGAATTACTCAAACTGAAAAATACAAAAGAATAATGAAAGCAATAAGAATTGCAGACATAAAAGCTGAGTTGAATTTCATTGTAGAAAGTTCAAAATTATATGGTTCTTTTTTTGGAAAATTTTCAGAAGTCAGAACCGTTAATACATCTATTGGATACTGAAATTAAAACTTTGTTAAAGAAGATTTCCGGTCGTATTTGTAAGCCTAATGTAGAAATAAATGGAACTATTGCTATTGAGAATTTAAGAAAGGAAACTTCCTTGGATTGTAATGAATTGACAAGAAAAGAAATCAATAAATTGCGTGAAAATGACAAATTAGATGTATATCAAAAGATTCAGAGGCATTATATGTGTTCTTATAACTATATATTGAATAATATTTGTAAAAGAGACAGTTTGCTGTCAGATTTATGTTGTTTGCTCTTGAAGAGCTCTTGAAAAAAGTGTCACTGCTATTGGCAAAATTGCAAGAAACTTAGCATTTATTGATGTGAAGGATGAGTGGAGGATTTTGCAAGCAGAAAGTGACTTTAAGTTCTGTCAGTAGTAATATAAGAATTGATCATTTTTGGCAGAATATCATGTATAAAAAAACAGATTTGGGGCACTTAAAATATCCATCTTTAAGTAAACTTATTAAAGTTTGTCTATCATTATCTCATGGAAACAGTGAGGTAGAGAGAGGATTTTCAGTGTCCCGTAGAGTTTTATCTGAAGATAAATCTTCAATGTTAGAGCGAGTTCTAAATGACCGATTAGTGGTCAGAGATTCCATTAAACTTTATTCTAAGGTTTCAGAAATTCCGATTACTAAGGAACTTTTAAACTTAGCTTATGGTGCATGTAAATCTTATCAACTTTATCTTGATGATCAGAAAAAGAAGAAAGAAGAAGAGCTGTGATTAGAAAAAGAAAATCTTAAAGAAAAGAAAAAGCAGGAAGAAAATTTGTTAAATTTAAAAGGGTCGGTCAAAAAATTGGAAGAAAAGCAAAGATAGTCAACCGAGAACGAAAATAAATAGGAAAATCAGCTGATGAACTTTTTAAAGAGGCAAATAAGAGGTTGAAACTAGCTACTGATGATAAAAATATTGAGAGCATTCGCATAGCACAGGGTATGTTAGAAGGTAGTCTGAAATTGAAAGAAAAAGAAAGAGAGTGTGAACAAGAAGAAAATAGGCTAAATAGGGTTGTCAGCAAAAGAAAATCTAATTTAATTGAATCTTTTTTCAATAAAAAGCCAAAAACATGAATTGTAAATTATTTTTTAAGAATTGTATTAGCTTATAATAAATAGCCTAGATAATTTGTTTATTTGATTTTTGTATAATCATATCATTTTCAGCCGCGTTACTTATTCATGCCTACCTATTGTAAATTTTTATATACTTCTTACTTCTTTGCGACTTTTTTTGCTTACATGCTACTTTTTTTAGGCTTACAGGCTACTTTTTTAAACATTTTATGCTACTTAAGCAACTTTTTTTGGGGTATTTTTCCTGTGGCAGCCCTGTAATGCTAGGAATAATTAATTTTCCTTTTTGTTAATGATTGATTTTGTTGCTAATTGTTCTAGATAATTCGATATAAAATTAAAATATTGTAATTTTTTATAAAAACAATATAGTTATTCAATTAACACTTGAAAAGATTTATTACACCTAGTTTTCTGATGATTTACAAATGGGCAAATTACAGAGTTAATTAAACAAAAAATTTTTGCTAAATATTGTTTTATCACAAAAAATATAAGATTTCTTCATTTTATTCATTAAATTTATTCATTAAATTTTTTTTATTGTTTTTAGTAGAAAGAATTGCAAAGTATATGACAGTTTGTCAAGATTTATTAAATTTTTAACTTGCACAATCCTGTTTCTTTTCTACAATTAACGCTGCATTGAAAGAAACTGAATTTGTTGCAATAATATATTATGGGGCTGGCTACCGACAATGTCAACCGTCATCTATCAAAAGGCAACTCCTGGTAGACCTTTCTTAAATTTAATGATTGTAGTGGTATTTACGCTACATTACTCCCTCACTAGAATTTTATCTGTGATAGCATTCGATCAATGGATACCACTAGTTGATTCATTGCCCTTTTTACAAAAGGCTGGGAGAGCTGTGATAAAATCACTGTACTTAGAGTGCTAGTCATGAGAGCTGTATTAAGATCATGGTTGTGGGTGTGGTCGCTCCTCTGTTGCAATTAGCGGTCCAGTGTGCTCCTGTTGTGTGTCATTGAGACTGAGTAGTGACAGGGTAAGGAAGACAATATCACAGTCACAAATAGGAAGACAACTGTTCACATCCATCAAACTAGGCGAGTTCATATCAAGATAGGCGTGTTCAGGCCACATCTGAAAGTTACCAATAAGCATTTATGCTGAGATTTTTTGCAAATGCAGAAATATCTTTCTAAGTTTTATTCAAATGTTGTTATTCTTTGCTCATAATTTTGAGCCTTGTTATTCAAGACAATGTTTCAAGCTTAAAGTTTTTTGTTAGTTAAAATGACTATGTAAATTTACTGATATATTTGCAATTCATGATAATAAAAAATTATAAATCTTAAAATTTTTCATCTAGATGTCAGGAAGTTCCATTTTAAAGTTGGTCCTGAAAATAAAAATGGCTGTGTTACCAACCGAAAGCTTGTTTCAAACTTAGAGACTAATATAGTGTGTAACATAAAAATTTGATACCAAAATTTTTTTTATATGCATAAATTTTAAAGGTTTGAACTAAATGCTATTTATTTAGACCCTCCTTGGAAAAAAAACCTTACTAATTGTTAAGAATTAGATGTCTTGCATTGAGAAAAGAGTTTTTCATATTTTATTTTAAATATATCGATGAACAACCGACCCAGTTTTTCTGTTTACGACTACTAATGTTCAACTTTGTTGCCTTTTAATTTTGAACCAATCCAGAAGACAAGGGAACTTCTGAATCAGTACCCCTGAGGTATGATTTGTTATCGGAACATGGAGGACTTTGTGACTCTCCAGATTTAACGTGCATCAGTCACCATTTACTGCACGGAGAGTTTTCGGTCGGCTGGGATCTAACCCATGACCACTTGGACTTGGGCCTACTTCCCTACCAACAAGGCTATCCCGGCCTTGAGAAAAGAATTGCAAAGATTTAAGCTACCAAAGCTTTCGAGAGCTGTAAGGCATCACTTTGAAATTCAATGCTTCTTGCCCATCCTTCTCCTGGCACTCAACTCGTCTTGCACGTCAAACCTCAGATTTCGCAGTTTGTGGGGCATTGCACCAACTGATTGGTAATGACCTACAACCTCTCGGGTTTTTTTTTTTTTAAAAAAAAACTTACTTTTAAGGAAATGCGTTACAGTCCTTATGGTCGGTAATCGCTCGTGGTATATTTGCCAATTAAACATTTTAGATATATGTTTGAAGCACATTTATTCATTATGTATAATGTAGTATGCATAAACCCTTAATGTATGCTTTCCGTCAAAAAACAACAAACAAATGTTCGCCACATCAACACCGTCATCTTGATTTCATCAGTCAGTTCAGCACCGACATTTGTTTTATTAAAGGTGCAGAAAATATATCTGCTGATATTTTATCTAGAGTTGAAACAATTTGTACACTTACTGCAGTGGACTATGACGAAATAGCTGATTCGCAATGTGACAATCCTGAACTAAATTTAATATTGCGTACAAACTCGTCACTAAAATTACAAATTGCTTTTATCTATCTGTAAATATAGATTTACTTCTAGCAGTATAATGTTATATAACGAAAATAACTTGCTGATTAAAACGTACAGAACGAAACACTTAAAATTCTCATTTAATCTGGGTCGTCCGTTTTGCTGGGATTTCATTCTGGTGAATGTCACCTCGCCGATTATTGCTGCAGATTTTTTAGCGCATTATACTTTGCTTGTTGATCTAAAAAATAAATGTCTTATTGATTCAAACGCTTTAAAGTCATGCAGCTATTTTGCTGACTCTTCCAGTGCTCAGTTAAAACTATATCTAATAGTATGCCTTTTCAAAATTTATTACAAGAATTTTCGAACAATACTAACCCATCATAAGAAATAAAATCAATAAAACATTCTACCTTTCATCACATCGTAAGGACAGGTCCATTTGTACATTGTACGTTTACATCCGAAAGTTTTCAAAACAATTAGAGCGAAATTTCAGCAATGTGCAAAGAAAGTATATGTCGGTTTTCAAAACGACTAGTTAGAGATTATAGACTCTTAAATTCGCATAGATATGGCATTGCATGGTTTTGCGTATACTATCTATGAAAAATTAATATTTTCAAAATAAGATATTGTTCGAGCATACTATCATATCCCAGTTAATGAGGCTGATATTTTTAAAGCTGCAATAGCCACCCCTTTCAGCTTATTTGAGTTTCCTTTTCTAAATTTCGAACTCTGTAATGTTGTCCAGACATTTCTGTGTTTTATGGATGAAATATTTTAAGATCTCCCTTTTTGCTATTGGTACTTATATGATATTTTAGTCTTTAACAATTCCAAATAAGAGCATATTCAGCATCTCACTGAAGTTTTCAAAAACACCAAAATTACAGTTTCATGTTTAATGTTTCAAAATGTATACTGAGGTCACCTGAATTTCCTTTTCTAGAGCACTGATAGAAGAATAAATTTCGAATCACTAGGAGGCTTCGCCTCCTGCTCGCTGGCGCTTGCCAACCCCCGGAACTGCTTTCGCAGTTCATTTCGGATTGCTTCGCAATCCAATGCTCGCTTTGCTCGCTCATTGTATACATTCTTAACGTCTAGCTTTTGTATACTTTTTTAAATACTGAAGTTCCGAAAACTTTTTATTGCAGAAGATTCTAAACCTGTACATTTCAATATTAATTTGAAATTGCAAACAGTTCACATATTTTTCTTAATCACACTATTCTAAATTTCAGTTATTGAGAAAAGTAACTGTTGTAAGTTTTGTTTTAAAGTCTTTCCCACCAGAGTGTTAAAGCCATGTGTTGTAAAACAATATGAAATAGTAGTCTGAATAGTAGAGAGAGAGAAAATTTCTTTTAAAACACAATTGTTAATTTGGGCTTTTGGCGATACATCACTTATAGAATTGAAGGATTTGTTACGTTAAGCGCTCGCGTATCTTAATTTCGATCTAGGTGTGCATTTTTATTTTTTAAGTTGTTTATATTTATTTCTTTTAGAATTCGTTCTTTTTTTGGCGAAATGTTTTTTAACCTAACCGAATTCTTTGCCGACTGTTTTCTCTATAAATGAAGAAAATAAAGTAAATAGTATTTAAGTGTTGTGAAAAGAATCTTATTTAGTTGTACAAAGTACTTCAACCAAAATTTGGGAGCCACGTAAGAGAATTGTATATTTAATCAGAAACACATCATTTAAAGGCAGAATGCTTTGGTGTTTTCAAAACGTAAACAAAACAAAGCAAACGTTGCCACCGGCGGAAAAGAAATACAGCCAAAATTTGGGAGCCACGTAAGAGATTTATATATATTAGATCATTATTCCACAGTCTGACAAACTTACTTAGAATTGAACGCTGTCGAAAGAAAAGCTTTCACCCACAAAACAATGTCTTGATAGAAAATTGTCATTGGCCGCTCGAAGTCGCTTGTGCGATGTGACGACAGACTTGATAGATGTTTCTACTATACTCCATTCCACCTTAAGTTGGCACTGCAGGGAAAGGTAGGAAATGTAATACTCCGCTTTTGAAAAGTAGTTCTTCGCTATTTTGGAATTAATTGCAATTTAAATGCGCGTACAAATATAAATAAATGTTGTATATTAAGAAAAGTTTATCTTGAAACATGTATTAAAAGTTTTTCATGTTTAAATGTATTTAACTTATAAATACCTTCTCAGTAAAGCGAATGTACAAAGAAGAAGGAGGTGTTTTAGTTTGGCGCTGAATTCGTTTTCAAGGCCAAGGAAATTGCCGCGTTGGCTATGTTTTTTTTACACTGGTCAGCCAGCTCTTTCCATTATGTGTAGTTCTTATTTCGCTTTCTTTCACTCGCATCGCTTAATTGTTCTTTTGTTTTGTTTTTTATTAGTTATTAACTGTTAATCAATTGTTTTTACAATGTTAATCTACAATTTGTTGTTTTTTATTAGTAATTTATTGTTAGCTCGTTTTTTATAGTTATAAATTTTTTTGTGCATTAATTGTTAATTTTTTGTTATGATTCCTTGTTAAATTTTTTTCTTCTTTTTTTGTTGCTAATTACTAAATGTTAGCATACTTTTTTGTTAGTTTGTATTATTTTGTTACTTATTAATCGATAGCTTTTTTTCTTTTGTAAGTTATTAATCTTTAGCTTGCTTAAATATATTTCAGCAAGCAAATATATTTCAGAAAAAATTTCTTTTATAGTAAAAAAAAAAAAAAAAACTTTTCCGAAAAAAAAATTTGAATTTTTTATTTATAAAAAAAAAAAGAACAGTAAATATTAAAAAACATAGGTATGATATTTTTCATGATCAATAATTTCCTGCTTATGTTGACTTTCCCTTTCCCCACAAAACGCCAATGTGGGATAAATTAACATTCAATGTACATTAATCTACAAAAAATAAGTAGCATATAAAAATAAATATTTAAAATTTAAAACAAAGTATTTATGCACATCTATGCATTTGTTTTTTTTACTTAGATATCGGCAACAAAAAATCTTTTTAAATATATATATATATATTTGTTGTTAAATTATCTGTTTTTTAAAAATCATAATAAGAAAATCTGCTTTTTAAAAACCATAATAAGAAAAATCAACTTACATCTAGTATTTTAAAATAATAATTATTAAAAATGCTCTAAAAAATCGTGTTCTTTTTCTGTATTCTGTTCAAAATTTTAGTTAAATTCTTGGTTTAAAAATAAAATCGCATTTTGTTTTCTTTAACGCCAATACTGGCCACTTTCTCTCCCTTTTTTGCTACCTCATCCCTCAACCGACTTAAGGAGTAACCCAGTTTCCATGACAACGGCTGTAATCCGGTCTGCCTACCCTTCTCTCCAGTGCCAACTTAAGGTGGAATGAAGTATAGTGGTTCACCTCAGTTTGCATTCCACATCTAAAAAAAGAATCAAAGATACCCCTGCTAAACTAGTCTATGGCTTAACTTTAAGCTTACCTGGTGATTTCTTTATTTCAACTCCAAATGATGATCTTAAACAAAACCTATGCCACACCATGTTAATCGTCAAATTTTTAACATCCTGATCTTAAAACTTGTTCTCTCATATTCATTTGTAGGGACTCTGTTTGAAAACCTTCACAACCTCCTTATGATGGACCATTCAAAGTCATCCAGACAAATGAAAAACATTTCAAGCATGTGACAAAGAACAGACTATTTTTATTTACAGAGTCCAAACAGCGATTGAAATATTTCCATCCGAACCAAACAAGATCCAAACTCCTCCCTCAACATAAGAGAATCTATCAAGGAATTCCCCTTACAATTTAAAAAAACCTAATCAGTAGACTTGATCTGGCCGCCATGTTACTTTCCCTAATCGATACGCATCAGTTCCCTGATACAGGCGGGGGAAAGTGCGGCTCTCTCTGTGGGGAAAGACTCTCAGTTTCATTCATAAAAACGAGCTACACATACATACGTCTCCTGAGCATCAACCAACCTCCATAATATTCCAAAAGAAATATGCAAATCATTACAATACTGTTTTAATTGCTAGCTTACTGAAGTAATTTTTTAACTATTTTAAATATGTAGAGCACTTTTTGAATCTAATATTTTTTTAATAAAATTATTTTGTAAATTTTTGATGTCTACTCTTCTGAATTGGAATGCAAGACTTTGCTCATACCTTATCCAGTTCATCTCAGCTTCTGAGAGCTCAGTTGCAGTGTAAGATCCCAACTCAACTGGTAATTTTTTGAGCTTGTTGACGAATCTTTTAACCAGTACTGTTATTTTTAACACTACGTTACATCTAAGTTACTATATTTATTTAAATCTAACACAAATTCTGAATCAAACACTACAATTACATTGGGAGATTATTTAACATTTTTTTCTAAATTCTAAATCTCCAATGGGTTTCTCATTTTCAATTTTACAAGGCCTAAACTCACTAGGTTGACTCAACCAAGGTGGTCCATACCACCACAACGAATTTTTGACTAAGTCCGAAGCAGAAATACCCCTTGAAGGGATATCTGCAGGATTTTCCTTTCCTGGACAATGAGACCATTGTATTTGTTCAGTTAAATTTTGAATTTCATTGACTCTATTTTTAACAAAGGTTTTGTAGTTATTGGCCTCTCCCTTTATCCAATACATGCATATGGTTGAATCTGTCCAATAGTGATGAGTAGTTTCAAATTTTAAACATTTACTAACTTGTTTAACTATCCTAGCTGACAATAAACATCCTAACAATTCTAAACGTGGCAATGTGATAGACTTAATTGGAGCAATCCTACTCTTGGAACATACAAAGCTAGTAATCACTCGATTTTCTCGAGTAATTCCTCTTAAGTAGATCACACAGCCATAGGCATTCATGGAAGCATCTGAAAAAGAATGAATATCAAATGAAATAAAATCACATAAAGTTAATCCTGAAAATTAATGTCTAGGAATGAATATCTCGTTCAAATGTTCGATTTCACTGCACCACAACTGCCACTTGTAGTCCAGTAAAGGTGAAAGTTCAATATCCCAATCAATATTAGCAGCCCACAATTCTTGGATAAGAATTTTCAGTTTCATAATGAATGGACTAACGTAACCAATGGGGTCGAAGAGCTTTCTTCATTATTTCTACACTTTCGGTGCTGATTTTAAGAGCCGTTTCTAAATTATCAGTCCCTCCAACGAGATCATCAACCCAGAACGAATTTTTTAACACTTCACAAGTTTCTGGGAACAAATTTTGGTACCTTTCAAAATGGTACTTAAGAGTTGCTGCAAGCAAGTAAGGACTTGGTTTAAGTCCAAATAGCACTCTAGTGAAGTTCAGTACACAATGCCTGTCTGAATTGAGGTCTTCAATCCAGAAAAATTTTGTGAATCGTCTATCATCTGAGTCTATCAAAATTTTTAAATATGCCTGTTTGACATCAGCTGTATATGCTATAGTGTTTTGTCTAAATCGCAACAAAAGTTCGAACAAGTTAGGATATAAGTTCATTCCAGTATGCAGGCAATCATTTAGTGAGTATTCTCCCTCTGCATGATCTGTGCCATCAAACACTATTCTGAGGCGACTACTTGTTTTATCTTCGCGAATGACAGCATGGTGGGGCAAATAAAACGTAGATTCATCAATTAAATCATCTGACAATTCAACTATTCCCTCTTTTTCTTTCTTTCTATCTTTAAGATAACCGTCTACAACCTCCCGATACTCCTTATACAAAGATGGATCTCTCTTAAACCTCTTGACCAAACTATTAAAACGTTTTAATGACACCTCCCTATTGTTCGCCAACTTTTCTTGCATCCCTTCTATTCAAGGCAACTTAACACAATATCTATTGTCAACAAACTGAATCGAATCATTAAATTCCTTCAAAATATCTTGTTCTTTCATACCTAAAGTCTCTATTTCGTCACCTCTAATTCCCAAACTTTCCAATTCCCAAAAGCGTCTAAGCTCCGAAGAGATTGAATCATTCTCACTAAAAACGAAATTAACCGATGCGGACTCAATTGAACCTTCACATCTACCTTGAAGGGACCATCCAAAAACTGTTTCAAGAGCAACTAATGATGAATTTAACCTTTGAAATCTCTTAGTCAAATCACAATCCGATCCAACTAACAACGAGATCCTACAATAACTGGACAACTCATTAGTATTAAACGTTAACTCAAGTCTCCTAGCCTTCATCTCAACGCAAACCCTTTGATCAGGAACATGAATTGGCGCTCTTGAAATTTTATCAATCTCTAATTTTATCTATCTTATCTATTACGACTTCATTACCTTCAAAAATATTTCGCAACTTAACCTCCACTTTGCGACAAAACTGCAACTTAGGATTCTTAGCGCCAAAACTATATATTTTCAATTTTTCAAACCCAACAAACTTTAATCCTAACCTTTCAGAAACACATTTTTTAACAAAAGTGCGTTCAGAGCCATTATCAAATAACGAAAATATTAAATCCGAAGAATTAGTGCCAACAATTTATACCTTCACACATTTCAACAAAATCCCTCCATTTTTATTCCCTATATGATTCGAAGAACTGGATACAATTTCATTTAATTTTTTCTTATCATTTTGTTTTTTCTTCGACTCGCCCTCATCCTTATGCTTTTTAGAGTTTTCTAATTTAAAACATATTGCACGTGCATGTCTACCATTACAAAAAGAACAAGCGGGGCCTTAACAATTTTTAACAAAACAATTATCATTACAACATAATAAGCATTTTCTTTCGCGCAATAATTTCTCTCTTTTATTTTGAGCTTTCAAATTCTCACATAAAGAACTCAAATGATTTTGATTACAAGATATACAACCATTTGAAGCTGCATTAGTCAGCAATTCATTCGCAGAGGATATAAATTTATTCCGATTCCAAGAGCCTCCGTTATATTTACGGGAAAATTTTTTTGTTTGGAAATTCGACGCCAGGCGAGGCGAAGGGGGGAAACAGCAGACTGCAAGTGAAAAGCTCTCTCTCTGGCGATGATAGCGTTATTCAAAAAAACTCATTAATTCATTTAGATCATGATTAGTACTTGAAATTTGCTCTTTACTAAATTCTAAAATAAGATCACTGGGAAATAGTTTCAAAATAATTGCGCTAAGTATTACACTATACGTTTACGATTTTACGCCTAAACTTTCAAGAGAACGAATTTGAGTTTGACACTTAAAATAAAGATTCTTTAATTCCTGCAAATTAGACGAAATTTTTAAAGGGGTCATGTTTAATAGTTTAGACATATGGGCGTTAATTAACACATCTTTTTGACCGAATGTATCTTGAATTAATTTAAGAGCTGGTTTATAGTTGTTTTCTGTTATCGCAAAACCTTTAATGCAAGAAAGTGCCCCACCGCCAAGACAACTAAATAAATATGAAAATTTTTCTCCATCTGAGAGAAAAGTATTTTTATCAATTGAATTTTCATATTGATTCCAGAAATTCAAATACTCTGATGGATCGCCATAATAAGTTTGAATTTTTAATTTAGGCAATTTTGCGCTTACATTTGATCCGCTACGATTCACTGGGTTTTCTTGCACATTATTATATTTATTTTCAATTACGCTATCCGATTGCAACGATTTTAATTTAACAGTAGCAAAAACTATTTCTTCGTTATATTCATCAGTTTTTTCTATTTCTGATTCAATATCATCGATATCTAAAAGATTTTTGATTTTAACATCTAAAGATTTGATTTGATCGTCTTTGGTTTGCAATTGGACCAACAGACTTTCGAATTCATCGATTTCAATTCCCTGCTCGTCTAAACAAGTTTTAATTTTTGTAATGAGCTTGGTTACCTGCCCTCTATGAGAAGTGCGTTGCTTTTTTAACTTATCCAACTCTTTCTTTTCAGCCATTACTAAATTTATATTCCTTTTCAGATATTAATAAGCACAAACAAATCAAACAATTTTCAAAGCATATGTGGTTCAGTGAATACAAACACTACTTACTCAAACTAGTACTTATTCAAAACGAAAGTATATATATCAAACATAAACAACACAATTTTACCATTTCAACAATTTCCTACGCATAAACCCTAATTCAACACAACATGAAACAATTAAATGTCCAAATGGAAACTATTTCAATTCGATAACTTTTAACTATTTTCAACACAATACAAATGGATGAGTATCAAATCAAAACAACATACCCCACATGCCATCATTCTTTATTTCTTGCAAACGAATTTTTTATTCGAACAAACCATGAACTTCAATTCCACGGCGATGCACAAATTTTATGTGACGAAACTAACTACTTTCGAATTGACAAACGAATTGTTACCTTTAGAAACATTTATTCGGACGTAACACAAACATATACATATTAACACAGACACTCAAGACATAATGCGGTTACACTCATTCCAATTACATACGGGGCGCTGCTCCAGCGCTTCTGGATACGAATATTCTCAACAGTTTGTGCCTATGAAGAACAAATTTAAGTTGATTAAAATTTTTGTACATCTAAGAATGTATTTTGTATATCTATGAATTTTGTATATCTATTCTAGACTTTTTTATGACTAAAAAAGTAAGCAATTTTTTAGTAGGTATACGAAAATGTAATTAGCTCTATGTATAAATCTATGAGTATAATTTTTATCGGCATTTTTTCTTATTTTAATTTAACAAATCACAGTTCAGAAATTTAACTTCAACTAACAAAATAGCTTGTAATTTTTTAACTCAATTCTCTTGTTCTTTTAGAGTTGATTTTTATCTCATGGACAACTTTTTAAAAAGTTTCTTTTTGAATTGATAGTTTATATATACATTTTCTTCTAAAAGTAATATAATAGTAATAATAAATTTTTTAAACCAGGTATAAATTTTTGCAGCCCATTCTCCAATCCATTGAAATCTGTGCCAGAAGTTAGTGCTAATAAGATAGCTCCATGTCAAGAGAATACAAAAGATTTGGTAATAAGCCTTCATGATATTCAAAAAGCCGAAGAGCAGAAACAACGACGAACCCTCAACCCTGAAATTAAGCCTTTGCATCTTATTAATGTGAGTATATATATTATTACAACTTTTCCCTCTCATTGCAGTATTGTCAGAATGGTTTTCTTGTACAGGGCAAAATTTACGATTATCGTCGGTCACAGGGCTACTAAATATTTTTAAAAAAAGAGTGTTTCAAAAATTTTCTGTTAATCGCCACTTTGTGTATTAAAAATGCACCCCATGTTTTCGACTTTTTCAGGGTGAGATTAAGAAGGGGTGGGTTGGTTTTATTATTCTATACTTCTAGAAAGTTGAAACCAGATGGATCAATAAAAGCAAACGATTTTTTAAAGTATAATTATTAACTTAAAAAGCTTTTTTTTTTTTTTTTTTTTTTTTTTTTTTTGCATGAAGTTCCATTTAAAAACAGTTTATTCTACTAAAGGAAACTATTAAAACTTTCTTTCTTACATTTTTTTTCCAAGTTTTTTAGAGCTTAATCAATGATTTATTACTGTGAATTATCTTCTTCTTAGTCATAAATGCATTCGTACAGAATTAGGATAAGAAAAAATAAAAAGCTCTAACTTAAATGTGGTCTTGGCTAATTTGACAAACTTATTTTGCTTTCACGTTAATCAATGTTCAAAGTGTAACTATATAACTTTCATTTTGAACTAAGTAGTGATGAATTAAATAAATCAAACTATTGCTTCCCCACCCATAAATATACTACTAAAAAAATAATTTGACTATTACTTTTATCTTTTTATCCTGCTTGAGAATATTTCATGCTGGCACCTATACCTGACAGTCTGTGCAAGAACAAACAGACGATATGAATACTGAATTCTCATTTTAATTTTAACTTGTTGAAAGTTTCTGATTTTAAGAACTTGCTGTCGTGGGCCATAAGTTTAAAACAAGAATTTATTTTGCCATAAATATGATAGTATTCAATATTAAATATGTTTTGAATCAAGCTTTCAGACATTAACCATGTGATGCCATCATATTTCCTAGCTTTTAAAATTTCTCTAATTTCATAAATTTAATTTTATTTAATCATTCTTAATCCTGTTTAACTAAATTAAACCTATTGTTTATTTTATCACATTTTACAGAAAGTGAATATAAATACTTTTATTCTTTTCTTAATGATTGTGTAACGGCTTTTTAAGTCAACATAAATGTATAACTCATGAATTTGACTAAATCTAATATCAAAATTTATTTTTAACTTCATTTTCTTTAAGTTGCTTTGTTTCTCTAACCACAAAAATGTTTGTGCTACAAGGTTATATTAAATTCTTACAGTCTTTTGTGTGATTAGGCTGTAGTTAGATTTTTTAATATTTTATATTAATAATCTTTGTTTTTGACCATATTATCTATTGATAACTCGCCATTTTTTTTGTCTCTTTCCATGCTCTTAAGTAGCCGTTTATAACTTTTTATTCACTTATAATAAAAAATTCTTGTCACTAAGACTGGTGAAGTTTGGGTTACATCAAACAAACTTGCTTTACCTAGAGAGCATCTCTTTTTATGGAGACGAAAAGAGTAATTTTATAAGACAAATCAATTTTTATTTTGCAATTTTTTTTTTCTTTTTTTTTTTTTTTTTTTTTTTCTTTTTTTGTAATTATTAGTCAGATTGAGGGGCCATCAGAATCCAAAACCCTTTGGTCCTGACCCCAAGGAGTTTAAATTCACAGTGAATGACTACTTACTATCAGACACTTAGGAACATAGGAAGAGATCTAAAGTTGGTGAGTTATCAATAGATAATATAGCTAAAAACAAAGCCAACCCTATGTTATTAATATTAAATTTTAAACATTGCTACAGCCTAATCACCAAAAACCCTGTAACCAAAAACTTTTGTGGTTTAAGAAATAAAGTAGCTTTAAAAAAAATAAAGTTGAAAATAGATTTTGATATTCAATTTAGTCACATCACTGAATTAATGAATTATACACTTGTTATTGAATTAAATAGTTAGGTGTTACATTGATTGTTAAGAAAAAAAATTAAAGCATTTAAAATAAAGCTTAATGTAATAAAAATTTAACAGCTTAATTAATGTAATTATAATTTGATTTAGAATGATTAAAAAAGATTAAATTGAGATAATGAAGTTAAAGAAATTTTAAAAAAGAAATATGTAATGCCTATAATGATTTCACAAACCAAATTGTAGAAAATCAGCACCTACAATTTTAAGATTCACTTTGTAATCTATCTGTTCAGCATGTACCTAATTTATTTGATGTTACCTTTGAGAAAAGATGTAAGAGCAATTATTTGGGATTTATCAAAGTATCAAAGGTTGTACTCCAATGGCACAGTTCTTTTAAGACATCTTTCACACTGAGTTTGGGCACCTGACTAAACAACCAGTGTGTGTATGCAGCAAAATGGGCATGGCTCTCGTTGCTTATGATGTGAAAGAGAGACCAGCTCGGGTGCTGACCACATCATCTGACTGCAGTCAAAATTATGTGGCAGTCCTACCAAGCCCTTAAGATAGACCCCTTAAAAATGGATCTAGGTGCTTGGTTGTGTGGTATAGGTTGAAATTAGGTTATTTGTGTTGTAATAGCCTATACAAGTCCAATAGTTACAAGCACTAGCAGAAATTTTTCATTGTTTCTCGAAGGGTTCTCCTTAAAATAAACTTGATTTTAAGACCTTGGCACATCTAATTTATTTTCCCCCCTGCCACACCTAGTTTGAATTGAAATACGACTTCCTAACTTAGACCCTTTTGCATTTAATCTAATGTAACCCTTAACAGTGGTCAGTGATTTCAGAATGGACCACCCCAAAGTATTTTTGTTACAAAAAAAAAAAAAAAATTTTTCCCTTACAGATTGAAGACCAAGCTATTGAAGAATTGTGTGCAATGTATAATATTAATGATAACCACAAAGAAAAAATTACTGTGTCTAGAGTGCAGCCAGAAGAGATAGCCAGTCCAGTTTGGAAAAGAAAATATTAATGTTTGAGTTTTCCCTCCTTATTTTCTGTTGTATATATATATATATGTTTAATAAAAGTTGTTAAAGATTATTTGTTTTAGTGAAAAAAAACAGTGTCACTCTTTTAATTAGACTATCAAATTTATCTTAAACTAAACTATCTCAGCTTATGGTGTAATATCAAATTTTAAAAACACTAGAACTGCTCAATCGCCAGTTTTTCCGGCTGTGAACCCTAATTGATCGAGCTTCTTGGAGCAGAGCTCAGGCACTTAAGCAACAATTTTGAATATATTAACTAACGAAAGAATTATTTTGAAAATAGTTAAAAATGAATGAAGAATAAAATTGTTTCACCATATAGTTTTAAAATTGGTTTTTGAATTAACAGCTTATTGGCATTAACAGTTGAATTAGCAGGTCTGGAGCTGCATCTAGTTGAGTTCTCAATTTGATTTTAATGTGTGCATTAACGGAAAATGAATGAGCAGAAATATAGTTTATATCAAAATAAAAACAAAAAAGGATGAAAATAATTGTTGAGAATGGTTATCAAAGAAACATATTTCTTCATTGTTAAATTTAGTTATTTTAATTGAAATACTAATGGAATTTTTCATAAATGAATATCTTTTTCGTTTATTCTTTCATTTAACATCTCTCATATTCATTCATTAAATAATTTTATAAAAATGACGGGGATATTAAATAAATAATGGATTGTTAATTGGATATAAATTTAATTACAGGTATCGCAGGATTAAAAAAAAAAAAAGTTCTAACTGTCAGAACCCTAATAACCCTTCAACGGAACCCTAGGCTTTCGCTGAATACTATTTAAGAACCACTGTACTAGAGAAAACATATATTATATACTATATGCATGCTTATTAAATTAATTCCTTTACCTTTAACTCTGTTGGGAAGTCACTAATTTTTTTTATATCTTAATATTTAATTACATTATTTTATGATTGTTAGTTATTATATAAATATATATTGTATTTTAAATTATTAAGGCTCATATTAGATTAAATAGCATTTAAAAAGTACTCAAATCGCTAAGGGTTAAAATTCAGAAATAAAGATGTGCACCATAACAGAAGGAACAACTCCAAAAGTGAAGATTGATAAGATTCAGTATTTGTTAAAAAAAAAAGTATACTTAGGCTGGGATTCTTAATTACGCCCATATTAAAGCTTCTACGTTTCTTAAGAGGCTCCACGGGGAAAACCTGGAAAATAAAGGGAATTTAAAAATCACCGAAAATAAGAGGGATAATGCAGGGAGTTTTCCTTTACAAACTGGCAAATTACAGGGAATTTTATATGTTATTTTCGTCTTTTAAAAGTGGTGACCACTCAAAGCGCCATCTATGTGATATTTAAGGATATTTCTGCTATACTAAGCTATTTAATTTACTTATAGCATAATAAGTTTTTCTAGCAATTAAAACTAGCATATAGGTCACTCAAGAGCACAGTGATTGTGTGTTTCCTCTTAATATATTGAAAATAATATGTACTGGGAAAACAAAGGGAATTTTTTCCCCCCCAGATTTTAGTGGCAATACTGATTAAGTATTTTTTTTTAACTGGATGGGAAAGGAGTTGAACTTTTAAAATCGAAAATTTAAGCTCAACTTCAAGGAGTTATTACTAATAGACCATGACTCTTTTATTGATTTATAAAAAGGGTTTAATGGAAATTCGTGCATAGTGGGTAAAAGAAGCATAAATCTTCCGAATTCGTAATTAGAAGATTAAAAAGTAGTAGTATTCCTTTCAAATTATATTTTATTTTATATATAATTGAATCATCGTTGTGAACAGTCGACCCAATTTTGAGTTTACAACTACTAATGTTCAATTCCGTAGCCTTGTAATTTTGAACCCAGTCCAGAAGACAAGGGAGCTCCTGGATCACGCATTGGGAGAAATTTTGCCTTCGTGGAGGACTTTTTGATGGAACTAAACCGCCTTTGCGTTACATGGAGAGGAAAACCACCCACGGTAAGCCCGCTCCAATTCATGGTCCGTTTACCACTGAGATTATTTTGCGTGAGCACTGTGGTCGGTGCAAATCGGTTGCGGAATTCGTGAATGCCAGCCATCGCAAGGATTTGGTGCGGGTTGCACTCTAGGAAACACTCACGCTTTTAAACGCTATGAAAACCGCAAATATGGTAATCCTGCCTATTAATGCGTCGCGCCTCATCTTACAGCAACGTGCAACCCTGTTTCGTTGGTCTTGGAGGAGAATGGTTGATGTGGATTAAGAAGCTATTTTATTTGTGTTAAAAAAAATTTTTTTTGTCCGAATAACAATTAAAAATTTTATCGAACTTAAAATTTATTAGATTTCTAGAAATAGAATCAGAAAACGTTGGTCGTTTAATTTTCTAGAATCGGTCAAATTTTTTCAGGATCGTAATGAATTTTTTATTTTGAAAAATGCAGAGGTGTTTATTGTGAATGATGTATTAAAGACTTAGATATTTTTCTTTAATATCTGTATACGATTTCATAATAATACTAAAATAGTTTTAAAGATTTCTTAATTGTTTCATTAAGTGATTAAATTTCCAACGTAGTATTTAATACCTCACTTTTATATAAGAGAAAATGAGAGAGCAACGACTTGAAAAAAAATTGAAGAGTTTCTTAAGAAACAAAAAATATATCGTTTACTTCAATGTTTTATGTAAAATAGCATAGTAGAACTCATTTTTTTATATTTATGCAAAGAATTGTACAAATATTAATATCATATTTTACAGATACAATTAAGTGGACAAATTATAAATTAATCATCTAATGTTCATTAGACATAGTCTATGCTGGCTAGTATTAATAACATTGGAAGGAATTAATAACATTTTTCAAAACCTACAAGATTATAGTTTATGTACACTTATTTACACTTTACACAGAAGCAAGTTAAAACTACCACAAAATTTTATTATATCAAAGCATTTGGCTAATCCATGGCTTAAATTATATAAATTATACAAAAATAATATGACCTCAATATATCAAATTCTAACACTTTAGGAAAAATTGAGGGAAGTAATTCTGTATGTTTTTCATTCCGAACTCTGCAATACCAAGATAATGTTAATTCAATTCAAATTTTGAGTTATAAATGCTATTTTAATGATAAAATATGAAAACGAATGAGACAATAAGATTTAATGAGAGATGAGAGTAGTAGGCGCCTCACTTAAGGAAAGAAAGTGGCGTCATCATGGAAAGTCAAGAGGTGTTTATTTCTGCCCGGGGGGAAACGAAAATATGTCGTAAACCGGAAGTGGCATATTTCTGCCCGACTACAAACTGGAATTGGCTCATTCCTGCCAGTCTGCAAACCGAAAGTTGCTTATTTCTGCCCGCCTGTAGTGTTAGTTTCGGTTTCTGTTTTTAATTTAGTTTCGTTTTTTTAATATTATTTTCATTTATTAGTTTTTTGAGGGTGGCAACACTTATTATTACTTTTAATATTAGTTTTTAAGGATGGAAATACTTATAAATTTTGTTATTTGGGGGAGAAATTGTATATTATGAAGTAATGACGTCATCTTTTATTACATAATAAATATCATACACATGCTTTTACTCTAGTGGGGCCATCTATGTGGGAATGATAGAAATAAAATAACTTTAAATCTATTTTAATATTTAAATCTGTTTTATTATAATTTATTAAATATAATTAGGGCTGAGGATCGAACTCACGCCAATCAAAAAGCCTTCGCGGGTCAGTAGTTGGATATCATAACCACTGACCCACGAATGCTTGCTAAGATATGTGTATAAATAAGTTAAACTTTTGTATTCTGAACAGGTGTATAAATGAAAAGGATTTGATATCGATATCATCCTACAGTTTCATCGATATATTTTCTCTTGATCTTTGACAGTTATTAAATAATTATTTCAGGCCCTCTTAATGCTGTTATAACTTTCTCTGGATGGCAACGGTACTGACCATTTACGTGTTAATTATTACATAATAAATAAATGATATCATGCTTTCACTCTAGTGGCGCCATCTACGTGGGAATGTTAGAAATAAATAACTTTAAATCTATTTTATTATTTAATTTAAATATAATTAATGCTGAGGATTGAACTCCTCATGTGGTGATAAGAGATAACGATAAATAGAGATGACGAGAGTAATGTTTTTCATTCATCATGGATCTTTTGAAGTTCAAACATCCCTTTACAGCTGTCCTCGCAGGTCCAACAGGTAGTGGTAAAAGTTATTTCATAAAGAAGTGATTGAAAACCAAATGATACAATCTTTTCCAAAACACGTAGTATGGTGTTATGGCGTTTATCAAAAGTTATATGATGAGATGCCTAATGTTGTTTTTCAAGAAGGACTTCCATCCGATTTGAATCAATATTCAGATGCATTAATTGTGATTGATGATCTCATGAGTGAATTGGGAAATAATCCTCAATTGACGAAATTATTTACAAAATTTTCCCACCATAAATCTCTTAGCATTATTTTTGTGGTTCAAAACATTTTTCATAAAGGAAAGGAAATGAGAGAAATGTCCTTAAATGCTCATTATCTTGTATTATTTAAGAATCGAAGAGATCAATCGCAAATTACACATTTAGGACGTCAATTGTACCCTCGAAAAGTTAATTTCTTTCAAGAATGTTATGCAGATGCCACATCAAAACCCTATGGCTATTTACTCATTGATTTAAAGTGTGATACCGAAGAATCTTTTCGCATGCGTACTGGAATGTTTCCTGGAGATACTTATTATGTGTACCAACCTCGATAACTTCATTTCAACTGTGAATTTTAAGGAAAATAGATGTCAGCTTTAGTCATTTCATCAGGGTGCTACATTGTCAAAGAACTTGCTTTTCATGCCGTGTAAGGTAATCCTATTACCAGAGTGGGTACATTCTAACCACCGTTCCCGTACGAAGAACTTCCAACACAGCAGAAAATACAATATTTTTGGATAATAAGTATCATTAACATTAACAACCCTACATTAAATTTCATACTATATTGACTTTTTTGTGTGATATGTATTCACAAATCTATGTGAAAGAACTCGAGAAACGGAAATTTTTAGAAATTCTAACCGGCAGAGTGATTTAGATTTTAGAAATTTTTGGCTGTCCTAAAGTAGATGAACTGATAACAACTTTTTCTTCGTGCACTATACATTCACCAGATTTTAAACATTGTGCTCTCGTTAAGGCGAAAGCATTTGGAGGATTTCTACAAGACCTATAAATAGGAGAAGCACTCGGAATTCAAATCATTTGAAAGTAAGATGGCCGTATGTAATGAGCGAACATTAGAGCTCATGAAATTGACCTCTAAAACTAAACATTGCAAGCCTCTTTTAAAAAGTGTTCAAAAAGTGAAATAAAAACTTTGTGTGAGTGTGTATTGAATGTATTGTGTGGTAATATACCACTAACGAAATCTCAGGAAAATAAATTAGCTCCTCATAAGGAAAGTTTAAGAAAACTTTCTACGAAGAAAAAAATTCTTGTGCAGAAAGGAGAAGGATTTTTATCATTTTTATTACTTGCAGCTATATCTGTCATTAATTCATGGAGTACAGTAAGAAATTTGTTTTAGTTCCGGAGGATATAGAGTACCAGTAGCGGAACATTTATCACAATTGGATCAACAAATGAAAAATATTCTACAGAAAAAGGACTTAGCAGATGACGAGATAGCAACTCTATATTTACAAATATTGCAGAAGTATATACGCACTTTTCAATTTCGAGATCGAATAAACCAGAGCCTCAAACCGATCAGGAGGAAATTCCGAACATAGACGATCCTTTAGTAGAGTCTGCAGAAGAGATCTCTTCAAATATTAAAAAAGAAACTGAAGACTTGGAGGGGAAAATTCTAACTGTTGTTCCAGTTCGATTTAAAGAAAAAGCTAAAGATATGTATCAATTCTTAAAAAATAATGAATCTCTCCTTTGGAACGTTAAAGGTGAAATTATTCATGAAGATAAAGCTGTTCCTGGAAGTAAAATAGTAAATCTTATCAATGACTTTTTGTGAAATAGAAAATCAGCTCCAGTGAGGAGAAATGTACTTTAAAAAACATTAAATGATATTCAATTACCATCACATTTAGATGTAAATAAAAAATTGTATAGTAAAAATAAAATTGTTAAGAAACCTATGATGTATGCCCGTAAAAGTGCTTGGGTGAAACTTTGAATAAAATGTTATTTATTTTATTAAAATATATTTTGTCTTTATTGATCATTTTTCACAGGTGAAAAAATTTATATTATCAAGAAAAATTACACCCTTTAATAATTAATACAATAAGTTACAGAAAAATATATAGAATTTTCTGAAAAACTAAAAAAAATTTTGCAAAAACATAAATATTTTCTTAAAAGATAGAAATTTTTTATAAAAATAAAATTATTTTCTGAAATATTAAAAAGTTTCCCTCAATAACAAAAATATTTTCTGAAAAACTAGAAAATTTTGTTAAAAAGTGTGAAATATTTTTACAAAACAAGCAAAAGCTTAATAAAAAGTAAAAATATTTTCTTAAAAGAGAAAATGTTTTGCAAAAACATAAATATTTTCTTAAAAGATAGAAATTTTTTATAAAAATAAAAATATTTTCTAAAATGTTAGAAAGTTTCCCTCAATAATAAAAATATTTTCTGAAAATTTTGTTAAAAGGAAATAAAAATGTTACAATATTTCCTACATAACAATATTTAAATGTAAAATTTAATAATAATGACATAGTTTCATTCTTTTTATTTTCTAAAGACAAATCTTACACCATATTTTTTCTTTACAAATTGATACATCTGAAAATCGTTTACATATAATTGATTTGAAATATGATACATAGAATAGCCTTGACAGCGTTTGAGTAAAAAGTAAATACAATATTGTCCACATACATTGGATGTAGATGATTGAAACACTTTGGAATTCCATAGTACGTCCGTGTAAGAAGTGGTTTTCATGTTGTAAAATTCGGGAGGCTTCCCATATGAGTCATAAAACTCTAACTCTTTTTGATCATTCACAAATAACGCTAGCCAGTGAGTCCCGGGTTGTGATGACTCATCTGAATTCGTGATAGCACATGTGTTTTCTTTGAGATCCGGACGCGTATCTCTTGAATATACCCCTTGAAAGTAAGGTGCGGTTATCTTGCGATAAAATGTAGAGTAGTTTCAATCCATCCATTCTTTAATTTCCGAAGTCAAATAAAATATTTCTTGACTTGTTAATTTCAATCAAATTTTCAAATTCGGCAAAAACGATAACACATACTGTTTTTTCTAGTGAGGTGGTAAATTTCAGTTCTAATCGCAAATTGCTATGCTTAATCAGATTTAAATGTTCTCCTGAACATAGATCTGGGAAGAGATTAAATCCAAATAATATATTTCCGTTCTTGTAGTCTTCTCTGGAAATAAATATTCCTCTATTTTGACCCATTCGCTCAGTTCCATCAAATAGAGTTTGATAGGCACGAATGTATTGATTTTGTGAAAAGTTGAGTTCCAATGAATTATGGGGGACGGGTTGTCCATCTACATATACACTCCAATAAAATTTAAATTGAAATGCTCAAAATCAAAAGGAGATTTTGTCAATGTTCCATGAAAAGCTTCATTATCTACACAACCAATAATAACTTTTGTAGGCGTTTGACCCGAAAATATATTATCTGGAATAAAAGACATGCTCCCTTTTGGAATCGAATACACTTTGCATAGGACTCGATTATTGGGGTATTTTGCACTTGTTTTCTCGAGTGCTTTAGCAACTTTAGCACGAAGCAATCCGGGGTTCACACGAACTTTTCGAATGAATAAAGAGACATAATCCAGTACTACTTTAAATCCTTCAGATCCTTATAGACAAAATTCTGGCTTGCTTCGTATTAGTTTTATTTTCAAATCCACTAAATTGAGTAAAAGACGATTTTGATGAAATAAATCTGAATGAATGCTGCCAATCATATCTACAGTTGCGCTTTCTTTGAAAAAAGCAGTTCTTTTGTTTAAACCATCCTCAGAATTCTAGTTGAAATTATTCTTTCTAAACTAAAAAATACTTACCAAGAAAACGATAAAAAATTTATAATAAATCAACACAAATGATACTATTTCAAGTAATTTGATGATTCTTTATTGTTGTTTTCGGAATTATATAGATACAGAAATATATACTATTCTATAAAGAAGAAGAATATTCTATAACTATTACAGTTCTGTACGTTCTGAATTCACATTTATTCATTGGAATGACGAAAGCAATGTTGACTTCACTTTAATTTGTAATGAATTGAAGACAGAAAAAATTATTTTACCGTAATACGACATTTGTAACAGCAAGTGATCATAAAATCAGAAGTTATGTTGCTGGTAATAGAAAGGTAAAAATTATTGAGAAATTGTTCTTCAAATGCTTGGCGTGTTCTGCTTCAATCTGGTTAGTTTTTTTGAAGTTCTTCTACCTTTTCCTTAGGGAAATTTTGCTTCTTATTTGCTGCTAAGAAAATGGCGGCCGTCATTGCCAATGGTTATGCTGAAACTAATGCCCGATATTTTCAGGCTCTCGCTAGAGGGCGTACTCGAGCGTTGCGATCGCGAATACGCGAATATACATACGTATGAATAGATTAAATATTAAAATATTTATCAATTTCTTGAATATATTTTTTATAAATATTAATAAAAATACGTAATAAACATATTTAAGCACATCTCACATCATCGCAAATTTCTCAACATCTTATATATCGTCTTAATCTTAAAAGTAATTTTTTAATCACACGTCCGGAAGTGTTTTGCAGAACTATTTTACCAACTATTTAATTAAATTTTAATATTTTTAAAAATCTTATTCTTTACCCTACTACGTTTATTATCTCTTCATTAATATACTAATCAATTCTTTTAGTACTTTAATTTAGCTTTTCTTTAAATTAAAGTTCCTTTTTAAATTATAGTCAAGCTTTTTTTAAAAGAATTATTGTTTGCTAGCTAAGAATTAAATCTTGTTAAGAAATTAAAAAAATTCCGCTGTTTAAAATTATTTAATGCAAAACAGCTGATTATTTACTAAGCATACTATTTTTTCGAAAAAAAATATAAATCATTGATTGTCTTTTTTTTTGCTTTTTTTTGTTTGTTTTGTTTTGTGTCTTGTGACTTCAACATAGATTATCTAAAATAGTGTTGATGTTTTATAAGTCACTACAAAGAGCATAAAGATACCGAATATAAAAAGCTGTCGAATACGTAGCTAAAATTTTTTAGCGTCTTAAAATATCTCAGTATGTCAAATGTCGTTCTAACATCTTAGTTGTGAAATTGAATTTTTAATTATGTGACCACGTGTGATTCACTAATTATTTCATTATATCTTTTACTCTTTCTTTATGATTCCTTGTAGATTTTTTTCCGGATAATATACTAAACTATTTTGTTTAATTTTTTACTTTAGCACGATTCCCAAGATATTATTGTAGTATAATTTGTTATCAGGAAAAATGCCTTATTTTGTTAAGCAGGAAATACTAAAAATGAAAATTTGTAAGAAGATTCCGAAGCCATGCCAATTTGAGAATCATCTGATTTTTTTTTTTTAAAAAATGCAATAAGAAATACGCAATTTCCGAACTTATTTTGATTAAAAATAAAAAAAAATAAAAAAATAAAAAAAACGTGGCAAGAAAGCTAACATACTTTTTACAGAAACTGTGAAAACCAATTTTTCCTATATTTCGTCAAAAGAGGATAAGAATGGTATTGCTCCAAGGGACCTACTCAATAATTTCGCTATTTCCAGAATGAAATATGTTTGTTCGAAACATATTTCCTTGAAAATTGAAACGAGGAAAAAATTAACTTTTATTATTTATCTAAGCTTATTCCATTTATGTAATGATAGCGGTATCAAGGTTAAGGATATGCGATGGAAGCCCCGTTTACTATTATACTATAAATGCATTAAATCATGTAGCTTGAATAATTTATTTTAAGCAAATTATTTAATAATTTTAAGCAAATAAGGAGGTAATTTTAAGCAAATAAGCAAATAGTTGTCCTTGTAACTATTTAATTTCGATTCCTGGTACAAGGGGACATTCCATTTTCCCATTCGACTTTTAAAATTTCAATTGTGAACGGAATTTTTTTTCCTTAAATTAAAATGTTAAGGCTTGCAGCAAAAAAAAATAAAAAAAAATGCACTGCATTGGTTTTTTTACAAAGTAGTAAATTATTATTTTTTCAATCTAAGAACCTGTGCCTATAACTTATGTAAAACTTATTTAATATCGAGTGAAATAATTTAATATGTTGTGTAACTAAATAGATAATCCCAAGAAACTGAATCGAAAATATAAATACTTCATTGATTTAAAAAATAATAGATGATAATAAAAATAGGCATGCTTTGAGCGTCCAATAATAAAAGTCATAAGTCATTCTTGACAAGTCTTGAGAATGGGTGATTATAATTGAACGCTCGAAACATGTCGACAAGGCCGTCTTAAAAACATGCAGGGCTCCCGGTCACAAAAATATTTTAGACTCCTATAACATGCTATAATGTTTAAAAACGAACTAAAAAACTTCACATATATAAAATAAATCATTTTTAAGATAGGATTTTAACAAATTTAAACACATTTTGATTACCCCATAAACTCAACAAAAAAAAGCATTTTTAAACTATGTATCATTTTTTAAAATAAAAATGGAAATGCTACCCAGTTGTAATCCTCAAGTAGTAAAATAATTTTCAAAATCATGGAAGTTAATTAAAATAATTAAATTAAATTAAATTAAATTAAATTAAATTAAATTAAATAAGCATAAAGGTTTAACAAATTAAAATAAATTCAAAAAGTATGAATTATTTTGTCAAACTGAACAGTTATTAAAACATCTTTCAATGCCCAAGTACCTAAAATTTCCATTGGAACGTAGAAAAATAGATTTCGGTTCCCTGTTTTAAGTTTTCTTGTTAATAAACTATTCAAATTATTGGTGATTGCATGATAATCAATCAAAATTTGTAAGAAAAAAAATGCACACTTTATATAATGGAATATATTTATTTTAAAAAATATATAAGGCAATGTTATTTATTCTTTTAACACAATTTATAAAAAGTAAGATTCTCAAGGGCCCCTTGAGATCTTGGGGCCCCCGGGCACTGCCCAGGTGTGCCCATGCGTAAAGACGGTACTGCATGTCGACTTTTACTACCCTCTTCATATTTTTTGAAGCTAGTTGAGTTTTTATCATCAATTATACTGTGGGTCTTGATAATTATTTTGATAAGTATTTTACACTCGTTAAAGTAAACATAAGCATTAAAGTAAAAGTAAGCATTTTCATATTTTAACAGGATTTATGTGGTCTTTAAAAACGTAAGAGCATCAATATTATAAAAGTTATATTTAACTTTAAAATTAAAATTTTGAGACCAGATATTTTGAGTTAATGAAATTAAATATTTTATCTTTTAAGTTTTCGTGTCTCCATTTCAGTATCTAAAGGACCTTACGAGCTCTGTTTAAAAAGAGAGTATCGTATCAGATATATATAAGAAAATAAAAATAATCATAGTAGCAGTATTTGGTAATCAATGAAGCTTATCGTAAATGAAGAACATGCTGTGCGACATTTTATGGTGAATTTGCGAACGTAAGTTTCAGAATGTATCCAAACATGAGGATGCTATTTGCTAATCTTCTTTATCCAAAGAAAACCATGTAACCTAAATATCTAGCAGAATGAAGCGATTTTTTTAACAAGGAATCATACAATATGCAACATAGTATTTCATTATCTTATTGTTAAACATAACATATTTCAATGTTTTTAAAATACCACTAAACATTCAGCAATTCCTTGAGTTATAGAAAAAAAGAAATATCGTAAATTATAGAAAACCTTGTGAATGTGCATTAGAATTACTATACAATATACATTTTATTTTTCAAGCACTTTTTTTCCTTCAAACTTTCTTGACTAGAAGAGTCGATCAAAGCTGTAAAAATGATTATCCCTTAAATTTTGTATATAGCCATAATAAGTTATGTTAATTTTATTTTAGTATGAAATCCTCGAATAAATATAGCAAAAACAACATAATCTAAATAATATCAGATGGAAAGTTCATGTATTTAAATTCTAAAAACTTAGAAAATCATAAATAATTTATAAATCGATTCAAAATTTTTTTTCAAAGGAGATTAAAATAAAAAAAGTAAAAAAATTTCTTTTTGGACAGAAATCAGCTTAAAAATAGTCTATTGCCTAGAAACTTCTAGATATTTTCTATTAACTATTAATTAAACCTCTCCGAGCAATCACAGAACATTATTTCAATTTTTTTTACAGTCAGAGCTTGGTTGCTTAGCAACCTAGTAAAATTAAGCATTCTTCTTTTGAATTAGTCAATGGGTTTTCTTAAAATATTCATTTGCGCTGGCGACTTTTTTTGGCGGTTTTCTGGACTATCGCCAAACAAATAAACCTTTATTGCGACCCAATTTTCAAAATTTTGTTCCCCTAATTCAAGTGTCTGGATTCCAAATATGTAAAGAAAAAAATATATATATGTTTATTCAGAGAAAGTATTTTTTGTGTCTTATTTCGTATTTTAATTAATAGTTAGCACTAATTAATTAGAATATTTGAGGTCACCCTCAGGAACCATTAAGATTGACACTTAGTTCGTGAAAATCCGATCATTAGAACGAAAGCTATTCAGGGTGATATCTTTTTTTTTTTTTTTTTTTTGCGGACTGTACAACCCTTTCTTGTTTAAAGGCCGTATGCCCAAGTACTAGACTTGTACTTAGTAGTACTTAGACTTGCTTACTGCAATTATGGTAATTTTAACACAAATATAAGTCTTTCAGGCGCAATTCTTTTTCAACTTAATAAAATATTTGTATAAAATTACATTGTTTTAAATGTTAAAATTTATTTTAAACGTAAAAATACCAAACTTATACTTTTGAAAAATAAAATATTGCTTTCTAATCAAAGAACAGATTTGTCAAAAAAAATATAAAGACGGGGTAAAAGTGATAGTGTTTTTTTGTTGTTTTTTTATCATATTACGTAATACTAAAGTTTATTTTAAAACAAATTACCTCTAATGTTCTTAAATATAAATAAAAAATAGATAAATATTTTATTGAACAACATAAATGCAATTATATTTTAATTTTAAAAAAAATGTATGGGGGTCTAAAATGATTTAAAATAAATAGTAAAGCATTATAGCTCTAAATAAGATTCAACATTGAGTTGAGGTTCGGTTCAGTATATTTTTAGCTTTAGGACATTCATATTTAGTGAATAAGTGATTTTATGAATGTTAACTCTTAAAACTTATTTTAAAGATCTTTTTTTTTAAGCTATAAAAAAATTAGAAACAAAGTTCAAAAACAGTTTCAGAAACCCATGTTCGAATTTCGCGTGTTATAATAATAGTGTATTAAAAATATTTAGAATTTAAACAAAAATGTGGAAAAGGTAGTATTAACTAAAAAAAAGAAAAAAAAAAAAAAAAACAATTGAAAAGTAACTTGGATTGACGATGAAATCGGCACAAATAAAGCGCGTCGAAAGTGATCATTAAAATGCCTGATTCGAAAATCGCAAGTCGTTATAATACGAGGGTTGCTATTTATATTTCTGGCCTAATACTGAAAAAACAAATATGTAGGATCGAAATTGGTTTTATTGTTTTTCAAAATATTCTCCATGATGATCAATACACTTTTGCATGCGTTTGAACCAATTTTCAAAGCCCTTTTTCCAGTCCGATTGAGGTAACTCCAAAACATGCGTTTTGAATGCATCAACCGCTTCTTCGGGGGTCGAAAATCGTTGTCCACGTAATTTATTTTTGATGTGTGGGAATAAGAAGAAGTCATTGGGTGCCAAATCAGGGCTGTACGGCGGATGACCCATCAGTTCGATCTTTCGCTCCGTCAGAAATGCCTTTGTTTGAGTCGATGTGTGAGAGCTCGCATTGTCATGATGAAGAATGATTCGCCATTTCTTCTGCTTTTTTGGAATTTCTCCGATGACTTCTGGCAAACAAATGGTCGTGTACTATTCAGAATTGACCGTCCTGCGTTGCTCTAACGCCACTGTTGCCACATGACCGTTAATGCCGAAGAAACAGGCAATCATTTGTTTCGATGCGCTTCTTCCTCGAACAACTTTTGTTGGTTTTGCCTCGTCTTGGAAGACCCATACAGTTGATTGCTGTTTTGTTTCCGGCTCATATGCATAGATCCATGATTCGTCACCTGTGTAGATGTTATACACAGCCTTTGATGTACCTTGAACTTATTTTTCCAACATTTCCTTGCACCAATCGACACGAGCCTTTTTTTGAGCGTTTGTCAGATTATGCGGGATCCAACGCGAACAAATTTTTTACGCTCAAATGTTCATGCAATATTTTATTAAAACAATAACACAAATTTATTTATTTATTTACTGGTACACATACATGCAGGCTTGAGTGCTCAATTACATATGTATGGATTATGAGTCTTGTCTCCTAGGCTATTAAGACATATAGTAAAATTCAAAGGACAGCACGAAGATTCATCCAAGGTTACGGCGGGGTTTTGAACCCGCTACCTCGAAACTACAGAACGTTTTGACGGCGATACTGCTCGTCCAGAGAGGCCTCAGCACAAATGAAAGACGGACACTATGAAGATGAGGAACCTCTCTAGCTAAGCGGTCTCGTCATTTCCCCTAGCGCTATGTGAAGGTATTGGGTTCGAATCCCACAGTATGTGTCGTTTTGATGTCCTTCTTTAATTTGTGTTATTTGTTTTTATACTTGACAAAGGCTTATAAACCGTGCTTTATAATGAGCACACAAGCCTGCATCTGCATGAGAAACCATAAATAAATACAATACACGTGCCTGGCGAAGCAGTATCGCCCATGTGTAAGGCAGCGGATTGGTATTCCTCTTTTACCCTGGATGTACCTTTGTACTATAGTGCGGATATATCCCTCTTTATTTATATAAAGAAGGATATATCCTTCTTTGTAATTTGTCCATTTACTTGACTAAGCTTTATAAGCCGTAATTGAGCTCACAAGTCTGTACCATTAAATAATAAAGATGAATCCGGTATTTTTTCTATTCTGTTTCGCTGTTCTTTTTTCCCCCCCCTACTATTTTGTTTGCTGTGACATTTAAAACTAAAAATCTTCCCATCGATCAGTAATAGGGATGTATATTTCCTCCACGGGGGGGAGGGAGCAATGGATGATTTGGTAGCAGTTTTCACCAAGGAAATGTTGAAGCTCGATCGAAATAGATTTACTTATTTATTTTTTAAATTTAGACACAATAAAATTACCTATTTTTTTAATTGTAAATTTTATTACACAAATATTGGGTGAAAATTTGTAATCTTAGAAGGGTCTCATAAAAATGTGAGGGGGATAAAGCCCCTCTGCTCCCCCCCGGTTCCGCGGTACCTGAGGGGGGTCATAATCGATTCTCAACACAGCACTGGATTGTATTTCTTATTTTTTTATATTCTGAAGTAATTTTCGAACATAATTATTATTAATTAGTTAATAATTATTATATTTGAACACAATTAATAATATTAATAGATATCTATTTATTTATTCTTATAAAGACATATGAGATTTGAACCCACTACCTTCATGCTGCAGTGCCTTTAGCAGAACAGTGAGAGCACTCAGCACTTTTTCAATTTGACATGAGCTTTAGATTAAATTTTTTTTTTTCTTTTTTGTATTGAGCGCACAATCCTGCTGTTATAAATGAATAATTCATGAATGAATGTTAGAGAATAAGGCCAGGATGGTGTTAAGACTGAAATCACGTACTCTGACGAAGACGGTTTCAGGTTTAATCCCTGAGTCATTGATGAACATAAGCGCTTACAAAAACGTTAAAAAAACATACTAGTTCTTAATTTAGAACTTCAATGCGGAATATTTCTTGATTATTTATTGTTACATATGGTGGGTAGCTACTTTATTAACGTCGCACTAGAGTTGAGTAATGGGGTATTGGCGATGATCTGGGAAACATCCCTGAGGATGATCCGAAGACATTCCATCGCAATTTTGATCCTATGTAGAGGGAATAGCTGCCCTGCTTTGGTAGCTCGATGAACTGTGCGCAGAATCGAACCCTTTACGGTAGAACAGTTTAACGAGGACCGATACCGCGCACTCTCGGTCCCTAAGCAGACTGGTCAAAGTGGTCACCCACCCGCTTACTGACCGCAGCCAATGATTTTGGTGTTCTACTGGGAACCGTGTCTTTACAATCAGACCAGTGCGGGACTATATTATTACATATACAGGCTTGGGTATAATTACAAAGCACGGCTTATAAGTTCTTGGCAAACAGAAGAACCGATAGCATAAATTAGAGAAAAATATCACAGTGATACCGCCAGCTATGTGGTGGGTTTCGAACTTGCTACCTCCACACTGCCGAGCGTTCAAGGGATCGTCAAATCCGTGAGACACGAGAAATCGCCTATTGCATAATGTAGATTTCAGAAGTTTGAAAAGGTATTATCTGATCAAGTATCGATTTAATTTCCAGCGGAGCCCTAAAAAACTTGCGCTGCAAAGGGTTTTAAATGGATGAAATTGAGACACCGGAAGTGCATCTATTAAACAATTCAATGCCCCTGACTCGTGCAGCATTACGTTTGAATTTTTGTAAGTTCTAGCGTTTATAGAGTTTTCAATCAAAAAGCGGTAAGTGAAACTCTACTGTTATTTTTCATTTATATTATGTTTTGTGATAAAATTATTTTGAGAAATAATACTTGATAATTATAAAGCGTAACTATTTTCGTATTTTGAACTTTCGATGTGAATTTCATCAACAACCTAAATAAGTTTGAAAATATTTCCTTTATGAATAAATTAACCCAGTATCTGATATTATGTATGTTATAGCCTATGAGTATAGTAGATTGCCCTGTCTAAATTAATACTTTGAAATTAGTTTTGTAAACTGAAAAGTTAACAAGTTTCAATACTCATTATAGCTTGTAAGGTTTAAAGACATATTCATAAAAAAATGCTTTCAAAAAATTTTATGTGCTAAACACACCAGTGAGCTTTTTTTTTGGCAATGTGACGAAGTAAACGGAAGTAAATATGAAAAGGTTTGTATTTCTTATATAAATTCGCGTATGATGTTCTTAAGATTTATTTGTATTTTTCACTTTCGTTTTTTCGTCACACAGTTTTTCAATGATTAATTTTTAAGATTAATTAGATTTATTGCGCAAATTAACTAAGATTTTTACATTCCTTGAGTTTGGTGCAGTACAGCTACATCCGGTACTTAAGAAATTGAACTAATCATTCATTTCAATTCACTGTGTGCACATAAATGTAAGTATATTAAAAGGTATATAAAACGTAACTGCGTGTTTGTATGTATTTTAAATATAAATAAATACTACACAATTTAAAAGTCAAATTCATTAGTTTGTTCACGTATAATTTGTTTTGTAAAAAAAATTTTTTTTTCGCTATACGTAATCTAGTAGTTAAACAATAATTGTTGAAACATTTTTGAAGAGAAAATATTCACCGTAAAAAAAATAGATGAAAGTAAAAAATAATATTATATGATCTCAAAAAAAATAATAATAATAAAACTATTGTACTACATTTAGTTATTTTTCAGCTTAAAAGTGTGAGCAAGAATTATTGACTCTTTCATCGAAATTAATAGAACTCTTTAATTGAATTGAATTATTGAAAATTAATGAGGATTTCTATTAATTTTTGAAAAGTCGAAACTTTAACATAATAAAAAGGTGTGAATGATATACATTCGCTACCAATAATTATAGAACATAAAAGTATAACAATACTATGTGATCCAAATTAAAATCATTAAAAAATACGTTAAATTAAACAGTGAATTAGATTTAGTTATTTTTTAAATTAAAGTGCTGACAAAAATTTACATATAAAAAAAATTTGCAAGAATTGTTTTTCTTCCTCACAGATTATTTCTAATATTTCTAAACATACAAAAGGTGATTGATTATAAGATAACGAGTTCTTATTCGTAATTCGGAACGCAGAAATTTAGTTAAAGGAAACTAAATTAAGGTTTTTGAAAAGAAATTAGGAAATTTTAAAAGTTCAGAAATAAATATTTTGGATAAAAAAAAAGTATTTAATTTTGAATTTTATGCAAAAAAAGTGTTTTTTAAACCCGATGTTAGAGTGCGCGTTCTTTTTTATCAATTCTTTAATTTATATAATTTTCACAATTTACTCGTTTTGATGAATCAAAATTTTACGATCAACGTCTAAGTGTCTTTGTAATCTAACAAGTTTGACTGCTAAATTCTACTCTTATTACAACGCGTAGTTTTTTTAGCAATAAGGTTAAAAATGAATGACACTTTTAAAACTCCCTTTTTTTTAATAAGATTATATTTCGAAGAATTAAATATTCTGTATACTCAATATTATACAATTTGTATTTTTTTTAAATGGCATTCCTTTCAGCATCCTTGAATGTGAGATTCCTGTATTCAAGATATTTTCCTATAAAATGAGTGTTTTCTCTCAAGTTATGAAATAAGTTATTCTACAAATTATTTACGTAATGCAAATGAACAATTTTTGAATCCCGACGATGGCTGGTCAATACGAATCAGCATCCGACTTGCACCGACCACAGTGCTGACGTGAAATGTCCTCAGTGGTAGACGGATCATGGGTTAGAGTCCCTTTGCCGTCAGGCTAACCGTGGGTGGTTCTCGCTGTCTTTCTCCGTGTAACGCAAATGAGGGTTAGTTACATCAAAAAGTCCTCCACGAAAGCAAATTTCTCCCAATACTTGATCCAGGAGTTCCTTTGTCTTCTGGATTGGGTTCAAAATTACAAGGCTATGGAGTTGAACATTCGAAGTAGTAAACCCGAAAATTGGGTCGGCTATTCAACGACGGTTATAAAATTATAAAACTATCTAGATAATCTGCTCATTATTTACCAGGAAACCTGCAAACTGTCTAGGCAATCTGCAAACTGCCTATGAGGCACTCCTTAAAGTGAAAAATAAGGTCTTTTTAGGAACAACCGCAACGTTACTGTACGCTATCAGCAAAATGTTATTTATTTTTCGCTATCTAAAAAGCCAAATTGCTACAATCGAGCAATTAACACTTTGGATAATCGAATCGATCATCAATTACTTAAAAAAATATGATACAACCAATCAAGAGATTTAAAATATTATTGTAATTAATAAAAGGTCATTTACTTTTTTTTTTTTTTTTTTTTTTTAATATCTAAGGATTAAAGTCGAAATAATCAAATTAGAATGGGAGAAACAAACTTGTGAACTTTAATGATAAGGAAACCGTTAATGGGCACATTACCGTAATAACCTAGTTTAATTCAGCAGCTTAGCTAGGTAATGATGTGCACATTAACACCTTCCGAGCTTCAGTAATATTCAATTAATATACAAATATTTGTATAACATAAAATTATATGTAAGTGTACGTATTCGAAAAACTCAAGTTTGTGTATGCGTCGATTTGGTTAGCGTTTTTTAAGACTCAGTTTGCAAATACATATCGGCAGGAGTGGTTTATTAACAGGCGATATTGAAAACCTTAGCCTTTTACGAAGATTTGAGACCGGTGCGTCTTTAATAGTTTTCTTTTTGTCTCTCAAATTACAAGCGAAAATATTTATTTGTTTTTTAATTATAAAAAAAATGTCTAATAGTTACTAAAAAATTTAGATTATCGGAATTATATCTGAACTAATATATAAAATCAAAAATAATAAATAAATAGTTAGAAAAATTCGTTTTTCATTCACATTCAAAAATTTATCAATAATTGATTTTATAAATTAAGGAAATTCGAATGATGAATAACTGTTTCTCTTAGATCCAAATAAAATGCAAATTAAAAATATATTGTCTGGAAGGGAGCCGTGTTTTGTTAAGAGTTTACTTTTAACACAAAGACGCCGGTGTTTCATGGTCATTCATAATATTTCATAATCATAAATTATTAAAATTCTAAATAAAATATTTTTCAGTTATTTTGATCTAAATTAATCCAAAGTAATAAGAAAAGTATGGAAAATGTGTTCCATAAAATGCCTACGTCAAAGGGTTAAGGCACAAAAGGAATTATTTCGAATAAAAGGGCCTTTGAAAAACTGTAAAAAAATATTGATCTTTCAGACAAGCTATAACAACTGCATGCAGCTGGCTGATTTTGAAATATGGTTAGTGGTCCAATCGAATTGTGGATGCAAAAACTTTTCATAGGCACATGTTCATATTTATTATCTAATAATGCAATCTCATAAAATTTAGTAATTAATTAATACTTCAAGTGTTCATTTCATTCGATTTTCAATCGGTTTTAAAGAGTGTAAGTATAGGAGCACCAGGAAAGAGTTTTTAATAGCACGAATTAATAAGAAACAAAAGCTTTGAGGAATAAAAAACTTCGCAAACGATGACGCTCAGTTGTCATAATGAAGGCAATCAAACCATTAAATTACTAACAAATATCAAACCAATAATTGCTCTAGAGATTTTTATCTCGTGAAGATTTAATATTTTACTTCGAGCTGAGAGAGTAAATAAAAAATAAAGCAATTTGTTTCACCCTAAACAACTAATCTTCGGTGTTACTATCGTAAACTACAAATTGAAAACACGATATTTTTAGGTTTCCTTTTATTTATACCAAACAAATAAGCGTAGCATAGGGAAAATTTTATTTTTATTGAAATTTTATTAAAATACTCACCAACCACTGTTGCTTCAGATTCATCTTTGATTTTCTATTTAGCTTAAAAGACAATAAACAAAATGCTTTTTTTTTCAAAAATTATCAACTATTATGATTTATGAAAGAGAAATTTTGTTAATATGTTAATCATACTGAAATGAACATTACTTGTAATTGAAAAATAATCAACTGAGCTTTAAACAAAATATTTAGGAATACAGAATGGGACACATTTGTGAATTATAAATGAGAAGTTATTTTATTTGAAAACAGTGTATAACGATAACCTTTTTAATATATACTAGTTCAAATTATTTTTTTTCATTGTATATGACAGGAAACTGATTTTATATCTGAAGTCTTTTATGCTTTTAAAAACTCTGATATAAATGTTAAAATTTATATCACGTAACATCTGATCTCTTTTTTATTACGGTTTTACTTTTGATATCAACTCAAGCATGAGCTTATAAAACAAAGATCTCGAAAGAGAAAAATAAATATTTCTAAAACAATGGATAAACATTCAATATTTAAAGCAAAAAAAAAAAAAAGAGAAATAAAATAACTTTAAAATTCCAATAACTTTCGAACAATTTGAGATTACGAAAAAATCGAATTAACGAATGAAAAAAGTTTTTTTTTCCAACTCCGTAGTTGCATTTCAGTAGGCAGCAGATCAGCCCGCCTGGTATTTTTCACTGTAAAAATAATGCGTACAACGATACAATTTTATTTTATTGTTACAAATATATTTTGCAACAAGATTTATTTTATCGTCATGAAACATTAAAATATTTTTGCCTGAAATAAATTTTTTATTTCCCTACCACTTAGAAAATTATTTCTAAAAAAACAAAAGTTTTTAACTTGAACTAATAATTTTGTAATTTGAAGTTTTTAAGTTATGTAGTCTTTGCACCGTAACAAAAGTATTATTTGCAATCTACACATCTATTTACATAACCGATAAAATTTAGCAATTGCAATCTTTGAATATATTGAAGTATTACAATAAAAACCTGACTTCGCAAAATTTGTAAAAGTTTCCAGTCTGTTATACGAATAATTAGTTATCTACGATTAATTGTTTAAAATGCTTCATCACAAATAGTTTTTTTAAGAAAAATAATCTAAGGAAAGAAATATATTATTTCAATCTATGTATTATGAACTTTGAAATAAGAATTGTCATTGAACATTAGATGAATAAAACTTTCGCTTAAGACTACATAAAAGATAAAAAATGATTTATAATATTTGATATCCGAAACATTTGACAATTAACTAGATTAAAATTTTTTTAATCAGTATTTGCAGAATCCGCTTAGTTATAAAAATTTTAGAATCCGCATTTTAAAAATAAACTAAATTTTAAAAATCAAATATTGGAACTGGTGAAGCAATAGATTAAGGAGAACTAATTTTGAGAAAATTTTAATCAATAGAAATTTCGTTTTATAATTATAACTAATGAAGGGAGTTTTTTACGCTTTTCCTTGCCACAAAACATATTTTTAAGAAATTAAAAAATCAACCACAACAAAACTTATTAGTGGAAGAATATCGAATGAAATAAATGAAACAAAATTCGGGATGTAAATTCTTGTTTTAACCCAGAATTGAATTTTCTGCATTGATGATTGAATCTTTTGAATGGGTTATCGAATATTTTTTGAATTATCTGCTAGCAATGGACCAATCTAAACCTCAATGCCGAACTAATGTCTTTTGAACTACCATTTGGGCCGCTCGGAAGCCAGCGGAGTTGACGATCAGTGACTAAGACATCTTCATGATGCAATTATCATTATAACACTAATATTGTTATACATTAAGTCTAGAATAGGACAAAAAATTAAAAGTCTCTTAAATCTTTCAGCAGTTATTTAGAGAGAAAAAAGTTGTCAACTACCATTACTGATATATATATATATATATATATATATATATATATATATATATATATATATATATATATATATATATAAACGTTATCCAAAACTTTCAGCGGAATAGAAATTGGGCTCAATTTTTCTTCTTCATTATTTTAAGAAATATAGTTTATAATTCAGTTTTGCTTTCAATGAAAGTAGAGAAAAAATCATTCGTGAAAATTCTTTTAATTAATAAATTCTGCAACTAATCAAAGCTTTCACTGAAATAAAAATTGTTCTCAATCTTTTTATCCATTTTTATTGTGTTGTTCGGTAATTCTTTTAATTAAGTAATTTCTTTTTTTAATGAAAATGAAAGGTGATTTTTCTTATTGGGAATAAATATTGAATCATATCCATTCTGGTCCAATAAATTTTTGTCATCTTTCTGGCAGAAGCATAATTATACCGCGTATAAAAGTTTTGTTCTTTGATGGCAAAAAACTAATCCAGGTGGTTTTGGACCTCCTTAATTGAAGTAAAGAAAGAAAAGGAACAAAAGCTATTTGCTTTGCATATACTGTACTTGTTAAAATATTTTGTTTTTTCTTTGTTATGTTTGTTAAACTATTTGTTTGCTATGTTTTACCGTCTAAACACCTTTTGTAGAACATTGTTGTAGACAATCCATTTCTCGTCGCCATTGATGATGCGCTTTAAACTTCATAATTTCCATGACGTCCGAGGAGCATTCTCAAATATTGACGTGGCTGCAAGAATTTCTTTCCGTAAGAATATGAAGAGCCCATGCGTCGAGCTTTGCGATTAAACCTTTTGCTTTTCAAATTATCATGAATTCGTTATATTTAATGTCTTAGCGATCTCACAAGTTATTGCCGATCTCAATTAATGCCTTTATTGTCTTTATCAGCTTAAATTCGCGTAATGCATCTTCGTACATCTTAATCAAAATTTTGCGGATAGAAATTTTACAATAACATTTTGGCTCTGGTATATCCACGATTTTTCTCAACAAATCACCACATATTTCCTTGCCAGTAAAAAAGTAAAATATGCCAAATATTCTGCTTTTCACTATCCATATTTTAAAGCGCGCTAAGCTAAAACTACTGCATATAATTAATCGAATTTCTTCACAAGCAAGCCTTCTTGCTATTTTGCTTCCATTAAAATAAAATAATTCCCCACTTTAATCCATCTTGTTCAGGAAATTATAATTAATTACTTATTTGTCATTCAATTAATCAAAATTTTCCCTGAAATGGAGCTATATATTATTGTGCTATGATAATTTTTTTTCTCCCTTTTTTTTACATATATAGTTCATCATACAGTTTGATTTATTATCCTAGTACATCTGCCTCTAGTTTTTCGATACTCGGTGAGTCCTTTGACTTTAGCGAAGGTTTTAGACAAATCTAATGATATCTAGAAACAATACTGAGAAACAGGTAGAGAAATGTCAGAATGTGAAGTGTAGAAAAGTCACTTATGGAAAAAGCGTGGCTTATTACTGTTGCCACGAGCCCTTCGATTCAACGCTTTGATATTATCACTAATATCCTTTAAATATAAATTATATAAGCATTTTGATATTTGTTTTTAAATTCTGAAGAACGTAGCTGTGAAACGTTTAGCTCAGCTTGAAAAAAGCATTTCAGTACAATTCAATTTCTATTTCTCGCTGTTACGATTTTGATCTTTAATCTGGCTGCCTATCTTTGATTTGGCAACCTATTGTCTTATAATCGAAACTTTAAAATTTCTGAATTTGCACTGAATAAGAATTTAGAAATGGAGAGAAAAAAAATCGGTTTTAGGCCATTATTCCAGCTATAAAATTTTATGTTGCTTTGATAAGGACGATAAATTTTCTCCCCCCCCCCAAAAAAAAAAAACTGAACATTTGTAGAATTTACTATTTCCCTTAGACAAAATTTCTTCTGTTTAAAAGACTTTATTTTAAACATCTTTTTCTCTAACTTCAAACTAAATAATATTAATTTTAGTTCATTAGTTTCGCCATATAGTTTTATTTATCAAATTAGTTTCGTCATAATCACCCATTTCGTTTACCCAATTGGTATACGTAATTTAACTTTACTTTTTAAAGGTTCAAATGCTAATTTCTTGACTAATTAACGCTCTTGTTCCATTTTTCACAAATTTACAAAATACATTTTCATTTATTCATGAATGCTTGCAATTTTTTAGAAGGTTATTGCTCTAAGTCACAAAATGCTCTAACAAAAAAATATCTATTTAGTTCTTTCTAAATTGCTAACTACTTTAAAGAAATGTAAGCGTCTGAAAACTTAAAAGGCACACTTGCCAGAGTAACTCTGTTTATTCCTCTTCTAGACATTTCTAGTGGAAATGACTTTGCAAATTTGAATTAAAGAACAAGGTTACTCATTACTTATTCCAACTTAAACAAAGTGGCTTATCCAGAATGCATGTTAGCTTATTTCAATTAAGGCTGCACTCTACCTATTTGACTGATTTTTATCTTTCACTTCCATTTCAAAGCACTTTTACGTGAGATAGGCCTAGGTTTAACCTTCTTTAGATATGACATGGGGTGTCACGACATCTCAATGATCATTTCCTTTCTTCTTTTCCCGCCAGACTTAGTTTGATCATTGTTTCAGCTTAGTTAGAATAAAAAAATTTTTAAATACAGAGTATTCCTTAATAACCACCTTTAATACATATTTTTAGAATCATACTTAAAAATGAAGAAAAGTATGCATGCTCGGAGTGGCAAATAATTATTTCTAAGCTACGAAAATAAAGCTATCGAAATCCAAAGATTCACTAATGTAGAAAACGAAAGTGAATGTATCGAAACCTATTTATTCATGGAGAAAAGTGTTGAAAGGCGAAAGTTAAAAACATCCCCAAGTCTTTTCCTCCTAAAAGAAACAACTTTCATTCTGCCCTCCTCTTTAGTGATTCGATAGATCTATTTAGCGTTTTTGTTCCTTCTTCAGTTAATCATAAATTTGAATCTCCCTTCGCAAATACAGTTTTTCTTTTAGTTTGTAATATGTATTTAAGGGTGGTCATTTTGGAACACCCTGCATAGTTTCTACATTCGTAATTTTACTGTACTTCTTTTCTGATGCTTACATTATAGTAATCCAGCATGAGTATTAATTAGATTGAAAATATCTTTTAGCATCATAAAATTATATGACTGCAATTTAGTATAAGATATAAAATAAATTAATAAAACGCTAGGAAGGAAATGAACTTGGTCGTGCTTTCTTGATAAAATATTTACTTTAACAATAAAATTTCCTAAATATAACGTATATGAGAAAAAAAGAAAAAAGTGAACTTCAAAATGTCTTGCATCTATAATTTGTGTTTTAATTTTTATAAAACTTGAAAATTGCATTACGATTTGTAGAAAAAATTTGAATATGCAGCTTTTTTTTTCATTATCGCCAACATTTAATATATATTTAAAGAATTCGTGTCAAAAAATAGTCCAAAAAGTATGCATTAAGAGAAAGAGAATTATTATTTAAGCTAGGAAAGGAAACTAACTTTTGAAGAATCGCTATTGAAGAAGGCGGTATTAAAATTATCAAAGCCAATTTGACTGCTGGATAAGACGCGTTTCTAAAAATCACATTCCAGTTCCTCTAGCATTCAATTTTTGATATTTTTAATTCTTGTCTTTCTCAATGATTCATCAGATTTTAAAAACATTTCTTTCTCCTATACATTTCAAGTGCATACTTTTCTTAAAATTTATTTTTGACAAAAATTCTAAAAATATTTAAAGGGTGGTGATTACAGAATATCAGTTTTTCTGTATGTTAACAATAAAAAACATAAATTACAAAATCAAAAAATTTTACCTACCAAAATTACTTTCAACAACAAAAATTATATTTTATTAATTATCTAATGTCTTCTACGGTTTTCAATTTCAGTTTGTGGTCAAGAAGACATATTTTCAAGCAAAGAATACACCAGCTGCCAAGTTTATAATAATGCACTTCATTATCATACTAGCAATTATGCCCATATTGGAATCTGCACGCATGTCTTCACAGTTTATGTCTGGCGGTCAGTCTCTTAACTCTTTTCAACCACAGCAACAATGGAGGGGTGATAATATGCAATCAACACCCAGATTTTCATCGTTAATTAGTGGTTCTGACAGTTCGATTATAAATCCTCTAAGTTTTCCAGGAATGGGTAAACTCCGTCTTTTGTCAACGCTGTTTACTGGGATGCAAAATACAGGATTGGAAACCACAATAGCAGGAGAAGTTCTTCAAAGAATGATTAAAACGTCACTGAAAGAAATTATAGTGCCTTTTAAACAACAAATGTTTACCAGATTTACTTAAATACCTTTTTCATAATTGTAATTTCAATAAAGTTTTTAGTTATTGACCGCTTTACATCGAAATTCAGTTTGCTTGTGTAATTTTATGAACTGGTCATTCTCTGAAAATAGCCATTTTGATAATTTTTTCCCCTTCCCTTTCATCATAGCATGAAGATTTGCAATTTAGAACCCGAATTTTTACATGTTTTTATTTTGAAAATAATTGTTCCAACTTTTTCAGAGATGCGTGAAGTCTATCATTGCCGAAATTCTGAAATTTTTTTTAAAAAAAAAAATATTAAAAAAAAAACTAGATTTGACACCACCAAGATTTTCCTAATCGTTTATGTTTAGAAACTTGTTCTGTGCATCTCTACGTTTTGAAACTTAATCTGTGGATTATATTTATTTGCAGTTTTATATCATTTATTTGATTTTTAATTTGATTGGTATAACATTCATTCTGTATAATCACCATCTTTCTAAAATAGAATTAATTTCCATCCTATGAACAATAATTAGAAAGCTGCTCTCTTGGCATTGTAGTAACAAGGAAAACAGTGGTTTTAATTTCGAACATAAATGTTCTCAAATTTCTAGAGATACGTGAAGGTGTGCCTTCAATCAGTGCTGTTATTTTGGAATGCAAAACACTCGATTTGAAATCACCAAGAGTTTTTTTAAATGTCTTCATTTAGAAACCTTATCTATATTCCAAATTGGATTATATTTATTGGCAGTTTTAAATTATACATTTTAATTTTGATTATTAATTGGTATAATATTCTTCCTCTAAAAATGGTAATCGTTCGAAAATTGAATTAATTTTCATCAATAATTGGAAAGTGGCAATTTGCTATTAATATTTCGATTTTTTCCCCCCGTTCTTTTGAGCATTGGGTCTGTTATTATGAACTCGAAATGCCCATACTTTTCCACTGATTTGCCGATGCTAAAGAAGGTAAATCAAATCTTCTACATGCACTGTGCTATGCAGTACAAAAACTGGGTTGAAAACTACTACACTGGCAAAGCTGTTCGGACAAAGAGAAAAGCATAAAGACATTTTAATTCCTTTAATAAGTTTTGAAGACTGTTTTTTTTTTTTTTTTTTTTTTTTTTTTTTTAACATTCCAAATTATATCATTTCAATTCTATGCAAGCTAAAACCAATATATAGATTTTTTTTTTATCTTGAATATTAGATGGTAAAATATTAATTCTTTGTAAATGTTCACCCTTATCTGTATTATACTTTATTACAATTTGAAATGAATAGTTGACATAATTTTATTTTGTAATAAAATTATTTATTTCCTTATACCTTGAAATATACCATTATGAATAAATTAAATTTTAGAAGAAAACAGATCAGTTCTGAATTTTTATTGAAATCTTTTTTTGTGATTTAAATGACAGTATTGCTACCTTTTAAAGTAAAAATTATTGCAACTAAAAATAAAACACTAATAATTGGATGCCTGCAATCGATATCAGCGTGGGCAAATCGTGGCATTCGTTTATGATATTGTGTATGCTGATACTTTTTAAATGGGTTAAGAAAATATCGGCCAATATAAAAACAAAATTAACTAGTCAAATTGGAAAAAAAAATATCGTAATATATTGCTAAATACTGATATTTTTTTGACAATACATCGCAATATTAAAATTCTTCATTTATCGGTCATTAGTGAACAATGCTTCGTATCTGGTCGCCGACACATATCGCTTGTTCAAAATTAAAACGACACATCTGCAAACATAATACGTTGCAGATGTGTCGTTTTAGTTTTAAACCAGCGATATAACCCATGAGTTCCTAAATTACAAACAATAGCGACTCACCCCTGTATATCCAGTAGATTTTTAATAACTTATACCAGATATCGCAAAGTATCAATTCGTGAAGAGTTAAAAATAAGTTAGTCTAATAGACAATGGTGCGATGCTTCTAAATGACATTCCGTTTGCCATCGTTGATGCTACAAAAATCTTTATATAAATAAAAAATAGAGTTCAATTACAATACAGTCGAACTCGTTTATAACGAGCACAAAGGGACCGTAACATGTACTCGTTAAATCCGAGTGCTCGTAATAAACGGGTCCTTAAGGCAGGCGTGCAACCGGAAGAGGGGGGGGGGCTTGGGAGGTCAAATTATTGAGTTTACTTAATTAATACTTACTAATTTAATTAATACTTACTTACTTTAAATACATTAATTAATTTAATTAAATACTTTTCTTAATTTAATGATCCCCCAACCATCAAAAACGTCATGACCGATAAGGCGCGAAATCGATACGTCACCGCCTACTCTCACGTGGCTTTTCCAATGCTTTAGATTAGAGCGATAAGGTCAATTAAGTTTCAGTTCCGGTTTTTTTTTATTTCGCGCGCATTTCTTATCATTTTGAAAAAAGATAAGACAGAAAGACTAGAGAGATGAGAAAAAAGATTGCAAGTCAGAAAAATATTGCTCGCTAAAACCGGGTCTTGCTCGTTAAAAGCGACTTCTGTTCCATAGACTTAACATTGATCCAACCAAATATTCTCGTTTCCCTCGGTAAATCCGAGTTCTCGTTAAATCCGAGCTCGTTATAAACGAGTTCGACTGTATATCATTTAATATTATATAATAGAAATTATTAACGTGATGATAAGTACAGTTATTACTTCATTTTTAGCTTCATGATTGGGTACTTGTATTTCAAGAAGACCTCTCATACCTAAGGCTCCTCCCATACTCACACATGTGAGCTATCACGTCAGCGTAAGCCAATCTTTATCAGCAAAATAGCGCATTAAAGTTCAGCAAAGTTTCTCTACATAAGTAAGAATGGTAATTAACGATATGTTAATTACTGAGTCGTATCGCACATCGAATTAGTTGGAAATACAATTCTTTCTAGTCTAATTTTTTTTTACTTAACTTAGATTTATCTGTTTATTGTAATCGAGATAAGGTTTTGTTTTGTGTAACTTCAACGCATAATTAGTTTGTTCCACATGGCTTCGTGCATGTTTTTGTGTTAAGTCTCTATGTACGTACATAGTGAAAGAATTCAAATCTTTGAGAAAAATTTAGAATGTGTCACTTAAAATAATTGATATTTGCCGGGTTTGACTTACCTGAAATAAAATGGAAAGAACAGTTGCTAACGTAAACAAATGCCACGTTTCAACAACCAATCAGGATCGAGATACCCACACTACGTCACTTGCAGGTATACCATTGCAATTATATGTATGGGATTCATCCGTCATTAATTTTTTTGGAGGATTCTGAAGGTAGGTGTGAATTAACTTTTTATAGAAAAACACAAATTTATGACACAGCTTCAATAGGAAAGAAATAGAAAATAGGATTTTACTCTATTACTAATTTCATTTGATAAAATATATTTTAAGCTCTCGTTATTTTGTGTACAAATACCTATTTTCTGTGCATTAAAATGCCTCACTTTATTTAAAGTAATTATTTTTTCATAAATTTGTTATACTTTTCAAGTTCTAAGTAAAATTTTAAAAAAATGAAAAACATAAACATACTGTACTGAAGCACTAAAATAACAAATTTGAAAAGAAAATGAACGAAATATGAATTTCCATTGGTACTATAACGTTTTCGAAGGTATGTGAAAATCCTTTTACCAGAATACCTACATTTTTCTTGTAAGGTTCACCAAAATGAAGCACTACGGATCTATTTCTGTTCTCCAAATTGGAGCATTACCATTTCATTCTTAAGTTTATGTTTTTATAGTTAAGTTATAGTTTAGTTATATGCTTAGATAAAATCTTGAAGTTGTACAAAAGCGTTATCAGAATAATGCTAAATGTTAATATCTCGCACACAAATTTACAAACATCTCATACCAAAGAGATTAGCGAAGACAAGAGGAAACTATTACAAATGGAGCATCGAATTCATTTTCATACCTTTGTAATCAACTTTTCGAACGAGCTAAATGGATTGGATTTTGAAATGTTTATATCTTTAAATAGTTCAAACATACACTAAAAAATAAGAAAATAGGTTGATTTCAAATTTGAGGAATTTTTGAATACCAGCAAAATAATATTTTATCGAATTTAATAGCTTTTTGGCATAGATGTTTGTGATTTCCAAAAATACTTACGATTAAGAAGTTATTTTGTATAATGTTATAAGAATTTCTTTAACATTTCATTTTCTATAAATTTTTAACGAAGAACAAAGCTATAAAATAGATTGCAAGAAAAAACAACTAATTTCTTATATATATATATATATATATATATATATATATATATATATATATATATATATATATATATATATATATATTATAACATAACATAAAAAGTCTCTATTAATCTTTTTATGTTAGTTTCTTCGTTATAAAACAACTCCTAATTAATTATTCAAATCGAAATGCTTTCTCACACTTTTAAAAGCCACATCCTGTTCTTAAATCTATTTTTGGCCCAAGTATGCATAAATTTTTGTAAAGACTTTTTTCCCTTTAATCTTCGCGGGAATCACTCGACCTACTTCATAAACCAATAATAATTTCTAAGATTTCCCTCTTTTCTCTAAATTGAAATATTTTTCGTATTTACTTTGCAAGATTTTCCCTAACATATAACCAAGGAGCGCAACTTTTCGTGTATACACTTTCATGACTGCTCTGTCTAATAATTAATAAACAAATTTTGTACCCTCCTTCCCAGCCTAAGACCTGTTTTAATCCTTCCACTCGGCAACGACGTTATAAGCCGGTAGAATTAAACGGTCGTGAAGGGGGTACGGTGCATCAAAGATATGTAATATCGCATTAAAATAATCATTCATTTGAAATTAAATCAATCGGAAAAGGGTACACCAAAAATATGGAATATTTTATTTAATTAGACAGTAGAAAAGTTATCTGTCAAATTCTTCTGCAAATCATGACAATTCATCCAGTTTCTTCAACAAAAAATAAATTCTTCGATCATCAAACTTTTTGTTTACATAAATGATACCTACGCCCAGTGGATCCAACGATCATCGATTTTCCATATGTCTATGCTGCATGTTATGTCTACGTTCTGAAGGCGATAAATACTACTAGAGAGCTGAGCTTCAATATCTTTCACCCCCCTCCCTCCTCTTTGGATTAAAAAGAAAAACTGCATCGGACTCCTGATAATTAAAAAGTTTTCGATTTGAAATCCCATTCCTTTCCTTTACAAGGGCCAAGAAAGGTTAGTTATGCCTCTGCTAGTGCTGCTCTGGATTTTATCGTTATGATTTATTCTCACCCCTCCTCATTCAAGGAGAAATATGATTCCTCTTAAAGAATAAACTAAATTATTAATAAACTAAATTATTAATAAACTTTCATCTGATGCTGCGGTTTTCAAAATCTCTTCTTGGACTAATTCGAACTTTTTCACGTATCCTTTGTGGTATTTTTTTATTTTTTTTTTACTTTTCTTTATGTTGACTCAAAAAATTTATTTCTTTCATTTTTGTTGATTAAAAAATTAAAAAAAAAGCACTCATGTAAAAAAAAAAAAAAAAAAAAAAAATCATAGACTATGATTTAAATTTTTTTTTCTCATACTTGATGTTTCCATTGAAACAATTTTTATACATTCATCGCATTTACTGTTGAAATTTTTTTTTCTTGAGAAATATTTGTTTTCTGTGAACTGATTGTTTTGATTGGCATAAAAAATGCTTCGAAAAATTATGTTCATATTTATTGTTTTGTGTGTTACAGTTTCTATGATTTATTGATTAGTAGAATTTATATTTTTGTTTTACTCTAGTGTTAAGGGTTGAGATAAAAATGCCATTAAAATATTTCCATAAACAAAGTTTCTTATTACTGAGGGTCAATTCCAGAATAGCAGCATGGAGATAAAGTGACCAAACACAAACTTACAATGTATAGCATCCGAATACACAAAAAATATTTTCAAAATAGAAATGAAAATATTAAAAATGACAAATACCTGATTGTGACTATAAAAACTATCTATTTAAAGTCAACATAAATAGTACTTTAAATATTATCCCAACAAATATTTTCGAAATGTATGTCCAAAAAAAAAAAAAAAAAGAAAAGAAAAGAAAAAGAAAGATATAAATGTAAAGAAACAAAAGGTAATTTGCAAATTAACCAAACTTGCACTTCAGATTAAAAATAAGGAAAATAGCTAGGTCAGTCAAATTTTAAAAACTGATTTACCTTAATACCATATTAAATTTGAAAGCTTGTTTTGGATTTCAATTAGTGATAAATTGTGTTAAACGGGTTGTAATGTAAAATCTGAGAAGACTGATCACCACTTGATCATTATAAAAGCAATTTATATTTACACATTTCCTGAAATCCAGGTTAATAATTGCAATAAAAATACCAATAAAGAAAAAGTATAAAAAATATAGAAAGTAGAAAGAAATGAAAAAAAAAAGAGAGAGAAAAGAAAAGAAAAAATTTACAAAAGGCAAATTTTGGACCAAAAAGAAAGAAAAAAAATATCGGATATTTTGCTATTAAAGTGATAAATATCAAAGGTAAATAATAAATAAAGTGAAATAAAGACAATACTGAAGTCATAAACTTCAGAATATAGCAACCATTGTGTCAAATTTTTTTACATTTTATTTTCAAAGTATGCAATCCTGAATACAAATTTCAGATTGAAATTTGTTTGACAAAAAGTGTCAATTTATATTATTAAATCTCATATCACTTGTATTTTCATATTTTTTATCTTGCATGTTTTTCAATATTTGCTTTTTTAAGAAAATTTTTATAGATTTTCTTATCTAAGTGAAAAGTTTACTTTAATTGTGTTTGTATGAGGAATAACTTTATTTATTGTGATTTTCAAGGGACTGAAAAAAATTGAATCACAAAAACTATTGAAAATGAAGATCTAACACTTCAATTTGATGGTAGCGCTACTTCAAATTTTTACTTCTTCCTCGAACACTTTATGAAAAAAAAAATATATATTTTTTTACATTGTGTAATAATGTGTATTTTTTATAATTCATGTTACTTTATATCTTGATAAAATTGCAATTTGATTCTTTTTATTTTAATTGTGTCATCATAGGGAAAGTTTTGCAAAGGGATAATTTTTAAAATTGTTAGATATTAGTTAAAATTTTTCGGCGAGGGGGGATGTAACATAAAAAGCTTCTATTAATCTTTTTATGTTAGTTTCTTCGCTATAAAACAACTCCTAATTAATTATTCAAATCGAAATGCTTTCTCACACTTTTAAAACCACATCCTGTTCTTATATCTATTTTTGGCCCAAGTATGCATACATTTACGTAAAGAAATTTTTCCCTTTAATCTTCGTGGGAATCACTCGACCTACTTCATAAACCAATAGTAATTTCTAAGATTTCTCTCTTTTCCCTAAATTGAAACATTTTTCAGATTTACTTTGCAAGATTTTCCCTAACATATAACCGAGGAGCGCAACTTTTCGTGTTCACTCTTTCATGACTGCTCTGTCTAATAAAAAATAAATAAATTTTGTACCCTCCTTCCCAGCCTAAGACCTGTTTTAATCCTCCCACTCGGCAATGACGTTATATATATATATATATATATATATATATATATATATATATATATATATATAGTAAAAGGGCTAAAATCCCTTTTATCAGTGTTATAGATAGCTTAAATAATGCAGTCGTAAGCCATACGTTCTAAAATGGTTTACTAACGGTAGGTTGGTATTGATAACAGTGCACATTCGCTCTCCACAAGGGAGAGGGTGGACAAGACTTCTGACAATTCTGGAACAGCTTATCAGGATCACAACATGATGGAAAGGGACATGCGAAAACCATTGCTCTCGCATTTTATACTAACACATATTGGAGTAAAAAGGCACAGTCTTTGACATACTTGTATCCTTACGCATTAAGTAAAATCATTTACTGCTTCCTTATATGGAAGTGAAAAGGGGGAGATATTCTAAAAATAACTCAATCGTATGTTATTAGCCTTGAATTCCCAAAATAGAATCTCTCTACGCTTATTCTTTAACAAAGACATTTTATGAAAACGAAAGAGTTTTAACTCTTTTATTAATACAAAAGTATTATATTTTTTGTATTACATCCCCCCCCCCAAAAAAAAAAAATTTTGGTAAGCCAAAATAAAAATAATTTAGACTCTTTTTCTTTTTTTTTTTTTTTTGAATTTAAAAAATTTAGGTTGGTATGACTGTTTCTTTTCACTACCACAAATAACATTTTTTCAATTATCTGTAAAAAAAAAACAACTATATACAATAATAACAATAAAAACATGATAATACAATTTATCTGTTTAGGCAACTAAACAGAAAGAAAAATGAAACATATTTTTATAACTAACTTTTTCTACTAAAATTTTCTACTAAAACTTTCTCTACTAAAATTTTCAAAAAAATTTTTTCACACAAAAATATAAAAAATTTTAATGTGAACTGAACTGGACAACAAGTATCATTTATTCAGAATTTAATTTTAACATTTGTCGGTTGTGATATTTCTTAAGTTTTGATACATGAACTATTTCAAAGTTCTGTTTACTTAAACTATTTCTTTTATTTTTTTGTTATGCAATTAACTGCTTGGTAATTCTTTCTTTTTCCTATTTTTCCTGTTCTTTTTATTTTTGTTATGTAATTAACTTCTTGGTCATTCTTTCTTTTTCCTATTTTTCCTGTTCTTTTTATTTTTATTACCCCTCACATTATTTTTTTTTTTTTCAAAATGTTTACTTTTATTGAAACATCTTAAACTTCTATTTTTTTTCAAAATGTTTACTTTTACTGAAACATCTTTAACTTTCATTTTTTCAAAATGTTTATATTTTTTGAAACATCTGAAACTTTTATTTTTTTCACCATTTTTAACCTTAACATTTTTAGAATTCTGCTGTCTAATGTGCAAAGATAAGTTGTCATTGTTAGAATTAGCAGAGATGATCAGTCTCTTACCAAATTGAGTAACAACTGGCCCGACACAATCAATAAACAAACAAAAATCTTTGCAAGTTTGCAACCCTACTAAAGCATACAGTAACTCAGTATCAAGTATTAAAAACTTAGCTGAGTTAACAATTTCGCCTATCGTATTAAGGGGAAACTCACAAAATTTGTTAAGTGTGAAATGTCCTTTTGTTTTACCAATTTAGTTTTGACCAAGTCCGAAAAAGAAAAAGCATTACAAATTTCTTTTAGATTTTTTTAAAAATTCATCCTCTTTCGGTTCAAAAGAAGATTCTGAAAAATTTAGAATTTAGTTACGGTTTAATCTAGAAAAATTATTAGAAAACAAAAATTTAAATAATAACTTAATTTTGTTTGCCTTCACTAATTTAATTGACGTTTGAACCACATCTATTTCTTTTAAAAACATTTTAAATGCACTATAAAGAACAAGATATCATAATTTAAAGAAAAAAGCAATATAAAAACAAGAAATGCACTTTAACTCTTAATAATTTTCTCTTATTCAATTATTCAAAATAAAAATTTTAAAACACTACTCATCTCTAATATCACTAAAATATTTGATTATACTAGTGAGAAAGAAAAATAAGAGGATAAAAAAAAATATATATCTACAGTATTTTCTCCTTTCCATTTGCGAGCACTTCGACCTTCATTTTGTTTTTGTTTTTCACTCGCCAAATTTTTCTACAACCTTCATGAGAAAGGAACTTTTAATAAAGATGTAAAAAGCTCCTCTATAAATTTAATATACATCGCGCACATAAATGGTGTTTCTTTCACAATATGACTTTCTATGTTGAAGAGGGGAAAAAATAGCATCATTTTTTTTTTTTCATTCATTCGCACATTCACTTTTGTTTTCACATAAATCTTCGGGATTTCAAACACGCGCACATATCACTGGTGTTAACAGCAGCTTTTTAATGAAAGGAACTTTTAATAAAGGATCAAAAAGCTCCTCTATAAATTCAAAATCCCTTTCTTGGTCACTCGGTGCCGAATCACTACCATGGATGATGTTTCTTCCAACTTAGAGGCACTAATCTTAGACATCAAACGCTTTCATAGATGTGACAAGCTCGAGCCAATGTCAACATTCCACTGGCGATGAGGTACAGGTATTGGGACAGAAGGGGTGTGACTGGAAACTTCCTTCCTTCAACTAAGGGAATTCTGACGATTCTCTTTTTCTCTTCCAGCGTGTGATGGATGGGGAAAATTTCAACGTAGCAGCCAGCCTCCGTTACGCTTAGTTCCAGAGATAGAAAAGTGTAAATTTCCTCTGCAAGTAACAATCCTGGCGTCTTGTATTAAAAGGGCTAAAATCCCTGTTATCAGTGTTATAGATAGCTTAAATAACGCAGTCGTAAGCCATCATACGTTCTAAAATGGTTTATTAACGGTAGGTTGGTATTGATAACAGTTCACATCCGCTCTCCACAAGGGAGGGGGTGGACAAGACTTCTGACAATTCTGGAACAGCTTATCAGGATCACAACATGATGGAAAAGACGCGCAAAAACTAGTGCTCTCGCATTTTATACTAACACATATTGGAGTAAAAAGGCACAGTCTTTGACATACTTGTATCCTTACGCATTAAGGAAAATCATTTACTGCTTCCTTATATGGAAGTGAAAGGGGGAGAGATTCTAAAAATAACTCAATCGTAAATTCAATCTATTCTCTAGGTTGTCAAGACCGTAACCCTGTCAAACCGTAACCTCAGGATTAATTAATTGAATTTAACATAATAAGGGCATTAAAATTTTCGATGTTCACGATTATTTTCTGATATTTTATACATTTTCAAACAATTCTGGAGGTGTAAAAATAGTGTGCCTATTATTTTTTATTATTTTTTTTATTATCAAAAGTTAAAGGTTTTAGAGATCTGCATATATATATATATATATATATATATATATGTATATATATATATATACATATATATATATATATATGTATATATATCTATCTATATATGTATATATATATATATATATATATATATATATATATATATATATATATATATATATATATATATATATATATATATATATATATATATATATATATATATATATATGTATATAGATAGATAGATAGATAGATAGATAGATAGATATATTGGTGTGTAATTTTACCGATTTGTAGTATGTAAAATAACTTTAAGACACTTACTTATTTTAAAAAATTCATTTTATAAATACAACTAGCTGAATACCCGCTCCTCGCAAGGGGTGAATAAAATAAAGAATATCAATAGATCAGTACCGAGAAACACAACGCAATCATCCTCAAAACTCAAAGGCATATACCGACACAATTAAAAAATTTGTTGAAAGAACAAAGTGAATGGCATTTTTAGAGGAATTAACGAATTAGAGAAAATAACATAATGACATAAGAAAATAACATAATAACGTAATTAGTATTCTTGCATGATTTTTATTTCAAATTAAGCAGTGGTAAATAAAATAAAGCAAGGAATTATTAGTCCCACCTTCTAATAAATTGGTAATAAAATAATTCGGATACGACTTCTTTTTTCGTTTCTGAAAATGTCACTTACCTGGTTCTTCCCCTAAGTTTTTCACATAATAAAGCTAAAATAATTTTACTTTTTTTATTATTTAATATTACGTGTTGTAATCTTTGGTGCATTTACGTTATTGAAGTAAGCAAGGCTCGTTGTTTATAATTCATACCATTGGAACAAAGATAAAATGTATTTAGCACCACTTGGCATGATGCTATTGCTCGCGGCCAATTCATGATAGTTAAAATTTAACACTATTAAATGATATTCTCGAGTACATATTGAATTTGAGGGGAAGTAAAATGCTTAATTCCAAAATACCGGTTTTAAAACTGTTTTGTATTGGTGCAGTTTTAATAATCACTAATTATATCAATTTAATATTTTATACCAATATTAGTATAGTAGTATTTAGTACAGCAAAATAAAGTCGAATTTTTTTCTCAAAAAACCAAGCATGACCATTTCTCTATCTGACCTTTAATTTACTGTTAAAATATTTATAAGTAGTGGTGGAAAAAACATCTTATAATTCTAATTCATTAAAATATTAATACATTATCTTAGCTACCACTGGAAAAAATATTTTCTGAAACTACGGAAGACCCGTTTTAAAATTCTTATAAAAAATCAGTTCGTCAATTACCATAGTACCAGTAGTACATATTACCGTCAGTGATACATGTGAATAAAGCGTCATCTGTGAATGCCGATTTTTTACGGTTTTCTTAAACGGATTTCCCATTAATCTCTCCTCCATGAGTTTGACTGTTGAGTATATTGCTTATTTCATTTTATTTCAATTAATACACATTATTAATAGTAATTGAATTAATTGTCCATATAATTATTATCAATATTAATTAAAACATTACTAATGTCAATAATAATATGCAGATTTTTTACGGTTACCCAAAACGCTAAATAAATATCTTTTCTCCTTATTTGTGATTTTTTATTAAGAAGTTACTTTTTTTTATTTCAATTAAGCATTATTGTTATCAATAATACCTTAAAATATCTTAAAATGCCTCTTTTAAATATCTTTACTTCATTACGTTTGCTTTCTAATACATAACTTATTTGTTTTATTTCAATATGCATATATAAACTTTATTAATTAAGCATCATTGGCATGATTAAGCCTCTATGGCTTCGTTTTTTTTATGTTCCTCCTAAAAGAATTAGTACTACTTTTCAATTAATTTTGCTTTTTAATGCCTAAATATTTTTTTTTCTTTTCCAATATTGTTCGGTTTAAATAAGTAATGTTTTAGAAACCCGTTTAAAAGAATTAATATCAATAAAATAAAAGCGCATTGTATCAATATAAATCAACATACCTCTAACAAAAGTATAATTTCGATGACGTAAATCACGCGTGCTACCACGTAATGTTCATTGAATTTTTCTGACACAGCGAATTTAAAATAATTAAATATTTAAATGCGTGCCATAAACTATTTTATGATAAAATAGAGCAATTATCACTGATGTTATCTTCAAATATATGAAAAATTGAACCATTGAATTTAAAACAATGGCTAACGCTTAACCAATCAGAAAATTTCATTTCGTTTTTTGCTCATCACATTCGAATGGTTCGTCGTAGAATGTTCTAATGTCGACAGTGATCATCCTCGTGCTTTGAAGTATCAGTATGCCAAGTTTCACAGCTTTCGGTCGGTTGGTTTAGGAGTCTATAAAGGACAAACCCACGCACACACAGATATTCATTTTTATATATGTTACCGGCAAAGTTTGATTTCGGGCATTCTATAGAATGCCTAGGCACTGTATATAATGCCTGAAATTATAATTATTAAATGTATGAAACGATTTATATTACATACAATTCCTAGGCATTCTATGGAATGCCAAATGAGAAACCGGCAAAGTAGAAAATACATTTCTGATTCGTCAAAATCACATAGTCGCTTTGGTGAATGTCCGAAATATTTATTATATCTGATTTGATATTAATTTATTCGTGGATATAATTACATTTATTCGATATTTTAATACTTACTGACGATAGATTAGAATAAACATCAGTGTTTGGAGTATCGGGCAAATATATATCGGGCAATGGCACTTGACCTTAAAAAAACATCAGAGTAGGGTGTACCGGGCAAATGTATACTGGCAGTGGCACTAACTAGACCTAGTATATATTTCGGACATTTACCAAGGGTCTAGTCATATCAGTGTAGGATATACCGGGCAAATGTATACCGGGCAGTGGCACTGAACCTTAAAAAAACATTAGTGTAGGGTATACCGGGCAGTGGCACTGAACCTTAAAAAAACATTAGTGTAGGGTATACCGGGCAGTGGCACTTAACTAGACCTAGTATGACTAGACCTTTGGTAAATGTCCGAAATATATACTAGGCCTGGTTAAGTACCACTGCCCAGTATACCCTACACTGATGTTTCCTTAAGGTTAAGTGCCATTGCCCGGTATATATTTGCCCGATACTCCAAACACTGATGTTTCTTCTAATCTATCGTCAGTAAGTATTAAAATATCAAATGAATGTAATCATATCCACGAAAAAATTAATATCAAATCGGATGTAATAAATATTTCGGACGTTCACCAAAGCGACTATATGATTGTCAACATTCACCGGTGAAAGTTAACAACCACCGATTTCGGTCATTCACAGTAACACGCACATCATTTACATAAAAACCTCATCAGGACTTTTTTTTATACTTTGCCTAAGTAGCACTTGTCATTCTATAGAATGCCCAGGTACGAGGGTTGCTATTTATATTTCTGGCCTTGGCAACAGTAAGTGTTACTAGGCGACCGAAGACGATTTTAATCGAAAGTTTGATATTTTTAAACATAAATTCAGCAGACGATTTACCATTATAGCTTCATTTGTGTTGTTGACAGTAAATTGAAAAGTTCTTATCTTTCAAAAAATGGAATTGAATCGTGAACATTTCCGTGCCATTATTTTTCATAACTTTCGACGTGGATTGTCAAGACAAGAGTGCTTCGATGAACTTAATTCTTTATTCAGCGATAAAGCGCCATCCTACAGCACTGTAAAAAATTGGTATAACGAATTTAATCGTGGTTGATGTTCGATCCAGGACGAATCCCGTGCAGGTCGTCCAAAATCCGTTGTTGTGCCAGAAAAGATCGATGCTGTGCGTGAACTGATAAAGCAAGATCGTCATGTGACATACCGTGATATAGAGGCGTCTTTGGACATTAGAATGACTAGCATCAATAAAATATTGCATGAACATTTGAGGGTAAAAAAATTTTTTCGTGTTGGATTCCGCATAATCTGACAAACGCTCAAAAAAAGGCTCGTGTCGATTGGTGCAAGGAAATGTTGGAAAAATACGTTCAAGGTACATCAAAGACTGTGTATAACATCTACACAGGTGACGAATCATGGATCTATGCATATGAGCCGGAAACAAAACAGCAATCAACTGTATGGGTCTTCCAAGACGAGGCAAAACCAACAAAAGTTGTTCGAGGAAGAAGCACATCGAAACAAATGATTGCCTGTTTCTTCGGCATTAAAGGTCATGTGGCAACAGTGGCGTTAGAGCAACGCAGGACGGTCAATTCTGAATGGTACACGACCATTTTTTTGCCAGAAGTCATCGGAGAAATTCGAAAAAAGCAGAAGAACAGGCGAAACATTCTTCATCATGACAATGCGAGCTCTCACACATCGACTCAAACAAAGGCATTTCTGACGGAGCGAAAGATCGAACTGATGGGTCATCTGCCGTACAGCCCTGATTTGGCACCCAATGACTTCTTCTTATTCCCACACATCAAATATAAATTACGGGGACAACGATTTTCGACCCCCGAAGAAGCGGTTGATGCATTCAAAACGCATGTTTTGGAGTTACCTCAATCGGACTGGAAAAAGTGCTTTGAAAATTGGTTCAAACGCATGCAAAAGTGTATTGATCATCATGGAGAATATTTTGAAAAACAATAAAACCAATTTCGATCCTACATATTTGTTTTTTCATTATTAGGCCAGAAATATAAATAGCAACCCTCGTATTATATACAATGCCTAGGGAAAATATGTAATACTTCTCATATTTCATACTTTGCCTAAAAACATCCGGCATTATATATAATGCCGAGGCATTTTATAGGCGTTTCATACTTTGCCGGTAACGTATATATATATAGACTAGAAGATACCTTTGAATTATTTTTATTTTTCAATTTCCTGGTAATTGTCTTGTGTGGTCCATGAGAAGTATTCGGTTCGTTACTGACAGAATTATTACCAAAAAAAAAAATAATAATAATAACTTTTTAAATAACTAAGTAGATTACTCAGTACAAATAGTGTTACTTTTTAACATCGCTTTACTGATTCAATATGCGGGAATGATCTTTTTCAAAAACAATTTTGAAATAAATAAAGAAAAACTACTTTTGAAGATTTTTAGATTATTTAAATGTGAGTATTTCTTACGTTGTCTGGTCTGTTACCGATTTTTTACAGTTAACTAGTGAAGCTTTATTAACTACTAACTACTACAACTAATGAAGCTTTATTTAGCTTGCTTTATCATATACAAACTAAGTCTGGGTGTACTTCGGCATCTTGAAACTCCGGAGTCATGAACTAGGACTCCTAGACTTCACACCCATGCTTATGAGATTGAAAACTGGCGATCGCGATCTAAACCAACTTGCCGGCTATAGCTAAACCACTCTTAAATCTCTAATGGAGTGCCATGCCTGGTGAAAATGCACATTACAAACATCTCCCGGTCGCACGATTCCATATGCCAACGGTCCTCAGCCTTAAGCCAGGGAATATTTGATTTTTCCCCTCTCTCTGGGAAAAAAGATTCTGTGCAACGACGTCAAAAACAAAATAGGTCTATGCGCATGTACCTCTTCTGGAAAAGCACAGCATGTTGATATGCAGCATCGAAATGTTCGAAGCTAAAATTATTATGCCATTTTCATTAATCAAAAGAAAAGATTATTATCAGCTAATTTCCTTGGTTGGAGTATTAACACATTAATTTAATAAAGAGTTCGTGTGCGATGCTAGGTAAGTCTAATTTTCTTAAGAGTACCCATAGTTTTTTTCACCCCCATCTATGAAGTTTTAATGCTTTTATTTTTGTTTGTTTTTCCTTTAAAACTCTTACCCAGATAAGGTGTTTTCCTTTGAAACATGTTGTGCACTTTGCACTAAGTGAAATTACGTTCAATATGTAAATAAACAGTTGATAGTTGAATTATTAAACATTATAAAAAAATATTTTTTTTAAATGTTTCTTCATGTCATTGTACAGCTCTAATGCGGCATGGGGAGCATAATAGAAATAGTGTTTTTCTGACTCCAAAGATTGATAATTAACAATATTATTCTTTTATTGAAAATTATTATTTCTAACAAATTATTCATTTTCCTTAATGTCCATAATATTTCAATTTTAATATCAAATTTTTTTATTAAAATTGTTTAAAAATCGTAATTTATCCGAAATTGTTATCTTACTCTTATAGCAAGTACCTACCTATTGAAACATAAAATTTCTCCATTAAAACAATGTTGGTATTCTATTTATAGTAAATAATTCCAAGTTTGAGTATATTTATTCGTTAATCAGATACCCCTTTGATGGAATGCTTATGTCCTTGTTGTTTCTCTGATTCATTCTAGTTATTAAATTATAAAAAATTGTGCTTAATGGTTTATAGTTTTCTTTAATGCCAAGATTGACTTTCTTCCTTTTTTTTTAAATTTTCAGCTACATTTTTGCAGACAGCTCTCTATTTGATGGGTGTGATGATTTTTCTACTTTAAAGAGATTTTTTATTCAGAAACTAACTTTGATATCTAAATTGAGGACACTGGCTAAGATGAACTAAATATCACAGGGAAACATCTACAGTGAAATCACCAGTGCAATTAAGACAATGACAAAGGCTAGTGATAGATCATCAAACAAGGTTTTTACTGATGTACCAAGTAACCTCCCTAGACCAGCGGCTGCTACTAATTATCACAGGTTTCATAATAGTTTACTATGCTCTACATTATTTATAGACATCTTAAGTCTTTTTTATTCTTTTCTTTTTGAAAAAAAGAGCTGTGGTAATAGACTGAAATTTATTGTACTTAAGGATTTTCAGCTGCAATTCTCGTTTTTTAATATTTTGAAATTTCTTTAACCTTTATATTTTTTAAGCAATTGATTAAAATATAATATAAAAAAAGAAATCTGTATTCATGAAAATGTGTTTGATAAATTACATTTTTTTGTAAAATAATTTCCATGCTTAAAATATGTATTAAAATTTTGTGAAATGTTATACTTAATCATATTTTATAAAAAATTCATTGATGTCTTAAACAATTTTGTGTTAAAATAGTGGTCACATATAGTAGTAACTTAAACTACTTTTTTTGTCTGGGAAAATCATTGAACATACATAGCATTATATTAAAGTACTCTATTTCAACAATGCTCATTCAAAATTGCTGTAAAATTTATGAAAATCTTTAAAAATCAGACAAACAGTAAAGGCATATTGAATTCAGATTGAACACTTGTTGAATTTAGTTGCATACAACAACGAGCAAGTTCATTTCGGCCTTGAGTGAGATTGTTGCCTAGCACATTGCAGGTTCAAGTGAATTTGTTTTGAATGCCTGTGCTTGCTCAGTTTTATATTATTTTAAAAACAAATAATTATGGATTTTATTTGACACACTATGCTGTTGATTTGAATTATTTTCTTTGATGCCTTGAAATTCACATAATTTGATATTAAATCTATGTAGCAAAATTTTTTCCTCATTGTTTTATCTGGTAGATGAATTTTTTATAAACAAATAGGATAGATTTGTTTTGTATGGTGTGTTCTGTTTTGACATGCTTTCATTGAAATTCACTCAATTTGATTTTAACTGTATATAGCAAATGTTTAAATCCTTTTCTTTTATCTTGTATAATTTTTTAAAAATATCCATTTAATTTTTCCACTATGCCTATCAGTCAGCTTACTAAAATGCATATAATATATAAATTATTAGTCTAAAGGGAAAAATGCTTTAAGAATAATGAATGTTAAGAATTTTTTTAAATTATATTTGGCAGATCAAGTTAATTACTGCTAATTTCTTATTTCCCTAGGTGTAGATTATTTTTTCTGCCTGTATGCATTAATTAAGTTTTATATTTGATCTGAGTATGAGAGACCAGAAAAAAATTCAAGTTATTTTCTTAACTGTACTATTTTTAATTATTGATTTCTATTTTCTTCATAACTTTGAGGTTTATGTTATTTCACCTGTGCATATTACAAAATGTTTAAGTCTATTATATTGTTTATAAAGTAGAGATCTTAAAAGTGCTTTGAAATTAGTGTCCATAAAAAATAATTGCAATTACTAAAATATATATTAATAATTTATTAAATTGGTATTCTTTACATGCAGTCGACAGTAGTATTATTTAAACCTCATTTACAAATCCAAGTTTATTCTGTTTCAAATATTAAAAATTTTTTATTTTCTGTTATTTATGATAAGATATTTTCTTCTGTAATTTTATTAAAATTGTATTTCCAAAATTCTGCTTTCATCTACTTTTCAACATTTATTTTAACTGCATTTTATGTTATAGTTTATTCACATTGCTTAGCAATTAGCTTTTTTTATAGTTTTAGTATTACATGTTTTATAATAGTTTCATAATCCACAATGGGTATTGAAGAATTGTAGTTTTTTTTCTTTCTATTTAATGAATAAACAAATGTAAACTTTACTGTCTAGGATCGGCACATACTTTTTAATAAATTTTAAACTTTGCAAGTTAGGAATTCTGCAACAATTTTTTTTAAAAATAAAACTTCCAATTTTTTTTTTATTCAACATATTTTATTTGTGCCAATGTCTTTTTTCCCATTACCCTATCCTTAAATTTTTTGGTCCCTGATGATCTACAAAATATTAAGAAGTGTTAATTTTTGATTTCTGGTGAAAAAATAGATAAAATGTAAGTAAGTTTATATGAACTAACTTTTTTATTCTGCCTTACTCAATAGAAACTCAGTTTTCCATAGTTTTTTTTTTTTTTTTTTCTTCTTAACACTCTACAAATCTAAAACAACAACAATCATAGGCATTCCATAATTTTTATATTCTTTTTCTTTTAATGATTATGCCAGGGATGGGCAAACTACGGCCCGCGGGCCAAATGTGGCCCGCCGGAAGTTTTAATCCGGCCCGCGGATAGAATTTTAACTTACAGATCCGTGGCGATTACAAACTACATAAATTATACATCCATTCTCTTGTCTACTTTGTTTAAAGCTATTTTTGCTCTTTCTTTTTTAACAAAGTACTAATGACCTTTTTTTATCTATTTTTGTTCTATAAAGCATAAATTGAATAGCTGCCACAGGCAGAATTATGAAGATAGCTTAAAAAAACTCCATTTTGAGTTAGAACAAAGATTTCAAGATTTCAGTGCCACTCAAACAGAATTAGATCTTTTTACCAAGCCTTTCAACGTAAATTGTTAAATAGTGAGGTCGGATTTGCAGCTTGAATTAATTGAGTTCCAATCTAACAATCATCTGAAGAAGTTGTTTCTAAGTATGCCAAAGTTTGAGTTTTACAAATCATTACCAAAAGCTAGCCTCCCAAATTGAATATCTCATGCCCAGAAAATCCGTATTATATTTGCTTAATCTTATATATGTGAACAAATGTTTTTAACTACGAACCTTAGAAAAAATCATTTTAGAAGTAGACTAACAGACAAGCATTTAGCCTCGTTCCTTAAAATAAACACATCTCACTTCGAACCTCAATATAAGGAACTTTCAAAAATGAAATCGCAATTTCATTCATCTTGTTAAATATTTAAATTTAAACTTGAATCTAGTTTTTTTATTTTAGAAGTTTGTATTTGGCCCACCATACTTTTCCCTCTTTGATTTTTGGCCCTCAACCAAAAAAGTTTACCCATCTCTGGATTATGCAAACATGATAGCTACATAAAAATTTGACTAACTGTAGACTTCGTAAATTTTTTATGCAGCTTTCATGTATGCATAATTATTAAAAAAAATTGATAAAAGAAAAAGAATGTAAAAATTTTGTAATGCCTGTGATTGTGGTTTTTTAAAAAAAAGTATAAAACTTATGTAAACTGGATGCCATCAAACGTTTGTTAAAAGTAAATATTATAAATAAAAAAATGTTTCTATTGAGTTATAGATCTTGTATTTATCCCTTTTGAAACTTTATTTTCCTGTACTGTACAATTTGCATCTTAAACAGTTGCCCTAAATTTCTTTTTGTAGTTCATGTATCCTGTTGCAAAGGATGACTCAAGTTTTACAGAAAAATTTATTTAATTATTGTGTTGTATTTTTTTAAATTAAAAACTATAAGGATTATTACAATTCATATTATCTGTGGAAAATATCTAAATAATAATGTAATGTAACACTTGTGAATTATTAATAAATAATTTGTTCTTTATTATTGTTTCTTTCATGCTGCATACCTAAAATTTTTAATTCTACACTATTTGCTTTATTTACAAAATTTTTTGGTAAATTTCCTTGTCTTATAATCAAAATTTAGATTATGTTTTTAGAGATAAATTGAAGTTCTTGATGTCTTTATTAAATAATAGTTATGTTATTATAAATAAAATTTTAAACTTCCAAAAATTGATAATTTTTTTCAAAACTAATTATTGTTCTTTCAAATAGTTCTTAATGGGAAAATTACCTTTTTAAAATAATCTAAACTGATATTTTCTTTTTTAGTAATTAATTGAGCTCTTCAGGATGAAAATTTTCCCAGGATTAAAATATGTTCATAAAACGAATAAATATCTTACAGGTTAAAAAAAATTCTTAGAAACAAGCGATAAGATATTACCAGATTAAAAACTTCATTCTTAGAAAAAAAAACAGTAGACATATTTCAAATGCTCAAAAATAGGCACCAATTTTCAAGAAATACTAGACGGGAAAGAGAAGTGATTTGAAATATAAAATGTGATGATTTGTATTTTGAATCGCTTGTTTCTTCGTATTCACGTCTGTCAAGTCTATAAAATGCAAGCTTTAAAAATGTCGATTGTTATTTCCAGCGTATCTTTTTCTGAAGAAGCGAATATTTTAATCAAAATATGTCTTCTAGGTTGTTTTGAATACTTGTTGCATATTTAAAATAAAGTAATTCACAAAAAAAAAAAGTATAGTATAATTATTAAAAATTAAGTAATAAAAAAATTTTAAGTTTTTATTTAATTAAAATCTGAACATTTTTAAAATTTAAAAAATCAGAATCAATCGAAAACTAAAATTTATTAATAACGCTTTATGTACGCTTTTATGTGTGATTACTTAACTTGAGATATCGCCTGCCAAAATTAATTAGCATATTTAAGGTTATTTAATTTAATTAATATTTAAGGCCCCTCAATATATTAAGATACTATCTATGGAAATATATGATTGCTAAAGCTTTTCTAATTCAAACTATTATGACACTCTCCCCTGTTATAAAACAAAAAAGTCGGTCATGCCTTTGAGTTGCCTATTTGTATGCTGTGTAGTTTTTGTGAATCATTACTTAAACTCCTATCTTAAAGTCTTTATACTTAGAAAATCTCATTTATAGCTTAATATTTATAGGCTTATACAATTAGTCCAAGTACATATATATACACACAATTTCTTCCTCGCGAATACAAAATATATATATTCGAATTTTTTTATCTTTATCTTATTAAGAACACTTGTTCCGAATTGTAGCATTCTAACTTCTTGAGAATTAAAGATTCACGCACTTTCATTATCTATTTTTAGAATTTATTGTACAAAAATGGTTTAGTTGTTATTGCTTAAAACCAATTACAAAATTCTGTAATTTTTAATGAAATATTTCAACAGTTTTTAAATTTAACATTAAATAAAAAAGCTCCTCAGAAAAGAAAAAAAATACTCCAGTCACGAGATATATTTTTTCCTATCTCTGGTGACCATAGTTTTTGATGGTAAGAAAGTCGGTGAAAGTCCTTTGATTTCACCTATAAAATAAATTATAAACCGTATTTAAATTTAAATTATATTACGTAAGGTGCTTCAACTCCAGCACTCACCCTGGTTTGGAAAAAAAAAAAACACTAAATAGCTCAGAACTAAAAAGTAGATGCAGAAGGGCTGGCAACCTGTAGTTCACGAGCTTTGACCCTTTTAATGTACAGTTGCAACTCCCCAGTTCCATACGAAAAAATTAATAGTTTATTATAAAAACTCAGAAAGCAAAAATTGGCATATGGACTGCTGATGATCTACAAGACAACATTTATTTATTTATTTCAAATGGCAGAGGTGAATTGACATGTTAAAAAGCAAAAACACAGAAACAAAACAAGAAAGTACAGTCATTTCCTCAGGAGCGCACTTGCTTCCCAATAATAGAATAACTATAATTCTGTATCTAAAGCAGTTTATTTTAAATCAAATACATATATGAGCAAATACTATAATACTAAGTCAAAAAGTTTTATGTAGCTCTCTAAAAACTGAGAAATCTTATAAAGTACAACTTTTGGCTCTTCCGTTTCAATAGGTTGCCGACTCCTGACTTAGGGCCACTCGAGGTCCAGCATAACGGATTACCTAAGAATAGCATCCATCATCCTAGGATAATTAGAGTTTCAGATACACTTCTGTGGAATAGAAAATAATTTTATATAAATACCACTGTCTTAGACTTACCCTGTGAAATTAAGAAATATATGCAATTATAATTCTTAGTTATAACTTTACTTCTATTACAATAAAAGAGTAGTTTAAAATTTTTTTTATTATGCGTTGTTTTTTAGGTTATTTTTCCTTTTATTACTTTTGTATTTTTCCTGCTTAAATTTTAATTTAAAATACCTTAATGTTCTATGGCCATTTCCTTTTTGATGAGATAATTAAATACATATATTAAATTCAATGCTAACTGAATGGCTATAAAAATTGTAATAAATACTACAATTTCTTTTAATTACAACTAAATATAAATTTTTTAAAACTTATTCTTTTGGTTATTTTCTGCTGATATTTGGGTAGTTCTCTGCTATAAAGCTTAAATGTCAGACTATTAGTCCCCTCCCCCAGATATATGAATGAGTTATTTGCTCAAAATATATTTTGAAGATTGCACTTCAGTTTATTATAAGTTTGAAGTATTATTTGAAATAATTTTTTTATTAATAATTTAACATTATGTAATCTAATTCTTTCGCTTGTAACCCTTACCAGTTACAAATGCAAAAATTTTTAATGCTTTTGTTGTTCAACCTTTACTTTTTAAAATACCTGTAATGCTGTTATTATGAATGAAGTAGGTAAAGTTTCTTTTCTTTAAATAGGTTTCATATTGAGCAAAAAATTTGAAACTCATAATTTATATTCCCTCACTTGAAATGATTCAAAATATTTCAGGTCTAAGAAACTATTATTTGTATAAAAGCATTGCACATGTTTTGCAAAAGAAACTCAAAAACAAATATCATTAAATTGAGACAAGTTTTGTGGTGTGAAAAATGAAACTTAATAAGTAAATTGGACAAATTGAAATATTGATTTCCTATAGTGAAATATTTGAATACATATTATTATTTAAATCTATTAATGAAAATAAACTTCAGAAGCAGTTAATGCTATTCAGGCAAATAATACAAAGTTACATAATTGTGATGGCTTATATTATACAGATAATTTATTTTTTTAAAAATGCACCAATAACTGTCTTTATTTCCTATTATGGTAATTTAAGAACATATTTTATTTTATTCACAATAAACTTCAAAACCAAATAATGTTTATTTCCACATTCTCTAACTGAATGACATTCTTAAAACGCCTTTAAAAACATAAGAATCAATTTTAAGTTAAAAAAAGATATTTTTATTTCACAATTTTTTTAAAGCAGTTGAGGAATGACATGGAGTTCAATACATTCAGAGACAATTCTATTTTAAACAATTACTAAATCTAATTAAACTACTGATTATTTACTAAAACAATAATTTTCACTTTAATAAAATACTTTAAAAAATTTTAATATTTAGCACAACTAATCTGTTTTCTTGGCAAATGTCTTCTCCCATAACTTATTATATAAAATAAGAAATATCTGACATAATTTTTTATCGATGCTGTCACTATTCGAAATTAGCCTATTTGTATTGAGATTTACTCATTCAACTTCCTATTTTTTGATACATTTATTTCAGTCACAAATCTTCAGTGTTAATAGTGTAGAATTTATTTATTTTGCACAATTGAAACTATCATTTTTATTTATTGTAATATTTCTGTATTATATTATGTGCATAATTAGAAGGAAAAAGAATGCTTATATTAAATTATTACAAAAAGTTTTAACCAAATTACCCCAGACTAGGTTAAGCTGTAATATGCATATGCCTTTATTAATATATATGTAATGATATCATATAAACAAAAATTAAACCCCAACAATTTGTTTTCTTGTTCATGTACTTATTAAATGTGGGAGCATTAAAGTTCCCATTCCTGCGGCCCTTTTGTTGAAATATTTAAGAAATTACTTTATTTTATTTTTTTGTATTTCATTAATTATTATATGTTACTTGTTTTAATTTTTATATGTTTATTTGAATGTGTACTCAATTCATTAATTAAATATTTGAGAAATGACTCAAGATTCTATTTCAATTTTTGTATGTTTATTTGCAACTAACAATAATTTTATAAAACATAATATTTATTATCTTCCATTTTCACTACAAAATCTCTATCATAAGTTTATTTATATCATAATTTGTTAACAAAATTAAGACTACTGAAAAAATTTTTGTTTTACTTATACATTTTTATGCGAATATGTATAGTTTCTGATTTATATTTATTAGAGAAATAGTTAATTTTAAAGCACAATTTAATTTCCTAATTCCAAAAACAAAAAAAATTAGAAATTTAATTTTAACTGATATAATTTGAACATTTCTCTTAGTAGGTTTAAGCTTTTTTTCCTTGATAAACTCCGGATAGTAATAAAATCAATAGATATTGAACTGTCCAAAGAATGTCGTATGGAAAAATTAGAGGTCTGAATACTGAAATATCAGATATCTGAAAATACTCATTGGTCGCCAAGACCATCCAACCAAGTTATAAGCTACAATATAACAACCAAGATATAAACTACAATAATACACCTAAATAAATATCTTAGTCATAATGATAACAATAAATCTAGTATTACACTGAAATCATTATCAATAACACAATAAATCAAAAAAATATATTGTGATTATAAACAATGACTTATGTACAATATTAGTAAGAGGTGAAAAATATTATTTGGTACCAAAGATATTGGCCAATGTTAAAATAACATAAATTATAGAAATATATTTTTAATTATTATATTATATATCATAAGACATTTGTACTTTAAAGAATTTATTAGGAGTTTTAGTTTAAACTAAATGAAAACTATCTTAGTAAAAAAATATCTGAATGACAAATTCTTAGTAATAAATTCCTTCATTTTTTAACTTGAAAGCTCTGGGATTAGCAATAATTATTTTAATTATAAATGGAAAAAAACTTATAATTTAATTACCTTTTTTGACTAAAACCAACCATTGCTTCTCCTTGGTTGCATTTGAAAGGTAAAAAAAAAATAATTTAATGTTTATTATTGAATACCAATTAATAATAATGCTTTTTTAAATATATATATATTTTATTGTATAAAACATTCTATCCTGATATATCAATCATAAAACAGTCTTCTGTTTCTGAACCAAAACAACTGGTTTTATCAGTTGCTGCTGAACTAATATGTTTTTCTATAGGAAACTCCCATACATATCAGAATTAATGACGTGAATAAAATTTATAAATGCTATTTAAATTTTAATATATATAATTATTTGTTTAGTCTTCGCTAGTGCCATATCTACAGTAACTTCTCTTCCTGGTAATAGTTAAATCTCTTTTCTGAAGCGCATCAACTTTAACTAAACAATTTGCACATGGATGTTACAACAAAATTAAGTTGTATAAAAAAATTTAAATACTTCAATTTAAAACTTTACGTTTTCGGGACATAACAGAAAAACGTTACAGCATAGCATTATTCAAATCTTTTACTACTGTAATATTGCAAGACACGTGAAACATTTATAATAATCAATAAAAATCAATACTATTTAAATGTTTATATCATCATTGCACGATTACATAATTATAATTTATCAAATTCTAAGATTGATTAAGGAACGATGAAGTATCCTCTATATATTCCGAAACTTTAATTAATGCAGGGATAAACAAATGGCACACACACTACAATGAGATTTATGGGGTGTTAAATAAACAGTCAACGTAAAACAATTAATTGAAAACAGAAAATATATTAAAATTTGTCAGTTGTAAATACAAACAAAAGTTTAATGAATATGATAAATTACTTACTTCACTGCATTATTAATTCACAGTTTTGCGCTATATAGTTTCAACTGAAAAATAAGTAAACCTGGTTGAAAAGCTTTACTGATTCCCGCCACATCACAGCGCCTCAGAACAGTACATGGGATGGTGCGCGCGCACAATTCAGTTCTGACGTCATTGCACAGAATCTTTTTTCCCCGAGAGAGGGGAAAAATCAAATATTTCCCTGGCTTAAGGCTGAGGACCGTTGGCAGTTGGAATCGTGCCTCCCGGTCGCTACAGGTAAAATTTATCGCCATTTTACTGCCCAATAAAATTTTTCGCAAATGAAAATTCTGATCCTTATCCGACTAACTAAAATGCTTGAAACTCATCTAACGCTCTGACACGTGACTGCATTCCCATCGTTTCCTTTTCTAACCACTACAAGTAAGTTTATCGTCACAAAGATTTCTATTCAAAATTCGACTCTTTTTACCGAATAACTACAGTTTTTAAATCTCCACTGGAACTCAGAACAAGATAATTTATAAAAAAATCCACCATTGTTTGACCACTACACGAGGAGTTTAATCATAAATATATTATTGAAAATGGTGACTTGTCACCAATCAAGTATATTGCAAGTACAATGTAAGTTACTTTTTTTTCTTCTTCTAAATGACAAAAAAAAAAAGTTTAGATATTTCCTACTCAGACTAATATTGGTATAAGGGTGATTCTTAGGACAATTCGGACCAAAAAATTTCTTTCTAATTTAAAGTCTTCAAAACAATCTAAATTTTTTTTGTATATTTATTTAGTTACATTTATTAATATCTTACAGATAGCAGTGTAGTTTATTGACATTTGCTCAAGAAAAAAAAAATAAAATAGAAATTCACCACATTTTGAACGCCAGGAAAATGACATATCAGCTTAAAAGTTTGAAAAAACAGTCATTTTAAGCTATTAGTAAGTAGAAAAACCTAAGCCTTTATGTTAGATGGACTATGAATAACTTAAATTAATTCTTTTATCTACTGTAGAAAGAATAAAAAAAAAATTTTTTGCTGATATGTACACAATAAAATTGTGTAAAATAATCAATCATTAAGAAAATAAATAAATTTGATTATATTCAATCTTATTACAATCATACATAAACTTTGGTATTAGGTTAATATTTGCTTTCCCTCTTTACAGTATTAGCAGTTAAAAAAAAATTCTGGTAACACTTCAATGTCCTGGCATTCATAAGCCAGGAAAATGACAGCCAGGATAATGACAAATTCGTCATTTTATAGCATATAACTTTACTTTAATTTAATATTTTGGCCTAAGACGTTTATATTCTGCAGAAAACAACAGGATTTCTTAAAATAACTCAGATAAATCTATGTAGTTAATGTTATTAATGATTTCAAGAAGCCAGAAAAATGACAACACAAAAACCTACTCACCTTGAAAAAATTTTTGAAATAGATTTTGAACCAAAAAGTTGGTTATTTATTCATGCAACAAGACATGTTCAGATAGGAGGGTATCTAATCAATCTATTAACATAAGATACTGATTGCTGGCTCTATCTATTTTGATTATAAATCACTAAATAAAAGTAGCCATGAAAATGACAGATTTTCTTGGGACAAACAAATTATTCACAGAAAAAATTATTTTAAACGAAGTTTTTGTAAATATACCCTCTGCGTATATTCTAGAAATGCTTATACCGGTTGAGATAAAAAAAAAATTACATATTGAAAAATTTATAGGAAGTTTTGAAGCTAGTTATTACTGGAAACATTGTTTGGGACATGCCAGAAACATAAAATTTTGAAGTTCAATTTAATTTTTTAAATATGCAAAATAATCGATGGTAATTTTAAAATGCTAACAGCAATGCTATTTATTAAATTTTTTTTTAAAAAGTTCTTTTAATATTATGTTATTAGATCTTGGAGCAAGGGCTGTGAATTGTCATATTTCGTGGGAATCACCCATAAAAACTATATGCAAAAACTATATATAAAAATAAATACATAAATAAAAACCTACGTGCAACACTAAGTAAAACAATAATAAACGTTTATATAAATCAGATGAATAACAAAGTTATCAAGCCCGCTGGTAGCAAATATTTTTAAATGAAAAAAAACTTCTTTCATTAGTTCCCCAGAAAAATCTCTTAATAATTATTTTAAATATGTAACAAAATATGTAAAATATTGTAAAAAAATATGTAAAATATCAAAGAACAAAATATGTAAAATATTGTAAAAGTGTAAACTGCCGTGCAACTGTAAATCAGGGTAAGTGACAAAAATTTCAACATTGAGATTTTAATATATTTTGCTTCTTTGCATGGTTTGCTGCATATTGCAATATACAGTCGGATCTCTATATAACGAAGTAGCTGAATCCCGATAGTAAGTTCGTTATATGGAAAATTCGTTAAATAGAAAATCACCTTTTAAAATGCTTAAACAACACAAAACAGATTTTAAACTCATAAACACAAGGCATAATTAAAATAGCAATGGATACACCTTTATCTTGTAAACTATTTATTTTATAAATCTTTACCACAAGAGAAATCTTCATTGAAAGCAAGAATCGGGCAAAACATTATGCAGTGTTACACTATCACGCTACATACATTTTCTATTAAAAAAAATATATAAATTTATGTATAAAATTATAGCTGCATTTATTATGAAAGTAATTTTTAACACTCATTACCGCATGCTTTCTTAAATTTATTACTACTGATAAAATCAATTAATTTTGTCTGAGTTTCTTGCTTGAAATGCAAACAGAAAGGGAAAGAGTTCTCTAAAAGTTAAGTGGTTTTGAAAATCAAAGGTCATTTCAAGGTCATTTTCCTCATAAAATGCATTTGAAATGTTTACTGCAATATTTTGGGAAATAGGGAAAGTGGATCTCAAAGAAAAGTTCGTTAAGTAGAAAATTCACTTTGTTATTTGGAAGTTATTTTACGAAGAAATTTCCAAAATGGAAGTTCGTTAAATAGAAGTCCGACTATATATCTACACACACACACACACACATATATATATATATATATATATATATATATATATATATATATATATGTGTGTGGGGACGGCAAGAGTGGTCGTCTTTGAAAATAAAAAGAGGCACTGATATACGACAAAACATATATTGAAAACTAAATCTACATAAAAACGGACGATATACACATAAACAACACAAAAATATAAATGAGGAAGAGTTCGTCGTTATGATCGTTCTGTATAATCGCAACTCCTCTTTGGAGTCCATATACGTCTTTTTCGGCTAGTTCCAAACCGCGCTCTCTCTGTGGTCTCAGGGAAATCCCCATTCCTTCCTAGTGGTACACACAGGGATCAGCTTGCAGCTTACATAGTCTGGCGGGACTTCTGGCTAAAGGCGACTTCTAGCTGACGGATCAGAGAACTGAGATCACCTTGCCGCTTTGTGTACAGGAATTGTCACCACAGATCGGCCGTCCTGCAGTTCGGCTGGCCCTCCAGCGACTCTAAAAAGAAATAAAAAGAAAAAGCAGAGCAGACTGAAAATTATAATTGATATCTGAAAATATAAATGCTTTAGGTTAATAACGTCTTTCATGAAAAAAATCTTTCAGGTAAGAGTGAATCAGTTCAGACACGTTCACTCTTTCGTCTTTTGTTTCTTCTTCGTCTTCTTTTTTTAAACGTCTTTCGTCTTGAGCTTCTTCTATGTCTTGAAATTCTTTCGTCTTCTTTTTCGTCTTTTGTCTTTAAATTCTTTCGTCTTCTTTTACGTCTTTCGTCTTCAAAAATTACAGTCTTTATTTTTTGTCTTGGCAAGCACTCAAATTCTTGACAACTGTTCCATGATTTAAGATACTCCACACACGTTGTCGAGCAGTTAGGTCCTTCGCGATTTCCTTCTTTTACTACATCATTAGTATTTCCTCCTTTTACTCTTGTTATTTTGTAGGGGCCAAGGTACTTAGGTTTTAGCTTCAAATGAGGTCCAAATTGGGTTCTTTTGATGGCAACCAAATTTCCAATTTCGTACGATTTTGGCTCCTTTCTTCTTAAATTGTAGGTCTTTTTATTTTCTTCTTGAATTTTACAAATTTGCTGCCTTGCGTCTTTTCTTAGTTCCTCTCTTTGGGCTTCAAAATGAGCCTGAAATTCAATTTCAATCATTTCTTTTAACTTTCCCAGTTCATTATTATTCATTTTTGTCCCAAAAAGCAATTCGAATGGAGTAGTGTCTATGCTTCTTTGATAAGTTGAATTAATCGCTTGTTGAACTTTATTAGTATGCTTGTACCATTCAGCTGGATTTTCTATGGATAATTTTGAAAGAATTGATATGATGGTCTGATTAATACGCTCTACTTGTCCGTTTGCTCTTGGTAAACCTGTTGTTATTAAATGATGTTTAATATTTTCTTTCGAGCAATAATCAGCAAATTCACTGGAGGTAAATGTTGTACCCCTATCTGAAATTATCTGGGAAGGACTTTCAAATACAGTTTTTTGGATTTCTAATTTGGCTAAAGTTTCAGCTGACGTTGTAGTTTTCGTAGGATAAATCAATACAAACTTGGTAAAAGCATCTATTATCGCTAACACATATTTATAATTTTTATGGGTGCTCTCCAAAGGTCCGAGATGATCAATATGAAAGGTTTTCAAAGGCATATCTTCTTTATGCAATGGATGTAATAGTCCTTCTTTCTTTCCTCTTTTATGATTCACCAGTATGCAATGAACACAATTTGCTATAATGTTTTCTATTTTCTGTCTAAGTTTGGGTATGAAATAATATTCTTCGATTTCTTTTTCCGTATATTTAATTCCTGAATGTCCTTTCTCATGAGCTGTTCTTATAATTTCGATTTGCATATTTTCTGGCACAACCACCAATTCCTTGCCATTAACAAATTTATACAAAATTCCATTTCTATTGCAATAATCTTCATAATTCGAAACTTTAAGTAGTTCTTTTATTGTCTTGATTCCAGTATCCTTATCTTGGGCTGATCTGAGTCTTGGTAAAATTTTTTCGACTGTAACACAAAATACATTAATTGGAGATCGGCTAAGGGCGTCTACGTGAGCCATCTTTTTTCCAAAACGATGCTCAATTATGTAGTTGAATTCTTGCAGCAAAAGTGCCCAACGAGCTACACGAGTCGACAAATCTCGTTTTGACATAGTCTTTTCAAAAGCAGCACAGTCAGTAATTATTTTGAATGGAATGCCTAACAGATAGATGTGAAATTTCTTAAGGGCTTCTACGATAGCAAGAGCTTCAAGTTCGTAGCTGGAATACTTTTTTTCAGCATCAGTCGTTTTCCTACTCATATAGTAAGTGGGGTGAAAATGTTTTTCATCAGGGGGTTTTTGCATTAAAATGGCAGCATATCCTTCTAAGCTGGCGTCTGTGTGTAATTCAGTTTCGTATTTAGGGTTATATATTGAAAGAACAGGATTTTGGGCTAACAAAGATTTTAATTGATGAAACGCTTTCTTTTCTTCAATGCTAAACTTAAACTTACGATCTTTTTTTAGCAGGTCACTCAGTGGTCTAGCTATTATAGAATAGTTGGGAATGAATTTTCTGAAATATCCGGTTAATCCCAAAAAACTTTGAATTTTTTTCAAATTTGTTGGCTTCGGGAAGTTAAGAACTGCTTTGGTTTTTAAGGTAGATGGGAATATTTTTCCATCCTCTATCACATGACCTAAAAATTCAATGCGCTTCTTTAAGAAATGGGACTTTTTAAAATCAATATCAAGTCCATATTCACTAGCAATATTCAATACCAGATTAAGCCGTTCAATACCTTCTTCAAGGGAGGAAGACAAAATAATTATGTCATCTAAATATGGTAAAACTATACCTTCATTAATCAAAGTTCGGAAAATGGTGTTTATGAATCTTTGAAATACAGCGGGAGAGTTGCATAGTCCAAAGGGAACTTTAAGAAATTGATATTGTCCTTCATGTGTCACAAATGAAGTGTATTTTCTACTATCTTTATTTATATCGACATGTAGGAATCCGTTCTTAAGATCAATCGTACTGAAAATTTTCTAGCCTTGTAGTCTATCTAAAATGTCTTCAATTAATGGGAGGGGAAATCTATCTTTGACAATTACCTTATTTAGTTTTCTATAATCTATGCAAACACGAGGAGATCCGTCTTTTTTCTTAACTATTACAACGGGACTACAATATTCGGAAGAACTAGGCTCCACTATTCCTTGTTTTAACCATTCAGCGACATGCGCTTCGACAGTCTTTTTTTCTGAAAACGGCAATCTACGGGGCTGATGAAATATTGGTTCCTGATTTTTAACCAAAATGTTCATTTCCACATTAGTTGTCTTAAGTTTATCTGGCGTATAATCTAAAACTAATTGTTGTAACTTATTTTTTAAAACATTAGGAACACAAGGATCTATGTTAATTTCAACCTCATCAGATATAGTAAGATCGATTGGTAAAATAGACAAATAGTTTACTTCATCAAAACACTGAATTTTATTTTTAATTGTGATACTCTTTTCATTGATAATTGTTTCTCCCTGCATTAAAACATTAAGGCCTATAATAGCGTCATAAGACATCATATCATTTTCTACAACACATATTTCAGCAAAACATTTGAAATCATCAATTTTAATGCTTTCTTTAAAATAACCTAACGGAGTCACTTTTGATTTACCAAATCCGTTTAGAGTAGAATTAGATGTAAATAGTTCTTTAGAGTTTAATTTACTAAAAACTGATTTTCTGATTAAAGTGGCTTGACTTCCTGTATCAATCAAAGATTTGACAGTTAAGTTATCAACTATTACCATTTTAAACAACTTTGGCTCTACACTAACATTTAAAGTAGCAACTTCCGTTTTTGCATTTGATTTTGGACATTGCGAAGCTTTGTGTCCAAACGCTTCACATTTAAAACACTTTAAACCCTTATCTTTATGTATAGAATATTTTGAAATATGATGTCTTGAACCACAATTATAACACAATTTATTATTAAAAGTTTCAACATCAGTATTATACCTTAACTTTTCATTATTATTTTCATATTTATTTTTATTCCTATTTGAAACATCTTTTCTTACATTATACCTATCATCATATTTTGCTTTTGTTCTATCATAAGAATTATATTTATTATCATCATGTTTTGTTTTGATTTTATCGAAAGCACTTTTACTCTTTGCAGAATCACTTTTTATTATTTCATAAACTTTAAGTTTCTCTTTAAATTCGGACAAATTTTTGCAGCCGTACAAAACAATTTTGTTTTCATGTTTATCGTTAATCCCCTTAATTACATAATGCATAAAAGCAGCAGCATCTATTTTTCCGAAATTACAGATCTCTTTCATCTTTAAATAATATTCTTGAGCGGATTCACAATACTTCATTCTACGTCTACTCAAAAGATCATGCAAATTAGCAGAATTAATTTCAAAAGAAAATTCATCAATCAAAGCTTCTTTTAATTTTCGCCATGAATTTATTTCCGGTACAGTTCTGACAAATAAAGAGGCGTTACCACCAAGAGATCTTTTAGCAAAAATAAAGTTTTGTAAATCAGACAAATTAAACAATTTTGAAATATTTCGAAATGTTCGATCCAATGAACAATATTTTCATGCGATTCTGCATTATACTTAGAAATAGTACTTTCGATATCAGAATAATTAATAGCAACATTTTGAAATTCAAAATTTCTACAGGAATTATTTTTATCTTTTAAACAAGAATCAATGTTTTTATTTTCATCATTGCACAGCATTGAAAAATTATGTTCCTTCTTTTTATTCAAAGTTTCAGTTTCGCTTTCTTCCCTTGACTCAGAGCTAGACGCGTTGGCGTCGTTAACGAGCTCTGCCAATTGATTCAAATCCATTAACAAGGTCAACATGTATTTAGTTATTTCTGTTTTATTGCCTTCATAAGAAACATTCAGAATATTGGAAACAGTTATTAGTTGATTAAGAGTAAATTCTTTTTCAATATTTTTTAATTTATTTTTAAATTCTTCGCTATCTAAAGTAAAATCGAAACCATTAAAATTTCTTAATCGTTTTCTGTTTGAACGATCACCTTCTACATCGAAAATAAACTTATGTAGAAGTCTTATTTTGTCTTTCTTAAAATTCTTCAATGCTTTGCTTATTTGCTTAAGATCGTTAAGAATCATTTTTGATTAATGAATAAAAGTCTACGTACCCCAATTGTAGTTGCAGAGATGATATTAAAAAAGAAATGAAAGTTTCATCACAATGTTATTCCGTTACTTATTTTCACAAGAATGAAATATCCAATTTTTCACTATCAATTTTTTCACAATTTAATTTCTTCACCATCAATTTATTCACGATCAATTTATTCAGTATCCCACTTCTGATTTTGTGGGGACGGCATGAGTGGTCGTCTTTGAAAATAAAAAGAGGCACTGATATACGACAAAACATATATTGAAAACTAAATCTACATAAAAACGGACGATAAACACATAAACAACACAAAAATATAAATGAGGAAGAGTTCGTCGTTATGATCGTTCTGTATAATCGCAACTCCTCTTTGGAGTCCATATACGTCTTTTTCGGCTAGTTCCAAACCGCGCTCTCTCTGTGGTCTCAGGGAAATCCCCATTCCTTCCTAGTGGTACACACAGGGATCAGCTTGCAGCTTACATAGTCTGGCGGGACTTCTGGCTAAAGGCGACTTCTAGCTGACGGATCAGAGAACTGAGATCACCTTGAAGCTTTGTGTACAGGAATTGTCACCATATATATATATATATATATATATATATATATATATATATATATATATATATATATATATATATATATATATATATATATATATATACTAGCGGACCCGACAGACGTTGTCCTGTACACACGTCTTTAATTGGAAAATTTCAAATTTTTTTGAATAAGCTGTAACAATCTGGATCGTTTTGATGGAAATTTTTTATTAAAAAGTTATCATATTATCTAACGTCATTACATATATCTTATCACAATTCGACCAATCGATAGCGTGTGAGTATGTGTATACTATCAGCGAAGTTAAATGTAGAGGTTGTTTTAAATCAAAACTTAAACTTATTTTAATTAAAGGTAAAAAAGTGAAAACTTAAACTATATTATAACAGATATATTTTTTGAATTAACAAAAATTTAAGTTATCGTAATGCCATTAGATGTACAATGTTTTTGGTTAATCCTTCAGGAGCATACACAAACAAATTCGAGGGTTTTCCAACTCTGGAACACGCAACATATAATTGACTGTGAGAAAAGCACGGGTTTTCTAAATCTAAGCCACAAATTGTCATTGTTTGACCTTGTGACTTATTAATAGTCATAGCAAATGCTAAGCGGATTGGAAATTGCAAACGTTTGAATGGTATAGGCGAATCTGAAGGAATCATTGGGATCCGCGGTAGAAGTACAACTTCACCTTGAAATTTTCCACTTAAAATTTTCAAAATGTTACCCATGATTTTTTTTATAACCAGTCGCGTGCCATTACACAATTTCGGAGCATTCAAATTTCTAAGCAAAATTATAGGTGAACCAATCTTCAATCGCAAATTATTTAGGGTGGCATTCCAGGTAAATCCAATGAATTTAAAAACTCGGCAGGATAGTTGACAACTTCATCAGGATCAACAACAGTGTCAATCGATTTAAATGTAATTTCACTACCAGGCAATGATTGTTGTACTTTAAAATTGATTGCGTCAACATCTAAATTTTTTGCGGCTTAAATAGCTCGCTTACGTAGCCATGCATGATTTGTATAATTTTGTGGCAAATCTGGAAAGATACTTTTTATTAACTCCTCTTTGGTAGGAACCATGTTGTAAAAATTCTGTGGGAGTCGAATATATTGTGTATCTTCATACAATTGAATTTTACCATTGCCAATGTCTAACAGTTGTTCAGAGAATCTTGACGCTAATGGATCATTTTGAAGTTGAACACGCATATTAAGAGTAAGGCATAATTTACTGACACTTCGCCACAGATGAGGAATGTTTTACCAGTGCCACCTGGTGCGACCAGAAAAAAAAATCCACCTTGTTGTGCTGCAATTGACACGTTAATTTGATCATATATATTTCGTTGCTCAGCAGTAAGCAATCGTTCATTGTTAGCAACAAAAGTAGCCAGATATCAAATGTCAATAACTCAATGATATGACAAAAGTCATATTGAACTGGTGTTCACGTTGAACGTCGCTGTTAATGATATCTGCTGCTTGGCGGATTGGCGCTGGCATGCCAAAATTTATGAGCGGCATGTTCGAAATAGGAATACAAATATCCTAAATCATTATTAATGCCTCGTTATATATTTCTGAGGAGAATTCAATACTGAGATTTTGATTAGTAATTCTAATCCGATGCAAAATATCCTCACTCATTGAGTCTTTATATTTATTCCACAGAGTAGATGCTTCAGACGGAAAACACGTTGTCAATATTATTGAAAATAATTGACGAATTAGCTGTGGAGATGAGCTCAGTGCTGCATATGCAAGTGTGAGGTCCCAATGGTTACCATCCTCCAATAAATGTAACTCACGACACGCATCAAAGAAAGTGCTGTATAAAGTACCGTTGACTTTTCGCAAGTATTGGAAGGATGTCGGTCCAGGAACGTTAACCAATAACAAACGCAGAAAAAAGCATTCGCGTTGCTTAGGATGAACTGTATATAATCGTCCTAAAGTATTTGTCATAACTATGTCTGCAAATCCTGGGACTAGAGTGCCTCGTTTCCATGGTTCCCAACTTTTTGATTGTTTATTCCATGTGAAAAATTTAGGAACATCAGTATACATTAATGTCTTTGCAAATTCACCAACAACATCTTGTCTATTACAAAGGTTGAAAAATTCAGTAAGAGTTGTTTTTGGAGCTGTTAAAGCTTGTTGTAGTGCATTCTGTTCTGTGAAATAAACACGCTGTCCATTTTCAAGATGCACAGCCGAATGTACAACAGCAGGATCCCTTTCATGTATAGGAAATGTAAAAAATCGCCAAATAGCTTCATTACTACTTATGTATCGTCCCATTTGATAATGTGTTATTTCGTCATTCTTATTTACATTTTGATCAGCAAATATAGCTTTATCACTGCCCTTATGAACGTACTTACAAATGTGCTTGATAGACTTCACCGAACTGCATAACTCAACGTTTATGTGTGCTTTATAGGTTTTGCACAGCAATGGTGAGTATGGAACCACCCAGCGGTTATCGATGTCCACTCTTACACCGTTTGATAGACGCAATTCATATGATTGACCGCCATTGTCTACATGTCTACGACGGTAAGATGGATAACCATCGATATTGGTGATAGTGTCAGTTTGACATGGTTTAGGAAAACGTTTCGCACATTTTCCATTATCCATACATGGTGACATCATGTTGAGAGAACCACATAGACCATGGATCATATTAGTAGTCACAATGTCAAACAATTCTTGATCAACATTCGGATTTGGAATTTCCGCTGAAATAATTTTGTCAATTTCTTCTGGGCGTACTTTCCACCAACCAAATCAAAATATGCGCATGAGGTAAACCTCGTTTTTGCCATTCAACAGAATAAAGCCAACATCGGGTTTCACCAAATACCGAGTGATGTGTAATCTATTTCATCAGAGATTTCAATTTTTGTTTGAACACACGCGCAATGATTTCATGGCGATGCATCGATGTTTGACCTGATAACAGCAAATTTTTAATTTCATCCCAGTTTGGATTACACGTAAATGTGATAAAAAGATCTGGTCGGCCGTATGCGCGTACGTAAGTCATGGCGTCTTGAATCATATATATATGACGCGGACTCATCGCCCATAAAGTAAATTTGTAAGAATTTTGGATCGACATTAGGCATTGGAAGCAATGAACCAATTTGGTGGTACACATAACCTTGAATCCTAAATGTAGATTCAAAATTACGACCATCTTCATTATGAACAATTTTTGTTGCTCCAAATGATGTCATTTGAAAGCAAGAATTGAATTTACGAATTTTCCGCAAAAACAATTTCGATTGAGATACGGTTCCAGCTAATAATGTTTTCAAAGTTTCCGGTGGTGGATTTAATGGTGGAAGTGAAATTTTTCCAGATGCGCAACATAAACCAGCTGATTCACCTTTGTACTTTAAAGCATGACAATATTAACATTCGTTGTCCATACTACCGATTAAGATTAATGCATGTGACGAATAGTCTATTTCAGGGTCATATTCAAACGCAAGACGATTAAGTGATGCTCGTATCAATGCTCAATTATCTTGCATTCGCCGTTGGTTACGTTCTCTGTTTTCGTTGGTCGCTCGTTGGCGTGTCTTTCGTTGTCTTAATGCATTTGCACGAAGACGTTGATTGCGTTGCTCTGAATTTTCATTTTCACGTGAAGATGCAACTTGATTTCTTGAATTCACATTATCCGTCAAGTGTTCTTTAACTGTTCTATTCAATCGACGATCATGGTCCAATTGTGCGTTTCGAGTACGCAATAATATTTTATTGATAGAAATGATATTTTAATTAAGTAACAGGACTGAAAAGATTTATTGTAGCAAATTTTAGATTAAAAAATGTGTAATTTTATTTTTTTGCTTTTTTTTATTTAATATTTCAAATAAGAAATTTTAAATAAAAACAATTGAAAAAGTTTTATATGAAATCAATTAGCTTCCCAAATAAATTTATAGGTTAGAGTGGTTGTTAACCAACGCACGTATAAATTCGATCTAAAATTATACAAAATACTCACTTCAATTCCGCACTGAATCTACAAAATGTGTAGTTTTTTACATTTTTAAAATGCACACTTCAAAACTCTTCAAACATAATAATAACACGAAATTACAAAATATCTACCTGATTTTGATCACAGCACTAACTATCGACAAAAGAAAAACAAAAGTTTTATGACTTTTATTATTTTTATGCTAGTGAGAACCAAAACAATATGGAAATGAATGAGGGAAAACTGGATCCTACCACGTGATTTCCCGGCCAATAAAAATGTAGCGTTAAACGTTTAACGCTTTCTTGTTGGAAGTCGCATAAGAAGTATAACTTCAATAAAAAATTAAATAAAAAAACAATTGAAATTGGACCGAATTGTGAATCTAAACCATTCTCGAATCCTTCTGAAGGTACACAGAAAATTTCATTTAAATCGGTCCAGCCGTTTAGGAGGAGTTCAGTAACAAACACACGCACAGAAGAAATATATATATATATATATTTTTTTTTTTTAATTTTTTTTTTAATGGGTTTTTGAAATTCTATTTTAGCAATCGAAGGAAAATAGTTGTCAAATCACTTTTCTTGGAATCAGTCGTAAAGCACTTTTGAGTTGTTTTTTTCTATTGCACGGTAATATATATGTTTCATGTTAGCTTAAAATTTACTAAGATTTTGGTAGTTATTTAATTATCTTCGAAATTGACCTTTTGGTCTTGTTTTTAAATAGTCCCGATTTCTTAAAAAGAACCCGGCGAGAGTTGAATGAAGAACGTAAATTTAAATTACATTTTGAGACGGAATAGAAATATTTTCTATTTAAAATAAGATTTGTATTCGCACATTATATTAAGAGTACGTTTGACACACAGACTCAATTGACACAAAATTTTAGCTTATGGTCATTCTATAAGGTCACGCCATCCCCTGCTTTTTTCTTGTCACCTTTTGAGAATACTGGCTTATTTGTTGGATGTTTTGCTTAACCGTTATTCTTTACAGAAAAGATCTTTCCTGGAAAATGCATAACTCATTCTATTCAATGTCAAACACGTGGTTTTTTTGCTGGGAATTTTTTTCTCTCCATCTTTAATAGAACTTTTACTTGGAGAAAGTTAACCTAAGAATGTATAATAAATGAAAAATAGCCTTTTACTATATTTTTAAAGCAAACAATATTTTGAAGAAGGAGGAAATTAGAATTTACAGAACATTAAATCTGGGTCTCGTTCGGGGCCTCCTTACCTGGCGATCCTGGAGATTGCCCTCCTTGACGCGGGCCCTGCTACCGGACACAAAACTCAAGAGAAGAAAATAATTAAATGAATTAAAAAATTTATAAATCAAGCTTTTTTCTAATATACGAAAAAAAATCTTCTTTTTTTAAGCTTAAAACGAAAAATAAGGGACGCATTATTTTTGTACTAAACTTCTATCGCCTTTAGAAATCCCCCATATGCCCACAACAGAAATTTATTCAAAATTTTTCATTTCTGGTGTAACAAGAATAAAAGTAATTTTTCTTTCTAGTTAATTTGATAAAAATTCCGCAAAAATATTTCTTTTTCGAAAACTAAATGTAGAACAGTTTAGACTAATACGGTCAACGAACGTCCTCAAAAACCTAGTAGCAAAATTTTTATATTTCTGTTAGAGAATCCTTGTGAGGAATTTCTGTTCAAAGAACATTAATTTGAAAAGAAAAAGTAGTTAGGTTTCAAATATTCGTATAGAAATATTACTGCAAGTTTTTTAGTTTCTGGAGGACCGCTGATCAGCTTACCCTTACGAAAATTTAAGGTATATTTAAGGTTGATTTGAGGTATCGAGGTTGTTTTGAGGTATATTTAAGGTTGCTGAGAAAACAGCAATAAAAATTATACCTCGTAAAGGTTGTAATTAAGGTGTAGGCGGTTGTTTTATATACACTTCAGCTTGTTTTGAGGTTGTTTAAAATTCACTTCAAATCAACCAGACTGATATGGTGATTTTTAAGGTATACGAGGTTGTTTTTCTTACACTTGTAACAAAAGAGGTATTTATGAGATGTAAGAAAACAACATTATTCCAACTAACGAGAGTGAGGTATTTACGTGGTATAAAAAAATATACTTCTTTTCTACTAAAGAGAGTGAGGTATTTACGAGGTATAAAAAAATATACTTTATTTCAACTAAAGAGAGTGAGGTATTTTTTGAAGTGTATGAAGTCATTTTATTTATACCTAAGCTTGTTTAAAGTACACTTCATATTAACTAGCTTACTTCCCAGAGTTCCGTGCGAGCCGGCAAATGGGGAGTTTGTTGACAATCGAATGTCTATTCGAAATTCGGTAAGTGTGTTTGACATTTATCAATTTAGTTTTATCACTTTTAATCAAATATGCTTCAATTTCCAAACTTAAATTTTATTATTTATGTTTTAAAGACGCATCCTGACCATAAATAATTTAAGTTGGAGGATATTCTTAGAGGCAACCCAAGTAGCACCTAATATTAGATAACATCAGAAAATCGGTAAAATCTAACGTTATCTTGCACAACTTCTAATATTAGAAAGATACAAGAGGTCGCTGTTTGCTCTGCATTATATAATATTAGATTCTATGCAAACTGATATTATCAAGCGTTCGTCTTAATACTATTTTACATTAATTTTGATGTTATATAATATTAGATTTTGTATTTTCTGATATTATTTTGCTTTGTTTTTATTTTTTTGGAGTAAGCAAGAGGAAGATATGGATGGTAGTAGAATAATTCGGCAATATAATTTTACTTAATTTTCTGTATTGCTGTGAAGCATAGAACAATAGTTGTATAATGTCATTCCATGCATTATTTACTTATTTTCTTTATTTTTAATATGAAGTGCAAGTTTGGTTAATTTGCAAGTTTATTTTTGTTTGTTTTCTTTTATATATATCTTCTTTTTTTTTTTTTTTTTTTCTTTGGACACATCATTTTTCGAAAATATTTGTGGGGATAATATTTAAAGTACTATTTGTGCTGACTTTAAATAGATAGTTTTATTAGTCACAATCAGGTATTTGTAATTTTTATTGTTTTTATTTTGAAAATATTTTATGTGTATCCGGATACTATACATTGTAAGTTTGTGTTTGGTCACTTTATCTCTATGCTGGAATTGACTCTCAGCAATAAGAAACTTTTGTTTGTTTATGGAAATGTCTGAGCTAGAACTGAGCTATGAACTAATTACCAACGTTGAACTCAAGCATTAATGTCTGGTTTCACATTTCAATTCAATTTCTAAAAAAAAGTGTTTTATTCATTTTTTCCAAATTATTTGTATTAGTTTCAATATTTCTTGATTTAATTTATAATTTTTACCACACCACAATTGCATTCAAAATAAGAATATATTAATTGCATTTTTATCTCAACTCTAAACAATCTAGTAAAACAAAAACATAAATTATACTAATCAATAAATCATAGAAACTGTAACACATAAAACAATGAATATAAAATAATTTCTCGAAACATTTTTTATGACAATCAAAACAATCAGTTCACTGAAAATAAAAATATCAAGAAAAAAAATTTCAACAGTGAATACGATCAATGTATAAAAAGTACTTATTTCAATTGAAACATCAAGTATGAGAAAAACAATTTAAAATCATTATCTATGATTTTTGTTTATTTACACGAGTGCTTTTTTTTTTAATTAATCAATACCAAAAAAAAAAAAAAAAAATGCCACAAAGGATGCGTAGCTGGATAAAGTTCGAATTAGTCCAAGAAGATAGTTTGAATACAATCCAGAGCACCACACGGTCGGCATATCAGCTTTCAGAAAGACATTTGTAAAGGAAAGGGATGTGATTTCAAAAAGCTTTTTCATTATCAGGAGTCCGATGCAGTTTTTCTTTTTAGTCCAAGGAGGGTGAAAAATATTGAAGCTTGGCTCTCTTAGTGGAATCCACAGCTTTCAGAACGTAGACAAAACATGCAGCATACACAAAAGGAAAGTAGAGGATCTTTAAGAAAAGTTTCACTGGTCGTAGGTATCATTTTTTAAAACAAAAAGTTTGATGATTAAGGAATTTATTTTTCGTTGAAGACACTGGATGAATTATGATACGCCATGAGTTGCAGAAGAATTTGACTTGATAAATTTTCAACTGTCCGTATAAATGAGATATTTCATATTTTTGCTGTACCCTCTTCCGATTGATTTAATTTCAAATGCGATATAATGTGCCGTACCACCTTCCCGACCGTTTAATCTTGTCGACTTATAATGTCGTTGCCGAGTGGAAGGATTAAAACAGGTCTTAGGCTGAGAAGGAGGGTACAAAATTTATTTATTAATTATTAGACAGAGCAGTCATGAAAGTGTGTGTGAAAAGTTGTGCTCTCGATTATATGTAAGGGAAAATCTTGCAAGATAAAATCCGTAAAATATTTCAATTTAGGGAAAGAGGGAAATCTTAGAAATAGTAATAAAATAGGTCGAGCGATTCCCACGGAGAGCAAAGGGGAAAATATCCCGCTTTTAATTAATGCATAGTTGAGCCGAAAATAGATTTAAGAACAGGATGTGGTTTTTAGAAGTATGAGAAAGTATTTCGATTAGAATAATAAAATAAAATAAAAGGATATTCAGAAAAGAACTAACATAAAAAGATTAATTGAAGCTTTTTATGTTATATACACACATATATATGTAATAATCCTGTTAAACTTGTAATAAAAGGGTTAAAATCCCTTTTATTTTGTATATAGATAGCTTAAATAATGCAGTCGTAAGCCATGTTACACACAAAAAATCTTTATTAATGGTAGTAGGCTGGTATCGATAACACTTCACATCCACACTCCGCAAGGGAGGGGGTGGACAAGACTTTGGACAATTCCGGAACAACTTTTCAAGGATCAGAACATAATGAAAAAGCCATGCGAAAAGCATTGCTCTCGCTTTTATACTAACACATTTTGTAGTAAAAAGGCACAGTCTTTGAAATACTTGTATCCTTACGCATTAAGGAAAACCATTTCATGCTTCCTTATATGGAAGTGAAATGGGGAGAGATTCTAAATATAACTCAATCGTATGTTTATCAGCCTTGAATTCCCAAAATAGAATCTCTCTACGCTTATTCTTTAACAAAGACATTTTATTAAAACGAAAGAGATTTAATTCTTTTATTAATACAAAAGTATTATAATTTTTGTATTACATCCCCCCCCCCCAAAAAAAAAAATTTGATAAGCCAAAATAAAAATAATTTAGACTCTTTTTTTTTTTTTTTTTGAATTTAAAAAATTTAGGTTGGTACGACTGTTCCTTTTCACTACTATAAATAACATTTTTTCAATTATCTGTAAAAAAAAAAAAACAACTACATACAATGACAATAACAAAAATATGATAATACACTTTATCTGTTTAGGCAACTAAACAGAAAGAAAAATGAAACATATTTTTATAACTAATCTACTAAATATTTCAAAAAATTTTTCACACAAAAATATACATAATTTTTATGGAAACGAACTGGACAACAAGTGTCTTTAATCAGAATTTAAGATTCTGTATGGTTAAAGGGGTTATTTACTTTATGAAAATTTGTATTCCCCGTTAAAATGGAGGAAAACAGAATTTCATGAAGCACAGTGATATTGAGAGATCCAGACGGGTCAATCCAAAAATATTTTATAATACTTTTCTCAACTTGTTGAGAAAAAAAAGTTCAACTTTCATCGCCCTCACATCCAATTGATGTTGAGGTAAATCTCCACACGCGATTCGGATCTCCCAAAAAAAATATAGGGTGTACTTCTTCCATTGAAGAAAGTAACATATTTTGTTTTGTTTTGTACACTATTCATGATTTAATTTCAACATTTGTGGGTTGTTATATTTCCTAAGATTTGATACATGTACTATTTCAAAATTTTGTTTACTTAAACAATTCTTTTTATTTATTTTGTAATTAGCTTCTGAAATTTTTTGAAGAATTTTATACGGTCCACTAAAAGGAGGTGACAACTTCCTCGTATTAGGATAAGTAAATTCTTCAAACATAACTAATTCGTCAGTTTTAAAGTCTATATCTAAAAATCTAGCATCATAGTAAATTTTATTTCTTTCATGATATTTTTTAGTTCTTTGAATTGCTATTTTTTTAGCTTCCTCAACAGGTGGATAGATTTCTTCATTTAAAGGATTTTTATAGGGGAGTCTACCATGCATGAGGTATGCAGGTGGAAATTTTGTCACAGAATGGGGAGTTAAGTTATAAGTATTGACTATATCTTTTAACAAAGTAGGCCATGGAGTTTTAGTAGGTTTCTCATTGATTTTACATTTTAATCGTGTAATTATTGTTTGACCAAGGCATTCTACCTTGCCATTAGACTGCAGATGATGTGCAGTTGTCAATAATTGTTGAATCTTATTATGTTTCAAAAATTTTTTAAAATGAGAAGACGTAAAGGCGGCGTTTCGATCACTCAACAAAGATTTAGGTATTTGATTTTGAAAAATTTGATGTAAAAAACTAGTATACGTTTCTGAACTAATGGATTTTGACGCAAAAGCCCAAATGTATCTTGTTAGGTGGTCAATAATTAAAGTTAAATATTTTTTTGTTGAATTATAATAATTCAATCCACCAACACTATCTATTGCTATTAAGTCAAAAGACTGATTCACAGGGGGTAAGGATTGTAATAATCCAAATCTTTTTTGTCGCGGTTTTTTATTTAATTGGCACGTATGACAATGTTTACAAAATTTTGTTATATCTGATGTTATGTTATTCCAATAATAAACAGGGGTTATTAAGTTAATCATTTTCTGCACTCCTGGATGGTTAAATTTATCATGAGTAATTTGCAGAAGTTTTAATCTCAACGAAAATGGAACAACTATTTTAGTAAAATTTTTCTTACGTATACATAAAACATCATTGATATCAACAAAATTACCTTGTAAGTTATCTTTCCTTTGAGCTTCAATTATTTCATTCAATTTTAACAAATGTGAAACATGAACATTATTTTTACTATTACATTTGACAAGTGAATGTGTTGCATCTCTTGAAAGCCAATCTGCTTCAAAATTAGTAGAACCTTTTGTGTATTTAATATCATATTCATACATACTTAACAATAATGACCATCTAAACAATCTAGCTTTTAAATTTTTAACATTTTTTAGCCAAACCAAAGCAGCATGGTCAGTATGTATGGTGAATTTCTGGCCAAACAGGTAATGATGGAACTTATTTAAAGAATCTACTATAGCAAGACATTCAAGTTCTGTAATTGCATAATTTTGTTCATAGTCCCTTAAGGAACGAGAATGAAAAGCTACAGGATGCAATACACCACATTCATCTGTCTGTTTTAACACAGCTCCAATTCCAATTAACGATGCATCAACAAAAAGATGACATACATGAATAGGATTAAAAATTTTCAAAATTGGTTTACAAATAATAGCATTTTTTAACAGTTCAAAAGATTGTTGACATTTTTTTGACCACACCCATTTTACATCTTTCTTTAACAAGTTGTTTAAAGGATGTCGAATATTTGCATAACCATCAATAAATTTATTGTAAACATTTATTGATCCAAGAAATCTTTGCAATGATTTCACATTTTTAGGGGGCATTAATTTTTTAATCACCTCAATATTATGGTTATCGGGTGATACAATCCCATTGCTTATTTCATATCCTAAAAATTCTATTTGTTTTTGCAAAAATGAACATTTTGAAAGTTTTAATTTCAAGTTTTCTTGTTTACAAATATCGAAAATCTTTTTAAGATGGGTTAAATGTTCATCATAAGAATTAGAAAATATAATAATATCATCAAAATAGTTCGTAGCAAATTTAATTTTATGTTTATTTAAAATTCTACGAATTGTACGTTGAAAAATGCTTGGTGCATTCTTCCAGCCAAAAGGTAATCTTAAGTATTCAAATAGACCGTTGTGAGTAGCGAATGCTAATTTCTCAGTGTCATCAGGATGAATACGAACATGATGATATCCCTGTGATAAATCTATTTTAGAAAAATAACTACTATTAGACAATTTTTCAATTAAAGACTGTATTAAAGGCAGAGGTTCAGAATCTGTTTTTGTAATTTGGTTTAATTTCCTAAAGTCAATACATAAACGACTCTTTTTATTTTCATCTTTTTTAAAGACTAAAGTTACAGGGGCAGCATAAGGGGATGAACTTTCTTTTATAATGTTATTTTTTAACAATTCCTCTATTTGCAAATCAATTTCCTGTTGTTGTTTTGGGGATGTTTTGTACGGCCTTAGAGATATAGGTAAATCTGAGGTTAACCTGACTCTTTGTGGGTCCATTCTGATTTCTCCCACGTCGTGTTTATGTTTTGCAAAAATATCATCATAACTTTTTAAAATTTCTTTTAAGTCCACATTTTGTATTTTGTTCTCATTTTTTATTCTTTCGTCGATATTGACCTGATAATGTGTGCACTCATTACCTAGTACTATCTTCGAATCATTTGAAATTTTTGGACCTTCTTTCTTTTTCCTATTTTTCCTTTTCTTTTTATTTTTGTTATCCTTAACATTATCTTTTTCAATGTTTACTTTTACTGAAACATCTTTAACTTTTATTTTTTCAAAATGTTTACTTTTATTGAAACATCTTAAACTTCTATTTTTTTCAAAATGCTTATTTTTATTGAAACATCTTAAACTTTTATTTTTTTCACCATTTTTAACCCTAACACTTTGAGAATTTTGCTGTCTAATGTGCAAAGATAAGTTGTCACTGTTAGAATTAGCAGAGGTGATCAATCTCTTACCAAATTGAGTAACAACTGGCCCGACACAGTCAATAGACAAACAAAAATCCTTGCAAGTCTGCAATCCTAGTAAAGCATATGGTAAATCAGTATCAGTTATAAAAAACTTAGCTGATTTAATAATTTCGCCTATCTTAAGGGGAAACTCACAAATTTTGTTAAGTGTTAATTGTCCTTTCGTTTGGATAACATTTAATTCCTCACATTTTTTAATAGGAATATTTAGTTTTGACACAAGGTCTTTCGGTATTATATTCAATGTTGACCCGGTATCAACATTCAATAATATATCTTTTTTTACATTTTCATTTTGTTTTGGTTTTGGACGTCTATTTAAGTATTTTTTTTCCACTTTATATCCATTTAGGTATTTATTTTCGACTTGATATCCGGATATTATTAATTGCTATTGTTTATTTGTCATATTTTGAACGTTCATTTCAACAACATTAGGGTTGTTTACACACGAGGAGCCCATGTGAAACTGATTCAATAGTCCTTTCTTCGAACAGTATTTACACTGATTTATTGGGATCTCCTGTGTTGTATGATGTATTTTGGGTTTTGTCACATTCGGGGTTACACTTTTATTTTTAGGACAAGCCGGAGCTTTATGTCCTGGTGCATTACATTTAAAGCACCTAATGTCATATTTTGGGTTTTCCATTTTCTTCATGTATGGTCCCTTATTATTTTGAAATTTATTTTTATCTATGTCACTTTTAATTTTTTCATAGATTTTAAGTTTTTGTTTAAATTCAAAAAGATTATTGGCTCCATAAAGAATTGATTTATTATTTGTTTGGTCTGGTATTCCTTGAATTATGTAAGTGATTAGAGCTAAGTCATCAATATCACTTTGAGTGGCAATTTCTTTCATTTTAAGGAAATACTCTTGAAGAGTTTCATTATATCTTTGCTTTCTTTTTTGCAACATTGCATGTATTTCTGCACTATTACAATCAAATCCAAACTCTTCAAGCAAAAGATTTTTTAATTTTTCATATGAATTTAAACAACTTTCACTTCTTATTAATGTTAAGGCATTACCCTTTAAACATCTTTTCGCAAATAAAAATTTTTGCATATCAGACAATTTAAATAAATTGGCATGAGTTTCAAAATTTTCAAACCAAGAATTAATATTTTCGTGTTTTTCTCCTTTAAACATAGGAGTAACTGCTTCAATATCCGAAAAATTTACTATTAATTTAATTTCTGTTTCTCTATTCTTTATATCCTTGCTAGAATTTTGACTATAGGATGCCATATCTTTATCAGTATAAACATGAGTTTGTATTTCTTTATCAACATATATTTTAGTATTTAAACTAACTTGTGTAAATTGACTTATACAAGTTTTAATTGGTAAATGTGATTCAAAATCAGTTTGAGTTTGTTTACATTCAAGCTGATTAGTTTCATCCTCATCTTCAGAGAGATTTTCCATTACTATCGAATTTTTTAAGATATCAAAATCACATAAACAAGTTAAAATGTGCTTTGCAATTTCATCTTTATTTCCTTCACTGGAAATATTTAAAATGTCTGAAATTTTAACTAATTCCGAAAAATTGAAAGTATTACAAATTTCTTGTAATTTGTTTGAAAATTCGTCATCGTTAGGTTCAAAGGAAAATTCTGAAAAATTTAGAATTTTGTTACGGTTTAATCTAGAAAAATCATTAGGAAACAAAAGTTTAAATAATAACTTAATTTTGTTTGCCGTCATTAATTTAATTGACGTTTGAATCACATTTATTTCTTTCAAAAACATTTTAAATGCACGATAAAAAACAATATTATATCATCATTTTAAAGAAAAGCAATATAAATACAAGAAATGCAATCTAACTATTCATATTAGAATATACTCAGTTATTCATAATGAAAATTTTAGAACACTACTCATCTCCGATATCGATAAACTATTCAATCATGCTAGTGAGAAAGAAACATAAGAGGATAAAAAAAAATATATCTACAGTACTTTCTTTCCATTTTCCACACTGTTCTTTGACCTTCATGACTTTTTATGTTGAAGAGAAACAAAAAATATTATCATTTTTTTGTTTTTAACGCGCACATTCACTTTTGTTTTCACAATCTGAGCACAACGGAATTGTAGGGTCATCGGTCATTTCCAGATTGGACACTGTAGGGTCATCTCGATCAACACTATGGGTTTCAGAGAGGCATGTGACGAGCTCGAGCCAACATCAGCATTCTCACAGCGATGAGGTGTACAGGTAGTGAAATCAATCCTTCTTTCCTTCATTCTTTTTTTCACTGCAGAATAGGCAACTTTCTTCTTTCGTCCTTCGTCCCCCGGGATGAGGTTTTATCAACGTTGTAGTCAGCCGGAAAATAGATAACAATGGTTTCCTCAGCAAGTAACCATCCTGTCGACTTGTAATAATCCTGTTAAACTTGTAATAAAAGGGTTAAAATCCCTTTTATTTTGTATATAGATAGCTTAAATAATGCAGTCGTAAGCCATGTTACACACAAAAAATCTTTATTAATGGTAGTAGGCTGGTATCGATAACACTTCACATCCACACTCCGCAAGGGAGGAGGTGGACAAGACCTTGGACAATTCCGGAACAACTTTTCAAGGATCAGAACATAATGAAAAAGCCATGCGAAAAGCATTGCTCTCGCTTTTATACTAACACATTTTGTAGTAAAAAGGCACAGTCTTTGAAATACTTGTATCCTTACGCATTAAGGAAAATCATTTCATGCTTCCTTATATGGAAGTGAAATGGGGAGAGATTCTAAATATAACTCAATCGTATGTTTATCAGCCTTGAATTCCCAAAATAGAATCTCTCTACGCTTATTCTTTAACAAAGACATTTTATTAAAACGAAAGAGATTTAATTCTTTTATTAATACAAAAGTATTATAATTTTTGTATTACACACACACACACACACACACATATATATATATATATATATATATATATATATATATATATATATATATATACATACGAGGGTTGCTATTTATATTTCTGGCCTTGGCAACAGTAAGTGTTGCTAGGCGACCGCAGACGATTTTAATCGAAAGTTTGATATTTTTAAACATAAATTCAGCAGACGATTTACCATTATAGCTTCATTTGTGTTGTTGACAGTAAATTGAAAAGTTCTTCTCTTTCAAAAAATGGAATTGAATCGTGAACATTTCCGTGCCATTATTTTTCATAACTTTCGACGTGGATTGTCAAGACAAGAGTGCTTCGATGAACTTAATTCTTTATTCAGCGATAAAGCGCCATCCTACAGCACTGTAAAAAATTGGTATAACGAATTTAATCGTGGTTGATGTTCGATCCAGGACGAATCCCGTGCAGGTCGTCCAAAATCCGTTGTTGTGCCAGAAAAGATCGATGCTGTGCGTGAACTGATAAAGCAAGATCGTCATATGACATACCGTGATATAGAGGCGTCTTTGGACATTAGTATGACTAGCATCAATAAAATATTGCATGAACATTTGAGGGTAAAAAAAATTTTTCGTGTTGGATCCCGCATAATCTGACAAGCGCTCAAAAAAAGGCTCGTGTCGATTGGTGCAAGGAAATGTTGGAAAAATACGTTCAAGGTACATCAAAGGCTGTGTATAACATCTACACAGGTGACGAATCATGGATCTATGCATATGAGCCGGAAACAAAACAGCAATCAACTGTATGGGTCTTCCAAGACGAGGCAAAACCAACAAAAGTTGTTCGAGGAAGAAGCACATCGAAACAAATGATTGCCTATTTCTTCGGTATTAACGGTCATGTGGCAACAGTGGCGTTAGAGCAACGCAGGACGGTCAATTCTGAACGGTACACGACCATTTGTTTGCCAGAAGTCATCGGAGAAATTCGAAAAAAGCAGAACAGGCGAATCATTCTTCATCATGACAATGCGAGCTCTCACACATCGACTCAAACAAAGGCATTTCTGACGGAGCGAAAGATCGAACTGATGGGTCATCCGCCGTACAGTCCTGATTTGGCACCCAATGACTTCTTCTTATTCCCAATCATCAAAAAATTACGTGGACAACGATTTTAGACCCCCGAAGAAGTGGTTGATGCATTCAAAACGCATGTCTTGGAGTTACCTCAATCGGACTGGAAAAAGTGCCTTGAAAATTGGTTCAAACGCATGCAAAAGTGTATTGATCATCATGGAGAATATTTTGAAAAACAATAAAACCAATTTCGATCCTACATATTTGTTTTTTCATTATTATGCCAGAAATATAAATAGCAACCCTCGTATATATATATATATATATATATATATATATTCCCTGATATTGTTGAGATGTCCTAGGCTGTAAATAGCACATGTGCAGCAGCGAAGAAGAAGTGACTAGCAAGCAACTGCTCAGCCTTTCCCTAGGCAATAGTTCTGAATTTATACCAAATAGAAAAAGTAATCTCTCTTTTAAACTACAGAATTTGTTTAATTGTTGATAACAATAGTTTGCTAGATATTTGATAATTAAAAACTAATAACTGTACTAGCTCACTTTTTCATGTTTGATCACAAAACTGCTATTTTTCACTGCTGCATGTTATTTTTTCGCAATTTACCCACATTAATTATTTACTAAGGAGATTGTTATTACTTATTAGAATATTGAGTAGAATTAAATTAAACCCGATTTCAAGTTTATATGACAATTTGTTTCAAGGTTATGAGCAATTTTATGCAACTGTTTATGGTTCACTACTTCAAAAATTAGCGAATTTCGGAAATCTTAAATTTTTTAGAATCAAATCGGTATATTTTCTTATGCAATTTTAATACTGAATTGCAAATGTAATATGCATTTATTTTTAAATTTCATCCTATGGGATGTGTTTTTATATTTAAACAAATGTTTGTAACAACTAACTATTAGTTTTATTCTGCTCGGTATTATAAGTTATATAGGAGATATTATACTCAACTTATTTTAAAAGTATTATTTCAAATCATTCTCCCTTAGACATTTTCCTCACATAAAATTACTCATAACTTTAAATTAAATACTCCTTATCAGCTTGTAATTTGTTCTATTCGATTGACTGTAAAAAAAGAATAAAAATTGGTACATAACTTTAAAGTTTTAATTTATTAAATGATTGTTGATTCTTGATTACATCGATTAAAAAATATTAAAATAACTATTTTTTTAAGAAACTCTGATGTGATTGTCCTTTGTAACGGAAGTCCTTTTCAGAATCAGCGTCAAAAATCTATAAAAAAGCTATTAGTTTCATGAAGTCTGACAAAAAGTTTAAAAATATAGACTAGATTTATTGAGTTTAAAAATCTGTAAGAAAAAAAAGAAAGAAAATCTAATTATCAAACTTACAAGTACTATAATGATACCAGATGTATAGAAAAATAAAAAATGCTAAAATTGCATAATAAGATTGGAATTATATATTTGAATTTCTGTAAATGTTGTTAATGGTAGTACTGTCTTCAGTGTATTTTATTTTGTGGCTGTGGTACCTGTCATGCTTTTTAGCTACGAGTTTTGAATAGAAATGGCAGAAGAGTAATACTATTTATCTGAAAAAGAACATTAATTTCATCCAGTTAATTTAAATCATAAAAAAAACAATTTCTAATATTTTAATATTTTTAAACCTGCCACTATTATTGTAAATGTCACTTTCTTACTAATTCATATTTTTTTTCTTTTAGGTTCCAATAATTACAAATTTCAACAGGTAGACGGAAACAGTATTTAAAATAATTTTGTTGGTTTGTAAAAAAAATGAAATTTTAGTTTTAAATAAAAGTAATTTAAATTTCAGCTGACTAATTATTTAAATTTGTAGTTTTATAGCTTTGAAAATTCAAGCACCTTAGACAACTATCTTCTAAAAATATGAGTTCCCATAAGTAATTTTTTCCAACTGTAGTATTTGGATAAGTGTTATTTTAAGATGATTTAATTCAATCTATTAAAATTACAGAAGAATTTTGCGTTTGAAACTTTCCTTTATAGCTTAACAAAAGTAGCAATTATTGCCGAAAGTTTAATATTAAATCTTCAGGTTGATAAATGAAGATCTCTACTAGTGAAAAAATGTAATGATATACATTATTCTTCATATAGTATCTTTATATATATTTTATTTTTTATATAGTGAAGTTAAAAATTAATAAACTAGGTGGTCCGTATAACACTTCACCTTCGTAAGTACTAAAAAAAACAGCTTTAGGTTGAGCTACATAAGTCTGAAGTGTAAAATGTCGCATCTTTGGTTGATAAATTAATACTTCTAAAAATATATACTTGAGGTTACGAAATAATAACTTAAGGTGATCCTAAAGCCGTATGTTAAAAATCGCCGATTAGTTAAACAGATAGCATACTAAAGTCTCGAAATTTTTCACGACATTTAAGAATCTTGTTAGCCAGAACCTAAAATGTATAAAAGTTTTGTTACATTTGATTTTGTAGTTTTGTTTCTGGAAATTAGATGGCACTACAAGAAGTGTGAATTTACTGTTAGTGAGAACAATTTGCGAAAAAAAGCATACAATACAAATTTATATTCTCATTAATTTTAAATTCTTTTTGTTTTAGGTATTAATACAGATTGTTAGCTTTATTCCAATAGCAGTTTTAAAACATTTTAATCAGTATTTAATTTGTGTAACTGTTCGGGAGAAAACTCATTACGTAATAATTTTTCCAACCATCGAAAATCAGAATATTTTGTTTTTTTCGTTTTTTACGAACGTGCTTGAGAGTTATTCAGGATTTAGCGACTAGCATCGGCAGTTTTTAATGTTTACATTGATATCACGTAGATATCTTTACATTTAAATTCGAAATAAACATGAAAGTTGAACCAAATAAAAATCGTTGAAAATCTAGATGCAAAGGTGTTAAAGCGTCGTATTTCTGATCTTAAAAGTTTTGAAACTTTAGAGACATGAGAATAATTTAATCTACATACTGATAAAATTCCTGACAAAAGTCTCAAAATAAAATTATCAGCTAATTAGTTTTACTAATATTTATACGTTACTAAATTATTTCTATCAAAATCGTTATATTTTCTAAACGAATAAGGGCTCAATATTTTTTTGTTTTCTCAAGAATCGGAATTTTAAAAATTGTATTTAATGTGAGTACGTTCACAAAAAATCAATTTCAATCTTGCATTATTTGGAAATTACGTGCTGGTGGCACTTAACACATAACTGGAATTTCTCAAAAGAATTCTAAAATTTGAAAGCATTTTTTTTTTCAAAAGCATCAGTTAGAGTTATGAGTTACGGATAATTTAAATAAAAAATATAGCATTATTTCTTAGGATTTTATTTATTCAAAAAACAATATTGTGCTGGCACATTTTTCAATTTAGGAGAGCTAAAATTTACACATTTTATAAATATGATCTTTCTTTTTCTTTCTTTCTGAAAATAGCAAAATAGTTCCGGTTAGAAAGTCTGCAGCTGCTTACTACATGTTATTCTGTGAGGCGATATTTTCAAACGGATAATTTTGTTTTCAATAAAATAAATAAATTAGATAATTTCTGAGCTCAAATCTGCCGTATTTCATTATAGATATTAATGTTATTATCTAATTCTGGTGAGTTTGAAGTTAAAATTTGTTTTAGTTATTTAGAGATATATTGTTAAAAAAGGTGACATCGTTACTAAATTTTGAATAACTCGCTTTTTTGGCAGTCTTGATTTGGCCTTTCCATTTGTTTATTACTGTTTGTTCGTGTTGCAAACTATGCACCATTTTATGTTAGTGTTAGCATATTGTTCGAGGAGCAAGATTAATTTATACATTATAATTCAGGTTTAAATTTGAAAGTTGGCATATATTATTTACACTTTGTGAGCCAAATGGCTTTGAAATAAACCGGAAACAGTAACCCGGAAGCATATGCGGCACTAAGCTTTCAGCGCTCCCTATAGGGAGCTATACCCATCCCTAGAATGTGTAACCCATCCCTAGAATCCCACTATAGTGTAGAAAACACCATCCATTTATTTGTTAATTTTATAACACAATTTAAAGTTTAATATAACAAAAAGTTGTTACGTTATGCATACACATACATTAATTCATTTTTATTCCATTTAAATTTTATTATATTTAAATTATATTCTAAAGATGAAAATTAGAAAAAATTTAAGAAATTTTGCATTAATTAAAAAATGTTTAATTTATGATTATCATAACGAAAACAATCAAACAGTAGTACGCTATGCTCCTGTATACATTCTTACTGCACCCAATTCTTACTGCACACGTTAATAAAAAATAACCTTTCCAAGTGTTGAAAATACACTTCAGGTTGATTTATAACAACCAGAAATGTAAAATGACACACCATAGGTTGAAAAATATATACCTCTACAAGCACAAAATTAGATACCTGAGGTTGAAAAATAATTACCTGAGGTAGAACAAAATACACTTGAGGTTGATTTATAACAACCTGCTGAAGTGTAAAATGACACACCACAGGATGAAATATATTTACCTCTACAAGCATAAATATAGGTACCTGAGGTTGAAACATATATACCTCAGGAGGTAAATTTAAGGCATGGAGTTAAGGCAAATTAAGGCTCCATGATTTAAGGCATATTTGTTTGAGGTATTCATTTGCACCCTTTTCAACCTAACGACGTATTTAAATAACAACCTCCTTTAAAATATACCTCGATTTTTTCATAAGGGTAGTTAGATCAAAAAAGTTTTATCAAGAACGGGGAATCAAACTTTTATCTATGAAATTGTTATATTTTCAACAGAATATTTTTTAAACGTTTCCTGAATGAGACGTAATGGATTTACACCGGAAAAATCAGAAGAATCTCTCATAAGACTGATCTCACACTGTCAAGGTATTTAAGCAAAGGCTGTTGCTTGGCTGCCCACCTTTTTAATGAATAGAGGCATTTGATTGGTCGATTGCATCATCGTTTTCCTCTTTATCGCTTAATCGTTTTGTCAGGATTACTAGAATGGCATTTTTAGCATTTTCGTTTGGCGCAATTTTACTAATGCGCATGTTCGGTTTGATAATTTATTCAAACCAATCGAAGTACTTCTAGACAATGAATATAGAAACTTGTATCCCCTCCTTTGCTTGTGTGTACTCAGACAAAGACATAAAGATCAATCACTATACCAAACGGATGTCAGGGTGAACTTTGACATCACTGGTCTCTACTCAATTTTAACATTCTGTCTCTGAGCCAAAAAAATCTGAACACATTTTTTTCAAATTTTTTAAAGATTTATAGTTTGTAAATTTTAAAAAGAAAAAATTAATATAATCTTAAAAATTGGTTTTTATATTGTTCAGAAATTCAAATACTTAAAATAAATATTAAAAAAACAATTGAAGTACTTATTAAAAACATATAAAAATATTTTTTTTTATTTCCAATGGCAGACATGAAAGACAAATTTGTAGCTGAGAAACAAAGAAAGAACAAAAAACGGAAACAGCAGCTACAAAAAGAAGGTCTATAGGTCTCTGATAATGTGTCTCGCCCGCCAATAACGTTCCCACAAGGGCCCAGGAGGAAGTGCAGGGCAACGTCTCGGATGGTTAACGTCCATTTCTTCTTGTAGGTTACATAATGGACAAAAAGGGCTTGAAAGGACTTTGATTTTATACAGGTGTTTTGATAAACAGTCATGGCCAGTGGCAAGGCGAAAAAGGGCCACAGATTTTTCTCTTGGCCATGATGGAATATCTTTAATTTCTTCCAGCCAGTCCTTATCTTTGTTTGCTTCTTGGAGTTTTGCCTCAAATGTTGTTCGGAGAGATGTTTTTATTAGCCTTTTTTCGGTGTAGGAAGGAACTGGCTTAAGTGATATTTGCAAAATCTTGGCGGCTTTATAAATATATATATATAAAAATATAAAAATAACTAAAAAATAAATAATTAAAATAAAATAAAGAACAGTTTTATTAATAAATATCTTATATATATATATTAATAATTTTATTAATTAATATCTAAGCTGCCCAAAACATTTAATTTCATGAAGAACAATAAATTGGAAAATGTTAATAACTGCTGAGATAGAGTCTCATTATTGTCTGCTAGCGTTCAATTAGTTATTAAAACTTTTTCATGGTTTTCATTTGTGCGCAATGTAAATTCTAATTATTTTCATTTAAAAAATCTTTCAAAATATAATTTCATTCCTGTATTTAAATTGCAAGTAACTTTGATATATGGGTTGTGTACAAAAATACAAAAAAGTACAAAAAATTTTTTAGAGCATTTAACAACATTTACTTAGATAGGCTATATATCAAAGATGATAAAATAAAATGATTGATTATTAAAAATGATATCATTGCTATAATGAACATTTCGAAAAAATCCTATTACCATAAAAAAAATCTGACAAACGTTTTCGTGGTTTTCCTTCGCTTGTATCGCAGAATTAGGTTACTTCAGAAGCTTTTAAAAGTATGCTTTTATTCTGATACTTAAATTACAAGTTACTTTTATTCCTGGGTTGTGTAAAAAAATATTAATATAAGAAGAGTGTTTCCGAATATTCACTAAGATAACAGATTGTTTTTCAAGGATGATAAAACAATTATTGATTATAAAAAATAATTTCATTGCGATAATCACCATTTAGCTGGAAACCTATTACCATTAAGCAATTTAAAAGACTTTTTCGTGGTTTTCCTTCGCATGTAACGCAAATTTGATTACTTTAATTTAATCTTTATTAAAATAAACTATTCTTATAGCTTTCATGAATATGATTGTATTAAGATACTTAAATTGTTAATTACTTTGATTTCTGAATTGAATTAAAAATAATAAGGGCGTTTCGCTAAATTCACAAAGATGATAAGCTTCACAAGGATAAAAAAAAAAGATTGGTCTTTAAAAAATAATTTCTTTTAGATAATAAACATTTAGCTAGAATCCTATTACCGATAAAAGCGATTTAAAAAAAAACATTTTCGTGGTTTTCCTTAGCGTGTAACGAAAAATTTTATAATTTTAATTAAAATAGGATATTGTTTGCAATTATACTTCTATACTTAACTTACTTTTCGACTTACTTTAATTTCTGGGTTGAGTTAATAAGAAGAGCTTTTCGTTCTGTTCAGAAAGATGGTACCCTATCTATTAAGGATAATAATAATAAAAAAATGGCTGTTTATAAAAAGTATTTTCATTGAGATGATGATGAACATTTAGCTTGAATCCTATTATCACCAAGGAATTTAAAAAAACATTTTCGTGGTTTTCCTTTGCGTATAACGCAAAATGTGATTATTTTGATTTAATCTTAATTAAAATGAACTAATCTTTTAATTTTCATAGATATCATTTTACTCCGATGCTTAAAATGCAAATTATTTTATTTTATATACCAATAAAAGCAATCTGAAAAACATTTTCGTTTGTGTCTCTTAGCGTGTAACACGAAATTTGATGATGTTAATTTCAATTTAATCTTGATTATAATGAATTATTTTTATAACTTTCATAAATATGGTTTTATACCGATACTTAAATAGCGAGCTACTTTGATTTTCGGATTGAGTAAAAAACAACAAAAATATGAAGAACATCTCGTTATATTCACAAAGAAGTCTCTCAAAGATAATATACAATAAAATACAATGCTAAATACAATAAAACTTCAAATTTTTAAAATTAAAAATTATATAAATAAAAAAATAATTATGCGAAATACGCGTGGGCAATAACAAATTTATTTTAAGATTAAGACAATTTATGAGATGTTGAGAAATTTTAAGATATTTAAAAATATTGACTACATATTAGTATTAATAATTATAAATTATATAGTGAAGAAATCGATTCACATATTATTCCAAATCTATCCATACCTTTGTATATTATTAAAATTGTATCAATTATTGAAAGAACAAACTAAAAATAAAGTTAAAAAGAGCTGACGTATAATCACATTCTATCAGAAACATGCTGTTATAAAACTCAACATTTGATGAAAAAATGCTTTTATTCAATAAAATGTTTTATTCAAATCTCTTTATTAAATTACGAATAAATTTTTAGACGACTAAAAAAAGAAACACCCTATTTTATAAGTATAAAAAAAAAAAAAAAAAAAGGATTAGCAATCGGTTATTGGTGAAAAAAATATGAAGGAAATTTTACTTTACGCGCGCGTAAGTCAAGTTCCTCGTAAGTTGACCACATTTAAATATATCTTCATTGTCACCAAATTATTTTTTTAAAAATAATTAAAATTTTTCTCTGCTTCTACCAAATAAAAACTCTTGGAACTTTAGATTTTACAATAGAAAAATACGTAGATTAATATGGCATTAAAAAATTTATACCTCATAATTAAAAATTTTTTTAATCCGCAATTAAATAAAATATAATAAATAATCATTAAAAATTATTTTTTGCATGCAATTATCTTTGGGTAAATGGGCATTATAAGTGAATTTTAAAAATATGACTCAAAAAGTGAAATTCTGTCCAAACTATGGGGACTGTAATATTTTCCAGACCCCCTATGTTTTGAAGGTATGTTTTTAAGCTATTACCTTAACGCTAGTTTCGTGTACGAAATGAATAAATAATGAAAATGTGACCGGGCTTACACTTAATCGTTCTAATTTTTCTGCTATATAACCAAAGTTTTTCTGGAAAGTATGTATATCGCCAACGAAAGACGAAGCACCAAAACTAGCACAGCAGTACGTTGTAATTCAAGGATGTAAACGTCTCAATAGTTTTGTCAGGAGAGCAGGGCCGGATTTAAGCTTGGCGGGGCCCTAAGCTACCGAAAATGATGGGGCCCTTACAGGCACGGACTGGGATCTAAAATCGGCCCGGGCATTTTAGAGATATCGGCCTTCTTCTTCTACTTCACATCGGCTTCTAATGTATCATTTTTAAGCATTTTTTACTTATAAATTCTTATGAACGTAAGTTAATTTATCGAAGTAAGAAAGTAGATAAAAATTGCTTAATAATCCTTTATAGAATATATTTCAGTTTAAAATACATGGTTCTTATGAGGAAACATAGGTTGAAAAAATCAAAGAGAAGGTGAAAGATGAAGAAGTATGTGTAGAATAGTAAATAAAAATATTTATTATAGTACACATACATTAATGATTTATTGAGCGTCAATGTTAATGAGTTGTAGCGTCAATGTGAAATTTTAATGCTAGATCAATTAAATTGTAAGAATTGGTCAATAAATTGAATATCTGAAATATCTTGTAGCAACAAATAACACAATTTTTGCACGCACTGCGTGTCTCACATTTTAGACTTGCTTTTTCTTCTGTTTCCAAAGTAAAGTCGTTATTATCTTCATTTGAATGATCTTCTCTGATTATTTTTTAATCTTCTAAGTCTGAATTTTTCAGTTTTTCCCAATGTAAAGCTAAATTTTTTAGTTCAATCCGCAAATTTTCACCTATAGCTGTTTCATCAAATTTTAACAAGAGTTTGCTTAATTCGCCAGATTGAAGCTTGTTAAGACGTATTTCAGGGAAATGTTTCGGATCTAGATAGGAAAAATCGGCGTGCAATTTTCCATTTGCGAGAAAGCGGCGTTCCATTGACGTTACAACTGTGCTGAAACTAATGTTATGGACGTTTATCTTAAATGCAGTTGTTTCATCATCAAAAACTGTTTCATTCGACGATGTCTCACCCGGCATCAATTTTCTTTTCTTCAATCTTTTTTGTGGAAACTTTGTTTGAATTTCAGTTTCTTCAAATTCCTTATTTGCGCGAATAATAAAATCATCTGTAACTTTTTGTACACCTTCAAAATCTCTCACTATTTTTTTTTTTTTAGTTCTGAACACATTTGTGATACCATTCCAAAAGCTTTTAAGATGTCTAAACCGGAGGTTCGCAAATATTGGGAGAGCGGTGTTGTTACTTCAAATATTCTTGAGAATATTTTGGCGGTGATTACTGTTTCATATTTGCAAAATGATTCTAAAATATTATTGCCTTTGCACGGATATCTGGCTTGAAATTTGAATTTTGTTGTATAGTCTCTAAACTTGTAATCAATGTGACATATATCGTCTTTATAGTTAAATCTGAGTTTGAAAATGAACCAAAAATTTTCTTTAATGCAGAATCTTTGGACCACCAATGTGTTTCTCCAATAGTTGCGAGCCTTTTTTTATTTCCGTGCTTGTTATTTTGTTCCCAGATGTTCATGCGTTGGTATGATTCACGGAGAAATACTGCGACGCTATTTAGTAGGCTGAAAAACGATGCACTTTCAATTAGTGCCTTCGTGGTATCTCCTAAAACTAAATTTAAGACATGTGCATATTGTTAATTCCCGCAAGTAACTGGAAGTACCGGAATTTTGACACAACTTTGATTTTTTAAATAGAAAACTATATCTTATTTGGCATCATTGGAGAGAGTTTTTGAAAAGAAATAACTTTTACTTAAAATATTTTTTAATGTCTCTTACTATTTTCAAGATAATAGATAAGAAAAAATACATATTTAATAGATTTTGACATATTCACTAAAAAAAACTTTTTCGTCATAATGTCTTATACTTTCATTAAAACACATTTGTGCTTTTCTTCCCATGTTTTATAAAAATTGAAGTGATTTTGATAATTTAAGTTAATTATTTTTGGTAAAAATGATAAATTTAAGTAAATAATCAGAATTATTTCGTATCTATTATCTTGAGAACAGTAAGATATATAAAAAAAAATTTCAAGTAAAAGTTACTTTTTTTTTTTGAAAACCCTCTCCAATGATGCCAAATAAGATATAGGTTTCCATTTTAAAAATCAAAATTGTGTTCAAATTCTGGTACTTACGGGAATTAACAATTTCACTATTGAATTCCTTGGGTTCGATTTAGTTATTAGATTTTTTATTTCAAATCGATTATTTGCTCCATTCTCGAAAACAATGGGTGGCACGCATGGTCTGAATCACCCAGAATATTAAAACAATATTATTATTACATGTATCATATATATGTTATTTAATATTATTATTATTTGCGCAATATTATTTGAAATTCATGCAATGTATAAAAAAAAAATTTTGCTGCTGCCTCGGCCCTCAGGCCAGACCAGCCCACCGGGAATTTGCCCAGTCTGCCTACTGGCCAGTCCGGGCCTGGGCCCTTATAGGCTTAATGATATTTCTATACACCTAAAGTAAACTGTCATTGTTGAGTATTAACATTAAATAATTAAAAAAATTGTAGTTGTTGTAGTTCATTTACGTCGCACTAGAGCTGCACAACGGGCTATTGACGACGGTCTAGGAAACATCTCTGAATATGATCCGAAGACATGCCATCACAATTCTGATCCTCTGCAGAGGGGATGGCACCCCCGTATCGGTAGCCCGACGACCTGCATGCGAAGTCGAGCACTTAACGGTAGAACAGTTTAACAAGGACCCATGCCGCACACTGTCAGTCCCTACGCAGACTGATCCAAGTGGTCACCCACCCGCACACTGACCGCAGCCAGTGATGCTTGATTTCGGTGATCTGCTGGTAACCGTTTCTTAACGATCAAAAATTTTATAATATTACTTGATTGTTAAGCATATTGATCGTGTTGAGCCTATAATGTAGAACCTTTCTTTTATTGCACATATATTTTAAAGGAGAAAAAAAAAGTTACAACAGATACATATTTTAAGCTCATCATAAGCACAGATAAAAATTTGGCATGCTGGAAAATCCGTTATGTATTTAACAGAGTTTTTCTTTTTCTCGAAATTCTGAACATATGTTGTTTAAAATTTTAAATGCTTTTTTTTTTCGCAAATTTTTTTACTCGATTGTTTTCTCTTTGCGTTACATTTTACTTTACTGCTCAAAATCTTTAAGGCTTAGAAACTTGAAATTATGAAGGTGTGTAGGAAGTACTTTTTGATCGAACTAACCCGCATTTGAATTACATGGAGAGGAAAATCCCGAAAGTCTCTCACTGTTAGTCTGACAGCAAGATGACTTTAATCCATGATCTGTTAGTAGTCGGTGCGAGCCGGATGTGGAATTTGTATCAACCAGCCTCGCTGGGATTCGCCTCATCTCATTAGGGGGCGAATACTCTATCCCTTGAGCCACCTCGGCTCCAATTATTAGTTAATAATAAAACTTGTAGCAAAAAAAAAAAAAAAAAAAAAATTGTTGGTCGGTGTACCGTCTGCTGAAATGCAATTACTGCTGGCAGGAGTATTTTAAATTACAGTTTTAATAAATTACTTTCTCTCTTTTTTTCAAAATTCCTATTTGTTTAAGTGTTTTTCCCCCCTTTTAAATAATACTTATATTTATCCATTGTTGTAGAAAAGTTTATCTTTCGCGCAATTTTCATTTTACAAGCATTTTCGCGCTTTACTTTATGTCAAAAATAACATAAAATGAAAAAGATAAAAAATAAGGGAGAATTTAAATAAATGTTAAAATTTATATCGAAAATTTTAAAAATACTAAACTGAAGAGAGATTAAAACTATTTCCAATGCGAACTATTATATGATCTAAAGTTAATGTTTGATATTGGAAACAAGTAAAATTATTTCTAACTTATCACTGCTTATTGTGTCGTATATTATGCATTCCTAAGTACAATTTTTCTTCAAGTACTTTCAAAATTATTTATCAACTCTAGCTATTTTTTCATATAGTTAAGATAAACATAGGTTTGCAGAAAAGTATACTAATTACATATTTTATTAACAAAATTATCTTTTTTCTATCAACTTTTAAGAAGAATAAGAGGAAAAACGGTTTATATCCATAAAAGCTAAGCTGAGGGGGGGGGGACGTATCTTCGAACAGACAGAAACTGTTTTTCCACAGAATAGCCCATCTTTACTGAGTATTTAAGATACGAGGAATCTGAGGTACCAATTTTCTATATTATTGATTTGCCTACATTTAAAAATCTTCAAGATGTAACAGATTGCAATTTTTGTAAAAATAGGATAAAAACCGTTCTTACCTTTAACCTTTAATGAGTAATCAGAAGCAACCACGAGGCAATAGTGAGCAAGGGACGGAGCCTTCAAGTTTTTTAAATAATTGTTAAATTAAATTAGCTGTTTTTTTAACATGTCTGCTTTAAATAGAATAAGAAAAATAGTTTTCAGCATTAAGAAATAAAAATTAAAAACTGTCACCAGCTGAAATAGAACCCTCGACCTCTTTGTTTGGTGTTAGATTTCATAATCAACTGCCCCAAATCTACACACCTGCCTTGCGTTTTCTTTTCTTTTTTCTTAAGTTTAATAAATTTAGAGTCATTTAAATACTTTACATTCTTGATTTTGTCGAAAATGTCAGGATATGTTCTTTATGTAAAACTGTTAAACACATGTTCTTTTTTTCCCTCCAAATTAGCGAAAAAAATTTTTTAAAAAAATTGGGGTGTCAAAATAAAAGACCCTCTGAAATGTTACGAAAAACACATTTGTTTGGATGCTGTAAAATAAGTTAACCACGAAATAAATGAATCACAGACCTCACAATGAAAACTAATTATGGTCAAAACTATCAGAACACTGTAACATTTACAGTGTTTATGTTAACACCAACAAACACGGTAATTTCCTTCCGTAGCTAGGCAATTTAAAGAATCTAAAAACAGTTTCTCACGGTGTAAAGCGAGACGGCTATTTGACAACTATGTGGGTGGGTAGGTACGAAAGCGGGGATATTTTCATCAGTGGAAAGAAAGAGCGTTATATTGCTCTTTTGGTTAGAAAAGTGAAGAGTAACAATTATTTTATACTTGTAAACACTTCGATTAGATTTTAAAAAGCGTCCAACAATGTAAAAAAGAAGAAAAAAAATTGTATTTTGGGCTTCAGAGGGCCCCACCTCCAAATGAAACTTTAAAAAAAGAAGAAAAAAGTTGGATCTGGGGGCCCTTGTCATCTTGGGGCCCTAAGCTACAGCTTATTTAGCTTATACGTAAATCCGGCCTTGCAAGAGAGCAGTCCAAAGTTTTGAGCAATTAATGTTAATTCTACTTTTTACGTATTTCACATATCTACAAAACCTTTAAAGGAATTTGAAATAATTTTGCGCTCAGTTATAAAATTCGTTTATCTAGAAAGAATTCTATGCAAAATATAACTTACAATAAATATTTATTATTTTAATTGAGTCGAAAAATTGAATTGCAAGGTAGAAATTTTTGTAAAAATGCAACTTTTCACTAATTGCCCAATTTCACTGAAATTTTGCTATTTAAAATTGCATTCTTTAAAATGATGTAAAAAAATTGTCTACTATACAATGCAAAACTTGTCCGACTAATATTAAATAAAAAACTAATTATTATTTACTAAAATATATATTTTGCGTGGAATTATATTTGAATAAACGAATTTTACAATTGTGAACAAAAATTTTTCAATTCGCTTAAAAAGTACTCGAGACTTAGTAAAATACACAAAAAGTAAAATTAATATTAAGGGATCCAAATTTTGGAACTCTCATCTGTCCAAACTATTAGAACCATATTTCCTTTGTTCGGCTACCCACAATATCTTGGGGGTCAAAAATCCACACCCATAAAAAAAATTAGATTTACTCAGAGAAAGTGCATTTTTGTGTTGGATTTTGTAAAATATTGTCACTGTAAGACTATGTCTTTTTTTTGATAAAAGGGCATTTATATTCTATTTCTTTACGTTTTGATTAAAAGCATTTAGAGGCCAAATACTGTCTTAGGGGATTCTAGACCTCATTTTAAATCAACTTAAATAGAGTTAAACCGTTTAATTCTCATTATATGAATTATTTGTATTTGCTTAATCTTACATGGTTACTGCTACTTAATAACCTGAATTAATAGAGCTTTGTTTTTTTTAATCAAGTGGAAAACTGATTTCTTTCTCCTAAGATGTAATTTATCTGTCCTTTTAGGGTGACATTGATCCACCTTAATGGGAAGAACAGAAATTAACGATACTGCCTGTTATGTGCCACGACATATATTGCCTAAAGTGGTGGGAAATGAAAAAATGTTTCTGAGAAGTATTAATCTTCGGAATGTCTTTCACATCATTCAAAGTCATCTTAAGAACTAACAGTTAAAATTGAGTCAGCCACTTTTTGAAAAAAAATAATTTTTTTCTCTTCTTGTTTGTGTTTTAAATTTTATAAACTAGAATGTGTTTAAAGATTAACAGAATATTATATTTTAAGTTTATACGATTGTATAATATTTTTATGACTGAATTAAATGATAAATTTTATATTATGCCCCTTGAGCTAACAGTATGTTTTTTTTAAATCTGTTCTGGCTCTTTCTTATAGTATAATTTGCTTTGTCACATGTTAATGCATTCTTTTACATATATGTATCTAACGTCGTTGACGAGAGGAAGGATAAATACAGGTCTTAGGCAGGGAAAGAGGGCGCAATATTTATTTAATCTTTAAAGACAGAACAATCATCAAAGTGACACAAAATCCTTGATCTCCTTAATAAAAGTTTTCCCGAAACTACGGCTTTTCTTCAAGTCAAGTGCTAGCTTTTATTGTTCAATACTTATCAGTATTTTAGTTGAATGACTTCTAGTAGCATACTATTGGACGTATTTTCTAAATTTAAGAAGTTTTTAATTAAATATAGTAGCATTAAATTCTAACTTGAGATTCATTTAAACTGAAACAGCTGTAGTAATATAGTAGTAATAGCTTGTATATAAAGTTAATTAAATACCTAGAATAGATGTTCTATAAAATAGTCACTTTCTCTTAATATGAATCTGATTTTTCCAACATAAAAAAAATTTTCCTGATAATTCCAGGTGGGAGGCCACCCTGCTTTGATAAAAGAAAAATTTTGTCTGTGGTTAATGATTTTCAAAAATACATAGGTACATTTTACACATAAAGAAAAACAAACAATGTAATTTAAATTCTAAAGCGTTGTATTTTTAGGAAATCTAATATAATCTATTAATATTAACAAAATCTCATGTGATTTTTTTTTTAATATAAACATAAAACATACACATGTTATTAATCTTCTAAAACATGCACTTATAATATAAATCTTCTAAAACATACACTTATATTATAAATCTTTAATTAATAAGAATTACCTGTAATTAAAACTTTCATGATGACAAAATATAAAATCCCTCACAATCAAATCTAGAAAATGGCTCTGAAAAATGCTTTCGTTAGTGATATGAGAGGAAACTATAACTATAGATGCAAAATAACTGATTTCAGTAGTGAGGTAGCTGAAATATATGGCTGGCAAGTAGAAATATCCAAGCCATTTTAAACTAATTCAGCAAACGGTGCAATAATGTTCAGTACCCAGCAATTTCTTAAATGCATATTTACTGTTAAAAATATGTATTACCTAGCGTATTCGTTACATAAATCGAGCTTAAACATTATCGCCATTTTCAATCACGCTCAAAAATCGGGCATCCAAGCTCTTGGCGATAGAATTCGTTTGGCAATCACCCATTTCAGCTGATCGCCAAAGTTTAGGGTTATAAAACGGCTGGCATTCAAGACAGTGCGTTAAGCAAATCGTGAGGTTGATATAAGTAGTTTTTTTTCAAGTCATGACTGATAAACGCGATCCACACGTAACCGTAACCACAGACAGTAAGGTTTTGCTATTTTTCCTTCTGCTTGGTTTTTAAATGTGATATTAGTGTTCGAAGGAAAGACACTGTAGTGGTATTTGCTCGCGTAACTTCGCTTTTGATTTTTAAATATTATGTAAATAATTAAAAAATATGACTACAAACGTGAGGCAAAGGACAAGACCTGTTTTGACAGCGGGTGGTGCATCTCAAAATTTAATATTCAGCGATGAAGACTTCGGTAAAAAACGATGTCCACCACTCATTACTGACCAAATTTGGATCGTGATTTTTATATTTTATTTAGCTATATTCTGCTTGGTACTCTATAGTGATTTAATTAGATTTCCTGCACCTGTGTCTGTTGCATCGCTTAAAAATGTTGATAAACTTCGATCATTTCAATTTAGCGAAGAACGAGCCCGAAACTTTGTTGTAGAACTCAGCAGCATCGGTCCAAAACCTACCGGCAGCTACGAGAATGAAGTTGTTGCTGTTGATTATATCACCAGACAGTTGCATTACATAAAAACTCACGCTAAGCCTTTTAATAAAATCGAAGTTGATATACAAAAAACCAGTGGGTGCTTTCCCTTGACGTTCAAAGATGGAATGGTTTCGTGTTATCACAATGTTAAGAATGTCATCGCTAAAATCGGACCTAATAAAGCCAATAGTAAAAGCCTTGTGATAAACTGCCATTTTGATTCTGTGCCTACTAGTCCAGGTAGATATAGTTAAATTAAATGTAATATGTCAGTTCTACGAATTTTTGTTGCTTGATTTGAGCTATTTAAACCCAACTCAATATTTTGCACTTTGATTGTACCAATAATCAAATTGCAGCATTATTAGTAAGGCATAAAACTAAGGAAGATCTGGGATCATTAAAATTTATTATGGCTATCGTGAGATGATTATCATCCCTTGGAGCAGGGATTGATGCAAAGGAATAATGTGTTAGGTTTGAGTTTTAGTCAGTTTTATGATCACAAAAGAGTGTATTTCATCATAAAACTTAAGTTAGGGAGACATTTAAATGTAAATGTTTACAGATATTTGTGATTTTTTCCCCAAGTTTCTTGATGATGGAAGTAATATTCATTTTTATAAAACAAACATTATGTTTGAACAGATCACACTCAATTTCTGCAAAAGAATTTTTATCAGTTTAAGTAACAAAAGAATTGAAAAAAAAGAATTTATATTTTATAAGATACTTGTATTGCAACAATAAAATTTTGTGTCATAATTGCAAGAAATAGAATTAATAATAATGAATTATATTAATGATTAATATCAGGATACTCACTCAATCATTTTCAGATAAACATCAAGTCAATCAAACTGGTAAAAGTCACACTGAGGGCCAACATTATTAATCTTGGAGCCAGAATATTTTCAAAATCTACCTAAAAGTAATATGAATGAGTTGTAAATTTCTTTTTTTTTAATCAGTTTTCTTTAATCCATCATTAAGATAATAAAATTATGCTGATATAAAATTAAATAAAAATATTTTATTTGTAAGATGTAATATTGTGTTAATAAGTTTCACTTATATTTTTTATCATAATCTTTTACTTGCAAAATTACATTATTGTTTGAAATAACTGTTTTTAAATGACATTTTGAAAATTTTTTTAGCGTGGTAAGGAAATGAATAATGAATGGAAATAATATAGTTTTTATACCAATACATCTGTAATTAAGGATTTTTATCACAATAAATATTATGATAATAAAAACCTTACTAATTCTTAGTTCTCAATCTCAATTTTCTCAATTACAATTTATTTTTATATTGCAAACACCTTTCTGAATCTAAATTATCACAATATTGAACAGTAAATTATACTAATTTGGCTTAAAATAAACTGTTAGAAAATAAGTTCAAATTCCCTTCGTAATAGTAATTTTCTTTTTAATTAAAAAAAGAAATTGAGTCATTTTATACACCCCTCTCAAACCCCTTTCAGGACACAATTTTCTGCAACCACGTGTTCACTGTAAGTAAGGTTTCTTCATGTAAAACCTTTAAATTTTTTGTGCCTGAATGTAAGATGGACAAATACATTGTTAAGACAAATGTAGAAATGGTAAAAACGAAACAAATACGGATATTTAATGGATATGGATCAAATACTAGCATGAAGTATATATTTGGAAATAACTTCAACACACTTCACGATTTTATAGCAGAAATAATTTAAAAGCCTATGCTGGCTGATGTAGAGGATAGGAAAGTGTGTGCATAATGCTACAAATTTAATTAGTGTTTTCAAATAATTCAGCATCTCTTGCAAGGTAATTTATCACCCAAAACCGGATTAAGGCAAAATATCGTAACAGATTGACTGATGAGCATTTGAGCAACCTAATGAGAATAGCTGATGAAAAAGTAGATATAGAACATTTTCCATATGATGATGCAGCAGAAATATTTAATGCTTTAAAAATTAGAAGATGTTAAAAATGTTTTATAATTAAAGAAATATTTTTTTTCTTCCAAGTCTATTAGTGTTTTTTTATTTTAATTTTTAGAAATCTCACGGAATTATTTGAAATCTCACCCTGTTTTTGAGAAAGGGTGAGAAATTCTCACCCTTTAGTTAATTCAATCAGAATAACTGGGAATTCAAATTTCAAGAAAGTACCTAAAATTTTAGATTGGCATTTTTGTGGAAGAAAAAGTGACCGAAATTAAATGTTTTGATAAGAAGCTTATATTTATTTTGATAGCTTTACTTCATTTCTAACTAACTGTTGTCTGTTAGTTTTTGCCAGAAAACTGTCGAAAGATTCAAGACAGCACAAGTTCTTGGAAGAAATAATAATAATTATAAGAATAATTGTAAGAATTATAGAAATAATAATAATTAGAAGAAATATGTTTGCATGAAATGTACAATGGACACACCCTGTATATGTAAAAAATGTGTTGAGCAATGAATTAAAAATTCTTATTCTTTGTGTTTGTAATACTTAAGGCAATATATACAATTTTGTTTGATTATAATAAAGTGTTTTTAGCTTATTTCCTTTCTAACATCCATATTTCATACATTCAATCAAGAAACCTAAAGTCCAATTATTTGATTTGCTATGGAAGAAATAGGTATAAGTGTTGGTATGTATACTAGTGTTAATGTCAGATCTAGATAATATTTTCCAGAATATTAAGGTTTCATTTCAATTTAGTTATAAATTATTTACCTTTATTGCTGTTTCTAGTAATCATTTAATATTTGAATAATAAATGTAAAATATTTGTCAGGTTCTAGTGATAATGTTGTAAGCTGTGCTGTGATGCTAGAAGTTTTGCTATCTCTTTCTCAACATGATCAGGCTCTTCCAAATGAAGTTATATTCTTATTCAATGGAGCAGAAGAAAATATACTGCAGGTTGGCAGTTTTCATCTTTCTAAATTTAAAAAAAAAAAAAAATTTTAAAAATTAAATGCACTGAGTCTTATCTATTAATCCAAAATAAAAAATAATAATAATCATTGGTGCCAGTATGTTAATTTACTTAAACTTTTATATATGTTTTAAATTTATAAATTATGTGAGAAGTTACATTTTAAGTTCTTAAGCTTTAATATTGAATCTTTAGTATTTTAATGGGTTTTAATTGAACTAGTCAGTTAAAAAATATTTAAAGGCCTAATTTCGTAATTTTTCAAGTAATCGAATTTTTCTGGTCATGACTGATAAACGCTGAAAAAAATCTAACCACCACCGTAATATGTATGTATATATATAAACCAGAATCAAGCAAAATTTGTTAGTTTTTATTTTTCCAACTCATTTTAAAACATAATTTTTTCTACATAGGTCCCAACTTTTTTTATTAAACTTATAATTGTAACTTCTTAATGGAATTTCTGGAATATTAACATGATATGACAAGATTTTTTTAATTTATAAATTTTTACTGGTCTTTAGTTATACTATTTCTATATATTTTTGTTCAAATTTATATATTATTTTATTGTGCTTGTCAATGTTTTTCCCAAAATAGTTTTAACCTTTTACATTCTTAGGCTGCTCATGGATTTATAACTGAACACCCATGGGCGAAATCAGTTGTTGGTTTTGTAAATATGGAAGCTTGCGGTGCTGGGGGCAAGCAGATGCTTTTTCAAGCTGGTATTTTTCTAATTTATTTATTTTTTAAAAAATAATCTTAGTTTTGTTATGTGTTTTTAATGTGGGAATTATAAGTTAGTTCTGGGATTTTATTTTTATTAGTTAGATACTTGATATTTGCAGTTTGAAGTATCTTTTTATGAATTAAAATTTATTAGTCATACTTTTAACATTTTGTGTGTATATATTTGATTAAACAGGAAAATTTGCTGTCTCTACATAATAGAATTTTGTATTGTATTTTTTTTTTTTTTAAAAAAGGTGCTGATAAATACTATAACTTATAAGTTATCATTTCTCTATGTTTGAGTAAACAGTCAATGTGACTCTTTCAAACAAAAATTCCACATAATTAATACTCTAATACACAAAACAATATTTGTATGTATTCTGTTTTTACATAATTTTGATTTTAAATTAAAATAAATGTAACTGTGCAATGTTCACAAAAAACTATCAATGAATTTCAAATATCAATATCAAAATGATAAAATATCAATAAGTTGATGTTGTTATATTTAGTAAATTACTTTATTATTGCATTAATAAAAAAACTGGATTATTTTGTTTCTTTCTTTATTTTTGTATACATTCTTAGTTATTAAAAAAACTTCAAATAAAAGTCTTTTTAAAATATCAAATATATTTGATTTTATCTGTTTCTATAATTAGTAAAATTCACCCTACATTAGATATTTTTCTATATAATTTTAAGTTCATAAATATTGTATTTTGTAAAACCATTTTTTGGTGTTAATTAACCTACAAGATTTTTAAAATTCTTACATTTAATGGAAGTACTTAAACTATGGTTGTTCTACTTAAAATATTATATTACACAGTATTTAGTTCTTCTAAAAACAGTAATGTGAACAAATTATGTTCGAAGGTCGTTGTGAGTTTATCCACCACCAAATTATTTCATTTACCTAGATATTATTTATTATGGAAGAGCTATTAAATAAGAAAAAATAGTTGATAATGTTTGAACTCAAGGAAAAATGGGATAATCACATCTTCTTTTGACAAATTTATATATATTTTCTAAACAATACTCATAATATAATCGATGATGCATATATATGGAGAATAATCAAAGGTATTCCATTTTTTTTTTAAGTTAAAATGTTTTATTTAATAACATTCTAACAAGCATATCTAAAAACAAGTTCATTTATCAATTTTTCATTGAAATTGATTTTGTTTTCTTATTCAAACAGCTACCAATAGTATACAATTACTAATGAACCAACATTACCATAGCAGTTTGTTAATTTAAATATTATATTGGTGTAAAATTTAGAATAGTTTACCATTTGAAATTGCCATATAAGTGTACACTGTATAATATTAAATTTTATCTACAAATAGCCATCTTTCTTTTTAATACACTCCACTGGGAGAGCAAGGAAAACCTGGAAATACAGGGAATTTTAAAATCAGCTAAAATAACAGGGAAAATGCAGAGAATTTTGAATAGCTCCTTACAAACTAGGGAAAATAAGGGAATTTTATTTCTAATTTTTGTCTTTTAAAAATACAGACACTTGAAAGTTCACTTTATAGGATATTTAAGGATGATAGTTCAGCTGTATTATATTATTTAATTTATTATAGCATTTTTTATTTTATGTTGAGCTGTTTCTTATTTCTCCAAGTTTTTCCGGCTACTAAAACTAGCATCTTTATCCCTATATAGTTCAAAATTACCACTTAATATATTGTGCAAGGAAATCTGGAATTTTTTATTTTCAGGGAAAGTGTGTGGAATTTAATTTATTTGGCTGCCCTGAGATACCAACACCACCTAAAATACACCAAAGAGCCAAAAGTCCTGATTTTTTTTGCGTTACTTTTTTCATATATTTTTTAAATCTTATATTTACAAAGAAATATCTATGGGTTTTTAAAAAAAAAAAATTTTTTTCTTGTATTTTTAAAATGTCTATTTTTATTTTAGACAGGGAAAGAACATGGTTGTTAACGGCTTATGCCAATGGTACTCCATACCCTCAGGGATCCGTAGTTGCCCAAGATATTTTTCAGAATGGTCTTATTCCATCAGATACAGATTACAGGATCTTTGAACATTTTGGAGAAATACCGGGTAAGTGTATTTGAACTGATATAATTTCACTTTAAATATGATTTATTACACATTGTTCATAACGGAACAGAGTTAAGCAAGTAATCAATTGAAATCATGATTACTTTTAATCATAAATCATGATACCTTATAATCATTGTACCTACTGAATAGTAAATTGTTTTTGATTATTATTATAATTGTAATACAAATTATAATGTTCATAATTTGGGATATGCATTATAAATTATGACCTGATTACAAGCAATAAAAAAAAATAAAATAAATGATAAATTGCCTATCCATAAATACATTATATTTGATGCATAGATACATATTTTCTAAGATATAACTGTTTTAAATTTTCAAAAAAGCTTTTATTAGGTTACATAAATTTTTATAGGTTTAAAAATTAGCCTTTGTTACCATGTTTTTTTTCTATTAATACTTTAGTGAAAATTATTATTTTTTTATATATATGACATGCTTGTGAAGTAGTATAGCAGCATCACACATAGGCAGAAAAGAATGACTTTATTTCATATTTTAAAAACTCTAACTCTGACCTTTTTAACTAGTATTAAATAAAGAAGCTGTTACAGAATCTGCTAAATGTATTTTGTCAGTAATTATGTTCATCATAGAAGTAAAAACGAGACACCAATTTATTACGTATTCAGAAGACATTCTGAATCACCTTAAACATTCAATTCCTGAAACAAATTGTAGCATAAAAATAAATAGAAAAATTAAATAGCCCTTGTTACATTAAAGTGAAAAAATAATAAGGTAGAAATAACATAATTTTACGAATCCTGACATCCACTAAAAGTCCTGAAACTTTTTTGTTATTCATGTGATTGCAAAATTTCTAAACTTAAAGCTAAAAGATATAGATTTTATTTTATAACTATCGTTGAACAGCCAATTCAATGTTTCGAATTTGTGACTAGTGTTCAACTACGAAACCTTGCAATTTTAAACCTAGTCCTAAAGACAGGGGAACTCCCGGATCAAGTATTGGGAAAAATTTGCCTTCATGGAGGACTTTTTGGTGGAACTAACCCCCTTTTGCTTTACGTTGAGAGAAAAACCTCCCATGGTTACCCTGACAGCAAGGGGACTCGAACCCATGATTCGTTTACCAATGAGGATATTTTATGTCAGCACTGTGGTCGGTGCAAGCCGGATGCGGAATTGGTATCAACCAGCTATCGTTGTGATTCGGACCCAATTCAACTCATTGGAAGGCGAACACTCGATCCCCTGAGCCATCATGGCTCGAAGGTATAGATTTGACACATTTAATAAAACATTCAATAAAAATGAAGCTTAATAAAGTATGTAAACTTAAACTTTTATTACTTTTGCAAGCCCTTATAATGAGATTTTTTTCTCCTTGTCCAGAAACTTATATTAGGTAAGTATCGCTCTAGCTAAAAAATAATTGAGGCTAAGTTTTTTCAAATTAATCAATAAAAATGTTATTAGTAGATTTTACAACTTACTAATATATCTATCACTATCTTACTTACCATACTGTCCATGAATGAAAAATTTCTAATTTATATTAAATATTTTAATATATTTTGTTATGCTACGCAGTGCCGTTTAAGTATTAAGAATGTAAAATTAAAAAGAATCTGTCTCCGTATCTTCTACTTCCACAATTGGGCCTTTTTAAACTTCTTTTGTTGTTTTTTAATGCTACAATGTGCATAGACTTTTGTTTTTATTTGTAAATTACTTTGTCTAAAATACAATAATGGTCCTTTTAAAATATAGTGTGTGCCATAATGTTGCATTTAAATGCTAGCAAGAAATGCAGGTTAGTGAAAAAGGCGTGTAAAGTCAAAAGAAACCCTTTTTTATTAATAAAACTTCTGTAATGTTTGGCGATTGTTGAGGCGCACTTGGCGCATTTTGTCACCTCCTCGGAGGTATGCTGGAAATCAAGGTAGTTGTATGTTTGTCTTGGTCGGGAGAAGGTCTCCCTTGGTTTGGTAAGAGCTGGAGGCTCTGAGTCATACATAATGCCTATAGTTTCTTTTGTTATTGAATAAAATTAAGTTTATTGTTTGCAAATCTGGTGTGGTTATTTATATGGAAGAAAGGCATTACAACTTCTTTACAATAAATACTAGAAAGTATTCTCTAATAATGCGATAAGAGTCATAACAGTAGTAGAATACAGTATGACATATTTGAAAAAACTTTAAGAACATTGTCCACATCTTTAGCAAATTGTTTACCAATCATATTTATATTTATTTTGACTTTCTCTCCACTTAATTTTGGCAAATACACCCCCAGTTTGATTTTGCGAAACTGTGCAAGTATCATCTACATTATATTAAATAGAAGCAGATAGAAAAGGCGTTTGAGAATGAATATTTAAAAGTTTTTGTGATACATTGTTTTTAAGAAGTTAGTTTTTATTTAATCAGAGCTTAAGCAGTATTGTATTTTCCTAATTCTTTGGAAAGTTAATGCTGAACTTGACTATGTTTTCCCGAATAATCTAGTATTATATTTTGCAATTTATAAGATGATATAATATTACACTACAAAAAATCATATCTTTATTGACATTAATATTTACTGGTGTATTGATAGCAATATTAATATATAGCCTGTTAGTGTGTTTTTTAATTTATGCTCCCCACAGAATATTGCTAGAATCATGTTATACAGTGGAAAGTCGCGTATCCGGAATCGGCGGCACTTCCCCAAGTCCGTATATTCGATTTTTCCGTATAATAGACCCCCAAGGTAAACAAAACTTAAAATGATCTGAATCTAAAAAGCAAAAAATTAAACATTATTTTTCAGGCAATAATGTTTTAGTATTAGAATGATAACTAATCAATCAAAAACAAAATATTAGAAAATATATAATTATTGCTATTATAAAAATAAATATAGAAAACGAAAAATATTAATTGCTCTCTCCGCCATTTTGAACTAGAACGATTCAAGCAAGAAGGGGAAATTCCTGTCATTCACTAAGGTGGGTAGGTGGAGAAGAAAATTCATTTCCTCCTTTCATTCAAGTTGAGGGCGGGGCAGTGAAAAAATTCTTATTTTCTCTCCCATCAGTGGCTATCAATCAAGCATAAAGGCATTGCATGCTGATTGGGTTCTCTTTATTTTTTCTTGTGTGACTAGAGGGGATTCCCCTTCCACTTTAACGTTTGTTGTGTTTACACTTTTTCAAAGTACTTTTTCTTTCTCTAACACTCTAATAAAAAGGTTGCAGGAAATGCCTCTTTTACTAGCCAGCTGCATAGGAAAGAAGAGGTGGAGGGGACTCAGTTGTGCTCCTTTGAAAACAAATCTCCCCCCCCCCCTTCCTGCATTCCAAAGGAGGAGCTTCACTAATGGTATGGTCTTGGTAGATTTTCTGTTCCCCTTTCTGTTGATTTATGGGTTCAATGCATAAATCACTAGAAGCTAAGAAAGGAAAAAACCTATCAAAAGACTTTTTTTTTCTTCTTTTTTTTTTAAGAGAGGGAAAGGTGAAGAAATGTTTGTTTATTTTGATTGTTAAAAAGTGTGCGGGAAATTGACTCTTCCGTAAAAGGGACGTCCGGATATGGGACGTTACACTGTAGTTATTTTTAGCAAAACACTTAAACTTATTTTACTGAAATTGTCCTGAGGAAATATTAAAATGTATATAAATAACTTTGTTTTATAAAAAGAAAAAAAAATTAAAAGTTTTCTATAATTTAGTATTTTAAAAAATATAGAATATGTTGACATTAAAAATAATTTTCTTTTAGGGTTGGACTTTGCTTATGTGAAAAATGGATATGTGTATCATACGCAGTTCGATGTGCCTGAAGCAATAACTGTTGGTGCTATTCAACAGGCTGGTAATGTATATTACTTTTATAAATTTTTGGATATTTTGGGTTGTTGAATAATAACTATGTCACTATTTAATTGTTGTCCGTTTTTTCCCAGGATTAAATCTCCTCAACTTGATCCATAATGCTTTAAATTCCCCTGACATGATAAGTGTTGAAAAACAATCGAAGTTGCAGTTAGTGTTCTTTGATTTCATGGGAATCTTTATGGTGGTTTATCGAATTAGTGTAGCAACTGCTATCAATTTTCTTATTATTATCCTTTCTTTTGTTGACATGCTCTACAGAAACCGAATTTCAGGTAAAATTATGTTCTTATTCTTTAATAATTGTAAAGTGGATTGAAAAATAATTTAAAAAATGCTTTAGTCTTCTGTAAAATCTTTGCTCCTGAATTTTCTTTAGAATGTGCCTAACAAAAAAAGTGTTTTGAATGCTGCCTTTTAAAATATTTCGGGGGTGTGATTCTTTCGCGGATTTCCGCTCTTTTTCAGATTTTCCCCACAAATTTTCTTGAAATTTTTTTTTTCACAAGTTAAAATATTTTATGAGAAATTTAATTTTCTGTAGAGCGAAAGTATTGAAGTCCTCATTCCTCCCTCTGAAGTTTCTCTAGAAATTATTTTATTAGAATAAAGCTGGTTGACCTCAGGGATGAGATTTTTTAGCGGATTTCCGCTTTTTTCGCTTTTGTCTCTGGAATTTCAGCCTTTTTATCCATAACTCCTATTTTCTAAAAGTTGTGTTTTTTTTAAAAAAATATAAATATCCCGCTTTTTTTTTCTTTTTTGAAAATTCGTTGAAATAAAATAATTGTATTTATTTACAATTTTCAAAGATAAACAGAAAATTCAAACTAGGTCCTAGCTGCTGACCCTTCTGTATTTTTACTTATTTTAGCTATATTCTCCGATTTTACGCACAGTAAATAAGGTTTTACTTATTTTTATCCGCCAACCGGGTAGCTCGTATTTTTGTAATTTAGACGTCGCTGCTTCCTGTTCTCTGGCGTGAAAGTAAACTAAAAAAAAAATAGAGGTGGATTTGCGGTGAAAATATTTATTTACTCATTAAATTAATTTTGTAAATTTTTATTTATTATGTCTAAAAAACAATACATACAAGCTTTTAGAAATTCCAAGTTCAGACTGCAAATATCTTGATTCTTATTCACGGGATTTTAATATCAATCATCGATTTTCGTATTTACCTGATTTATGTCAGACTATGAATTTCAATGAACAAGGTTCGAGTAAGAGTCGGAGATCACGAGTTCGAAAAACCTGTGAAAGAGGGAATTCGTACATTTAAAAATAATTTAAAGTCAGAATTTGCATAGTATTAATTTTGAGTGTGAAAGTACCCTCATTATGCAACTGTTATCTTGTATATATATATGACAAATCGAGATTAGATTTGTGTTGTTGTTGTTGCTGGTGTTGTTCATGACTGTATGTATTGCCTCATGTTATGGAGAGGATAGTTTTTCTTTTATGATGTTTAAGTTTAGTAATGATTTTTCTTGCTTAATAAAAGTTCTTATTAGTTCAAAGATGACTTCTTCATTATGCTTGCTAAGCATTTTCCACAACGCACTAAACTCTGCCAGCAAGGTTATGGGCCTTGCCTGCCCAGCTTAGCTAAGCTTTTGTCGTCTTTAAAAGCAAGTTTATTATAACGCTACTGGGGCCGTTTAGATAGAATGGAGATGGCCGAAAATGACAGCAGTTCCATATTGGGATTTCCAAAGCTAAATAGTTTCAATTACAGTAGTTGGAAAATAAATATGAAGGTGTTACTCATCGATAAAGGCTCTTGGGAATTTGTTGGTGGTACAGAGAAGCCATTACCAACTGATGCAACTGACAGAGACGTACGCTCTTATGAAATGCGAAAAGCTAGAAGTTATTCTACTATATTCCAAGGAATTGACCAGCAGTTTCAACCGCTGATAGCCAACACAGAGGACGGGAAGACAGCGTGGACTATTCTGAAAGAAAACTTCGAACCTACCTCCCGAGCACGGTTAGCCGGACTCATTGATGAATTTTTTTAATTAAAGTTCGATCCAGACAAGGAGACTATTGGAATTTTTTGCAAGTTAGTTAATGAAAAAAAGAAACAGATCCATGATGCAGGTTTTGAAATGCCAGTAAAGCTCACATGTTTCCAATTAATTAGAAGATTGCCTGCAGATTATGACAATTTAGTTCAAATGCTTTATCGACTAGAAGATAAAGATTTTTCGATTTCTAATGTAGAGAAAGAGCTTCTAATCGAATCAGGAAGGATACAACAAAAGCAGAAAGACAGGGGTGAGGAAATAGTCGCCGATGCTTATACTACTTCATCTACTAGAAAGCAAGCCTATCGGAAATTGAATGGAAATAAAAGCAGTGGTCGCGTCCTGGGCATTGATACAACAACAATGATGTGTTCCTACTGTAATAAGAAAGGACATAGTGTGGAAAGATGTTTCCTGAAGAAGAAAACCACGAAACGGAATTCTAAAAATAAAGATTCCAAGGAAACCTTCTACAGTGATTTGACTACGATAAGAGAAGATGCTGAAATTCCCCAAAGGAAAGACAAGCAGTTGGATGAATTCCTGATTGATACTGCCAGCACAGCTCACTTCTGTACACAAAGAGACTACTTCACTACATTCAGGACTTTGAATCCTAGTCAAGTACTTGTTGGAGATAAAAACAGTAAGTCTGATATTTTTGGTGTAGGCGATATACATTTTAATGTTAAAGATAAAGATAAATTAGTTCCGATAAAATTAGAAAATGTATATTTTGCACCTAATATGCGTAGAAATTTAATAAGCGGTTCGAATATGGATTTAGCGGAAATTACTGTAAAATGGGGTAACAACAAAATGACTGTATTTGGTAGAAACCATAATTATTTATTTACTGTACCTAGAATTGATAAATTGTATATACTTAGAGGCTATGTTGAAAAAGTGGTAGTGACTAAAGAATTAGCATTTAGTACCAGTCTAGATAGGGAATTAGTTCACAGCAGATTTTGCCACTTAAATATTGGAATGCTAAATCATATGAGTCAAAACAATGTGGTTAAAGGTTTAGATAATTTGTGTGGTAAATTTGATTCTTGTAATACTTGTAAAATAACTAAATCGACTAGAACTAGTTTTAAAGTAAATCATGGTATAATGACTAAAACTGTACTAGAGAAAGTACATATGGATGTTTGGGGCAAAAGTCCAGTAAATTCAGTTGGCGGAGCTGAATATTTCGTATCAGTAATAGATGATTTTTCTCGTTATGTTGAAATTTTTACTATAAAACATAAACATGAAGTTTTTAATTGCTTTAAACTGTATTTAGCAAAATATGAAAGGCAGTTAAATTTTAAACTTAAATCTGTAAGGTGTGATAACGGCATGGAATTTTGTAATGTAAAATTTCAAGATTTTCTTAGTGAATTAGGTATACGCATGGAGAGAACTTCAGTATACACTCCAGAACAAAATGGGGTTGCCGAATCTTATAACATAGTAGCTGCAGAGGGAATACGCTCAATGTTAGCCGATAGTGGTTTAAAAGGTAGATTTTGGGCAGAAGCACTGCATTGTTTTGTTCACGTAAAGAATCGTAGTGAAAACAAACTACTGGAAGGTAAAACACCGTTTGAAATTTTCTATGGTTACAAACCGTCAGTTAAACATTTCAAAGTATTTGGATCTTTAGTGTATGCTCATATCCCTAAAGTTCAGAGAAACAAACTACAACCAAATGCAAAAGTAGGAATTGTAACTGGATATGCAGTCAATACTAAAGGTTATAGAATTTACTTGCCCAAAGATAGGAAAACTATAGAAACTATACACGTAAAAATTGATGAAAGTAAAAACGGAGTTAAAACACTATTTGGTAAACCTAGTAATGAAAACTTTTTATTTATAAACCTGAATTCAGATATCGATTTTGATGATAATATTGAAAATGAGATAGATAAAGTTCATGTTTAATCTCCTGATTTAAAATTAAAACCTTTAAAAATAACAGAATGGACTAGAGTTGAGAGACCTCGTAATAAAAGTAGCAGAATAGATGTTTACTATTACCCTCCAGGCGATAAAACTAGATTAAGATCGAACAACCAAGCTAAAGAATATTGCGATAAAAACCAAATTGAGTATGATGACTCTAAATTTAATTTTAAAGCTTTAAGCAAAACTCAAAATTTAACTTCTACTTCCCATGGTGACACTGATAGCGAAAGTGAAGATTCTCCATCCAATTCTTTTATAGATAATCAAATAATTGATATATTTGAAGGTGAGGTATATAATGTAGAAATACCGAAAAACTTTTCTAATGCACAAACATTACCAGAAAGAAACGAGTGGAATAAGGCAATGGAAAAAGAGTTAAATATTATGAACGAAAGAAAGGTATGGGAAATAGTTGATAAACCTCCTAATGCTAAAGTAATAGGAAATAGGTGGGTTTATACAGTAAAAAGAGATGAACACAATAATGTTAAACAATACAAAGCTAGACTTGTAGCACAAGGTTTTAGACAACAGCATGGTATAGATTTTCTTGATGTATTTTCACCAGTTGTGAATTTTTCTGTTATTAGATTGCTATTTATTATTCTTGTGTCTATGTTATGTTGGAAATATGCACAGCTAGATGTGAAAGCGGCATATTTGTACGGAAATCTTAGTGAGGTAATTTATATGAAACAACCTCCAGGTTTTGAAATTGAAGGTGAAACAAATAAAGTGTGTTTACTTAAAAAGTCGATATATGGGCTTAAACAATCGGGTAGAGAATGGAATGCAGAATTAGATGCTATATTAAAATCTATTGGTTTTGAAAAATTCAAATGTTGTAATTGTGTGTATAAAATGAATGACATTATTTTATTAGTATATGTTGATGACATGGTGTTATTTTGTAAGACTAAAACCATTTTAGATGAGACTATTAAGTTGATTAAGAGTAAACTTGATATTCAAAATTTGGGAAAAGTCAAATATTTGTTAGGTGTTAACTTTGAGAACAAAAACGGTAATTTTTATTTACATCAGAAAACTTATATTGAAAAATTATGTAAACGATTTAATGAATTACCTAAAACTCATGTTACGTTACCAATTAAAGTAGGTTTTAAACTACCTAATAAAGTAAATGAAATTGTTGAAAATCAAATAATGAAGAAATTTCCTTATCATACATTGATAGGATGCTTATCTTTTATAGCAAATCGTAGCAGACCAGATATTTCATATGCTGTTAACGTTATGTCACAATTCTCGAATTGCTATAATTACCAACATTGGACTGTAGTTGTAGATTTAATGAATTATGTAATAAATACTAAAGAACATAAACTTTGCTTATCAAATCTTAATAATTCTTCCTTGATAGCTTATTCAGATGCAAACTGGGGTTGTCATTTAACAAATAGATTTTCTACATCAGGTTATTTAATATGCTTAGCAGGTATTCCATTTAGTTGGAAATGTAGCAAACAAAAATGTATTGCATTAAGTAGCATGGAATCAGAATTTATAGCTTTAACCGATACGGTAAAAGAACTTTTATGGTTTACAAACATATGTAATGAGTTAAGCATAATATCAAAAATTGAAAAACCTGTTTTGTATTGTGACAATCAATCTGCAATTCATTATTGTAAAAATAATGTTGAAAATTTAAAGACGAAGCATATTGATATAAGATTTAATTTTGTGAGAAATTTGCTTAATGAGGGAAAATTCGAAATTAAGTATATTAAAAGTAAAAGTAATTTGGCTGATTTTTTGACTAAATCTTTAACTAAGGCTGAATTAAATAAAATTAAAGGAATTTATTTTGAAATGTCCGATGGGGCCGCATGTCAGACTATGAATTTCAATGAACAAGGTTCGAGTAAGAGTCGGAGATCACGAGTTCGAAAAACCTGTGAAAGAGGGAATTCGTACATTTAAAAATAATTTAAAGTCAGAATTTGCATAGTATTAATTTTGAGTGTGAAAGTACCCTCATTATGCAACTGTTATCTTGTATATATATATGACAAATCGAGATTAGATTTGTGTTGTTGTTGTTGCTGGTGTTGTTCATGACTGTATGTATTGCCTCATGTTATGGAGAGGATAGTTTTTCTTTTATGATGTTTAAGTTTAGTAATGATTTTTCTTGCTTAATAAAAGTTCTTATTAGTTCAAAGATGACTTCTTCATTATGCTTGCTAAGCATTTTCCACAACGCACTAAACTCTGCCAGCAATTTAAAAGTTGCGCATTGCAATTCTTATTTACAAGATTTAAAAATCCAATATCACGTTTTGTATTTATGCATTTTTTTTAAAATCGTAATTTTATTTTCGTATATACCTGATTTAAAAGTTGAAAATTGCTATTCTTATTCAGGCTATTTCAATATCGTACATTGCGATTCTTATTTACGAGATTTAAAAATCCAATAGCGCGATTTGTATTTACGCGCTTTTAAAACCCTATGTATCAATTCGTATTCACGTGAGCTTAAAATCCAATGTCGGGTTTCGTTTTTGCAGTTGTAATATTAAACATTGATTTCCATATTTATACGTTTTTTAAAAATTAGACATTGGGATTCGTATTCGCACGATTTAAAAATTGTGCATCGTGATTCATATTTACTTGATCTAAAAATTACGCATCATGATTTGTATTTTCGAATTTTTAAAAAATTTGATATCGAGTTTCTTATTCACATGATTTAAAAGCCTGATGTAAGGATTCATATTCTCTCAACTTAAAATCATGCATGTAATTCATATTCATACAATTTTAAAATTAATCATTTGGATTTATAATCACATGGTTTACAAGTTTAAATATCGCACTTTTTTTGCCAAATTTTTGGATATATATATATGTAATACAAAAATTATAATACTTTTGTATTAATAAAATAATTAAATCTCTTTCGTTTTCATAAAATGTCTTTGTTAAACAATAAGCGTAGAGAGATTCTATTTTGGGAATTCAAGGCTGATAAATGTACTATTGAGATGGCTTTTTCATTATGTTCTGATCCTGATAAGTTGTTCCGGAATTGTCCAAAGTCTTGTCCACCCCCTCCCTTGCAGAGTGTGGATGTGAATTGTTATCGATACCAGCCTACTACTATTAATAAAGATTTTTTGAGTGTAACATGGCTTACGACTGCATTATTAAAGCTAAATACACCACTGATAACAGGGATGAAGCCCTGTTATTATAAGTCGACAGGATACGAACCTGTGCGGGGAAACCCCAATGGATTTCGAAAACCTTTTGAGGAAACAAAAATTCGAAAACCTCATCCATCATCCCCCGGGGAACGAAAAAAGAGAATCGCCCATCCCGGACGAAAGACGAAAAGTTGCCTAGTGAAAAAAGAATGAAGGAAGGTCTGTTTTCACCACTCGATCTTTAACTACCCGTACCTTCATCGCTGTGAGAATGCTGACGCTCCATGCCCCATAGTGTTGATCGATATGACCCTACAGTGTCCAATCTGGAAATGACCGATGACCCTACAATTCAGTAGTGCTCAAATTGTGAAAACAAAAGTGAATGTGCGCGATTTATAGTAAATTTAGAGAAGCTTTTTGCTTCTTTATTAAAAGTTCCTTTCTCATGAAAGTCGGAGAAAAATTTGGCAAGTGAAAAAAGAAAACAAAAGTGAATGTGCGCGAATCTTAATCATGAATATTCATGAAGTGCAATGATAAAATTGTTTACTTCTTCTCTTCACAATCATGAAGGTCAAAGAAATGTGGGGGAAATGGAAAGAAAGTACTGTAGATATATATATTTTTTTATCCTCTTATGTTTCTTTCTCACTAGCATGATTGAATAGTTTATCGATATCGGAGATGAGTAGTGTTTTAAAATTTTCATTATGAATAACTGAGTATATTTTATTATGAATAGTTAGATTGCATTTCTTGTATTTATATTGCTTTTCTTTAAAATGATGATATAATATTGTTTTTTATCGTGCATTTGAAATGTTTTTGAAAGAAATAAATGTGATTCAAACGTCAATTAAATTAGTGACGGCAAACAAAATTAAGTTATTATTTAAACTTTTGTTTCCTGATGATTTTTCTAGATTAAACCGTAACAAAATTCTAAATTTTTCAGAATTTTCTTTTGAACCTAACGATGAAGAATTTTCAAACAAATTACAAGAAATTTGTAATACTTTCAATTTTTCAGAATTAGTTAAAATTTCAGACATTTTAAATATTTCCAGTGAAGGAAATAAAGATGAAATTGCAAAGCACATTTTAACTTGTTTATGTGATTTTGATAACTTAAAAAATTCGATAGTAATGGAAAATCCCTCTGAAGATGAGGATGAAACTAATCAGTTTCAATGTAAACAAACTCAAACTGATTTTGAATCACATTTACCAATTAAAACTTGTGTAAGTCAATTTACACAAGTTAGTTTAAATACTAAAATATATGTTGATAAAGAAATACAAACTCATGTTTATACTGATAAAGATATGGCATCCTATAGTCAAAATTCTAGCAAGGATATAAAGAATAGAGAAACAGAAACTAAATTAATAGTAAATTTTTCGGATATTGAAGCAGTTACTCCTATGTTTAAAGGACAAAAACACGAAAATATAAATTCTTGGTTTGAAAATTTTGAAACTCATGCCAATTTATTTAAATTATCTGATATGCAAAAATTTTTATTTGTGAAAAGATGTTTAAAGGGTAATGCCTTAACATTAATAAGAAGTGAAAGTTGTTTAAATTCATATGAAAAATTAAAAAATCTTTTGCTTGAAGAGTTTGGATTTGATTGTAATAGTGCAGAAATACATGCAATGTTGCAAAAAAGAAAACAAAGATATAATGAAACTCTTCAAGAGTATTTCCTTAAAATGAAAGAAATTGCCACTCAAAGTGATATTGATGACTTAGCTTTAATTACTTACATAATTCAAGGAATATCTGACCCAACAAATGATAAATCAATTCTTTATGGAGCCAATAATATTTTTGAATTTAAACAAAAACTTAAAATCTATGAAAAAATTAAAAGTGACTTAAATAAAAATAAATTTCAAAATAACAAGGGACCATACATGAAGAAAATGGAAAACCCAAAATATGACATTAGGTGCTTTAAATGTAATGCACCAGGACATAAAGCTCCGGCTTGTCCTAAAAATAAAAGTGTAACCCCGAATGTGGCAAAACCCAAAATACATCATACAACACAGGAGATCCCAATAAATCAGTGTAAATACTGTTCAAAGAAAATACTATTGAATCAGTTTCACATGGGCTCCTCGTGTGTAAACAACCCTAATGTTGTTGAAATGAATGTTCAAAATATGACAAATAAACAATAACAATTAATAATATCCGGATATCAAGTCGAAAATAAATACCTAAATGGATATAAAGTGGAAAAAAATACTTAAATGGACGTCCAAAACAAAATGAAAATGTAAAAAAAAGAGATATTATTGAATGTTGATACCGGGTCAACATTGAATATAATACCAAAAGATCTTGTGTCAAAACTAAATATTCCTATTAAAAAATGTGAGGAATTAAATGTTATCCAAACGAAAGGACAATTAACACTTAACAAAATTTGTGAGTTTCCCCTTAAGATAGGCAAAATTATTAAATCAGCTAAGTTTTTTATAATTGATACTGATTTACCATATGCTTTACTAGGTTTGCAGACTTGCAAGGATTTTTGTTTGTCTATTGACTGTGTCGGGCCAGTTGTTACTCAATTTGGTAAGAGATTGATCACCTCTGCTAATTCTAACAGTGACAACTTATCTTTGCACATTAGACAGCAAAATTCTCAAAGTGTTAGGGTTAAAAATGGTGAAAAAAATAAAAGTTTAAGATGTTTCAATAAAAGTAAACATTTTGAAAAAAATAGAAGTTTAAGATGTTTCAATAAAAGTAAACATTTTGAAAAAATGGAAGTTTAAGATGTTTCAATAAAAGTAAACATTTTGAAGAAAAAAAAAATAATGTGAGGGGTAACAAAAATAAAAAGAACAGGAAAAATAGGAAAAAGAAAGAATGACCAAGAAGTTAATAACAAAAAGTACAGGAAAAAGAAAGAAAGGCCAAACATTTCAAATGATTCGAAGATAGAAGTAGGTAATGGGTGCATACATTATCAGGGTGCATACATTATGGGTGCATATAAAAAATAGGAAATAGAAAGAAAAATTTAAGTAAAGAAACTTTTGAAATAGTACATGTATCAAATCTTAGGAAATATAACAACCCACAAACTTTGAAATTAAATCATGAATAGTGTCCAAAACAAAACAAAATATGTTACTTTCTGTAATGGAAGAAGTACACCCCATATTTTTTTTGGGAGATCCGAATCGCGTGTGGAGATACCGACGCTTCATGAAATACTGTTTTCCTCCATTTTAACGGGGAATACAGATTTTCATAAAGTAAATAACCCCTTTAAACATACAGAATCTTAAATTCTGATTAAAGACACTTGTTGTCCAGTTTGTTTCCATAAAAAGTTTGTATATTTCTGTGTGAAAAAAAAATTTTTTTTGAAAATTTTAGTAGATTAGTTATAAAAATATGTTTCATTTTTCTTTCTGTTTAGTTGCCTAATCAGATAAAGTGTATTATCATGTTTTTATTATTGTCATTGTATATAGTTGTTTTTTTTTTTTTTTACAGATAAATGAAGCCCTGTTATTATATATATATATATATATTCATTCTTGGATCTCCTCTTTTTTACTTTCTGACTACTCTCATCCCTGATATTTACAATACTATGTACCATTAAAATCTTAAGAAATTTACTACCTTCTATCACAGAAATATCAAAACATTTAATTAAAGAAAAATGAAATGTACAGCTTGCTGCATTCTGTTTTATTCTTAAAAAATAACAAAATTAGTTGAAATGTTTTCCCACAAATGATGCCTCTCGTTAAAGAGAATCTGGTTTCATGAACAATGTGGCACAGTCTGAGGACAAAATTAAAAGATATCTGGGTGAATATTTCGGTTGGAATGGGCTGACATGCAGCAGTAAACAATGTCTTATTGTTTTTCCAGTCAGCAATCCTATCTTGTATATGAACTTAATTACTGATTTTGAAACTCAATGAAAATAAACAGTTGAGCCCCGATTTTTCATGGAATTGGTTGGCAAGGGCATCACGGATAACAAATATCAGGGATAATAATAAAAAAAACCTCAAAAGAGTAAGGCATGAACACAAAAAATAACTGATTTTCTGTTGATGAACTTCAAAATTTGAAAAATAAATACTGTAGAGCTGCAATTATCCACGGAATTGGAATGTGAAGGCACCACAGATAATCCAAACAAAACAAATAAGTAAATAGGCGGTAATATGAAAAATAATTTAAAATGTTCATGCATGAAAATAATAAAAACGTTCTTGCATAAAAATTTTCAGTTACTCTTTTGAAAAAATAATCAATGATTGATCATGTGCAATGATTGCAATATAATTTTTAATGTCTTCATGAATAATTGGGGCTGTAGTCTACTGTACATGGTTTCTTAAGCAGAATGCAGTAAACTGTACACTTCTATCTTTTGTTTTTCTTTCATTAATTTTTCAACGTATCTGTCATTGTTGGGTCAACAGATGTATATTATATAAATACTAAATTCCATTTTTCATAAAATAATAGTTAACTATTGAAAGTAGACTTACGAGAAACTTTGCTTATTAATCTTAGCTTGAAAACAGAAGACTATAGGATCGTAAGTGATAATCCCCATATATACAATCTCATTTCTTTACTGTAAAAATGATAGTATCCAACAAGAGTTTTCATTCTGCTAAAGCTATATTTAACAGTAAGTGTTTCAATTTGAAGTATGTAGTAGTAAATAAAAATTTATGAAAATATTAATCTTTTTTTATCTCTTAATTACAAAAATACGTGTAATTGCTTAATTCCTCTCGAAAGCTTATACTGACAATTTTGTTAAGCTTAGCGCTGGGATATTTGAATGTAAAAATTTACAATCTAGTGCCCTTCTTAGTTTAGCTACTTTTTATATTCTTACAGAAAACATAAAAATACTCATCATGTCAATCTCAAGCATGTTTATTAGAAGAGTTCATTCTTGTTTTTGATTCTCAATTTAACAATTATTTATTTAAATGTGTTTTTTAAAGTAAAATATTAATTTTTTTAAATAGGAATATCTTTCAAGACCAGAATTAATTTAGTTTTAAAAGCTGCTGCTGTTCATGTTGGGTCCTTTGTTGGAGCAATTTTGATATGCATTATCATCGCAACCTTAATGGATCTTTTCAATGCTGCTATGTCATGGTACAGATCACCTTATTTAATTGCTGGACTCTATGGCTGCTCCTCTACTGCAGCTATTATATATTTTCATAGCTTAGCTGTTAGAAAAGATGAAGTAAGGATATTTATATTCCATTCTAATTTATTTCTTATATCCTTTAATACAGTAAGACCTAAATCTAAATGTTTAATCCTAAAATAATGTGTAATTTTAATAAAATGGTTAATCGAAAATAATTAGGTTGTTAAAAAAACATTTCTTTTATTATTTTAACTCATTAGCTGCTATGAGACACATATGCTGTGCCTCATTACACTTTTTTTTAACATTATGGCAACTTTGGTTAAATTACATGACTACCAGGGCATAAAAATGAAGTTAGGTATAACCTTATACATTTATTACTTTGTATAAATGTTATTAAAAGTATAAATGTTATAACTATACTTTTTTTTCCTGGGTCCGACGATAGCTCAGTTTCACATAAATTCTCGATATAATAAAAAAAGTTCTCAAATGGACTAATAATTAAACACAACACTTTATTAACATAACTCATTTAGAGCAATGCTCTTTTCTCACATCTGAGCTCTTCGGATTCATTTCACACACTCACTTTTCACAGATGGCACTTCTGGCGTAAACATACCGCCGGGCGTTCAATGACACAGCATTCAACAAAACACAAATAAAAGCAAACCATAAAAATACAAATATATAGCAATAAAACATAAACATATATATCAACAAAATTTTTAATTATCATGAGGCAAAGTTACTAATTTAATTACTGGCCATTTAAATATACCATTTTTATCTTTAAGAGTTACAACTCTGGTTCTGTTATCCTTACCTAGATGAGTTTTGATATCCCTTGCTAAATTCCATTTTAAAGGACAATACACATCTGGATTTTTTACTAATACTAAATCACCTTCTTTTATATCTATTTTACCCTTGTACCATTTAGGTCTATTTTAAAGCTTATTAAGATACTCTACTGACCATCTTTTCCAAATATGTTGAGTCATTTTTTGAACCAATTGCCATCGGCTAAGACGATTCATTGGAATCTCAGTATAGTTAGGTTCAGGTATTGCTACTAAAGTAGAACCAATAAGAAAATGTGCTGGTGTTAGAGCTTCAACATCATTTGGATCACTTGAAAGAGGACAGTGTGGTCTAGAATTTAAGGTCTAGAACTACTAAAGTTAAAAATTCCTCGTAACTTAAGATTGTTTTTCCAACTACTCGTTTAAGGTGATATTTCAGAGACTTTACACTTGATTCCCATAATCCTCCAAAATGTGGAGTAGAAGGGGGATTAAAATACCATTTAACTCCTTCATCAGTCACATAATTCTCTATTTCTTTTTTACTTTCACATTTAAATAGTAATTTAAGATATGAATTTAATTCTCTATTTGCATCTATAAAATTTCGGCCGTTATCAATAAAAATCTCAGAAGGTTTGCCTCTTCTAGATACAAATCTTTTAAAGGCAGCTAAAAATGCAGCTGTAGTTAAATCATTCACTATTTCAAAATGTACAGCTTTTGTTGTGAAGCAAACAAAAACACAAATAAATATCTTTTTTACCTGCTTACTTCTACCAATAAAGCTTTTAACTGCAAACGGTCCACAAAAGTCAAGTCAAGTCCAGTTCGAGAGAAACCTCTAGAAATGGTTACTCTAGCAGCTGGTAAGTCAGCTGTTTGCTGTGGTTTAGATCTAGAACTTACCTTTTTACACACAATACAATTACAGACAATTTTTCTAACAACATTTCTTGCTGAAACAATCCAAAATTTTGATCTTATAAGCAATAATGTAGTTTCTGCACCTGCATGAAAATAAAGAATATGAAAATAATTAATCACTGTTAAAGTAAAATTATGTTTGGTAGGCAGAACCATTGGATGTTTTTGAGATTCACTTAAGTCATTGTTTTGAAGTCTGCCACCAACTCTAACAATTTTATTTTGATCTAGAAAGGGACACAAATTTAAAAGTTTACTATTGTTAGGTATTGGTAAGCCTTTTTCCAAACACTGAATTTCAGTCACAAATGAAGTACGTTGAACGTTTCTCACAACACACAATAAAGCTTGGGGAAGTTCACTTGTTGTCAATGTTCCATGGGTAGGATGCAATGGATTCAAAGACTTATGCAAGAATCTCTTGCACCAAGCCACAGTTCTTAAGATTTTCATGATCAATGACACTTAGAGGCTTAAATGTGTTAATTTGGGCACAAATTTCACTAACTACTGGTGGTTTTAATTCTCGAAGAAACAGTTCATCAGACTCTACAGCTATATTATCTGTGCAATCATCTACTGACGATTGTCGTAGAAATAGAGTGCCACTCCACCACAAGTCACATGTTTTAAGTCTCAATGGATTGATACCTCTGGAAACGAGGTCGGCAGGGTTCTGTTTTGAAGCAACATGATGCCACTGTTCACTCACAGTTCATTTCTGGATTATAGAGATTCTATTGGCAACAAAAGTCTTTAGGTCTCTACACTCTTTTCTCATCCACGCCAGAACGATGGTACTATCTGATGGTATATATGTAACAAGTTTTAGAAACCTCTAGCTGCAGGGCACTTAATACTTTCCTCACTAGTTTCACCAACTGAACTGCTGCGCAGAGCTCTAGTCTAGGTATTGAGACACACTTCAGGGGAGTTACCCTGGATTTACTGATAAGTAGCTTTGTTTCTGAGTCACCAAGAGAGTTGATGGACTTAGCATAGATTACTGCTCCATATGCTATTTCTGAGACTTCAGAAAATCCATGTGATTCTACGATGAGAAATTGTTCACTGAGAATCTATCTTGGGACACTGATTGAGTTCACTGCACTCAAGGAATTAAGAAAACTGTGCCATTCGGCGTTTTCTTTTACTGGAAGAGCATTACACCAATCCAATTTTAATAACCACAGTTTTTGTAAGAACACTTTAGCTCTAGTGATGATTGGTCCCAACAAACCAAGAGGATCAAAAATTCGTGTGATTTGAGAAAGCACTGTTCGTTTAGTAAAAACCTCCCTTTGGTCAATAATTACATTAAACACAAAACTGTCTTGTTGTGGTTTCCAAAGTACACCTAATGTTTTAGTTTCATTAGTAAATGAATAACTCCATTCATTAGCTTCATCACAGAGAAGGAATTTGTTATTAGCTGAATATTTATGAAGCTCCATTTCTCCCTTTTCTATCAACGATATAAGCTGTAGTTGAATGTCTCATGCTTGATTTAAACTCTCTGCACCGGAGACTATATCATCCATGTATACATCATGTAACAACACAGTTGATGCTAATGGAAAGTCTCTTCCTTCATCTCTGGCTAACTGCTGTACTGTCCTAGTTGCCAAAAGGTAACAGTACACAGTTTATACACTTTCACTGGATCATTAATCTTTGCCTTAAATAAAATTCTCAATAAATCTCTTTGGCTATGATCCACAAGTATCTTGCGATACATCTTTTTGATGTCAGCAACAAAGCAAATTGATGTTTTCTAAACCTAGGCATGATGCGTAATAAATCATCCTGAATTATACCTCCGTTGTACTGTAAACAATTTAATGATTTTCCAGTAGAAGTTAATGTACTTTCGTTAAATACAACTCTCAAAGAGGTACTTTTGGATTCAGGTGTAAACACGCAATGATGAGGAATATAATACTGCACATCTGGTTCTTCAGACTCTTGTACTTCCTCCATATTACCCATATTTAAATACTCTAGCATAAATGCTTTGTAAAGTTCACAAAATTGAGGTTCTCTAGCAAGGCGGTTCCATAACGAATTCAAACACTTTACAGCTTTTTTCTTAGATTCACCCTGACATGACAGATCTTCTCTAAAGGGCATTTTAACAACATATTTTCCACTCTCAGTTCTTGAATAATTTTCAAGAAAATGCTCTTCACAAATTTCAGCTTCTTTAGTTTTAGAATATTCAGACTCTCTCTCTACATTTTCTATTTCCCAAAAAGTTTTTAATATTTTTTCTAACTCAAAATTATCTGTAAATCTGTGTATCAAAATTTTCGTTTTTGGTCGGAAGACTCCCACTGACAATATACCCGAAAACGCTATTTTGCAATCTTAAATTTGTATCCTGAAGGAAAATTTGATCCGATTTTAAGATTTCATAAAAGTGTTCTGCTCCTAACAACAAATCAATAGGACTCGGAATAAAGAATTTTTCATCTGCTAGTTTAATATTATTTAGCGATAGAATATTTACATTAGCTGGTATAAGTTCTGTAATTTTAGGAATTACTAAAAAATTCAAGTTTAAATCAAAACTCTTATCTCTATTTAAAATAGTAGCATTAACTTTCGATTTAATGCTCAGAGACATATTATTTATTCCCGATACAGTTATATTTGTACTTGACCTATTTAAATTAAGAGAATCTGCTAACCTTTTACTCATAAAATTAGAATTCGCTCCCACGTCTAATAATCCTCGAACTTCAAAACAATTATTTGATTCATCTCTAATCAAACAGACAAAAGTGCTGAGTAAGACTGTTTTTAATTCCTTTCCCATAGTAGTAGAAGAAAATATATTTCCCCCACCCTCACAGTCAACACGCGTCTCATAATTCACAGGCCTCTTAAAAACTGGTGCCGAAGAATTCAAGGACGATTGAATGTTCCTATTTTCATTACTCATTTGATTCGAAACTATTTCTCTATTTTTTGCTATCGCGGAAAGTGAAGAGAAATATGATGCTTTTTTTTGCAAATACTACAAGAGATTTTGTTTCTACACTCACTCACTTACTTTATGATTATTTAACAGTTAATATTTCGATTTAACGAACTCAACTCTATCACTTACGGACATATTTTTATAAATACAGTGCACTCCCTATTATCCGGGCTAATCACCGGGACAGGTCACACGGACAATCGAAAAACACGGATAATCCGAAAACTCCTCTTTATTAAAGAAAAGATCAATACAAAAAATATAAAAATTACTGACATTTGCATATCAAACTAGGAATTTTCCTTTTAAACAAATGTATAATGCGCCATTTATTTACACATATTTCACGAACTGTAATATCACCGTAATAAAATCCTCTCATATAATCTAATAATAAAGTTTCCACAGAGCAGCAGAAATTGTATTTCCCTCATTTACTACATCTTCTGCGTCAGATACTATCATCACTATTTGATTTAAAAAGTAACGATATCTTCATCTGTCAAATACTGGAAGCCAGGCTCACATGCATCACTTTGAAACCAATATTCTAAATTTTATTCATCAAGAATACTATTATCATATTCTTCTTGAATATCTGAAGAAGATTGTGTATCAACATCTTTCTCCACGATCGTGACAACGTAGGCGATTTTACCTTTGACCATGCTGCTGATAATTCCATATACTGCAATCCAATAATGAATATTGCTTCCAAAAATTGGGTAGTGTTATAACTTCAGGAATCAAATTCTTTTAATCTTGAAAATGTTTCTCTTTATATTTTTTGTGTGATTCCGGAATGAGCACGGATAATCCGCAAACCGGATAATCCCTGCACGTATAATCGAGAGCGTACTGTAGTACATTTATACAAAGGATAAATTTCATCACATAAAATACATTTAGTATTTTTTACATACGTTAGAAACACTTTTGGCATAGTTTTCGAATTATTTTTATAACTCAATCTAGCATTATCAACTGTGGGTTTTCCCCTAGAATTATAGAATAAATCAATCTCCCTAGCTAATTCTACAGGTTTAAACCAAGAACTTGCTTGTCTTACATTTATAAAGCACATAACTTCTCTATCAAGTGTTTGATTAATTTTATCAGATACTATTAATTGCTTCAAAGTTTCGAAGTCAGTTACATCTTTTAACTTTAAATAATATTCCCAACTCGTTATTAATCTAGACGCGAATTGCACGTACGTTTCACTTGTCATTTTTTGCGCTTTTCTAAAATTCTCTAAACAGATTTATTGCTTGAATTCTTTCAAAACTATAGTTTTAACTTTAGAATAGTCTCCTAATTCGTCATCTTTAATGTTAAAGTTATTGTTAAAGTTAAAAATGAATGAAGTCTTAATTTTCTAGCAAAGTATCTTTAAAATGTTGGCAGTTTTTATTAAATAATGTTTATAATTTAAAACGTTTTCAGAGTTTGAGGACAAAGTGGCTTCAAGAGGACGTTTATTATGATGCAGCTCGTCTAGTGTGGATGATGCTTCTTCTCTTGTTAGAACTAACTAGACTCAATTCTTCATTCATCTGTTGTGCCTGGGTTCTTTTTCCTACTGTGATACGGGGTCTATTTGGCAATATGTTTAGTCTTGTTGGTTCAGAAGGTTGGTTCTATTCTTTTCACTTCAACTTGAATATAAGTTTGTCTCATAAGGGATTGATTATACTCTCTGAAAAAGAAATTTAAATTGTGCATAGCTCAGAAATTTATTTTTCATTCTATTTTTCAAGATAAATTGGTCACATTTTTAGCCCTTTAAATGTACTTTATACTTCCAGGTAAAATTTTTAAATTCATTGGTCATTACAAAAACTAAAATGTGTGCTAATAAATTTATTTGTAAAGTTTTATTTTATTAAAATAAATCAGGGATTTTTTTATAAAGCATTAAAGATTGGTTAATGATTTTAACTTAAATAAATTAATTTAAATAATAAGTCAAAACAAATGTTTAAAAATGAGTTGGACTCTTTACTAATTTATTGATAGCAATAACTTTTGTTTATGTACACAATCTGAATATTTTCGGATAGCTGATGTGAGAATTTAAAAGGCTGCTTTTTTATATGCCAATCAATATATTTGAAGAATGATTCTTTTACCCTTTTTTTTTTAATGAGGATTATTTTGGTAGGTGGTTATATGTTGGATGCAAATTTTGAGTCTTAATGTGTCCCTTTCATTTAAATTTGACCCTAATTAAAAAAAAAAAAATGTCTAGGTAATTTTTAAAACAATTTACACTTTTTTTTGTTAAAAAAACGATTTTTTTTTACATTCAATGCATCTTTATATGTTTTATAACGAAATGCCATGTGTTTCTAAATTATATTTAAGAGCTGATAATATTTTTGCAATACATTTGACAGATATAAAAAGATCTTTAATCTTTTGCCTTCCCCATATGATTTATCTTGCTTCTCTTGCTTTATTTTAATTCTTTAGAGAAACCAAAGCATCTATCTCTACGTTTCTTCATTTCTCCTAATCTTGAATCTTATTTTTTCAGGAACACGTGAAACTCATTTGCTTGTTCATATTTCTATGCAGTTTATTCCTTTGTCTTTGTTATTTTACTGTGTATGGTCTATGTACAATGTCTTTGTCCCAATAATGGGTCGCATTGGTGCAATGATTAATCCTGATATACTTGTTGGAGTGTTTACTACTTCACTAGTTTTCTTGTCTACAACCTATATGGTGAGAGTTTTAATATTATAAATTTCACATTTGAAAAAAATATATTAATTACTTGCTGCTTTGATTATTATAACTTTCTTTCTATGAAGTATTGGCTATGTAATTTTATCCATTTTATTTTTTCAGAAAACAATTATAAGAGTTAGTTTTTACTGTTAAACATTTATTTTACTGTAAATTTTAAAATCCATTTTACAATTTAATTTTTAAAATATTCAATTTATTTAATTATTTTAATTTAACTTAATTTTTTAAATATTTATTTTGTAAGTATTTAATTTTTAAAAGCCATTCTTACAATTATATATTTTTAATTCTTGTAATGTGATAAATGTATTTACTATTCATCGCATTGATAATTTGTATTTTCCAATGACAATTTCAAAATATTTATGCATCAAAAATCACATATCTAACTGGATTCGAAAACTTGTTAGTCTAAATTAAAAGAATTTGTTTAAGAACTTTAATGAGATAATATGATTGTAAATACATTGACATAGCAATATCAGATGCGTAAATAGGTACAATTACAAAATTGTACTTTTATGCATAAAACTTTTATAACTTCTTAACTATTATTTTCACTCTCTCGGGATTGGTCTCAATCAATTCTGAAAAAATACTTCAGAAACAATGACTTGCTTGTCTACCTAGAAAAATTTCAATTTTCCCCCTCAAATCATTCTCATTTCCTTCTAGCAAAGGGGAGCATACAGAAGAGAGTGTGGGAGATTCCAATTTCAAGAAAGGGGATATGTCTCATTGCTACCAGGCACTTATTTAGGAATATCCCCAAATTATCCATGATAATGCCATCTTATTAATTTAATAGCTATGATACTGCCATAAAATAACAAAATGGTTAAATCATTCCATGAAACAATAACATACCGTTGAATGTTCTTCTGACAATACAAGAAAATTTAATTAAAAAATAAATACACATTGGAAAAACTAATGTGAAAAACATATACTGTTTGTTTACAAAAGATCTTTTTTATTAAAAACTTTTATTTTATTAACCAAATAATATATAGGTTATTGACTAAGACCCAGAATTTCAGGACTTAGATTACTAATGACCTTTAATCATATCCTTCTAATAAGTTTTTCAATTACTTACATATGTAACTACCTGCTTACCATCTAAATTATATGAGCTAAAAAATTGTTTTTCTACTATAATAAATCTTTAAATAAATTTTCTTAATTAATCATCTTGATTACTTCAAATGCATCTGTAAATTTTTTAGTTCTCTATGATCCAAGTTATGAAATCTACTCGTAAAGTCATAACAGTATTACTGTTCATCTTTGCTGTCACTTTCTCACTAGTGTCTTTCACTCCACTTGGCTTCCCATATTCTGGTGATAATGAAGGTCCAGCTCCTATGAGATTATATGTCTTGGTAAGTTTAACAAATCACCATATTTATATTCTATTTTCAATTGAATATAGTCAAACCTCGATCCATCCTTCCCACTTCTTTCGTTTTCTCATATCATGGTGCGTAGCGATTTTAAAATGTTCTTATTTTTTATTTTGTTTTTTTAAAAGCCCTTTAAGGTGCTTTTTTCATTGGGTGTTTTTAAAAAGTGCTTAATTTTCCCTTTTCAAAAATGCAAAAGTTTTTTTACCATGTCAATTTTCGCCACATATTATGCACAAGCATGCTTTTCTCTTTGTTCTAATCAACGTTTTCACAATTCATTCCACAATCCACCTCGGCGTCCTGTCGATCCGTATCGTATATCAGTGCCAATCATTTTACATGTTTGATGAAATACTTAGGAATCCGCATGTGTATCTACTGAGCTGAGTGCACAAGATTCTAGCACTCTCATATGCAACTCTGCTGCATTTTGCAAGATACTCTCAATTTTATTTTCCACGCTCTGAAGTTGAACCAAAAAATCTGCCGATCTTCTGGTGGCTAATATAATCAAGAAAAGAGTTCTTTGTCAGAAACTAGTTATTTTATCATGATCATGCAAAGTCTTTGAAAATTATTTTGCATTTTGTTAATGTATATAGTGATTAAAAATATTTTTTGAATGCTTATTTTTTGTTGAAAGATTTCACTACGCTCCCTGTCATATGTATTATATTTTTTTAAAGGTCCTATCACAAATGCTCTTCTTATAATGTTAATAATACCCATTTAGATCGTTTTTGAAACTAATAGATCCCCGTGTCTATCATTCAGAAATTCTACCTGTATATAATAAAAATATCGAAGTAAATTTTTTGCGAAAAAAAAAAAATAAAACAGCAACTCCTGATGCGAAGAAAAAAATTTCAATTTGTTACATTTCGGGTAAAATGCTTCAAACAACAGGTTTGATGTTTGTACATCAGTTGATAGAAATGTTGAAACTTGTAGTGTTGCCGACTCAAAAAATGGTTGCAGTAGCTTAAGAAATGCAAAATGATGAAGACTGAATTTAACACAACCATTTATAGCAAATATTTGCCGGAGGCCTCAATGAGGAACTTTGTGCATTTACACACATTTTCTGAAAATGAACAGCAATCTGTAACAAATGTCTAAAATTTCTAAATATTTTGAATAACTAAATGTATTTATACATTCTTCTTTTGCAGCATAAATATTTTTGCAGGATCTACACATGTTTTTCAATTAAAATTTTCTATACTTATAGTAAATCAATTAGTTTTCATACATTAACATTTTCAAATTATTATTCATTATTTTGAGTTGAGCATTATTCATCCTTTTATCATATCTATCTTTCGTAATTAATGGTTAGAAATGATTGAATAAGATTCTACTGTATTTAAATGTAATATTTTAATTAAATTTTAAGCGATGACAAATTTCTGTGGTAGAGCAGTTGTGAGAACAAACTATTTTTTAAATTGTGACATAAGCATTTTTTTTTTTTTGTGAAATAACAGTTTAATTTGGTAAATAATCATTAAATATTTTTGAAAATTCCTTGAAATATTCTATTAGTCTAAATATAAAATTAGTCTAAAGTCCAGCTCTTCTTAGAGTGTATGTTTAGGAAATTTTGAAATTAATGTCTTTATGTTATAGGCTTTTAAATAAGTTACAGTTTGAAAAAGAAAGAAATTATGTGGATCTGTTTTTTAATTTAAAATATAAATGTAACACTGCTTTATTTATATTGACTGAAATATTACTTCAAATTAGATTGTTAATAAATTTTAGAAAAATACCTTTGATTTTTTTTTTCTGGTTTTCATTTCTGAATTAATTTTGAAATATAATTGTTGATAAACTAAGCATTTTTTCTTTTTAAGAAATGGCAATTAACATGGTCTTTTATTAATTCATTTGAAGTGCATTAATTCATCATAAAGTGCTCTGATTACTTTTTTCTTATGTTTATTTTTTTTATAAATTTTTAATTGACCAGAAAATTTAAATTTTCAGTTAGAAGCTAGTGGTTTGTAGTGCTATAATAAATTAGTGATCACTTTTTCCTCAAACCTCATGAGTCAGTGACTAATATCGATGGGTTCATTTAAATATAAAAGCCACTTTTTGCTTGGATTAAATTACATTTTTTAAAACAAATTCCTATTTGAAATAATTTAAAATTATAAAAGTTAATTCATCAATAAAAATAATATGAATGTGTGACAGAATTTAGTTAAACATACTAACTTTAAAGAACTTAATTTAAAAATATTTAGGGGGGCAAAATACATTATAACTTGGAATTTCAGGAATTGTTAAAGAACTTTTTTCTTCGTGAATCTTACCATCACAAATTGATGGATTCTGAAAGATCAAAATTTTGAATGAAGACTTTAGACGTTTTAATGAAAATTCTGTTTGCAAGATTTTCTGCTTTGATGTGCTTTTATCATTAGACGATTTACAGAAAAAAATGACCGGTTGTTAACTTAATTTAAGTCACCATTTTTTTTTTTACTGATTTGCTAAATGGTTATTTCCAGATCTTATATATAATATAATAATGGGGTGATTTGTGTTTGACAAGTCGCCCCATTATATTTGGGTTTCTAAAATTTTATAATCTACCTAAATTCTACTTTTAAGAAATTTTTTTTATATATATATAGCATACTGAACGCACATTTTACAACAGAAGTGGAAGTGTAACTTCTACAGATTCTGGTTATTGGGTTGTTCCTCTTGATTATAATGGTCCAAAAATGTTAAAAACATTCATGGAAGAAATAAAAGAGTTGGAGCCCATTGATTGTGATAAAGAATTAGCTTGTGGAATGCCTTTTTATATGCCAGTTATTTCTTTATTGAGGTAATTCATAATATGATTAAACAATTTTCTTATAGCATATTTTTATTCATTAAACCTGTATTTATAAAAATATATTTGTCACTTTGTACTTAGATGAGGTCCTTGTAAAATCTTCTGTTAATGGGCCATTCCATAAATAATGTAACCATGGGCGCCCGCCCATAGGGGAGGGCCGAAGGCCCCCCCCCCCTAAAAAATATATGTGTAGTGAAACATATGCGTATTTGATTAATCATGTATAATTAAAAGTGAAATTAATTTAAATTAATTAGTTATTCAGCTAATTAAGTTAAAAATATTTAAATAGATAAAATTTCCTTTCATTAATTTTTTAATTCATTAAACTATTTGTCGTTTTCTTTCATGAGCCCCCCCTAAATTCAAACATATGAGTGCCTCTGAATGTCTCACTTTTGTTTCAATATTAATGAGCCCTTCCCCCTCGTCACGAAATGTCATACTTCACCTTATCCACTACAACCTTGTCACCTTTAGAGTTTTAATGCATAATCATGTTCTAGCAGTTTAGAAACAAAACACTTTTTATTAATTATATTATAGATTTTATTTACCACTAACGGTTCTACATGTAAAAAGTCACATTTTAACTTTTCACATAGCTAAACCAGTTTTTCTCTGATACATTAGATGGAGAAATAGTGTTTTGTGGAGAAACATTCTCTCAATTTTGCCCATTTTCTAAACCTCTAGTGCATTGTTTCTCAATGGGGGCTTTGGGAGTATGCTGAGGGGCGCAGAACTTGTTTCGGGCGGTGGGGGGGGGTATGTTTTGGGCCGTAGGGAGGCGATGAACATGTTTTGTCATTCAAGTTTAATTTTAAAACTTACAAATAAAATTATTAAATTAAATTTATTTCATATATAAAATTAATCTAAAATTAATATTAAAGAAAGAAAAGATTAAGTTAATATAATAAATTAAGATTGTCTGATACACCTTTTGTATTACCAATACAACGAACTTATACGACACCTATTCTCCGATCCGAACCAACACAGCTCAGCGCATGAGTCAGTAGGTTTTACCTCTGATTCACTCCAGCTATTTCGCGAAAGGCCCTAACTTATTCAAGCCATTTGGCGAAAATCGAAGTGCATAAACTTTCGGTATGAATGTTTGATTTGACCCGTGTTTCTTAATATAATTTTCGTTACTTTCTTTACAGTTTTTTCCCCAATTTCGATTCGATCTATTTATTTGGCCAGGTATGTGCACGAATTAGTTCTTTACTATAAATTATTTATTAATTTTTAAAAATAGTTGATTTTCTTTCATCGTTTGTATTTTGCTGCCACCAACAATGTCGTTTAACAAAAAGAAGTGTCATCAATACCGTGCCACGTACTTGAAGTTTGAATTTGCTCAATCGCTGTTGAAGGTTTAACTGCCCATGTGTTTACTTTGTAATAAAGTTTTATTTAATAAGGCAATGAAATCTTTCCGTTAACAGGAGCATATGCAAAAAACTCATCCTGAAAAACAAAATAAAGATTTGTCATTTTTCACGAACATCAAAGACAAATTTCTGAATGGCATCTTCGGTCTCAGGGTTACTTACAACATCATCACAAAAATGCGACGATGATTTGATAGCTTCTTAAAATATATCGAAATTTAATGCTAATTCTGGGAAAGCTCATACCATCGGCGCACAGTTGATACTGCCGGTTGTCAAGGCTTTTTGACTCTGTGCTTCTGTTCCTCTAAAACAGAGATGTAGCTCTGAGAGACAGATTGCTAGAATTTAAGAAAGACTTTGGCAAATTTATTTGTATTATTATAAAATTTAAGGGCATTAATTTACAACTTCAAGACAAAGAGCTCAATTTAATCCCTATATAATCAGTCATTTCTACCTTTCTGAAAAAACTCATTTTGTGGAAGAAGAATTTTGCTTGGAATGAGTTCAGCCAAGCAGGTGAAATTCGCTTTGATGATGCACAATAATATTGTCAACACCTTGACTCTTTGCCCGTGGACTTTTTGACCATTTTAACCCTTTAGTGGGCCATTTACTACTAATAAGAATAAAGTAAAGCATTTTTGGAATTGAAATTCATATAAGAATAGTAATTGATCTAAGAAAAGAAAAACTCAACTTTTATTTCAGTTTTAATTCCATTTTGCTATTTTTTTGTGGTAAATATATTTACCATGACCTATTAGAAATTTACTGACTTCTATTTTTCTCTATTTATGAAATAAATTTTATAAATACTACGAACTTCAGTAGGAATTATGCATTTTATAACTTTTATACGTTTTCTTACACTAAAAAGTGGTTGCCAATTTTATTCAAACTCACTTAAAAAAAAGCTGAAGTTATTAACAAATGGAAACCTGAATTGAAAGTGGTAGAAACGTTAACATGGATTTTAAAGATTGGTGGTAAGTATACTTACCACGGCCTTCGAAAGGGTTAAAGAAGTTTTGTTCCCTGGAAGTCCCTTAATGGGGGTATGGGGTTATGAACCCTTTTGTGAATATTGAAACAGCAGAGGTTCAGATTTATAAGGAATTGGTCGAACTTGCAACTAATGAAACTTTGAAGTGGTGGTCAGAGAATTTTGGCTTCTAGGTAACATCAGTCCCCTCTACCCTGGACTGCGGACTATCGTTACAAAAAATTTTAAATGCCTTCCCTTCCTCCTACCTTGTTGAAAGTGGATTCAGTGCTGTTACGGAAATTGTGAAGCAAGGGGACTTGCGTCTTCACCTCACTAAAAGTATTAAACTGAATGTTAAGAAACTAATGTTTCGTTGATACTACTTTTGGGTGTAAAAAAATATTTTGCGTCTTTTTTTAATTATCTAATTAAGAATATATTATTCTTTTTAAGCATATGTTTCTTTGTTGTATTTTTTTTCATTTTCATATTTATTTTAATTTTAACAAAAAGATAGTAGGTAATGCTGTGAGAAAAGTATCGATAAATGTTAATATCTTTTTTAAAAAAAGCCAAACAAATTTAACTCTTTAAAATTTGCTTAATGTTGTCTCGTATAATTCAGCCCACCTTGCTCCGTCACCATGCTCTAGATAACTGGATTTTCGCAAAGGGGGCGTTGAAATGGTTTTTGCTCCTTAAGGGGGCGGCAACGTTAAAAAAATTGAGAATCTATGCTCTAGTGGGTTAAATTTTAACTAAGTTTTAATGGCATTTCTGAGCATTACATAGATAATGATTAGGTCGGAATTTATTTTGCTGAAAAAACTGGTAATGATACTATAAAAATATTTTATCTGCTGTTGTTACTTTTACTCAAAATTTGTATTGTCTCGTCACACTTCTTATTACCCCCTACTTCCCCTGCTCACAAACTGTCACAATTTTATAAACCCCCTTCCACCCATCCAAGCATGACATCATTTATGGGCAGGCCCTGATTAATGCTTTTTTTTTCTTCTGCAATATATGTTTTCTAAACATTTCAAATGAATCTTTTCTAAACTGCTTTAAATATTATTGAAAAAAATTATTAATTTGAAATTACTGTACCAATATTGTAATACCATACCAGTCCTCAATTGATTTGAAAATACCTGCCTGGGTGTGCTTTGTGCGAAAAAGTTTTGTAGTGGTAGCAAATTCTATGTTTAAACATATTATTGCTATGTTTAAACATTTAATTGCATTTGTAAATTTCTTTTAAATTTGATTTTGTTCAATTCCACATATTAATACTCTAAATATATGTATCGTTGAAATGCCACTTTGAACTAGTTATCTCATGGAGTTTTTAAAATAATACATCAGAATTTAGTGTTCGACCTCTTTCTAAAATATCTTTCAGAAATCGTAACAGTTGACATCTTTGCTTGATTCTTTTTTTAATTATTTGTAAGGAATTCATTTTTTTATTGTGTTAATTACTGTTGCATGTTTGTGAACAATGTTTTTCTTACATTTCTTTCAAGACTATCTTGTTTGCCGGAAAAGTGATTTTATGATGCAAAATAAATTTTTTTACTGTCTTTTGTTCAACTTAAACGAGATAACAAATTCTATTTCATTGGCGCTATGTTATTTCTTGTAACAATTAAAAAGCCTTTTTACTAAATATTGAAATTTTTGGAAGTTGTAAAATTTTGAATTTCTCGTGTTAGTTAGGATTGTGGTATTCATAGAAGAAGCTTGTAGCTATAAAACTTACTATAAGCTCCTGATAAACAATGTTAATTTTTTTGTTAGCTTGTTTTGTTTTTATGCTTTGCTTTAACCATGATATTTCTATGACCAGAAATCGAGACAAACAGCTCTTTACATGTTAAAAAAACACTTATAGTAAGAAAAAAAAATTTGATATGCAAGTCATGTCTAACATAATATAATGTCCATATTAAAAAAGCTTAAAATCATAAAAGATTTTATCACCTTTTCACAATGCTGTATGAGTTTAAAGTATCATTTCATTTTGGTTAGGGAAATATTTAAAATTTTTTATCTAATGTTTATTTGTTAGATTTTTATATTATTTCTTAGGTATTTATTTTTAATATAAATGATTAATATATATTTGTTTATAAATATGTTTAAATTAAGTTTATTTTACTTTTTTTTTTTTAGCATAAGTTACTATGTGCCTGCTGCAAAACCAAAAATTCATGGAAGTCACAAATTTGAAATAGTTTCAAAAGTGTTCTTAAAACCAAATACCTACAAATTGACATATAGAACACATGGTAAATAATTTATTTTCTGTAATCATTTGTTGATATTTTTCTAATATGAATAAAAGGGATTTTGTTTGTCTGAGCTGTGCAAATTCTATATAATTATATCATTTTTAAACCAAATATCTGCGACTAAAAAATTGACATTTGAAGTACAGGATAAATAGTTATTTTTTTAAACTAGTTGTTAAAAAAAATAACTTAACGAATTAAAAGAGTTTTATTTGTTTCACATATTTCTTCATTTTACAATGTTTAAATTTTTAAAATTCATAACTTTTAAATGGCATCTTCTTCAAACAAAATATGACAGATTGACATTTGGAACCTATGATAATTAATAAATTGACTTATTGGATAATAAAAACCTAATAAATAGTACAACCTAATAATTATTATATAGTGAAACCTATGATAAATAATTAATAGACATTTGAAACTAATGATAAATAATAAATCAACATCTCAAATTGACATTTGAAGTACAGGATCAATAGTTATTTTTTGTAATTGGTTGTTAAAATACTTAGAGAGATAACTTATATGAATAAAAAAAGGTTTTGTTTGTTCTACATATTTCTTTATTTTACAATGTTTTCATTTTTAAAATTTATAAATTTTAAGTAGCATTTAAAAGCCTTCTTAAAGTAAATTATGACAGATTGACATTTGTAACCTATGACAAATATTAAATAGCCTAGTTAAATAATAAAACCTAATAGTTAATAAAAAGTAAAACCTATGATAAATAGTCATTGTACCCTGTCCTTAAAATATTTTTAGTCAACTGACACCTTAATAAACAAGATCTTGTTTGCTTGAAGTGTGTTCAGTGCACAATTTTTTTTAAGCCTTTCAATAAAATATACCAAGACATATGTATTTATATATTCTTATATGTTTATACAAATTTTTTTTGTTTTGATTTTAATTCTTTACTACTAAAATATATTTATTTCTAGTAACTGTACGCTTTAGTCATAAGCATATTAAATTAACAATTTAATTATTGTAGTTAAGTGTTAATTAAATAAATAATTTTTTTGACTTTAGGTTCTGATCATCAGACAGTAATTATCTCCCCCCGTCCAGGTGTTACATTGTCTAAATGGAATGTGACTAAGGAACCACCACTTCGCAGTTTAGATTGGGTTGACAGACCAACTTATTTCATATTTTATTCTTATGGCGAATACAAAGAACCATGGTCATTTTCAATTGACTTAACAGTATGCATATTTTTATTACCTCTTAACAAGAAATAAAAATGTATGGTTTCAATCATGAATAGCAACTAACGTGTAAATTATTTAGCTGAAACTTTTTAAAATCAAAATGTAGAAGAAAACAAAAATATATTTTTTTTCTATTGAAATATAAAGATATCCTCAATCTGAATAAATGCTAAAAATTCTTATAATATAATACTTAATTTATAATATCCGTTTTTATGAGCTATTAGTAAAAACTTGACTTATTTTTTCTTACTTCTCAGTTTAAATATCTATATTAATAAGATAAATTCTTGATAAAATATAAATACAGTAGGACCTTGATTAAATAAAATAATTGGGTTTGGGTAATTGAAACATTTAAATTAAAGCACTAAGGTCAATATTAATCTATTTTCATTTATTAATTATGAAAGTCCATGGCTTATTTCTTTTTAAATATTAGTACTTTAATTTAATATGACCTTTTAATAAATAATTTTTGTCAAATAGGTATGAAGACATTCTTTTGATTTCTGCTCTCCTCTTTTGAAATATGGCCCCAGCTAGTATTTTTCTTTCACTCCTTTGTGAAATAAATTCTTTTTACAAAGCAAGACCTAATTCTAAATTGTTTGCTGATTTCATAATTTTTGAAGTTAATTCTGTTGATATATATTCCTTTACAAGGTCTTATACTTATTCCATTATTAGGATTTTCTTTCATACATAACATGCTTGCTTTTAGCACAATTGAAAGCCATGATGATCAAACTGAACTAGTAATAATTAAACTTTATACAAATTTCTGAGTTTAGCGAAACCAATCCAACCAAATTTACCAACTAACAGAATATTTTGCTTGTTACTCACTTAAAATTATAAATTTTATTTAGTCATGCACTATAAAGGTAGTTTTTGTTTAATTTAATGGCCTCGTGTATTGCTGAATTTTGACAAGATATTGTTGAAATGGAAAAATTAAAAAACTAACTGTGAATATATATTTAAAAAAAAAACACCCTTTGAAATATTCATATGAAAGAATATATATTTTTTTGTGTGATATTTGCCATTAAAAGTTAGTTCATTCCTGTTGTTTTATTAATTAATTATCTCAACAAGTAAATTTTTTTTATCTAAATATAAATAATTTATTTCTTTATAGGTATCAAAGGAATACATAAAAGATAGTCCTCTCATTGATGTCAGTTTTATCACACACTATCTTCATGGCCATGACCTACTAACTGGCGATTTTCCAGCATTTTTGAAGCGAATACCATCATGGACTCATGCGACGCCATGGACGTGTACTTTAGATATGTTCATCTTTTAACCTTTATAGTTAATTAAGCTATAGAATTAAATTCATTCTCATTGTATATGAATTTTCCCAGTCCAAAATAACATCATCAACCATTATTTTTTAGTTTTTGTTGGTCAAGTGCATTAATCTGCAAAAGTATGTTTATTTAATTTTATATTTTTATGGTATTTGTTCTTGCATCTCACTTTTTCAACACGTAGTTTAAAGTCAAAATTTTAATTTAAAAAAATTATTAGGTACTGTATATAGATAGTATCTCTCATCGCCTTTAGATTGAAAAAACGGGCTAGGTTTAGAGCAATATCAGCTGATGTAAATTGTTGGTACTACTCTATGCTTATTATCATTTGTAATTCATAGAGACAGGCTTTGCAACAATGCACTGGTAATTCTGTTGCATTCAATAACTTGATAAGTCACATTTATAAATTAGCTTTAAATAGGGGATATTAATCTTATAACGAATGAGGTCCTTATTCCATGACAAAGCAAGCTCCAAATTTTTAGCATCTGTTAATACTCTTTTTCTGCTGAAGTATGATCAATGCAAGCTTATTATAATGGTATACACTGACCTGATTGTGTTTTCTTGATATTTAAATTATGGTGAGGAATTTAATTTGTTAAAATATCAAACATAACATTTTTGTTATTTATATACTTATCATTAATCAGATCATAAATAACTGTGATAGATTTCTGCTTTGTATAAGGAAAAAAGAAAAAAATACAAGAATATGAAATGTTGCAATTTTTTTTTTCCCTAATTGATTTGTTCTTGAAAAGGTAATGCAAAAATTATTACGTTACTGTATTTTGGTAATGTAATTTAATATTGTTTATATTATTGAGTTTCCTTGTTCATTCAAGGTACTTTACGAGGTTATTTAATAGTCGAAAAATTATTTTTACATATTGAAGAGAAATTAAGTTTTGCAATAAAAAATTCAACAATTCAAAATTATTAATAAAAAGTAACATCTCACAAATTGGAACATAACTAAGTGGAATAACTGGGTAAAAGTTCTCACAGACCTTACTTCATCAGTCAAGTGGCCATCAATCTCTGAATAAATTATTAGATTTATGTTCAATCTTACTTATTTTAATGTGATGACACATTTTGTTATACTTTTTTATTGGCTACTTTGTAAAGTATTTGTTTTAATAGCTTAAATTTTATTGATTGTTGTTATTCATTAGACATCATTGTCTTTTGCATAAATAAATTTTTATGTGCAATGAGTCAAATAAATTTATATTTTGATGTTGATTTTTTTATGTAGTTTTTTTATATACTGTGCCATAAATACTTAAAACGATTTCTTTAAAGGAATTGCTATTAATTTAAATAACAATTGGTATCTTTGTGCTGCATTACACTAATGCAGAACGTGTCGTTTAAAAGCACAAAGGCTCTTGGTTGCATTTTGTGTCCCGATGCTGGTCAAAGTGCTTTTTACAGTATTTAAATAAAATTGTCTCCTAACTATATATCATTTGTCCTTTTATAAATTGTGTTTTATTTTATTGTAAATGACTACAGTACTTTCATAATGTGTAAAATTTTAAAAGTTCTAGAAATACTTCTTCAATGGCTTGACAGTTCAGCTTAGCCATCTCAGTTCTAGAAATAATTTCTCTGCTTATTATTTGTGAAAATATTGAAGTATAATTTTATTAACATTTATTATTTTAGCCTTTTTTATGAATGTTCAACTTTTAATATGCATTTTAACTTTTCTTTCTTGTTTAAAATATATGTGCATTACACAAAAGTTATGATTATAGGGGATTGCATCTAAGAAATATAATTTGTTCAATTTTTGTTATACTCAATTGGCACAATGAAGGTTATGTTTAAAAATGATTCGTTATTTCGTAATAAATAGAGAGATTTATGTTTCTTGCTAGTTAGCTTACATTTTACCTCAAAATATATTGAAGGTTGGTACAAAGTTACTTCCTGTTAACAAGTTGATTTCTCTTTGTGCAGTTTGAAGGAGAATTGCTGATTTATAAAAAAATCTTTATGCAATCTTGCTGAAATGTCATGACATTAAAGTTGGAAAAAAATTAATGCATTTACTTTATTATTTAACCAGATATTATAAAAAATATTTTAGATATAGAAAAATATTTACATAGCTTATTGCTGGTATTAATTAACTATTATTTTTTTATCCTTACATATTCTAAATGCTTTCTTCTAATATATAAAATTTTCAAACTATATTAAATGACTCATTAGGATATTTGGAATGAAAAATATAATTGCTCTCCATAAATTGAGCATATATTTAAGTATATATTAACAGTTTTATGTGTGGTATTGAATAACTAGAAATTGCAGTGAAAAACCTCTGGGAAGCAACCACTCTCTGTTCCAGAGTAAAATGGTTAATAGAGGTTGGTCATTCTTGGGAGTTGCCTTCATTGACTTGAAAAAATATTATCAAAGGCATATGATTTTTCGCAAATTTTGTTAATTTTATTCAGTGTAATTTTCTTGGTACGAAAATGCCACTTGTGTAGGCATCACGAAAACTGGATCGATGAATAAAATTTAGCGTCAATAAAATTGACCTTTAGAGATATAATGTGTAAAATTTACCAATTATGAATGATAGAACTTTTTAAAATAAAAAAAAAAATTATGTTTTTTGTTTAAGTTTGCATGTAGCTTTATATCATAAAAATTAGTTAGCCTTAAAAATTGAGAAGAGATTTGTTTGTTTGAGATGCTTAGTTTATTATAAATCAACTTCGTTTTCTAATTTTAACTTTGAACTCTGAAAATAAATCATTGATAGACTCCTTTTTAATCACTCTGGCATTGCAACATGAGGTTGTCAATCTCTTTCAGAAATTGTCAAAAAAAAAAAAAAAAAAAAAAAAAGTAATGAAAAACTAAAAAAGAGCCATTTATAAATATTTTGAATCTACTTATTTGTTTTGTGAGTATTTTTTCAAAATTTTTTCCTGTTTTCTTATTTTACTTTTCCTGCATTTGGTGCAGAGGTTTTCCCAGTCTCCGGGGAAGATATTGTTGGTCTCTCCTTAAGGTTTTCTTCAACACAAAGCTTATGAAAAATAATTCCATGCCCTCCAAAAGTGGTCACTACACAGAGGTGGTCTTTCCTGGAGGTTTCACTGTATAAGTTTGGGTCTGATGAAATTGATGTTCATACTAAATGAATGAAACATTTTATATTTTAGAATTGTTGACTTCAAAAACATTTTAATTGTTCGTTTAACTTATAACACACTTGATGTGTTAAATTTGCTTTACTTTATTATCTAAAGGAATTTTTTATCAACAGTTCCTGTCTTCCATTTTTATCTTCAACCAAAATAATTGACATACGAAAAATTTAGTAGAAGTTGTCATTATTGTTGTTTCTTTTATCCACGGAATTGCTCAACTTATTTTCTGTTATAACCTTTGTGTGGGACCATTTATTCATAATAAGATTAAATGAATGAGTCAATAAACATCTTCTCTAACCTTGTTATAAAATTTCACAGGTTTATATGTATTCATAAATCACATGACCTCTGTTTTTTTTTTCTTTTAATTTTTTTATTAAACTTTAGTTTTGAATTTTAGTTGCTTATTGCTTATCTATGTTTTCTTTAACATTAATTTTTGGTATGCAAAAACAAATGAAGAGGTTTGTTGACTCCAGAAAATTAAATTAAAAGACAAAATTGTTAAAACCAGAGCTTAATAATAGTAAAGAAAGTTGTGTGTGTTAAATTTTAACATATGACGCATTATTAATTATTAAGACAAATAAAATTTGGTGATGATAATAAAAAAAAGAGAAAACTAATGTGTAAATAGTCATAAGCATTAAATAAATTGCTTGCAAGTTTAGATGCAATACTTGTTTACTTGCAAGTATGGATGCAACACTTGAACATCATTCTTTAGTTTGGAAAAAAAAAATTTTTTTGTTTATATTGTGTTTTTTAAAAACTTAGATTTAAGTCTTGCCTTTCAACAAAATGTACCGTTGTGTAAAAAAAAAAATTCAATGCCTTGGAAGTTTTTTTAATTTTTTTTTTTTTATATAAATTATGTTTATAGGTAATATTTATCTCACTTTTTTATTTGTCATTCTTTTTAGCTATACATAATTATTTGAAAATTTAATTCTTAAGAAGATAAGAGAATGATAAATGTACTTCTGCTGAAAATATAATGAACTTTTTCTTTTGTTTATTTAATTAATTAGCTAAATAAAAATTCTCTCAAACTTTTTCCAGATTTAAGTAAAGAATGAATAAACAATTTTTATACTTGCTAATATGCATTTAATATTATAATTATTTTCTAGTATTAATCTCTTTTCATTGAAAATGTAAATATGTTTGTTTACCTTATAAAGTTTACTAAATATTTTATTTAATGTGCCTTTGTTTAAACTTGTAAACCTTTATAAATACCAAAGAGTTATATGTTATTTTTAATTATTTATTTTTTGTGCAAGATCTCTATTTTATATGAGTAGTAGAGTGTTTTAATGTGATATACTGGTTGTGTTATAATTTTAAAAAAAAGAGAAAAAAACCATAAATAATGAAACTCCTTCTTTTGAGACCTACATAGATTTGTAAAAGCCATATGAATGCAAAATATTTTGCTCACAAAAATGCTTTTTGGAATTATATTAATGTTTTACTGTACTTTGTGGTTTATATTGCTATATTGTGATTGCTACACAGATTGGAATGTGGGTCCGACCTGGTAATCCCAGCCTGCTATCAATAAATTACAGGAACTCAAGGAAAAGAAACATTGTAAACAATTAAAAATGACAGATGCGTTTAAAAATAATTCTATTCTTAAGAAAAAGGAATGAATTAGTAAAGAGTATTATCTTCCTGTTTATTATTATTATTGTTCTAGTTATACTTTTTTTATTGCATATCGATCGTATTAAGTTGTTCGTATCTGACATGTAAGTGGAATCATTGAATCCCAAGCATTATCGAATTGGAGTCCCATACAGTACATAAAATAAATAAATATTAGTAGTAAAAGTTTTATGAAAACATTGAAAAATAAATAAATTTTTAATTTAATCTCAGGTTATGATGCTGAACAAAACTCTGAATACACTATTTGGGAAAAAACTTGGAACTCAGCAAGTTTGCTATTTTTTTTTTTTTTCTTATAACATTTGCGCACAGTATGAAGTGACTACAACATTGATCTTGTAATATTTTATTAAATAATAATTTAGCTTAAAAACTTAATATCTAAATGGATTGTATTTCCAAAATGCATGGGTGCAAATTAGTCTTGAAGTCAGTGGTCTAAATTTAGTCCTCCAATTAAAATCTATTTTCAATTTGTTTTTTAAATTAATAATTATTCTTTTTCCATATTTTTTTTCTTAAGAAATGTAACAAATATTTTCGGTTTAAAATAAATTTTTAAAAAAAGATGCATCTTTTTCATAATTAGTGCTGTCTTCTCCTTCTGATGTTTTGAAATGCTAAGGAAAGTTAAATTAAAATTGTTTATTTTTTATAATGAAATTTCTAGAGCTAAGATAATGATAAAGTGAAAAATAAGTAGAGATATGAATGGATTTATTCAGTGATTACTGTAAAATGATATAATAAGTTAACTGTTATATTTGTTTTGTTTGGTGTAAAAATAGACTAATAAAATGAAGAAAACAATTTTCTTAAGAAAAAATAAACAAATCATTGATTTGAGGGCCATTCTTTTGGAAAGGTAAATTTTGCAGTCAGTGAGCTTTTAATTTCTGAAAATTCTGCTAAACAACCTTAGACCGTGTTGATTAGCCAAGAAAGTTCAGTGTTGACATTTGTTTTTTTTTTTTTTTTTTTGAAGTGGCACCCTTGCAAAATGAACAAATGTATCACTATTTACTAATTCTAAATATCATAAATCGATCCTTATAAACTTGGTCATGTTTTCAGAAAAGAAAATGAACCACATAACCCATCTCAGGGTTAAACTTCATTTCCTTAATGTAAACAAGTTAATAAATTAGTTTTTGATTGTTATTTCAGTCTTAGCCAAAGTGGCATTTCTTAATGACTTAGTTCTTGGGAAATCATGCTGAAATAGGTATTTGTAAAATAGTTATTTACTCACTAGTTAAATAGGAAAAAGTAAACTACATAAAATGTCTTCTCAACTAGCTGAAGAATGATGAATATTTAAGTCGTATAGTGAAATAAATTTTTTCTTCTTAAAATAATCCTTTAACAACTAATCTGAATAGTATTCATAGACTTTAAAGTAGTGAATAAGTTAAATTATTTAATATTTATACATATTTTCATTTTTATTAATGAGTATGAGGGAGATATTTAAAAATATTTAATCAGAAAAGTTTAAATCTATATAGCATTGTCCTAAATCTGCTTTTCTACAAAAAGCTATGTATATCCATTTACAAAAGTTAACTAATATGGATTTTTCTTCTATTTCACAAATGTTATAGTAATAATAAGTAGACAATCAACTTTATATACTTTAAAGTTTTTGACTATTTACAGTTATTTTAAAGTTTAAAAAGGAATTTTTTCTTATGAATTCTGAAAGGAGTGTTCATTGTAATATTTCCTATCTATAATCTGTTTATGTTGGTAGTGTTGTTTAAATATTTAATTTATAGTCATAATTGTTTGGTTTTTTTTTTCACTTTATTTTGTAAAAATAAAATTTTATGCTATAAATTGTGTTGCATTTATTTACCAGCTGTCAGCTGGTCCCCACTGAATGAACACATACACAAGACTATAAAAAAATACAGCATTTAATTTTGTGTAACACTGAATCATCTATGAATAAGGACATTAAAAATATACCAATAGGAGAATGTGCGTGCGTTTATATTTACGGAGTGTTCCGAAAAGACCGCCCTTAACATATTTTGTTGTATCATTATGGAACAATCAGAGGAAAACGTATGCTCTTTCATAGCAGTAGGTCAATGTTAAAGTGAGGTAAAAACAAAATTGTCAACAACAGTTGAGGAGGACGGATATAGAGATCATCAAAACCTGTTTGATTGAAAGTTAAAGCTTGAAGGTATTTCTATTAATATTTCTTCAAGTCATATGTGTTTTCTCTCTCAATCCAACAAATTTTGTTATTTCGAACGTCCGCCTTCTACTGTGATTTGTCAAATTTTAATACCGTTTACCTTTTTTTAATTATTAAAACAGTAATTTATGCCCCCTAACGTGCATACTTTTTTTCTTCATTCTGGATAAGAATTTTAAAGATATGTAAGGGTGGTCTTTTCAGAACATCCTCTTATACTCGAAGCTTCACGAATTTTACAAATGACAGTAGCTGGATACCTTAATTAGAAGACCTAACATCCTAGAAAGTTCTTTTTTTTTCCATCACGGCCTCATATCGTACAAGTTTCCTAAAAGTTTAAATTCAGATTTAAATAAATATTTACTGAAGGAAAAAGTTTTACTAAGAAAGAAGTCCAATAAGCTATATTTATTATATATTTTTATTTTATTTCCAATGGCAGATCAAAAGACAACTGTAGACAACAGACAATAACATGAAAGACAAAAACAGACAATAACATGAGAAACAGAAGGAAAGATGAACAAAACTACAGTGAGTCTATAGATCGTTCATTTTGTGACGAGCTCTCCAATACTTCTCCCACAAGTGTCCCGAGTTTAGTGCCTAATGTGGTTAATGTCCATTTCTTCTTGCATATTACACAGTGTGCAAATAGGGCTTGGTAATATACGGAATAGATGTTTGGAAAGGCAGTCGTGGCCAGTAGCGAGGCGAAAGGTGGCCACAGACTTATCCCTTGGCCATAGTGGAATATGTTTGACGTCGTTTATCCATTTCTTGTCTTTGTTTGCCTCTTTTATGTTTTTCCAAAAAGACTTTTTAACTCTTTAAAGACCAAGAGGTCTGAAGATATCCGGACTAGTTAACGACCGTCTTGGACCTCGGGAGACCTAGAGGGTGAATGGGTAGTAGTGATTGGGAGGGGATGAGCTGCTTGACAGTGATGCATAGGAACTCATCAAAAGGAAAGAGGTGTGTGAACTTCACGCTTTATTTAGAAACATTTCCCCCTGTGGTTTTAGAGAAACATAAAATCCTCTTTATTTGTAACAGATTTGTTTGTTGTTTGAACAGGACCATTTTATTCATTTATTAAAAATTCGGGAATGGCGGGCTTTTGGGAATTTATTTTTGAAATCCCAGCGTCTATTAAAACAAATGTGTTTACTGTTGACTACCAAACGTAAATTTTTTATATAATTAAAATTATACTAACATAAATACCGAAATTACTGAAAAAAAATTTAGATAATGCCAACATTATATAATGCTTTCTGTTAATCACTGATATTTTAATGATAATGTTATCATTAGTTCATAGAAATTTTGATCCTTGAATAAAAAAAAAGGTTAATATTTTTATCATTTAATAAACTTTTTATAGGTATTTTTTATCAAATATTTTATTTCTTTCCATTTTGTTCTCCATTATCCTGTTTGGTATTTTTCAGTAATCAGTTTTATTACAGTGTACTTTTTATTAGTGAATGTTAGATGATAGATAAAATAATTTAAAATACATTAGATTAAAATATCTTTTAAACTTGAACTAGTAAAGATATTTTAGACTTTGTTTTACTTTAACGAAAAATTTTTTATATCTTTAAATTCTTATAAAAATTTCAATTTAATGCTTAATTAAAGAAAACTGAATTCCTTTATATTTAAATTTATGATTAACATAATATAATGCGTACATTAAAATGCCTTTTTATATAATTTTAAATACTATACAAATATTTAAAAAAAATAATGCAGCTTTTTTTTTCAATTTCGCTACATTGTATTATATTTGCATCGTTATAGTAATTTCGTTCTTTTTGGTATTGATTTCCTATCAATTAATTATTAATCAATTATTGTATAAATTAGTTATTAAGGATATTAAGTTATATAAAATTATTGTTTAAAGGAAATTGCTTTCACACGTAAAGGATTTTTGTAAATGTAATCTCACTTATATGTAAGCAGTTTTAATAATGCAGTTTTTGTATATTATAAGTAATTCAATAGGTATAGTCAAACAATATCGTAGATCTTCCTGAATGAAATGGTTTTTCAGATTTCGTCTGTAATGTTTTTAAGTAATTAATTGTAATGAAAATAGCTTATTAAATTCGAATACATTTTCTGTAAGCAGCAAGTTATATATTCTAATTGTAAATCAGAGCTTTTTAATCATTATTTACTGCAATTGCAATTTCCAAATCCGCTTAAAATTAAGCTTATTGTTTTGTTTATTGTTTTAATTTGGTTCTTTATAGCAAAACACAATAAATGCAAAAATATTAAATGACATTGCTGATATGAATTTAAATTAATTGAATAATCTTATAGTAAGTCATGTAATAAATAAATAAATTTGCATAAAATAAATTTGAGTCCTGGATCAGATAGCAGCAAAAAACATCCCGATAAAAAATTTATCTTTAAGCTACGATACATAATAGTATCTGTTATCTGGATTTTTCCTAATGATGTAATTTTAATTGCTATTCACTCATTTGAATACTTAAGTCAGCTTGCTAGATACATTAGTTGACTGAAAAATGGAACAAATTTAACTCAATTATTTAATTATATATATATATATATATATATATAAAGGGATAAATGACAAAATGACTGGATTTATTTGAGAAAAGGTTTATAGTGAACCTTTTAAATCATTTGTTGCTAAAAACGAGTTTAAATGCAAGGTGCAAGGAATTGAAGATTTCTAATAGAAAAAATCATCAATCAGGAGAACTGCTGAAGGCGATTTTCCTTGATCACCGAAAAGTGACGTTAATAGGTAGGCATTGACAATAGCAACTTATCTTGTTTGAAAAATACTTGGAATCTATTTCCATTCACTAAACGCTGCAATTATTTGCTGTACCATTTGGTAGTACTCTCATATGATTAGTAGGTTAAGTCTGTAAATGAGTGCAGGTGGTTAAATAGAATTGACAATACGCTCATTTGTAATGCTAAATCTAACCCAATCAATAGTTTATTGAAATAAATGAATTATTTAATTTTATAGCAATTTTAAAAGTTAATCTCTTATTAAAAAAAATAAAAATAAACCCACCAGCTAAAAAGAATCATACCTTATTTTAAACGTTAATTTTTGTGTTTGATTTGATACTTTTCTGAAAACAGTATTATTATTGAATTCTAAGAACAGTATTATTATTGCTGAATTAACCGATATTTATATGTTTATAAAAAGAGTTTGCTTATAAAAGAGAAGTTTATAAAGGAAGTTTTGTAGCTACATATGAACTTAATACTATGAAGAACAGTTTAAGTAATATTTTTTCATGTTTTAATATATTTTAGACATTTTATGTAGAGCAAAATATAGCTTTGAAGGTGTAGCATATTTATTGATAAAACTAACATCATTCAAGATAGTTCTAACTGGTTCAGATTCATATATTTCATTTATATGCATTTCAAAGAAAATGTTTTAGATATACTATTAAATAATACCAAAGATACCATCTATTAATACCTAAGAGAGATCTAGGCTTCTTAATTATTTTAAAATATATAGTAGATTATTACCCCTTTGATGAGTATGATATAAAGAGAAATAGCTAACATACTACCATTTTCATTACGCGAAACGGAGAAACTTTTAAATCAATGTAAATGAAGGAACTCATTCTTTATTAAATTAAATGTTTATATTACAATAATTGTGAAAAGAAATTATTCTATTTAAGTAAATTTTATTTGTCAACAATATTAGTATTTGTTTCCGCTGCAGGCTTAATTTGCTAGATCAATGAATTAAAAAATTTATTTAAATAGTACTAACTCTGTATAGAATGGCAAAAAAATCTGTAATTAATAAAAAAATAAATTCAAAAAGTATTACAATTTCTATCTTTTTTAGTTAATTTCTTAATATTCCAAACAATCGGTAAAAATTTAAATTACTACACAATACTTGGTTAACGTTATAATATTCTTCATTCAAAATTGCTGTCATAATCTCATTAGCTCTAATAATATGATGTAGAGTCGTTGTGGCTCAGGCTACAGATCATTCGCCTTCCAATGAGGTATACCAAGTTCGAATTCTATAGCGATGGTTAGTCGACGCAAATTTCGCATCCGGCTTGCATTGACCCCAGTGTTGACCTTAAATATCCTCAGTGGTAAACGGATCATGGATTACAGTCCCCCTGCCATCAGACTAACCTTACGATGTTTTCGTGGTTTCCCTTACCATGTAACGCAGATGAAGGTCAGTCCCCTTCAAATAGTTCTCCACAAAGGCAAACTTGATCCAGGAGTTCCCTTGTCTTCTGGATTGGATATTAGTCATAATTAATTGTTTTCATGCCGCAATAGATTTTTAACACTAAACGAAAAATAAAAAATGACATCAAATGCCGTTGTGATATTTCTACACATTGAACTAGGCATCGTCCGAAATAAATATGAAAATAAAGTTTCACTGCAACAGAGAAACTTTTTAAGCAAAGTTTCAATAAATAAAAATGTGCTTGTATGAATTTAAAAAGAAGGGATTTTTAAAGTGTTTAAATTTATGCTTGAAAGGTGTGTATTTTACTTTTACGATGATTATCTGCATCTTTAAATGTGAAAAATAAAAAATAATAATAAAAACAAATTTTTTTTAAACTTATGACTTTGAAGATTTAAAAATATTTAATTGTACTTTCTTTTTATCCAACGAAATTAATGAAATTAAGTTATAATTAAAAAAAATGTATCACAGCAATTGCAGCCTTTATTAATTTTAATAATAAAATAGTTTCCTTTTAAAAAATTCATAGTTAAAAGGGAAAAAAGATAATTTTCCACATTTTTTTTTTTTATTATTATTTTTTTTTTTTATAGAAAAGATTTTACACATGAAATATTTTTTGTCCATCTGAACCAAACTGATCCCATTTTACTTACAGAGCTAAAGTACACCTACAAGACCACTAAAGTGTACGTTCAAATGAAAATAAATAAATACTGAATGAAGACAGGTACCGATAAATTGTATCATAAACAACCGACTTGATGTTGGAGAAAACAGATGAAGTTAAATAAATAAAATAAAATAAAGATATCCGATAAGTCAGATATAAGATGTAATTTCCGTTGTTACTAAAGAAAACACATTTGTATACATACTCAAATTTTTTCTTTACAATAAATTGAAAAGAAATGAATTAATTTTTTTACCATATCCCATAAGCATCTGTTTCTTCTTTCAAAATTTACTTTAAAATAAATAAACTTTTTCTTTAAACTTAAATTCTTCAATTTGCAAGTTTTTAAGGGTATTTTAAGAACCAGTTTCAGCTTCTCTTATTGCAGTTACACCTAAATAACGTTTTGAAAGCAGCATTTGAAAGTTATTTCTGTTATTTTTCCAAGTATTCAATTAAATCAGAAAAATAGTTAAAGGAAATATTTCTCTAATAATTAATTCAAAAACATTTTCATTATCAAACTGCAATATTATTAGAACTTTATTTGATTCATAAAGCTTTAAAAAAAAAAGCGTGATTTTAGTTAATATTAACTTTAAAAAAAGAAAGAAAAAAAAATCTAAAAAAAATATATTTCTGTTACTTTGAGAAAGCTGAATTTTCGACACATTTTCGAGATAATTTTTTTCTTCCTATTTTGCATGATATAGTTATTTGAAAATAATCTGTTTTAAGAAAAAAAATAACCCCAAATTTAAAAAATAAATAAAATAACAAAAAATTAATGTATAAATAAAAGGAAGATATGGAGGAAAATAAAAAATCTCATTATTAACTTAATCCCTACTTTTGAAGAACGTTCTATGGGGGGAAAATAAGCAATGTTCACAAGCCGATTGAATGCCATGAAGACAAGTAGATCACGCCTTTGATTTATTAGTGACGTGGGGGAGCAAATGACCTGCTGTGAAGAAAATGAACCCCCAACAAAATGGGTGAGTTCATTTGTGATTTTTCTCTTCTGAAAAACTGAGGACGTTAACGGTAGTAAAATTTCCACTGCTTGGGTCGTTAAAGAGTCTTAATTAACCGCTTGGCCGTGTGATAAGGAATTGGTTTATTTATTATTTGTGTAATTTCGGTTGCTTTCTTCGCCAAGGAGTCAGCTGATTCATTTCCCTGGAGTCCGCAGTTTGCTGGTACCCACTGCAACGCAGCCTCTTTGTGACTTTCTATTAGGTTATTTAAGGTCAGACGACAATTCAAAACATCCGCCGACGCAGGAGCCTCAGATGATGAAATGGCTAGGAGGGCAGCCCTAAAATCTGACAGAATGACAGCCTTTGAAAAAATTTCCGATTGGCATTTGAACTGTGTTGTGTTAAGACATTCGAATCGCTGAGATCATATTTATTTATTGCAATGACTGTATATTTCTGCGGTATGGAGAAAAAAGATTTTATCTTTTTTATTTAAGTCGCCGGTTTTACAACTTGTAGTATTGATGGTGGGTCTGGTTCATTTCATTACAATCACTACGTCGACAGGCCGTTTCATCGACACCACTTCATTTCGTCGACAGCTAATTTTAACGTCGTCTATTTGTCGACAGATCGTCAATTCTATTTGTCGACAGGTTAATTTTATCGAAAGTCTATTTGTCGACGAGGCTGTTTCGTTGGCATTCAAATGAATAACGATTTTGAAAGATTGCCTTTCTATAAATGTTATTTTTGCCCTATTTATATTTCATAACATAACAAACTTTTTTACTTACTATTCGTATTTCTTTTTTGTTGTTTGTTTTTAAAAAATGTCTTCCATTATACATCCATCACTCTTGAAGCTGTAGAACTTTTAAAGATATGAAAATAATTATATTGTATGTATTATATCTAAAGCCTTAAGAATGAATAATAATGCGTTTTGCTATATTTAGAAAAGCTCTTTTGTACTTATATTACCGATGAAATGGTTTTAAAACTTCTTATGATATATGATTTTTTTCATATTTTAAATCATTTTACTCAAATTATGTAATAGTGTAGCTTTCAATAAAGCACCTATTCCACCTGAAACAAATCTTTAAGATCTACATCATCACCCAATATTCCCTGTTCATAATTGTTTTTATTAATAATTTTACAAGCTATTTACTTTAAAACAGTTTTTTTTTTCTTTTCTTTTTTTTTTTTTTTTTTTTCCTTTTGTATAACTGTGTTATTAAAACAATTTCATATTTTTTTAATTCCTGTTTGCTCTCGAATAATAAATATTTATTGCTTTTCAAATCACAGTTTGATTTTAGTTTAAAATCTGACCATATAATAAATTTCTTTAAAAAATTTAAAATTATATTTTGTAAATACTTATTCTTAATTAATAGTAACTTAACTTTGTTCTTTTATTACAGTATTCTTAGCATTTCAAAATAAAGTTTAACAACAGAAATGGCTACAATATTTCTAATTACTATTGTTTTAACTTTTTCAAAAAAATTTAAGCCAAAAGTTGCTGTTTTATGGATTTTCTTTTAGTATTTACAACTAAATAATACTGTATTTGCGTACTAATAATAAGTACCCTATTTAGTGTTAGTTTATTTCAAGAAATTAAAGAGTATGTTAGAAACACATAATATTGTAAATGACTACAGAAATTATAGGCATCGATACAAAAGAGTTAACTGATGAATACTTTTATTTGATTCGAGTAAATGATATAATGTGTATATGAGTAACATAATATAATAATATATATTTGTAACATTCTCCTCTCTTGAAAAATCCTTATTTTTTTCGACATTTTTTAAAATTGTGAATTAATTTAATTTAAAAAAAAAAACGGTGAAATAGAAAATAATTGAACATATTTATCTTATTTACAAATAATTTTAAAAAAAACTGAATTTCGATATTAAAAGAATGTATTAACAAGTACCTCATTAGTGTTAGTTTATAACAGTTTTATTTCAAATTTCTGTCTAAAATAACAAAATTTCATTTTACACATATATTGAATCAGCTTAAAGTTATTTTTGTTTTTCAAAAAGATCCAAATAGCGCAAGTAATACAAAAAAAAAATTTTAGATACAAAACAAATATATATATATAAATTTCAATTTTGATTAGGTACCTTAACAAATATCTCATGTGTGTTGGTTTTACTTCACCAAATTTAAAAAATACATATACATATTAAACACAAATGTGCTGTAATTGATTACAGAAATGAATGACTTGAATACAAAAAAGAGGACGAATGATGTGAAGTATCCCATTAAACACATTTGTTTCAAAAAAACAACCAAGTAACCTGATTTTTGAAATATAACTAAATATATTTTTTATGTGCAAAAAACCAAAACAAAAATCTGAATTTTAATATTGAGAAGATATGTTAATCTCGGTGAGTATTTGTTTTATTTAAACAAATTAAATTATCGTTATTGAAAATAGTAACACCCGATATTATTCCACGTATTAGTTTTCATATATTAAAAAAATTATATTATGTAAATAAAAAGTGATATACTAAATAACTATTATATACAGATCAGTTAAAAAATAAAATTGGCTTTTAGTTAAAAAAAGTTCTAAAGGATAAGGATTAAAAATCAAAGTCAGATTTTGTTGAATATTGCAACTTTTTAAAGAAAAAAATTAGTGTCTATTTAGGATGATATTTTAAAGGTAATTTTCTTCGCATATTTTTTAGGATTTTTCTTTTTAAATGAAAGGCTGACAAATACAAAACTAAAAAAAAATGTATTACTTTTCGACCAAAAAATTAGATACTTTTTACTAGTAGGCAGGGCCATAACTACGCCGGGGCAGTCGGGGCCCCGATGGTCAAGGGAGTCCCATATGAAGAGACCACATCACGTTTTTTTTAAATTAAGTACTTTAATTTTATATATATATATATATGTGGGGTGTTTTCGAGGAAGGACAGTTTTTCAATGATAGACAAATTTAATGACGTAATGAAATTTACATATGTGATGAAATTTTAGATGTTTATGAAGAAAAATATTAAATGTTCAGGAAAATGTGGGCCGTCTGCCCCGTTGTTGGTCACATGAATATGGGCCTTCAGCCCCGTTTATGGAAACACATAAGTCCCGTCTGGACAAGGAAGTTGAAACACATTAGCCCCGTCTGGGCAACGAAGTTCGCAGTTCAGCAGCAAACGAAAAAGTGAGTATCGATCCGATGGCGGAGAGGGGGGAAGTTTTTGATGACGGTGAGGCGGGGAAGGTGTTGCGCTGGAATGATGGCAGCAGCGGAAGGGGTGAGAGATGGAGTTCTCCTCATCCTGCACTCGGGCATCTTGACTTCTTGTGTCCTCACAAGCATGAATGAATTTCCTGAAATAAAAAAGAAAAAAGAAAGCAATATCTAATTCTACATGAGCATTTTTTTTTTTTTTTTTGATGATGCTGATTATGAAGTCAAAGGCTTCATGAAATCTACTGCGGTGGATGTGATGCTTGGCCCCTCATGGCCAGGGATTTTTTGGACGTCATAACGGCCTTTAGGCTTCACAGCCGTCACCTGGTAGGGTCCAAGATATTTTTTCCTCAATTTAAGTCCAGTTCCGAACTGAGTCCGTTTTATAGCGACTAAGTCTCCTTGCTTGTAGATGTTAGGTTTTTTTCTAGGCTTGTTAAAGTTCTTTCTGTTTTCCTGTTGCACTTTCAGTATATTCTCTCGCGCTTTTTCTCGTAGTTCGTTTCTTTCACTCATTATAAAATTCTCATATTCGTTGTTCAAGATTTCTTTGATGTGCAAGTCAAGATTGTTTTTTAATTTTACACCAGTTAGCAATTCAAAAGGCGTAAAGTTTGTACTTCTTGACACGGTACTGTTAATTATTTTTTGCACTGATGGGACAAATTTATACCACTTTTCAGGGTCATCTAAGGATAATTTTGACAAAATTGGGATCAGTATTTTGTGTATTATTTCTACCTGTCCATTTCCTCTACTTACACCTGTTGTGATTTTAAAATGTTCGATGTTTTCATTAGCACAATACGTTTCGAAGTCTTTTGAGGTAAAAGCTGTACCTCGGTCAGTTATGATTCTTCTCGTGTTACCGAAAATAGTTTGTTGTGTTGTCAATTTTGTGATTGCTTCTTGTGCTGTTGTTGATTTGGTGGGGTAAATCCACACGAATTTTGTAAATCCGTCTACTACAGTTAATATGAGCTGATAATTTTTATTAGTGGATGGCAAGGGACCTATATAATCTACATGATATGTATCGAGGGGAATATTGTTTTTTGGGATGGGGTTAAGAAATCCTTCGGCTTTCCCTAACTTTCTATTACATAATATACACTTAACGCAATTAGCAATAATTTTCTCGGTTTTATCTCTAAGTTTTTGAATATAGAACTCCTGCTTAACTATTTCTTCGGTTTTATTAATACCATAATGACCTTTGTTATGTACTTCACGAATAATTTCATTTTCGAGTGTTTGGGGAACAATTAATAATTCTCGATCTTTTTCTACTCGATATAAAATTCCGTTTTTTATTAAGTATTCGTTATCGTCATTTGTTTCGACGTGTTCTTTTAATGATTTATTTAATTCGTCTTTTTCCTGAGCGGCAGCGATTTTTGCTGTAACTTCACTAAGTGCTCGAGTAACCACTAACACTGTGTTTCTGGAAAGGGCATCGACATGGGACATATGATTTGAACCTTTATGCAAAATTTCATAATCAAATTCTTCTAACTGTAAAGCCCATCGCGCTATTTTGGGTGTTATTTCTTTTTTATTCATTGTTTGAGTAAACGCAGCGCAGTCTGTGTAAATTTTAAATTTTGTACCTAACAAGTACGACCTAAATTTTTTTAATGCTTCTATTATGGCTAAAACCTCTAATTCATAGCTTGAAAGTTTTTCTTGTTGAGGTGAAGTTTTACGGCTAAAATAATATATGGGATGAAATTTTTCATCATCGCCCTGCTGCATTAAAATTGCTCCAAATCCTTTACTGCTAGCATCAGTATGCAATTCCAATTTTGATCCCTGACGAAAAATGTGTAAAACTGGTTTTTGACTCAGAATATCCTTTAATTTCTGGAATGCTTCCATTTGTTCTTGACCGAAATAGAATTTCGCTTCCTTTCTTAACAAATCACTCAAGGGTTTTGCAATGTTAGAATAGTTGTAAATAAATTTGCGGAAATAAGAAGTAAGTCCTAAAAAACTTTGCACTTGTTTAACCGATTTAGGGGTAGGGAAATTTTGAACAGCAGCGGTTTTAGAAGCAGACGGTTGCATCGTACCGTTTTTAAAAAAATAACCTAAAAACTCAATTTCGTTCATTAAAAATTCACATTTCTTAAAATTAAATTCAACTCCATATTCTGACGCAACTTTAAATACACGTTTAAGTTTTTCGAGGTTTTCCTCTTGAGTTTCCGACGTTACGATTATATCATCGAAGTATAATTTCAATGTACCATCTTTAATCAAATCCTTAAACACTCTGTTTATATGTCTTTGAAAAACATTAGGTGATGTACTCAATCCGAAAGGGGCTTTAAGAAATTCATATTGCGAATTATCTGTTGAGAATGCTAAATATTTCGTGCATTCTGGTTTTACAGGGACACTAAAGAACGCATCTCGGATATCAAGCTTACTATAACACGAAGCGTTTGACATAGAGTCCGTCACTGTTTCTATAAGAGGTATCGGATGTTTATCTTTAACTAATTTTTTATTAAGTTTGCGAAAATCAATACATAATCGAAAATCACCTGAATTTTTTCTACAAACTACAATAGGAGAATTAAATTCTGAGTACGATTCTTTAATTACACCGTTTTTAAGCCATTGTTGTATTTGTAAATCAACAAAGTCCTGTTCTATTTTAGCTAACCTACGTGATTTCAAACTTATGGGTGATTCATCAGTTAGTATTACATTTAATTCAACATCTGTGGTTTTCATTTGAGAAGGGGAATAATTATTTATTAATTCTATCAGTTGAGGCTTTAAACACTGTTTCACATGACTCAACTCAATCTCATTAATACTTATGGCATCTGCTAAGTGTCCTAACGGAGTAGAAAAATGCTTTGCTTCTCTGTTTTTGGAAAAAGGATCATAAATTGCCTGAAATGAACGATCAGTTTTTAAAGTGGAATCTCTTTTTACTCTAATTGGAAGGGAAATGTTGTGGGAACCTTGAAACGAAGAGGGATTGGGATTGTTTATGTTTATATTATTCGGGCGATGAGAAGCGATTTTATGAGTTTCACTTTGGCTCCGCGCATAATTAATGTGTCTAATATTTTCGACATTTACTTCCTGGTTGGAATTTGAGATCTGAATTTCATTATTAAAGAAAGTAAAGTTCAAATTTTTTAATACATTAAAACCCAAAATCATTTCATTTGTCAAATTTTCCAATACATAAAAATCAACAGGTATTAATTTCTTATCTAAGGTAATTTCGCAATGAAAGAAACCTATTGGTTCTATTGGGTGATTTCCGTTAATTCCCGTTATCTTTAAATTATCAAAATTTAAACTGGGACTGTTAATTTTTTCATACAATTGTTTAGAAATAAGACATAGGTCACTCCCTGTATCTATTAAACATTGACATTCTTTACCAAGTATTTGAACTCTTTTAATGGGTTTGTTATTCTCAATTCTATTGGCATACGAAACTTTAGTTTCGGTATTTAAATTAACGTTACAGTTCTTAGCGGTATGTCCAAATTGTGAACAAATTCTGCATTTTACACCCTCTCTTTTGTATTTACACTCAGTACTTTTATGACCGTAATTTAAACAGTTATAACACTTTAAAAAATTAGAGTGATTAGCATTATGATTAGAATTACCAACATAAAATTGATTATTTCTTTGAAAGTTTTGAGCATGAATTACTGGTGAATTAGGATTATTTCTAGAATCTCTATTGGGGAAATATTGACGTGATGTATTCTTATTATCCCTAACTATATCTGGTTTGTATAGGGAATCTCGCACATATTTACTCGTTTCTTTTTTAATATGGGATCTCGCAGTTTCATAGTTATGTAATTTAGACGTCAGTTCTTGAACATCTTTTATCATCGGTAATTCATCTAACATATTGTCTCGAATTTCGTTGGGAATTTTGGTCTTGATTTGGTCAACGATCATTAAATTTTGAAGTTCATCAAAGGATTTAACTTCCATAGTTTTTAAATATTCTTCGAAATAAGTGGTAATTTTAAATCCGAAATCTCTCCACGATGTTGTAGCTTCTTTTTTTGCGTTACAAAATTTATTTTTTAGTTGTTCTGAGGTCAACTTAAATCTGTTTAGTAAAAGTTTCTTTACATAATTAAAATTATTTGAAAATTCATCGGGTTCACGTGCTATTAAATTAGCTATATCAAGAGGAAGTAATCCAACTAAAAAATTAACCCAATCTTCTTTTGGTATTTTAGCTCTACTTATTTGTTTTTCGAACAATGACAAATAAATTGCAATATCTGAGCCGCTTTCGTATTTATTAAGAAATTTTAACATTTCTGTATTCGCTGTTTCTGGTTTAGGCAAATTAATTGCAATTTTGCTTTCTAATTCTAGTTTCTTTAAATTATATTCACGTTCTTCTTTTTCTAACTTTTCTGAATTCTCCCTTTCAAAAGTTATTGTTGTTAATAAATTTTTCACTAGTTCCTCATCATAATTTTCCGATTCTGTAATAGTTTTTACTAGTTGCGGTACTTTAGCATTTTCTGGTGCATTTAAATCAAGTTCACAAAGTAAATTGATAAGATCAATTTTTCTGGCTCTACTAAGATATGCCATTTTAAAAATAAAATATTTTACTCACAAGTTTTGTAGAAGTCTCATGAAGTATCTTTCAATCACGAATTCACAGTTCAGGTGCACACACAGCTTGGAAAATTCACACTTGATTACCAAATCAGCAAAGTTCAACGGTTCGGTTAAATTCGTCTAGAGTTTAATCCCGGCCGAGCCCCCATGGTTGTGGGGTGTTTTCGAGGAAGGACAGTTTTTCAATGATAGACAAATTTAATGACGTAATGAAATTTACATATGTGATGAAATATTAGATGTTTATGAAGAAAAATATTAAATGTTCAGGAAAATGTGGGCCGTCTGCCCCGTTGTTGGTCACATGAATATGGGCCTTCAGCCCCGTTTATGGAAACACATAAGTCCCGTCTGGACAAGGAAGTTGAAACACATTAGCCCCGTCTGGGCAACGAAGTTCGCAGTTCAACAGCAAACGAAAAAGTGAGTATCGATCCGATGGCGGAGAGGGGGGAAGTTTTTGATGACGGTGAGGCGGGGAAGGTGTTGCGCTGGAATGATGGCAGCAGCGGAAGGGGTGAGAGATGGAGTTCTCCTCATCCTGCATATATAAGCACACCGGACAAAAAATTAGTCACCCTTAGAGGAATCGTGAAAAACATCATTTAATAGCGTGTAACACGCCCTCTGGATTCGATAACCGCCTGGATTTGGTTAGGAAGTGAATTCACAAGGTTTTGAAGATACGTCGAATCCAGTATAAGCCACTCGCTGAGAATTTGATAGCTCAAAATCACCAAATTGCGAGGATGCTGATTTCGGCGTTTAACCCGTTGTTTCTTCATGTCAGACAAATTTTCGATGGGGTTCAAGTCAGGTAATTTTGCAGACCAGTCGAGATGTAATTGAGTGTTCGTAAAACAAGTAACATATTCTTTCAGCCCGATTAACTTTGCTGTTGTTATCTTGAAAAATAGAAGTATAGACAACACACTCTTCATGAAGATGTTGACTGAAAGGTAACATCTAATCATACAGAATGTTCAAATAAACATGTTTGTTCATGGAGCCCCTCAGTGAGAGGGTGCAATCCATAATGAGAAAAACGCTTCCAAACCATGACAGACCCACCTTCGGATTGAACCTAAGCTTGCACACAGCCAGGATGAAATGCTTCATTTGCACTCGACGAGGTGTGTCTTTTGAATAAAGGCAAAAACGTGATTCGTCAGACGATATTTCATTCCGCCAGTCAGCAACTGTCTACGTTCGGAGACTTCTAGCCCACTGAAGTCGCTCAGCTTTATGAGGTGAGGGCGTTGCATCAGAGGACCTAGGCCTCTTATCTCCGCCACTCGCTTTAGTGGCCCTCATTTTTCTCAACCTCCTTCTCTGGCTCTTGGACATTCCAGTGGCGCCAGACACACTGTCCCCCGAGTGTCTCTGGAGACCAGAGACTCCTGCAGAGGAAAGGCCTGTGCCTTTGGACACCTCACCAGCACTAGGTGGAAGCTGAAAAGCAGCGGTATTAGCACTGGGCTCACCCGTGGGCTTCCCATGTGCTACTGGAGAATGTAGTAAACTTTTCGAACAGGAACCTCTGCCTAATTCCTGAACGCATCCCTTGTTAACCGGCGCGAAAGATGATACCGTACCATAAGCTTTATTCGTGCTCATCATGTTGTTTGCCTGCCATTTAGTTACCCAGTGAGGAGTATCCAGGGAGCACCACGTGGAGGCGGCAGGCATTACCCCCTAACTTGCCTTTGCACCATAGATTGGATATTTTCTTTTCCGAAAACTCCAATGTTGGTGTGTTCTGATTTTGCCGGTAATTGATTAGTTGGCAAATGTCTGCGGCTGTTTTCAATGTTGCTTTTCATCTTGCTGATGTGTATGTATGTTTTTAATTGTGTAAAAAGGATATTTTAATTTTCAAGACTATGTAAAATTTATTAAATACCGTCGTCAGATTTAAAAAATATTTTTCTTTTTTTTTGGGGGGGGGGACCATACTTAGACTTTTATTTTTCAAGTTCACGCACACACACACACAGAGAGAGACAGATATATATATATATATAAACTGATAAAAGTAACTTTTCTTAATGTAGACAAAAACATGACATCAAATAGAAAAATCTTATATTTCACAATCCGATCAATATCTTTTACTACAATTACTGAAATTCAGTGCAATGCATAATTATGAAAACTGAAACATCTTGATTGATTCTAGAATGTTGAGTGTTCCGTACTGTACGTCCTCATATATAGTTTTGGAATCATCTTTAAGAATGCAGTTTAAAAAATATATACAAATTAGGGATCGCAAACTACCATTTAAGAGCGTGAAAAAACAATATGAAAATCTTAAGAATCACTATTAAGACATATGGAATTAAAGATTTAAAACCAGTTTGATTTCCGAATGCCGAATTAAGTTTGAAGTGTCTTTCAATTCCTTTATGTGTTTTCAGCAACTGCACATATATTTCTAATCTCATCTTCTCAATTGATGATTAGTCATGTTTTGATTTTCTTTTTCTCAACTTAAGTATTAATTTGGGATCCTTTTTTTCCCACTTCATTTGTGACAAGAACTCAAGAAATTTATCTAAGGAATAGTCTTTTCGGAACATCCTATACACAATTCTATTAAAAAGTACTATTAAGTGAGCAGAGAATTACAAATCAACTGTAGTATCTCTAATAAAATAGAACATGAAGTACCGACTGAGTAAAAACTTTCAGACTAGAGAAAACAGATAAGAAAATCGAAAAAATACAATTTAAATTCATTTTATTTAATTCTTAAAGTATATTAAGAAATAACTCGTCAAACAGGATTTATAATTATGTAGTTTTCAGAAAAAAAATTATGTTCACAATTCTTATTTTAGCCTGAGACCCTGAGTAAAAACTTTAAGATCTAGTAGTTTTTACAAGTAAATATAATAAAAAAAGAATACTGACAACTACGAAAATTGTAAAAAAAATTCTATTTGTAAATTTGCTATGTATTTTTTCACATTTTTTATTGCATTTTTTCGAAGTTTTAGTACTTTTTGTGAAAATTGCCAAGGGTAAAGAGGTTAATTGATCATGAAAAACAGATAAGATCTTTCTCTTCAATAAATATTCGTGCTATTGCGATGATAAAGAAAGGTAATTTAAGTTCAAAGACTCTAATCAGTAAGTTCTTAACTTTGAAAGACAATAATGGTAAAAAAGGAGGCTGCGAGAAGAAACCACGTCTTCGTGTTATTGAATCGTTAAATAAAAATACTTTACATTTTGTTGATATTTTTAACTTATTAAAAGATTTAGCCCCCGAGAGACTGTTGATTGATACATTATTTATAAAAATTATTTTGTTATTTTGTTAACAATGTTAAATAATTAAAAAAAATTAAAACTTTGTAAACATTAAAACATATGAAGTATTGAAAATATGCGAAGTATCATGTAACACATTTCACTTTAATGCATCACGTATGTCCTCCTTTTCAAAAGTCTCAATTGAAAAATAAGCAGAATTTATTTCTTTAAATAAATTAAAGTAAAAGTAAAGTTACTTAAATCCAATAGGTACAGTGTCTTAAAAATATAGTTTTATTTTGAACATTTTGTCTGTTAAAATTTTTGATGAGAATGACATAAGATTTATAAAAGCATAATATTATGCCATGTAATCCTATGTGATAACAGAATCACGAATGAGATAAATTTTTTGGGACATATTTTAAATAGTAATCGAACTTTTAAAGAAATATTAGATAAAATCATAAAACATTTTGATAAAAAAAAATATAAAAAAACACACACACACACTTTTTGGATTTGATTTGATCTGAACTGAGATAAAAGATACAACATTAAAAGTAATACTGCAAGAACTATCTTAAACATTGCTTACAATAGAGATTATATTGATTAAAATAAATATATTTATAAAACTTTATAAATTGCAACGAAAAAAGTGGAAAATTCAAGACTATTAAGTTCCGTTTTAACTTATATGGTTTTAAAAATCGAAAATGTTGTGTTTGAAAAGGAAAATAAAACTATTCAGTTGATTGACAGAATTAGTATTCATATTTTTAAGAAATGATAAATTAGAATAGTTGTGGTCGGAATAATTTTAATGCATAATTTATTTATTATTATACCTTTTTATTATTTACAAGAAAAGAATCAGATAAGATGAGATATTTCGGTTTTCGTGGATCCGGGTTCATTTTGGTAACCATAAAAACTTTACGTAAATTTACACAAAGAAATAAAGAAGACAACACGCAGGACTCTCATTTTTTTTCCTTTATCAGCGGTATTTATAATTTCAGTTTTAAAATTCGAAAAAATTAATGCTTTTAATTCAGAAAAAATATTAGTTAAAAATGCCAAATTATAAAAATGTTAATTAGCACAAAACAATTACTTTAAAAATCCTATATTATTAAAAAAACAATAATAATAAATAAAATTACATAAAGTACACTTAAAACACTCATACAATAAATAAGGTTTAACAAATTATCCCATTCTTTTTTTTAAAAAAAGAAGAACTTATTAATTTTTATTTCAGACCGTAATAAAATCATATTAATTTTTTATTATTTTTTATTAAACTTTTACATTCAAAATATATTTTCATTCTTTTAACTAATTAAAATGTAAGCTGATGTTAAGTTTTTGTATTAGGACATAAATAATCAATATTTATATATTTTTTTATTAAGTTATATGTAAATTTATTTATAATCGTAAACCTGACATTAAATTTCTGAATAAAAACAAAGTTGTAGAAAGGTTATTAAAATTCTAAGTTTTGATTTATAATTTTAAAAATTTACATTGATTTCATAAATTTGTCTTTATATAGAGAGATAAAAATATTGAGAAGATGGTGGTTTGTTTACATGAAGCCTTTTTCTGTCTGTATTTAATTGACAAACTCGTCATAGCCTTTTTAATATGAGGTAAGTTTCAATCCTCTTTCTTGCTTGAAAAAAAATTTATTGTGGTCCATTATTTGACAAGTAATTTCAATCTTTTTGTCGTATTTATTTATCAAATTATTCATATAAACAGTTATAAAATGCGAGCATGTTAGTATATCTAGTAGTAGTTAGTATAGTAGTAGTTTTACAATTTTCACTTGTAAAATAAAGATATTTATGTTCTCATAAGATTTACACAAGTCACTCAGTTGCATTAAAAATTTTATAATATTTAACATCTTTTCACTTCGATTTTGTAAAGCATAGTTCAAATTCCTATTAATATTCTCTCTGTGCTGTGTGTATGTTTGATTAACATATAATTTAATATAAAGAAATATTGTATATATGCATCCTAGGTTAATGATTCTTGCTTTATCGTAGTAATTGTATCGTAGAAATATTTTTATTGACTTTCGTGTGCATCGTATGTAACAATAATAATAAATTTTATTGTTACTGAATGACAAACATGATGGCGACTACTTTGCATTAAAAAGCGTAAAAGAACATTCTTGGTGCTTCCCTACACCAGGAACTATCCGTGGCTCTTGGTGTAGTAGAACGCTTAGAGTAAAGATGTTACCACTAGTTTTGGTGTTGAGGTACAATAAAATGTTTTACAGTGTAGTATTATTATTGATAAAGAACTTTGTATTTTTATACAAATTTCATACTTGACGACCTAATAAGCATGAGCTTGAAGGGGAGAAATATACTATAGGATACAACTCGACCCTACACTATAAAAAGTTTAGCGTATTTCAACGCTAAAAAATAATTGTGTAGTGAAACGCCATACATAACTCTTGGATCTAGTGTTTCATTACACAATTTATTTATTTTTTTTACTTTTTGCTTTTAAGTAGCAACCACCAGTTTGTTATTGAGTAGCACTAAAATACATAATTACAGTAATATAATATACACATAAGAGTCAGTAAAGTTCTTTTTACAATACAATATAGAGTAAGAAATAAATTTAGAATGCATTTATACACTAGTTCTTAAAATTAGTTTATAAATAAACCCTATGCCTAGCACAGGGAGTATATTAAGATGAATTCGAAATAGGCTTAAAAGAATTGGAGTGGACAGAAATTGTACAGTATAAAATAAATTAATTTAGTTCTCAGAGATTTAAAAAATAAAATATGATTATCCTTATTACACAATTAAAAACATACATATGTAATTTTAAGGCGAATTTTTGTTTCAGTTGATGAATATCAGCGTAAAAGACAACAAACTCTCTCCTGCTCATTCTGAATTATAAACAGTTTCTGACATTCAAAGCGAGCCAACATAGGTGTTTTCGGAAATGAAAATAATTCTCGTATGGTGTAAGTACGTGAGAGTTTGATGTAAGTTTATTTAATTATAAGAGTTAAGATTTAAATTACACTCGTTAAATTGTATATGAACGATTGATTTGGTGTTTTTGAGTAGTTCAACATCAAATTCGTAGAGACATGGCACCACAATTTTCACAATGTAAACAAGTTTCAACGAGTTTCATTTTTAGGCAATAAATTATTCTAAGTAATCAATATGAAACCTAAAGCAAACTAAATCTTTTCCTGGAATTCTACAATTTCTTTTGTAACATGAGATACGTTTTACACTTTTTCTTTTAAACTGTATCTTATTCATTTTGTTTCGTCAACTTAATATTGAAAACTTTTGTTTGTTGTTGTATTCTCCGCTATCGGACTTTTCTCCTTGCACCGAAAAATGCGTATTATGGTTTTTTTGAAATCCAAAATATTAAGTTCATAAAACGCTGTTACAATGGTTACATATTAAACAAATCTTTTTTTTTTTTATATTCAATTTGAAAAATATTAGGATTTTTCGGAATAAATAATTTATTTATGAAAACGTCATATTTATGAATTAAAAAACGTCTTTTTTTAAAAAAACATAAACACCTGAAAAATTTTACCTGAAAAATTTTAGTTTTCAGGTAAAAAATTTAATGTTTAAATCTAAAGCAATTAGAATGAAATGTAACATTTAGAGCTTTCGAAATCTACACTGTAAAATCTCACTAGCATAATACGAGAACTGGGTGTTGATCACCAGTTAGGGATAAAAGGATTTATTGTCAACGCACCGAATAACTTGCACAAGACCGTAGAATTTCTTCCACGCAATACAAATGATTCATGTAAAATTGAAAAAAAGCATAGCTTTTAAATCATATTTCATATATGAACTTGTGAATCCGAAGCGGGCAAATGATGCAGCTTACAATCTCCGTCAAACACCATTAGTAGTAGGCCTCGCCCTGGAGGAGACGGAAGTGACGTCATAATGGAAGGTCAACCGGAGCTTATTTCTGCCCCAACTGGAAGTGGCTTATTTCTGCCCGTCTACAAACCAGAAGTTGCTTATTTCTAATCGTATGCTTGCTTATTTCTGCCCATCTGAAATCGAAGCTTCATCTGCAACGTCATGGGGAGCTTATTTCTTTTTTTTCTTAAGCCTAAACTATTTTTAGTTTCGTTTTCTGTTCTTAATATAGTATCGTTTTTTGATACTATTTTCATTTATTACTTTTAAGAGGGTAGCAACACTTATTATTTTTAATATTAGTTTTAAAGGATGGCAATACTTATAAACTTTGTTATTTGGGGGGAGAAATTGTATATTATGAAGTAATGACGTCATTTTTATTACATAATAAATATCATACACATGCTTTTACTCTAGTGGCACCATCTATGTGGAAATAAAATAACTTTAAATCTATTTTAATATTTAAATCTATTTTAATATTTAAATCTGTTTTATTATTATTTATTAAATATAATTAAGGCTGAGGATCGAACTCACGCCAACCAAAAAGTCTTCGCGGGTCAGTAGTTGGATGCGGCCCCCATCCCCCCCAAGCTATTGGGCGCAAAAAAAAAAATCATAATTCTTTCGTCTAAATTCCCCCCAAAACTATTCGTTTTATTTAGTGCAAAAATTCCCCCCTCTAGCTTTAAGTGGGCGCATCGTGCGCCCACCTTACCCCCTGATGGGGTCCCCTGTACCATAACCACTGACCCACGAATGCTTGGTTTGATATGTGTACATAAGTTAAACTTTTGTATTCTGAACACGTGTATAAATAAAAAGGATTTGATATCGATATATTCCTACAGTTTCATCGATATATTTTCCCTTTGACAGTTATTAAATAATTATTTCTGGCTCCTCTTATTGCTATTATAACTTTCTCTGGATGGCAACGTTACTGACCCTACACGTGTTAATTATTACATAATAAATAAATGATATCATGCTTTCACTCTAGTGGCGCCATCTATGAGGGAATTTTAGAAATAAAATAACTTTAAATCTATTTTATTATTTATTTTAAATATAATTAATGGTGAGGATTGAACTCATCATGAGGTTATATGAGATAACGATAAATAGAGGTGACGAGAGTAAAGTTTTTCATTCATCATGGATCTTTCGAAGTTCAAACATTCCTTTACAGCAGTCCTCACAGGTCCAACAGGTAATAGTAAAAGTTATTTCATAAAAAAAAGTGATTGAAAATCAAATGATACAAATTTTTCCAAAACACGTAGTATGGTGTTATGGCGTTTATCAAAAATTATATGATGAGATGCCTAATGTTGTTTTTCAAGAAGGACTTCCATCCGATTTGAATCAATATTCAGATGCATTAATTGTGATTGATGATCTCATGAGTGAATTGGGAAATGATCCTCATCTGACGAAATTATTTACAAAATTTTCCCACCATAAATCTCTTAGCATTATTTTTGTAGTTCAAAACATTTTTCTTAAAGGAAAGGAAATGAGAGAAATATCTTTAAATGCTCATTATCTCGTATTATTTAAGAATCGAAGAGATCAATCTCAAATTACACATTTAGGACGTCAATTGTACCCTAGAAAAGTTAAATTTTTTCAAGAATGTTATGCAGATGCAACATCAAAACCTTATGGCTATTTACTCATTGATTTAAAGTGTGATACCGAAGAATCTTTACTCATGCGTACTGAAATGTTTCCTGGAGATACTTATTATGTGTACCAACCTCGATAACTTCATTTCAACTGTAAATTTCAAGGAAATTAGATGTCAGCTTTAGTCATTAATTTTGAAGGTTTCCTACTTTCATCAGGATGCTACATTGTCAAAGAACTTGCTTTTCATGCCGGGAAAGGTAATCCCATTACCGGAGTGTGTACATTTCAACAACCGTTTCCGTTCAAAGAACTTCCAACACAGCAGAAAATCCAATATTCTTGGATAGTTAGAAATATTCATCAAATAGATTGGAACCACGGAGAATTACCCTACATTAAATTTCATAAAATTTTGACTTTTTTGTGTGATATGTATTTACAAATCTATGTGAAAGGACTCGAGAAACGGAAATTTTTAGAAATTCTAACCGGCAGAGTGTTTTAAAGTTTAGAAGATTTTGGCTGTCCTAAAGTGGATAACAACTTTTTCTCCGTGCACTAAACATTCACCAGATTTTAAACATTGTGCTTTCGTTAAGACCAAAGCATTTGGAGGATATCTACAAGACCTATAAATAGGTGAAGCACTCGGAATTCAAATCATTTGAAAGTAAGATGTCCGTATGTAATAAGCGAACATTAGAGCTCATGAAATTGATCTCTAAAACTAAACATTGCAAGCTTCTTTTAAAATAGTGCTCAAAAAGTGATATAAAAACTTTGTGTGAGTGTGTATTGAATGTATTGTGTGGTAATATACCACTAACGAAATCTCAGAAAAATAAATTAGCTCCTCATAAAGAAAGTTTAAGAAAACTTTCGAAGAAGAAATTGCCATTGTATAAGAAGAAAAAAAAAATCTTGTGCAGAAAGGAGAAGGATTTTTATCATTTTTATTACCTGCAGCTATATCTGTCATTATTCATTAATTCATGGAGTACAGTAAGAAATTTGTGTTGGTTCCGGAGGATAGAGTACAAGTAGCGGAATACTTATCACAATTGGATCAACAAATGAAAAATATTCTACAGAAAAAGGACTTAGCAGATGACGAGAAAGCAACTCTATATTTACAAATATTGCAGAAGTATATACGCACTTTTCAATTTGGAGACCGAATAAACCAGAGCCTCAAACCGATCAGGAGGAAATTCCGAACATAGACGATCCTGTAGTAGAGTCTGCAGAAGAGATCGCTTAAAATATTAAAAAAGAAACTGAAGACCCCAAGTAGCACAGAAACATCGATCTATACCGTGACCGTTCCTATCAATATTTTGAAAGCGGAGGAATATAGATACTGTGAACAAGTTATTGATTGAATTCCGTCAATAAAACTTTAAAAGTATTTTTCTTAAAACACTCTATATTAAATATATTTTAGTTCCATAGTTCAAAATATTTGCTAGAAAGATAAAAATGAGTAAAATTTCTTTATACTTGCTCATATTAGTGAAAGTAAAAAATAGAATGCCGTGATAACTTTATGGAACGGGATTGGAAGGTGAAGCGATCTCAGTATTGCTATCAACAAAGTTTATCCGCTTGTCACGTGATCTTCAGCTCTGATGTCGCGCTTTACGATCCATGAATTTTTAGCGTAATATTGTCGTCAAAAGTCACCTTACTGATTTAATTTAGGTAAGCAAAGTTTATTCATCTTCTATTTACTTATACAAACTCTATTAATATCGTGTCAGGTCTTCATTTCTAATTGCAATGTTTCACTTTTATATTTAGGTTAAGCCTACATTACCGAAAGAACATTCCATTATAAAAGATCATATGTAGCTGGTTTTGAATTATTAAGTAAGTAGTTTTTAACTTCTCGCTAATTTTAAATATTATTATCGAAATAATTTCTAATTAATGACGTAAATTTATTGTCAAAGTTGTTTGTTCTGAATTGTTTACTTCTTGTTTGCTGGGATGTTAAATGTTATGTTTTACAATCTATCTAATTTTTATTAAATTAAATTCACTAGGTTCGTAAATAATTTTATGCAAGATGAAATGTTTCTAATGTCATTTGTTGTGTGAACAAGGTTCATAGCATTGTAGTTATGAGTGTATAAATACTTTTCATAAAAATTAAGTCTGTCAACGTTAATTCTGTAGCTTATTAACAGTTAATTCGTTTTAAAACATTAAAAATTGTGCTCAAAATGATATAAGTATACATAATTTATCAAAATATTAATGTAAGCGAATTGTAAAAGGTTATATAGATTTTAAAATTACGTCTAAAAGTAAAATAAGCAGTATGAAAATATTAAACAATTTTAAAAAAAGAAATAAGTTTAACTTTTCAATTTCTGAAAACAATGATATTCTATTTACCTAAATTTAATCCAGTCTTGTAATATAATTCTCTATATAAAAGTTATTAATATAAGATTTAGTTTATGGTACAGGAATGATTGTTATTCGTTACTACTAAAAAAATTTTTTTAAATGTGTCAGATATCAAGTAAGGTATGTGTTATGTATAAAGTATGATATGTGTTTGTTATGTAACAAGAGTATACTAAAGGAAAATTAAAATAGACACTAAAGGCTCAAAATCAAAATAGAGATTTATATGTTTATTAAAACTTCTTTAAAGAATTTTTTGTTTGCTGAAAATTATTAAAAAAATTTATAGATAAAAAGGAAAATTTAATTGTCAAAAATAATATCAAAATGTGTTAATCTTTAAAATAACTTTAAAAACTGAAGTATAATTTGGATAAGAGCACAACAACTAAAACTTATAAGTTTCTAAGATAATGATTAGAAAATATTGATCAAAGCTTTTCTAATTAAATATTTTATTGTTTTTCAAGCTTTGAAAAAACCCGGGGGAAATTGGGTTTTTTCATTTTGTGGTCATAAACTTTAAGTTTTACTGTATAAATATTTTTATTTATTAAAAAGTGTTGTATAAGCTTAAAAATTGAAATAAATCTGAAAAGTTATTTTAATTTTATATATGTATTTTTTATTATGTTTGAATAACACATTTTCACTAATACATAGGTTGAATCTTTACTGTTAAATACATAACGTTTCATAATTTTTAACCCAAGCATTATAAAATATAAATACAGTATTATAAAAGGAACAAGTTTATTAATTTTTTCGTTTTCACGCACATATATATATATATATATATATATATATATATATATATATATATATATCTTACCTATTGTAAAGTTATAGCCAGTAAATATTTATAATCAGTAAAAACTAAAATTTCATTTGACTTTAATAAAAAACTGAAATAAATACTCAATGGTCTTCCATGTTTTTATAATAAAATTAATAGAAAGTGAAATTAAAATTACATATAATTGAATAAAATTAGATATAGTTTCAGCAAATACTTTTTCTTAAAATTTTATTTTTGTGTCTCGTAAGAAATGATAAATCCATATTTTTGTGTTGATTTTTTAATTTTTACAAATTATGTCTAAATTTTTCACGAAAGGGGTACCTCTCAGAAAAACCTAGACAGACCAGGTATATATATATATATACCTATAACTTTTATATATACCAGGTTATATATAAGATTATAACTTAGCTGTGATTCATTCTAAAATTAATGTGTAGAAATTAATTTTGTAATGTCTAATCTTATATTGATATCTATTTACAATATATATCAAGTAGAAATTTTATATTTTGATGTGATAATTTGTTACTGTTTTATCTTTCAGTTTGTTACTGTTGTATCTTATTCTCAATGCCTTCTCGTAAATGATTAGAATTTATTTAGAAAATGAGTGCACTTGTTTATTTATACCACTATCAGTAATTTAATGAATAAATGTCAGACAGTTCTTTCATTGTGTTGCAATTTCACCAACATAGGTGTATATTTTGCTCTACTCAGCCTTTTAGCTTTTAAATAAGTAAATAAATTATGACATCAGACTATTTTATTTTGTTGTCACTGCACAGAGCAATTGCAAGATGAGAAAACTAGTATAAATTTAGGAGCCTCGAGTAACATTTTGTATTTTCAATTTTTTTTCCTAATTTATTTTTCATGAAAAATTTGCATGTTATAATATTTACAAAAATGTATTTAGTTTATGTATTAGTAAGTATAATCATTCCCTAAATTTGTTCTCCATATAAAGCATTTTATTAAAAATGGAGCTATTATTATTATGATCAAAAAAATTACAATTGCTCTTTGGATCCTTTGGCAAAGGAACCTTTGCTCTAAAGTATAGACCAGTAAATCTTAACCTTTTCAAACCTTGCTGTCCCCTTAAAAAGCGAAAAAGACTTTCACCATCTTATTTGTTCTGTACTTAAGGGTATATGGAGAGAGTTTAAATGATTATTCTATATAGGACTGGGCAATAAATCTATGTATCTCAAAATATCTACGTAACGCATATATCGGCAGGCCAATATGATGACTTTTGTTTTAGATGATGCATCAGAAATCTGATTTAAGCAACTGATAGTGACTTTCATTTTAAGCGATGTATCAGATGCGGAGTTGTTTATAGCATCGATTTTTCTTATTATTAACAAGTGTACATATAAATAATACTGGAAAGTGGGCTAGCTAATATAAATATTTTAATACTTTTTTAGATTAAATTTTTACATAATTTGTATTGTCTTGTAGCTGTTTGAATAAATTAACAAACTTTTGTTTTCAGATTCGGTATTTTGACAGCATATGCCGGTATTTTGACTGAGGCGAAAAGTAAAAAAGTCATTTGAAAGAGTGCCTGCCATCACTAATGTCATTTGGGTAAAATTGTTGATTAAAATATTATTTATTTTTATTAATATATATATGTGATATTTTTTTCCTTCCAGCTTTTAAATGCATTAAGAAAAAAAATTTAAAAATTTTTTAATCTGAATAACAATTCCAATTGCTAATAATAAATCAAAATATTTAGAATTCCTCTCCTTTTTGTATTAAATTTTACAAACATTGATCTGCCGTTAATCCTTAACATTTCTAAGTTTATTCAGGATTTTTCGTGTATACTCACAATTTTTTAATATGTATTAATATATATATCATCAGTCGATTTTTATCTTTACAAGCTTTAGTTAAAGGCAGCATTACAATTAAATTTAATTTAAAAATAATGATAGAAAGAGATTCTCTCTATTTGAAAAATACAAAATAAAAATTTTTTCCCATGTAAAGGAAACCAAATATTGCAAAAAAGTTTCAGAAATCCAAACCAAAAGAGTGAGTGAGAGAGAGAGAGGCTTGAAAAACTTAATTTTCTAAGTCTAACACAGTTGTAAGTCAATAGTTTTTGGATCTGATCACAAAAAAAAAGTAATTTTGTAGAAGGAAGGGAAAAAAAAACGGTTACATTAAGGAATTGAATGCATTTGGAAGTGCAGTGTATTTATAATAAGTTTGAGCTTTTGTTTAATTATACTTCTAAGTATATGCAATCATAAGTAATCAATATCAGATCTAAACTCTAAAAATAAATCTTATTTTCAACTTCAATACTTTTTGTGTATTCACATTAGTTTAAGAGAATTTTCTTTAATACATAGAAGTAAAATTGAATATTAAGAAATACAATTAAAGCTGAACTGACTAGCTTTTTATTATAGTATTTTTTGTTGTTAAAGATTTATTATTTAATCAAAGATACAGCATTGCCGCTTGAATATTCAGTCAGTTTACAAAACAGGGTCTAATGCAGCATGCCTTTTTTTGATCCGTGTGTCGATTCTCTAAGCCAGTGATTCTCAACCGCTGTGCCGCGGTACTTTTTTGTGCTGCCAAATTCTTGAAATGTTCATAAAAAGTATATATATATATACTTTTTATAATTTTTCTAAGCTTTAACCGCGTTAGCATCTTTGTTGGCGATTGCCTTGTCTCTGACAATCTTAAAATAGATGAGAGAATTAAAATTGTCTTTGACACATAGTTTTAAAAATTTTTTGAAGTAAGTAGGAAATTTAATGACTTTAATTTAAAATGATTAATTAACTAAGGAAAGCAAGCTAAATATTAACTTACAGATGGAAATAAAACTTAATCATTAAAGTAAGCTATGCAATTAATAAACAAATTAACAAAGGATAACTAAAAAAAAAACCAAATAGGGGAGAGTCGGGTAGCCCCGCCCACTTAAGGACTATTGCTTATATTTCTGTATAATATGGAGTAATAATCAAGATTTTTGTATGTTTCTATTGTTTTATCATTTAATTAAATAATACAAAAAGAATAAACCAAAAAAAGAATAGTTTAACTTAAAATAGAAATTTCAAAAAACATGTTTTCAGCTCTTTTCAAAATGTGTCGGGTAGCCCCGCCCAGTTACAAAAATTATGTTTTTTGATTGTTTTTTCAGGTGTAAATGAAAATGACCAATGTATTGACAATTGATAAACCTTATTTATCATTTTTATCACAAAATTATTTTTTTTATTACATATTTATATACTTTTAGTGAATTCTATCATTTATTAACAACAAATGTTATATTTTTTATTATTATTAATGTATATTAATATATTATAATATTAATATATATTTATATTAAATATTTAAAGAAAATAATTTAATTTAAGTAAATCTTTGGAACCGTACATTTATCGACGAAATAAAAGTGGGCTGTGATACCTAACATTCATGTGAGCGGGGCTACACAAAATCCAATTTTTTTGTAAATTTGTAATTACTCGAACAATTTTTCACAAATAAACTTCGTTCTTTGTGCAAACTAAACTTAAGACTACATACTTTAATGCTGTATGTATAGAAAAAATTATTATTTTAATATTAAAATGAAGTTTAATCGAAACATTCAACCAATTTTTCTTAATATCATGACAACTGTATTCAACATATTTTAAAAACTATTGTTTACCATGTTACCAGCTGCATAAATACTTGAAACTTTGAAAATAATCTTTTTTTAATATAACAATTATTGTCCGATGGCCCATTGACTTGAAAAAAATATTATTCTCTACATATGAAATTGACATTGGTCGGGGGTACCCGACTCTCCCCTATATAAAAAAACAAATTAGGAAAGGATAACTAACAAAAAAAAAAATAAGCTAACAATTAATAATTAGCAAAAAACTAGTAAACAAGAAATCACAAAAAATAACAGTTAATAACTATAGAAAACAAGCTAACAATTAATAACTAGCAAAAGGAAGAAGAAAAAATAACTGTTACTAACTAATAAAAAATCACTCAAAAGAAATAATAATCCCTTAATAAACGTGCTTTTGTAGTACTTATTATTATCACAAACTATTTAACACAGTGTGTTGTAGGTAAGTAAACAACTTTTAATCTAACTTTTTTCATTGTGTGCCGTCAAATTTCGAAATGGTTAAAAGTGTGCCGTAACAACAAAACAAAAAAATTTTGAGAATCATTGCTCAAAGCCCTTATTCAATTTAGTTCTCTAAGTTTCGTTATATACTCATTAATAAATTGTGTTTTGTTAGTCTTTCAGTTTTTATTTTTTAAATGTTATAATATTACTCAATGTTTTGCTTCCAGCTACAGTTCTCGAACGCTTTGAGACCAAGAGCTTGCGGAAAAATTTTGGAAGGTCTGCTTCAGCCACTGATTGGTAAGGACGGAAACCTAAGATAATTGACGTGACCAATTCTTTGGACTTGGAGACCTAAGAATGTGCCAATTTGTTTTAATAAATTTTTAAATGTTTATTCAAATAAAATATTCATAGCTACTTTTTGTTTTATTCCTCTGCATTCACACCTTCTATATTACAAAGCACGTTCATATCAGAAGTGTAAATTTTATTGAACCCATAAAATTATAATATTTTTTGAGTTTTTAGTGCTATTGTGCAATATATTAAATTATTAATTTTCAGTGACTGAATCCTGTCTGAAGATCAAATGTACCTTGCAAATGCTAAAAAATAAGAAAACTAATTTACATACATGGTAAATGTGGTAATTTTTAAACAAGCAAATTGTCTTTGATTTATAAATCATAGTTGAGCTGAAAATAATTATCATGCCTTAAATTAATATTCACTTCTTACATTCCATCTACAGTGCTCACACTTATTCCTTTTCACCTATTTTACACTTAATTAATTTTTAAGCTTATTACTGCTCAAATCCTAATTATATATATATTTTTATTGTTTGGAAACTGATTAAAAATATTTTTGGGTGCTTATTATTCTTTTTGAAAAATCTGGCTACACACCTTGAACTTTGAAAGTATGACTTAAATACTTGCAGATATTTTATTCTAAGGCAATATTAAATCTTTGCTCACTAGTTTGCAGAATGCTTATTGTCTAGCATGCAAGGAAATGATTAATTTTCTGCTAAATAGGCATAGACTGAGCAGAGCATATAGCTCTTTCCAAGTTATCCTTGACAAAAAATGAAGGATTTTTTTTTTACTCATTATAAATCAAATTAATTAAATCTGCAACTGTACAGCCTGGAGTATAATTAGCGAAATGAAATCTGAAGTGCAAAACCATATAAAATAATTAACAGACTTGTACCTATATCCTACAATATCCAGTGAAAAAAATTTCTTGAATAACGTATTAAAATTATCGATCGGCGTTCTGCCGCATCTTTAAATGCTTATTAATATTTGTTTTACGAATAACGTGATAAAAATATTCATCGACATTCTACTGTATCTGTAAACGCCGTGGAATATGGTTTTTTCAAACTCTACATTCTACGGCGTTATTGAGATATCGATCTATATAAATTTTACAATGTCGTACAATATTAAAAAAAAACTGACGTTTTTACATAGATCGATGTTTCGGAAGAACATCGATCGACGTCGTAAGCGAAGTTTTTTCGAGATCAATCGATATTGAGTGCTACTTGGGACTTGGAGGGAAAAATTCTAACTGTTGTTCCAGTTCGATTTAAAGAAAAAGCTAAAGATAAGTATCAATTCTTAAAAAATAATGAATCTTTATTCATGAAGATAAAGCTGTTCCTGGAAGTAATATAGTAAATCTTATCAATGACTTTTTGCGAAATAGAAAATCAGCTCCAGTGGGGAGAAATGTACTTTCAAAAACATTAAATGATATTCAATTACCATCACACTTAGATGTAAATAAAAAATTGTATAGTAAAAATAAAATTGTTAAGAAACCTATGATGTATGCCCGCAGAAGTGCTTGGGTGAAACTTTGAATAAAATGTTATTTATTTTATTAAAATATATATTGTCTTTATTGATAATTTTTCACAGGTGAAAAAATTTATATTACCAAGAAAAATTACACCCTTTAATAATTAATACAATAAGTTACAGAAAAATATATAGAATTTTCTGAAAAACTAGAAAATTTTTTGCAAAAACATAAATATATTCTTAAAAGATAGAAATTTTTTATAATATTAAAATATTTTCTGAAAAACTAGAAAATTTTGTTAAAAAGTGTGAAATATTTTTACAAAACAAGCAAAAGCTTAATAAAAAGTAAAAATATTTTCTTAAAAGAGAAAATTTCTTGCAAAAACATAAATATCTTATCTTACGATAAAATGTAGAATAGTTGCAATCCATCCATTCTTCAATTTCCGAAGTCGAATAAAATATTTCTTGATTTCTTGAAAAACAACATTAGGCATCTCATCATATAATTTTTGATAAACGCCATAACATACTACGTGTTTTGGGAAAGGTTGTATCATTTGATTTTCAATCACTTTTTTTATGAAATAACTTTTACCATTACCTGTTGGACCTGTGAGGACTGCTGTAAAGGAATGTTTGAACTTCGAAAGATCCATGATGAATGAAACACTTTACGCTCGTCACCTCTATTTATCGTTATCTCATATCACCACATGATGAGTTAAATCCTCACCATTAATTACATTTAAATTAAATAATAAAATAGATTTAAAGTTATTTTAGTTCTAAAATTCCCTCATAGATGGCGCCACTAGAGTGAAGGCATGATATCATTTATTTATTATGTAATAATTAACACGTGTATGGTCAGTACCGTTGCCATCCAGAGAAAGTTATAACAGCAATAAGAGGGGGCTGAAATAATTATTTAATAACTGTCAAAGGGAAAATATATTGATAAAACTGTAGGATGATATCGATATCAAATCCTTCTTATGTATACACGTGCTCAGAATACAAAAGTTGAACTTATTTACACATATCTAACCAAGCATCCGTGGGTCAGTGGTTATGATATCCAACTACTGACCCGCGAAGGCTTTTTGGTTGGCGTGAGTTCGATCCTCAGTCTTTATTATATTTAATAAATAATAATAAAACAGATTGAAGTATTAAAATAGATTTAAAGTTATTTTATTTCCACATAGATGGCGCCACTGGAGTAAAAGCATGTGTATGATATTTATTATGTAATAAAAGATGACGTCGTTTCTTCATAATATACAATTTCTCCCCCCAAATAACAAATTTTATAAGTATTGCCATCTTTTAAAACTAATATTAAAAATAATAAGTGTTGCCACCCTCATAAAAGTAATAAATGAAAATAGTATCAAAAAACGAAACTATATTAAAACCAGACACCGAAACTAAAAATATTTTAGGCTTAAGAAGAAAAAAAGAAATAAGCTACCCATGACGTTGCAGACGAAGTTTCGATTTCAGGTGGGCAGAAATAAGCCACTTCCGGACAGAAACAAGCCCCTTTCCATGATGACGTCACTTCCTTCCCCTCTAGGGCGAGGCCTACTACTACCATTGCACTAATCCGAAAATTTTAATATTGATCTCGATTGGCTGTTCAATGTTTATTCAGTCATCAAAAGAATTTATACAGAATGTGTCTGAGCTGCATTTAAATATGTCTGCGAAAATGTGTAGCGAACAGTTCAAGATTAACGGTTAAAGATGACTTTTTGAATAGCACTACAGTCAGATTTTCCAAACATACAAATTTGGATCAAGCATATAAAATATATATATATATATATATATATATATATATATATATATATATATATATATATATATATATATATATATATATATATATATATATATATATATAACAAGGTAACTAACAAATGTGACGTGCTTCAGTATTGCAGTAAGAACGTGCCATAAGATATAACTTTATTTATGCTTCTGTTTTCATAGTTTGTAATCTGGCAATCTTATTACGTAAATATTTTTAATCATTCTTGAAAGATGCCGGTACGAGTAAGTTCATTTAAATTCGCTCCTCAGTATGCAGATTTCCTCTCGTGTACTGTTCTATAATCTCTTTACATTTTATTTTCTGTTTTTTGCTTGATATTTTTGTTTTGTTTATTTTTTACTTAATGTGTTTTAATTTCGTTTTAATTTTTTTAGTGCTCCTCACACTATTGTATTGATATATTTTGCTTTAGCTATATTGATACAATATTAGAAAGCACTCCTTCTTGCTGATATAATCGTGTGAGCTGATGAAGAGATTACATCCTTTTTTTATTTTGTTTTCCGGATTTTTTTTCCTCCATTTTTTCTCAATTTTTTTGCTTATATAAATATATATATATATATATATATATATATATATATATATATATATATATATATATATATATATATATATATATATATATATATAATACAAAAATTAATACTTTTGTATTAATAAAAGAATTAAATCTCTTTCGTTTTAATAAAATGTCTTTGTTAAAGAATAAGCGTAGAGAGATTCTATTTTGGGAATTCAAGGCTGATAAACATACGTTTGAGTTATTTTTAGAATCTCTCCCCCTTTCACTTCCATATAAGGAAGCATGAAATGATTTTCCTTAATGCGTAAGGATACAAGAATGTCAGAGACAGTGTCTTTTTACTACAAAACGTGTTAGTATAAAAGCGAGAGCAATGCTTTTCGCATGGCTTTTTCATCATGTTCTGAGCCTAATAAGTTGTTCCGGAATTGTCCAAAGTCTTGTCCACCCCCTCCCTTGCGGAGTGTGGATGTGAAGTGTTATCGATACCAGCCTACTACCATTAATAAAGATTTTTTGTGTGTAACATGGCTTACGACTGCATTATTTAAGCTATCTATATACAAATAAAAGGGATTTTAACTCTTTTATTACAAGTTTAACAAGATTATTACATATATATATATATATATATATATATATATATATATATATATATATATATATATATATATATATATATATATATATACTAGAGGGCTTCGCCCCTTACGCACTAACGCTTGCCAACCCCCGATAATTGCTACGCAATCACATTTTTACGCACACACAGAATTCATACGCACACACAAAATTAACGTCGTTTTCCTGGAGATTAGCTGTCAATTTTTCTGCTCCAACATCACATAGAGAGAATATGATAGGATTGTAAAATATCAGAGGTACTTATTATCAGCATTATAAACTTATATAAAGCAATTTTAATACAAACAATATTATAAATTTATATAAAGCGAGAAAGCAATATTATTTAACACATTACTATAGAGCATTAGCCGGAGATAATCTCCGTAACCGAAGCACGCGTGGCAGAGTCTAATTCGGGTAGACTATATTTGAGTGTGCCCCTTATTCTCGCCAAGTAGTGATCGCAGTTGTTCACCAAGTTGGGCGATGTTGAAATCCAATCGTGATTCCAATTGGTTTTGATTTTAGCGTTATTTTTAAATGTTCAACGGTATATGTAATTTCAGAGGTCCGTTAGCTCTACGTTGGATACCGGCTGGTCAGGTTACTTTTGCCTCTGGTCAATAAGATCGAAGGTATGTGGGCAATCATAAAAAGGGACTTTAGAAAAAAATGTCTCCTCCAGTCCGGTACCACGGATGCCATTTTCGATTCGTATTTCGCCGAATTTATGTGGCGATGGAGGTACACAGATTCTATTCATGATAAATTTAGACAGTATACTGATCACAAAAAAAAGTAATAATTTTGCAGAAGGAAAAATAACAAAAAAAGATTACATCAAAGAATTGAATGCATTTGTAAATGCAATGTATTTATAATAAGTTTGAGCTTTTGTTTAATTATACTTCTAAGTATATGCAATCATAATCAGATCTAAATTTTAAAAATAAATCTTATTTTCAACTTCAATATTTTTTCTGTTTTCACATTAGTTTAAGAGAATGTTCTTTAATACATAGAAGTAAAATAGAAAATTAAGAAATACAATTAAAGCTGAACTGATCAGCCTTCTATTATAGTATTTTTTGTTGCTAAAGAATTTATTATTTAATCAAAGATACAGCATTGCTGCTTAAATATTCAGACAGTTTTACAAAACAGTGTCTAATACAGCATGCCCTTTTTTGGTCCTCGTGCCGATTCTCTAAGCCCTTCATCCAATTCAGTTCTCGAGATTTCACTATATACTTATTAATTAATTGTGTTTTGTTAGATAGTCTTTCAGTTTTTATTTTTTAAATGTTATTAATATTACTCAATGTTTTTCTTCCAGCTACAGTTCTCAGACGCTTTGAGGCCAATCGCCAAGAGCTTGCGGAAAAATTTGGGAAGGTCCTGGCTACAGCCACTGATTGGGAAGGACGAAAACCCAAGATAGTTGACATGACCAATTCTTTGGATTTGGAAACCCAAGAATGTACTAATTTGTTTTATTAATTCAAATAAAATATTCATAACTACTTTTTGTTTCATTCCTCTGCATTCACACCTTCTATATTAAAGCAAGTTCATATCAGAAAGCCAATTTTTATTCAATCCATAATATTTTTTGAGTTTTTATTGCTGTTGTGCAATATATTAAATAACAAATTTTCAGTGACTGAATCCTGTCTGAAGATCTAATATGCATTGCAAATGCTAAAAAGGTAAAACTAATTTACATACATGTAAAATGGGATTATTTTATAACAAGCAAATAAGTCTTTGATTTCGATTTATAAATCATAGTTGAGCTGAAAATAATTATCATGTCTTACATTAATATTCACTTCTTACATTCTATCTACAGTGCTCACACTTATTCAAAAGGGGATTTTTTTTCCGACTTGTTGATTGTCGTTCTAAATTACAAAAATGCATGATTTTCACAATTTTTCCTGCAATATTTATCAGAAACTAGTAGTTCTATTAGGATTATTTAAAGTTTTTGAAAATGTTTCTAAGCTTTATTGATTTTATGTTTATAAATTAAAAACTTTAAACAATAAAGGAAAATGTATTACGCCGCAAATCCTAACTATGAATTTTTTTTTTTAAAACTGATTAAAAATATTTTTGAGTGCTTATTATTTTATTATTTTTTTTTTTGAAAAATCTGGCTACGTACCCTGAATTTTGAAAGTATTACTTAAATACTTGCAGATATTTTATTCTGAGGCAATGTTAAAAACAATATGAAATCTTTGCACACTAGTTTGCAGAATGCTTATTGTCTAGCATGCAAAGAAATAGTTAATTTTCTGTTAAATAGGCATAGACTGAACAGAGCATGTAGCTCTTTTCAAGATATCCAGAACAAATTTTGCACAATATAAATTTATGGATTTTTTTTTACTCATTATAAATCTAATTAATTGAATCTGCAAATGTACAGCCTGGAGTGCAATTAGCGAAATAAAATGTGAAGTGCTAAAGCTTAAAAAACAATTTACAGACATGTACCTATATCCTACAATACCCAGCGAAAAAAATTTCTTGAATAACGTATCAAAATTATCGATCGGCGTTCTGCCGCATCTTTAAATGCTTATTAATATTTGTTGTGCGTATAACGTGATGAAATATGAATCGACATTCTACAGTATCTGTAGACGCCATGGAATATGGTTTTTTCAAACTCGACATTCTTCGGCGTTTTGAAATATCGATCCATATCAATTTTACAATGTCGTACAATATAAAAAAAATCGGGCGTTTTTACATAGATCGATGTTTCGGAACAACATCGATCGACGTCGTCAGCGAAGTGTTTTCGAGATCGATCGATATTGAGTGCTACTTGGGCATTTAACTGCTATTAGAGAATTCGGTTCACCTAAATCTGAGAATATTCAAACGAAGAAGTGAGTTGTTTTTTCCTTTTCTTTCCGTGCTTACTCCATTAATTTTTGTTTCGATTCAAAATGCATTTTATTGGGTTTATTAATTTTGCTCATATCGGGTTCATTGCAATTTTATAAAGTTTTGGCCGATGTTTTGTTGAAATTTTCCAACGTTTTATTGAAATATCATTATATTTTGGCAGCCATTCCTGTTGCCACGGTTTTCCGCGCAAACAGAAGTGGCGCCAAACATAAGTCTCCAATTTCGCCAAGAGGCACCCTCAAGTATACTTATACCCCTAACTCAAATCATTGTTGATCTTATACGATGTCGGACGCTCCCTATATGTTGCTTCATCTCCTCCTCCCCTCAGTAATTTAAATTTTAAACGAAAAACAATTAAAACCTAATGAAAAAAAAACTTTAAAATATGGCAAACAAATTAAAACATGTAATATTAATAAGTTGATGCTGAGTAATATTTCAAGAGCAAAAACCATTGCAAGTAATTGCCCAATTGACTTCAATACTGTCAACTGACAAAATATTTTAGTTTCAATCAGACAAAAAGCAAATTATATAATAAAAACATATGTAACTGAAATTCGACAAATTAAATTAAGCAATTTTTTGTCATATTGAATGCTAATAAGAAAGAGGTGTAAAATTAAATAATTATGTTATCAATGATCAATAACCATTTTTGTCTGAATTGTTATAAAAAAATAAGGGGAAAACAATAAAATTAAAAATTATTTACAATAGATCTCTGAATATTCACAAAACCTAGCTATGTATATTTTTCATTGATTTTTCTTTTCACATTATTCTGTGTACCAAATATGAACTGTTAATTTATATTTCTGGCTGAACGAGTTTTTGAAAGTAAAAAGCAATTAAAAATAAGGAAAAACAATGATAAAATTAAAAAATTATTTGCAAAACCTCCTTATATACAAAATTTTTTATCAATTTCTTTTCCATATTATTCGTTTTCATTTAAACGTCTCGACTCTTCAACGTTCCTTCACCGCGCATTTCGCTGTCGCGTATTGATAGCACTACGATTATTTTCCCGATAATTTTGTGCTGCTAAATTATGTTCAGCCCTATGTCGCTGTTGATCTCGCCTAAGATATTCACGGCGTTCCATTATTCAAATAAAAGATATAAGTATTTAAAAGCAAACTCTTTTCAATATATTTCACACATTCAATACAAAATAAAAATCGCAACAAGATTTAGCTGGTAAGTTTAGTTGTAACATTTCTGCAGACAGCATTATTAAAAATTATTATCTTTTCACACACATGCGTTCTCAATTTTGATTTGCTGTTTTGTGCGTTACTAACCGCAAGTCTTCTGTGATTGGCTATGTATTATCATTCCATTCTCTTCATATATATATATTGATAGATAGATGGATAATGTTTGTCTATAATATATAATACATAGTAAGAACTCCCCTATCCATTCATCTGGACCCGTGGCTGGTAACGAGATATATCTATTTCAAGTAAGGGTGTGGGGTCGTGTCGACGGGAGAAAGAGAGTCTTTTTCTTCGGTCTATTGTGTTAGCCCTAGAGTGAAGAGAAGCTACCCTCTTTGAAATGAGCTATTCTTGTTTTCATAGCAGCAGACGGACTCAGACTTTGTGGGGGGGGGGGAGTTCTCCCCGTAGACACACTATAGGCTTTCATACCCAGTGTATCTTTTAAGACCATAATATCGAAAATAGTTCAATTTTAATCCATCAGATTTTTTATTTTTAAAATTATATTTTAATATTTATTCTTACCAGTATGAATAAAAAGAAGTATGTTTCATATAATATTATTTATTATTCCTTCCACTTACAGTAGTGTTTAACTAGAAGTATTCCTAACATTATTTTTAAAGGCCTCAACTGGGAAAGTATTTTTCTTCAACTATATTTTATCCCAATAGTAAAATTTAAATTTTATACAAGCAGACCATCCGCTTTACAGATCATCCACAAACTGATTCAAATAAATTTTACGTTTACAAATTGCAACATAGAATAATATTTTTTAATCTATCAGTATATATTTATCTCAATGAATATCTTTATGCAAGCGATTTGCCCATCACCCCCTTGATATTTTGAGTGGAATTCGGAGTTCATAAGATAATCTTTAAGATAAGTGAAATAGACAATAATACTGTGTTTAAGAAAATATTGCAAGTTGAAAGTAATTTTGTATGTTCTTTTACGGACGTTAAACTGAAACAGACATGTGATTGCTGAAAGAAAAAATTATCTGAATTTTCTCTCAATGTTTTTTATTTTATTTTTAGAATTATTTTTATTGATGTTGGTACATAAAAGATAAATAAAATATTTTATGCACCAAAGTAACATTTATAAAATTTAAAGAGAAAAAGAAAGCAAAAATTTATTTAATAAGTTTTTTTTAAACACATAATAGAAGATCTGTATTGTAAGAATTAAATTTTCCTCCTTTTTCGCACTTTAAAGATAGTCAGAATCTTTGTGAGTCGTTTAATGAAAGATAATAGTTCAATATGAAGCCAAAATTAAAATTTATCAAAAATACATAAGTAACCTTCAATTTTCTTTATTAATTGATGTATCTATTCCTTAAAATAAGTAATACCTGTTTTTTTTTTCATTAATTTTAAGTGTCTTTTATATTTAATTGCTTTTTTATGTTTTTTAAATGAAAGATTTTAAAATACTATAAAGAGCACTAGGGGGCTAAGCCCCCTGTCCACGTCCAAATATTACTATATATTAGTATTATAAACATTTAGATCTCTTTATGAACAGAAGTGATTTTTCTTATTATCATTTTTTAAAATAACATTTATATTCTTATAACATTATATTGTTCAAACAAATTTCATGAGTTCGCAACCATAATTTAAAATATTTGCTAATAATAGCAGTACTGGAAAATAACTTTAAATTAGGGATACAAAAATATTTAAAGGAAAACAATACCTTTACGACTTTTTTTAATTTTATGCTGATGACAACCTAAACAATATGGAAATGAATGGGGGGAAATTGGATCCTACCACGTGATTTTCCGGCCAATAAAAATACGCCGACAACAATAGAAAACGGTGTGAGACCATTATGATTTTATGTTATATAGAGAAATGAGTCTGAAGTAAAGGTTGTTTGTTTAAATAATATGACTTTATACTAAATTTTTTTTTTTTTTTTTTTTACAAATCCTTCTGGCTAGCGACAGCTAGACAAGTTCCATAAGATTATAAACACGCAAAAAGTCTAAAAAACTCAAGGGCTCCCTGATCAGATCGTCCCAGGAAAGGCGGAGACAGTCCAGGATGTGGTCTGGGGAGGCCAAATCTGAAGAACATTTTCCACAAACTGGGAAAACCTTGCGACCTCCAAGAAAAGAAAGGGTCCTCAGATGACCGCTGGCGAATCTGGACAAAGCTGTCTGGTCCCTGCGATCACAGGTGAGGCCAAGGGATCCACCAGGGCTCTTTCTCCTGTACCAATTACTTGCTGGGGGGGTAAGAAATTTCAATTTTACCCTATTTTTCTTGATCGTGTGGATCTCCGGGAAAGTCCAGACCGGGAGGGGAGCCGGGGCCTCAGAGCCTTCCTTTGCCAGTCCATCGGCCACCTCATTACCGTGTACATCTACACGTGAGGGGATACATTGCAGGTGAATTGTTCGGGATTTGGATATCTCTTTCAGTATGTTTAGAACAGAGATACTAGTTCTGTCACCCACAGTACTCCAGTCCCTTAGGTGTTGGATAGAGCTCTTACTGTCCGATAGAATCCAGACCTCACCAGAGCTCCCCTCCTCCAGTATGGCCTTAAGACTCGCCTCAATGGCAATCAGTTCGCTTCTGAAAACCGAACAATGGTCTGAGTTTCTAATTGCTATCTTTTGTTCACCATTCGAGGACCTGATATATACACCACTACCCGATTGGCTATTCTCACCTTTGCTACCATCTGTGTATATCTTAGTTGCGTCATGTGGAATCCCATTAATAAGTTCAAGTGCAAGTTGTCTAAGATGTTCGGATACACTTGATTTCTTGGACACATGGGAAAGCATTTCAGTGTGAAAAAATACTGCTAGCCATAAATAGGGATCAATTCCCATACTAAGTGAGTGGCTCTCCACATTTTTGTCAAGTAATTCCATGGAAGCCGCCAGACTAAACGGGCTGTTCTTCTTTAGCCTTTGGTTATTTTGCCATTTCAGAATTTGCTCTGCCGTACGATTTTGAGTGCCGTAACAAATAAGTTTACTGTAGTATTTCGCTAGGTTTGCCTCCCTTTTCATTCTCAGAGGCTGAAGATCCGTTTCATAGAGTACCACATCATTCGGGCAGCTATTTTTTAGTCCAGTTATGATGCGGGCAGCACAAAGTTGAACTTTTTCCAATTTCTGAAGATTGGTCTGAGAGGCACTGGAGTATATTGGAAATCCATACTCCAGTATTGGTCTTACAAAAGAAATGTACGTAGTTCTAAGAGTGTCAGCTCTGTCACCCCATTCTCCTCCAGAGATGAATTTTAAAAGATTCAATCTCTTTCTATCTTTAAGAACAAGGCTCTCTATATGTTTATTACACTTGAATTCAGGGTACAATAATTATTATTTAAATATATCAGTGGAAGTATTTTATTGATTGTTAATGCATATTTATCTGGAATAGTATTAAACCTATTATTGTTTTAAAAATTATTTTAGGTAATAGATTTTGAATAAATGAATGTTCATTGTATAGAAAAAGCTTTTAAAAAATATAATAAACTTGTTCACTTTTTAAAAATTTATCCGGCTTAAAGTTAAAGCTCAGAAAAATGTCAGTAAGAAAATTTTTTAGAATTTAAGCAATTTGGCTCACATTTTGGAGAAAGAATTTTTTTCAACATTTTTTTTACAAAAAATATCTAATATATATATATATTCTGTAGAAAACCTAAATATAAATAAGAAATCTGTTGAATATCTGAAGCTATTTGACCCATATAAACCTATATTTTCAAAAAAAAATCTTCTGATTATACTTTGAAGAATTTCTTCAGACAAAATTCTTAGAAAAAACTTAAATATAAGTGGGCCAAATAACATAAGATATTCTTAAGATTTTTTTAAAATAAATTCTTGAGATTCTTTTTAGTGGAGTTAACAAACTATAATTTCCTTCGAATCATGTTTCTCTTAAAAAATTTCCAAGATTCTATAATAATTTACACAGTCGAGTTATACCAACACCTCCTAGAAGAAGGAAGGCCTCAGCCCGGATTAATTTAGTAGTCCGATTTGGCGAAGTTAACTGCGCAGCTGATAAAATAAGAAAGATGTCATTACGTTAGGACTACTAAAGGATATTTATGGTAACCCGTGCTGAGGGCTACTCTTTTCTAGGAGGTGTTGGTTATACCCAGTGCCAGCGATATAAAAAGGAGTTTCCGTTGATGACATTCGAGTCAGAACATGCCAGATGCAGAAAGAAGTGGCACCCGATATCGAGAAATTTTTTTGCCCTTCATGCTTTTCCTGCAAAACGGCTGTGGGAAAAAAGTAAGAAGTATCGTATGAAAGGAAACAGATATTTACTTAAAAATACGGACTAAGCAGGTGATCGACACATCCTAAAGCACTTGTGAGCATTTGACCTGTTTTTCTAATCACTCAAATTTTGATATTACTCAAGACAGAAAAGAATACCTATTCAGATCTAGAAAAATTTGAAACTTTTCCCACCTCTCTCCTACTAACAGAATTACAATTTTATAAGGCGAATTTTCGTTTTGTAGAGCAAATTTTACTTAATGTTCATTGTGAAATTATTATAATTATATATATATATATATATATATATATATATATATATATATATATATATATATATATATATATATATATATATATATATATATATATATATATATATATATATATATATATATATATATATATATATATATATATATATATATATATATATATATATTTATATCTTATACTATAATACGAGGAATGGTTGCCAAGTCGAAAATCGCCCCAGAATTAATAAACTCCGGTAAACTTGGGGGCCTGGGGTTTTTGGCCACGAGGAATCGATTGGCGCCGGTTTTGAAGCGCTACGGTCGAGCAGTTCGGAGTTACAGATAGGATATTTTCAAACTTTATTAGTTCTGTATTAGTCTGTTTGTAATCACAATATATCGCCCCAGAAGCCTCGCCCAGGCACGAAACTCGGCACATAATTGTGTTTTGACATAATGAAGAAGTATTTTTTTTCTTTTTCAAAAATTTGGATTAATTTTTTAGTTATCAGTCATTTTATAAGAAAATCTATACTTTTTCGTCTTCAAAGTGCCATATTCAAAAAACTTATTAAAAAAATGCATATCTCTTATAAATGTATGCTAATGCGAACCTTACAATTGAAATATTAATTTTCGACAACTTAAACCAATAATATACGAAGGAATTAATAATTTAATTGTAAGGTTCGCATTAGTTTACATTTATCAAAGTGGAGAAATGTTTAACTTTTGTATTAAAAATGTGGCAACATATTAGATACGTAAATAGAACGCTTAGCTGTCGTTGTTCATAATTGTTATAATAAGTCTTTCCACGATTTAAATTCTTAAAATTTTCTTTGTCTATTGCCTAATAAGTTTCAAGCGGTAACGTGCTGCCATCTATAGCCAATATGGCGAACTAATAAAGTTTGATGACCACACGATTATTTTTAAATCACAAAATTAAGGTAAAACAAATATAATCGGAAGAATTCTATTCTTCCTATCGGAAGAATTCCACAGAAGGATCCGCAACATCGACGCCTGCTTTGCACTTGCCTCATTCAAAGTCGAAGACGACAGAACCGTCAATCAACATGGAATCTACGCGTTTATCGCCGGCGGTCAAGTCCATCACAAGATCAACCTGGCAACGCGCCCGACTCAAGACCCGCAAGGTGGATTTGAACAGCCGAAGTTTGCCCAAATGTACTTCATGGACCCGGACGAGGCTACAGCTGCGCGATCTGAGCTCAACCGAGAGTTAAGCCAAGAACTATTGCAACTACTCGAGGAGATCATGCGCTTTAACAACCCGTTCGCCCAATCGTTTATGATGATGAGAGAAGTGATCGAAGAAACCAACCAACGCGCAATCGCAGCCGGAGTACAACCACCCAATGTCCACCTCGTCTTTACAAACCGTGAAGGCGACGATCCTCGACGATTCAACGCACCAGTTGTAAACGAAATAGCCGCAGTCTTGACTCTCAACGCCGATTAAAGCATCCCAGAGAATGAAATGGTCATGCGAGAACGCGGGAAAAAAATCACGCAGCTTAGCAGCATCGATGGTCGCGTCGAGCCTTTTACCTACCCGCTTTTCTACCCGAGAGGAACTTTTGGATTCTATGTTGGAATGCCGCTGCACTCACCTTATCCATCAAGAAATCATGTTACACGCGCAGAATTAGCCTGTTACCGACTCGCCTACCGTCCGAATTATGCCAAGCCACTCCCGATCGATTGCACAAATGCAGGAATAGATCAACGATTGGTCGAGTTTAATGCACTTCACTTTGGCGGACGCTTACTCTAGCAATACGTGGTCGACACCTACATTCGCGTCGAAAGAGATCGCATACAGTGGATAAAGAGCCATCAGCGTGAAATTCAAGCCGAGAAATACGCCGGAGTTCACAACATGCTCAGAAGCTTGGCTGCGCAAAAAGATGCTGCAATTGGCGATGAACTTCAACACACTTCAATCTTTTCACTGCTCACTTTGTACCATTTCTTTAATTGTATAATTTTTTGTTATCAATTACATTTTATTTCCTATGACTTTTCAAACTTTACCTTTGTATAGAATAGTTCCCTTTCCAAACTCTAACTTTGTTTAGATAGTTTACAATGGTGCACTTTAACCGGTTATCTTTTCACCAATGGTTTCACAAATTTTCTTATGGCATGTATTGTTTTGATAAATCACAATTGAAAATTTAAATCTTCGAGTTAGCTTCGATACCTGTTTTCTCCGAGCCAAGCTCGGTAACCCGCTGGTATATGTAATAAAAGGGCTAAAACCCCTTTTATTTGTGTTATAGATAGCTTAAATAATGCAGTCGTAAGCCATCGTACGTTCTAAAACGGTTTATTAACGGTAGGTTGGTATTGATAACAGTCCACATCCGCTCTCCACAAGGGAGGGGGTGGACAAGACTTCGGACAATTCCGGAACAACTTATCAGGATCAGAACATAATGAAAAAGCATGCGAAAAGCATTGCTCTGGCTTTTATACTAACACATTTTGGAGTATAAAGGCACAGTCTTTGAAATACTTGTATCCTTACGCATTAAGGAAAATCATTTCATTCTTCCTTATATGGAAGTGAAAGGGGGAGAGATTCTAAAAATAACTCAATAGTGCATTTATCAGCTTTGAATTCCCAAAATAGAATCTCTCTACGCTTATTGTTTAACAAAGACATTTTATGAAAACGAAAGAGATTTAATTATTTTATTAATACAAAAGTATTATAATTTTTGTATTACATCCCCCCCAAAAAAAGTTTGGTAAGCCAAAATAAAAATAATTTAGACTCTTTTTTCTTTTTTTTGAATTTTAAAAATTTAGGTTGGTACGACGGTTCCTTTTCACTACTACAAAAAACATTTTTTCAATTATCAGTAAAAAAAACAACTATATACAATGATAACAATAAAAACATGATAATACAATTTATCTGTTTAGGCAACTAAACAGAAAGAAAAATAAAATATATTTTTATAACTAATCTACTAAATATTTCAAAAAATTTTTCACACAAAAATATACATAATTTTTATGGAAACGAACTGGACAATAAGTGTCTTTAATCAGAATTTAAGATTCTGTATGGTTAAAGGGGTTATTTACTTTATGAAAATCTGTATTCCCCGTTAAAATGGAGGAAAACAGAATTTCATGAAGCACAGTGATATTGAGAGATCCAGACGGGTCAATCCAAAAATATTTTATAATACTTTTCTCAACTTGTTGAGAAAAAAAAAGTTCAACTTTCATCGCCCTCACATCCAATTGATGTTGAGGTAAATATGTCCACACGCGATTCGGATCTCCCAAAAAAAATATAGGGTGTACTTCTTCCATTGAAGAAAGTAAAATATTTTGTTTTGTTTTGGACACTATTCATGATTTAATTTCAACATTTGTGGGTTGTGATATTTCCTAAGCTTTGATACATGTACTATTTCAAAAGTTTGTTTACCTAAATTTTTCTTTCTATTTCCTATTTTTTCGTCGATGTTAACCTGATAATGTATGCACCCATTTCCTAGTTCTATCTTCGAATCATTTGAAATGTTTGGCCTTTCTTTCTTTTTCCTATTTTTCCTGTACTTTTTGTTATTAACTTCTTGGTCATTCTTTCTTTTTCTTATTTTTCCTGTTCTTTTTATTTTTGTTACCCCTCACATTATTTTTTTTTCAAAATGTTTACTTTTACTGAAACATCTTAAACTTTTTTCAAAATGTTTACTTTTACTGAAACATCTTAAACTTTTACTTTTTTCAAAATGTTTACTTTTATTGAAACATCTTAAACTTCTATTTTTTCAAAATGTTTACTTTTGTTGAAACATCTTAAACTTCTATTTTTTTTTCTCACAATTTTTGACCTTAACATTATGAGAATTCTGTTGTCTAAGTGCAAGGATAAGTTGTCATTCTTAGATTTAGCAGAGATGATCAGTCTCTTACCAACTTGAGTAACAACTGGCCCGACACAATCAAAAAACAAACAAAAATCTTTGCAAGTCTGCAACCCTACTAAAGCCTATGATAAATCAGTATCAAGTATAAAAACTTTGCTGAATTAACAATTTCGCCTATCGTAATAAGGGGAAACTCACACAATTTGTTAAGTGTGAAATGTCCTTTTGTTTGGGTAACATTTAATTTTTCACATTTTAAATAGGAATATTTAGTTTTGACCAAGTCCGAAAAAGAAAAAGCATTACAAATTTCTTTTAGTTTTGTTTTTTGTTTGAAATTCTGAAAAATTTTGAATTTTGTTTGCCGTCACAAATTTAATTGACGTTTGAAACACATTTATTTCCATCAAAAACATATTTAATGCACTAAAAAGAACAATATTATATCATAATTTTAAAGAAATGCAATCTAACTATTCATAATATAATATACTCAGTTATTCATAATTTATAAAAAAAAAGCAATATAAAAACAAGAAATGCACTTTAACTCTTAATAAAATTCTATTCAATTATTGAAATAAAAATGTTAGAATACTACTCATATCTAATATCACTAAAATATTTGATCATACTAGTGAGAAAGAAAAATAAGAGGATAAAATATATATGTATATATCTACAGCATTTTCTTTCCATTTGCCACACTTTTCTTTGACCTTCATGATTGTTTTTGTTTTTCGTTGAAGAGAAAGAAAAAAATACCATTGCACTTCCTGAATATTCATGCTTTAGATTCGCGCACATTCACTTTTGTTTTCTTTTTTCACTCGCCAAATTTTTCTACGACCTTCATGAGAAAGGAACTTTTAATAAAGAAGTAATAAGCTCCTCTATAAATTTAATATAAATCGCGCACATTTACTTTTGTTTTCATAATTTGAGCACTACGGGAGTTCACACACGCACACATATCACTGGTGTTAACAGCAACTTTTTAATGAAAGGAACTTTTAATAAAGAAGAAAAAAGCTTCACTCTAAATTTAATATAAACCGCTTAGATTCACTTTTGTTTTCACAATTTGAGCACTACGGAATCGTAGGGTCATCGGTCATTTCCAGATTGGACACTGTAGGGTCATCTCGATTAACACTATGGGGGCACGCATCAAACGGTTTCAGAGAGGCATGTGACGAGCTCGAGCCAACGTCAGTATTCTCACAGCGATGAAGGTACGGGTAGTTAAAGATCGAGTGGTGAAAACAGTCCTTCCTTCCTTCATTCTTTTTTCACGGCCATTGAAGCAAATTTCTTTTCCGTCTCCCGTGGGTGATGGGATGAGGAAATATCAACATTGCAGTCAGCCGGAAAATAGATAACAATGGTTTCCTCAGCAAGTAACCATCCTGCCGGCTTGTAATAAAAGGGTTAAAACCCCTTTTATTTGTGTTATAGATAGCTTAAATAATGCAGTCGTAAGCCATCGTACGTTCTAAAATGGTTTATTAACGGTAGGTTGGTATTGATAACAGTCCACATCCGCTCTCCACAAGTGAAAGGGTGGACAAGACTTCGGACAATTCCGGAACAACTTATCAGGATCAGAACATAATGAAAAAGCATGCGAAAAGCATTGCTCTCGCTTTTATACTATACCATATACTTTACCATATACTATACATATACCATACTATATACTTTTGCCAAATAAAAAGAAAAATTTAGATAATTTATATTTCGTTATTAACTTTCAAAATCCTTTTTTCGATAAGATCAAATTTCATAATATTTTTGAAAATTTTAAAACTTTATTTCTATTAAAAGATTTTAACATTATTAAAAGCTTTAAATATAATAAATCTCTAGGTAGAACTATATTTAATTATAATGATTTAAGCAAAAATTTAGGGAGCATTAACATATCCGAGTTTGAATGTCACTGTGAGGAAGAGAAATATTTTGATTTTGTTGATAAACATCATAAACATATTATTACTGGTAATTTAAATATTATAGAAAACTTAGAACTTAGGAATTTAATGATAAAAGGCACAAAATTTAGACCCATTTACCATATTTCAATCAATAAAATTCTAAAATACTTTCTTAATGATCTCAATAGTTTTTGTTTAAAGATATCAAATAGATTCTCTTTACCTTTAGGTATGCTAACAGAATGGAAATGGGGTGTTTATTATTACTTTAAAAGCTTTATTCTCAATAATAAGGATAATTTAAATAACAGTAACAATCCAACAAAAATTTTTTCTAATATTGTTCAATCAATTAAGCAACTTCAAAAAAATTTTTTAATTACTCCCATAGACAAAGCTAACAATAATTATGCAATCCTCTGTAAAAAATTCTATGTTGAACTTTTAAATACGGAATTAAAAAATAGTAAAAATTTTAAAATTAGTAATTTGAATAATAATATTGTCATTAAAAAAATTTTAGCTTTATATAAGAGATTAAAAATTAAAATTAGCAATATACAATTTCCTTACTTAATTATCAGTCCAAAATTTCATAAAATTCCTATTAAATTTAGAACTATCACATGTGGATCTAATACTTATCTAACTAAACCTGGCACCATTTTCTCTAACTACTTAAATAAAATTATTAACAGTATTTCTAAGAAGGCTTCTCCTGGATTATCACTAATAATCAACCGATTTTAGATTTCATTAAACATAATAAAATTAATTCTATTGCAACTTTTGATTTCCAGGATCTTTTCAATAGCATTCCCCTTTCTAAACTAAAAGATGTCCTTTTCAATTATTACTATGATTTCAAAAATATCCTTTGTTGCGATTTTGATTATTGGGAAATTCTGATTAATTTTTGTCTTTTTAATAATTATCTTTACAATGGAAGGGATATTTTTCTTCAAATTGATGGAATACCACAAGGTTCTAATTATTCATCTCTCTTATTTTTGCATTATTATGAAAAAAATAACACTCTTAGTATTAAATTTGTTTTTAGATATATTGATGACTTAATTATCTTTAATTTTCAAGACTATACTATTTTATTAAATGATATTTACCCCGAGGAATTAATCTTGCTTCGTAATCATGAGGATAATATTAATTTCAATTTTTTGGATTTGGGTATTATAAAAGAAGAAAATATCTGCTTTGTTGATTTATACGATAAAAGAAATGATTTTAATTTTAATATAAATAAACTTATTACTTGGAATTCTAATGTTTCTAGGAGCATCTATTTAAATACTACTTTTAATGAAATTAATAGAATTAAAAGAATGTGTAGTAATATTTATTTATCCAAAAAACAAATCGATAAACTCTTTCAAAATTTGATAAAAGACAATAGATACCCAACTAAAGTAATAAAATTCTATATAAAATCATTGATTTAATCGCCTATTTTGGAAATATATTTACTAAAAATTTTCTTTATTTATACAGTTTTCCCATGTGCAAATCCATTTCGGGTAAATCCGTGGCCAAAAATAGTTTTTACTAATATTTCTTCCTTAATTTGTATAATTTTTCCTTGTGCAAAATCCATTTCGGACAAATCCTTGGTCAAAATTATTTACTAAAAAAATTCCTTTACTAAAATATTCCTTTGTTAATTTATAATATTTTTCCATGTGCAAATCCATTTCGGGCAAATCCGTGGCTAAAATTATTTACTAAAAAATTTCTTTATTAATTTATACAATTTTTCCATGTGCAAATCTATTTCGGGCAAATCCGTGGCTAAAATTATTTACTAAAAAGATTTCTTTGTCAATTTATATAATTTTTCCTTGTGCAAATCCATTTCGGGCAAATCCGTGGCTAAAATTATGTGCAAAACTGGCAATTCATGTTTCTTTCTCTTTTCTATTTTATATTTTTTTCTTAAATAAATATTTTTTTTCTAAAATTATTTATAGTCAACTTCTTTAAATTATCCAGTATAATATTACCTCGCGCACATCCGTTTTCTGACCCATCCTTGGTAACTAACAAATCAAACGGACTTCAGTAATGCAGCAAGAACGTACTTTAAACTTCTCTAGTTGCACTCAATTTGCGCTTTTGTTTTAAATAGTTTTCATATTTTGCAATCTTGTTACGTAAACATTTAAAATCCTTCTTGAAAAATTTCCCGTTCATGTAAGTTCGCTATATTTCACTGCTCGTTTTATAGATTTTGTTTTATTCTGCTCTTCCTTTATATTTTATTTTCTGTTTTTACGTGTTACTTTCACTTATTGTGTTTAATTTTTTTTTTGTCGTAATTTTTGTAAAAAATTTTTTTGAGTACTCCTCAGACTATTGTATTGATATATTTTGCTTTGGCTATATTGATACAATATTAGAAAGCACTCTTTTTCGGATATAATCGTGTGGGCCGATGAAAAAATTATATCTTTTATTTCCCGGTTTTTTTAAAAAAACTTTATCCTTTTTTTTTTTAATTAATTAATTCTTTTTTTCCCCCAGTTGTTTGTCATTATTATTTCCCCCACCCCCCCTCCTTTTTTCATCTGTCTGTAATTTACCTTTGTTTTATCTTCATTTTAAACTTATCTTATGAGTTCTATTTACTTGCAGCTTATGCGCAATAAATGATTCTTATTGTTTTTCCTAATTTGTTTCTGTTTTTTTTTGTATTTATTTATTTTGCTATATATATATATATATATATATATATATATATATATTTATTGTTAACACTAAGCTTTAATTTTATTTAAATTTAAAAGAAAATTATTGGCCACTAAATGGCAGTAGTAATTATTTGTATACAGAGATGAGTTTGTAGTAAGCATGATGTGCAGAATGATGCAACAACTAAATGTCTGTTAATATAGTTCTTGTAAATAAATTATTAATATGTTATATTTATCAAACTCTTACTTCCTCCTCCCCCCAACCGAGCTACTCGACACCGTTCTTTTAGTTTTTATTTATCTCGTTATATGTTTTTTTTTCATGCTTACTTTGTTACCCAGATAATTTTTAGACTTTATAATACCTTTTTTGATTTATCACAATTTAGGTATTTGAAATTGCTATCTACATAAATGAGGTATTCATCCTCATGCAATTTTTTACGCTAAATTCAATAAAGTCATAATTAAGTCTTTAAAACTAATAGTTTAGAGGAAATGAGGGGTTTCATGTATGAAACATACAATATTGACTTATCTTCTTACTCATAAAATACTGATAACAGGAAAACTACAAGATCTATCAAATCAGTTTTGATTTTATTTCGAATTTCGCATAAGAAATACTGTCTGAATTGTCTAACATTGACAATAAATAAAAATATTTTCTCATATAATTGCCATAAAATTCAATGAAAGTAATATCCTGATGAAAATATTTCAATTGTATTAGTCATCATAGAGCGCTTTATTTCCAATGCGCCGAATCGGATTCGAATCTCAGTCGATGCGAATTCCGTATCCGGCTTGCACCGCACCGACCACAGTGCTGACGTGAAATATCCTCAGTGGTAGACGGATCATGGGTTATAGTCCATGGGGCGTTAGGAGAAAAGGTGCTTGGAAAGCAGGTTTCATTTGCCAAGTGAGACAACTAAGAGAAAATTTGTGTTTTCAATAGTCAAAAACATCTTAAACAAGAAATTACAATGTTCCCCCAAAAATAGTTGCTCATAAAATTTTTACAGTAAAAAAAAGTTTATTTGTAACATCCGGAATACATTATACAACAAAATTTGTAAAACTACAGCTAACTAAGTTATTACTGCAGCATTTTTCTGTTCAATAATTAAACTATGTGTAAACGGAATAAAAATACAATAATATGAGAATTTTCATCAAAAATTTTTAAAAAAAAATTTAACTATGTATTAGGTCAAAAATGTTTCGACTATCTCAAAATCTTTCAAATTTTTACTCTTGTTCTACATTTTAATTAAAAATATATATCTTCAAAAATGTGCAATATTTTATTAAATTAAAAATAATTACAAAATTTTAAGCAAAAATTATAACATTTTATTAAACTAATTACAATTACACATACAATAATGAAACAAAATTTAAACAAAGAAGAATCTTACACTGAATACAATGCAAAATAAAAATATACAGATACAGAATATAAATTTCATATAAATTGATAAAAATAATAATACAAATTTTAAAAATTAAAAGGAAAATCCAAAATCAAAGTCAAAAAATCTTCTGCAAACATTTTATTCGATTTTTCATTGAAAATAAAAAATGTACTGCTCTTAAAAAGGCACAATATTTGAAATATGGTTAAAAAGTTTTAAATTAAAAAGCATTTTTTATTTTGAACACATTTATTGCTGAAGCCACTTTGAAAAAGATGTTACAAAACCCCTAAGTAAACACATATTTGTGTGTAAAATCTAGAACATAAATCTTGCTAACGGAGAGAAAGCTAAACTAAAAAGAACTTTTACGTAATTATAAAAAAAAAACTAATTACAGAAATCAAACTGAAATATTCCAAGACTTTACATTAATTGAATAAAACAAACAATAACCTTTTGCGCTAAAGTTATTTAAAGTAAAATTTGGAAAACTAATTTAAAGAATATTTAATCAAAATCTGAATCTGATTCTAAAGGGATTACAACTTTTCCATTAGAACAGCTGTCACAGGTACATCATTCAGAACATGGTTGTCCTCGGCCTCGACAGGAACGTTTATTTGAATAACATGATAATTTTTTACATGAACAGCAATTATTTTTCAACAGTGTTTCAAATGTTGACGGTTTGGTGTACCACTGTACTTTTAAATCATCACCACTCACAATTCAGCCATGTCCACGTGGACTAGGAGCACACATAGTTTTTTCTAAACAGTTTTTGTACACGCAAGCTTGGTAGTTAGCCCGTTTAAGGTGACAAGAAAATGCATCAGTATTGGGAGGTAGTGCAGAGTCAATTTTAAATCTTAGTTTAAAAATAGCATGCCTTGCATTATTCACTCTATCACCTTGCATTATTCACTCTATTCTTGGCCATATAACGCACAAACAAATTTTTCTAAAATTGGGTATAAAGTTAAAGGTAATTCCCAATAGGCACCTAGATTCTTAAATGCATCAATAAAATTCTTAGAACTTTGCATTAATTTTAATGCTCGGATATTCCCTTTCTGTTTAAAAGCACTGACTGAGTCACATCCTGTAAAACAATGAAATCCAATCAAGCTTTCACAAATATCCTCTCCAAGTTTTAGGCAAACATATGAAACATCAATAATTTTTGGATATGTGCTTAAACTGGATAAAATGAAGATATTTCCTGAAAGAAACTTATGCATTGAAAAAATTAAAACTAAAATGCCTGTATCACAGCGTTTTACAAAAATGCAATTATTTGGTGTTGATACAAAAGCAATATGTAGCAATATTTTTGTATTTGCTTCTTTATGATCAGAGTACAATAAAAGAATTTCCTGGACAGAAAGTTTTCCAATACTTAGTGTGAGCTAATGACAAAACATTCCATGGGAAACAACTAGTTTGTTTTACATCTTTCAAAACAGCTGATTGATAATTGATCCACTCCTTAAAAAGGAAATGTATCAGCTCCTCTTTGTTTTCACTAAGCAAAAGATATTTTTTAAATTGTGTTGGCGTTTTTTGATCAACATTTTGTATTTTTATGCGTGAAATGTCCTCCACTGCTCTCCTTCGCCGTTCACAGGACTTTATACTTAAAGTCTTAAAGTTAACGAAAGTTCCAAAGCGTTCTTTACCAATACTGTTAGACGCGATGACAAATCACGTCGAAGAAGGGTCAATCGTCTATTCCGATTCCTAGAAAGGCTACTGCACTAGTAAAATGGAAGAATCTGTCTACAGTATTTTAAAGTCAAACACAGGTACAATTTCTTTGATACTGACACTGGTGTAAGCATTCAAAAAATCGAACTATTTTGGGGAAGTGCCAAATGGTTAAATAAAAAACATCGGAGAACTTATGGTGTAATTGGTTAATTACCCATATTAAATCGTCCAGAGGCTTAATTAAATGAGCATTTTGCTCTTAAAAGGAAAAGATAACATTCTCTTATGAAAACAAAACTTTATTCATATTCCTATACCATCACGCTGCTCATGACGTTCTGCCCTGAGCTCTCGGGTTGCATTATAATTGTTGTCGGCTTGGCGATGAATTTATTCGCCACCGCCACAGAGTATCCCCCCAGTGACTGAGGGTAACCGAGGAAACGATATAACCACAAGAGCAGAATATGTAACAAGAATTGTACAATGAATATAACTAATAATATGAAAATTAGTAAACAGAAATTGAAAAAAAATAATAAAATTTTTTACAACTGTAAACATATATCAGAAACTAAACTACAATAATGAATTATTTAGTAATGTAGGTCTCTAATTTTTTTGGAAATCTGACATGTCTGCCAGATCTTGTACGTGCAACAGTTGGTTGTTGTTTAGCTGGCTCATTTGGTACAATTGGTTTTGACATTGTTTTTAAAGCAGTTTCCTTTAAATAAAAGGCGGGTTTTACTCGATCAAGAGAAACCGTTGTTTTTCGACCATTCAGTTCAATGGTAATGGTTTTTTTAGTTCTATTAATCACTTTATGAGGACCGGAGTAAGGCTGACGCAAGGGATGTTTTACATGATCAGCACGAATATAAATATGTGAACAAGTTTTCAAATCGGGATGTACGTAAAATTTTTCGTTGCAATGCGCTGTTGTGACAGTTGGTAGTATTTGCTGCATGTGATCTCGTAATTTTGAAAGGAATTCATGACTGGATGTGGTAGGTTTTGTATTTTCAAATATCTCACATGGCAGGCGTAAAGGAGAACCATATATTAGTTCAGCTGGAGAAGAATTCAAGTCTTCTTAAATGGCTGTTCTTATCCCCAATAGGACAACTGGAATGGTCTCATGCCACTGGTTATTTTCATGGGCTTTTATTGCAGACTTTAGATGTCTATGGAATCTTTCTACTATTCCGTTTGAAATCGGATGATATGCAGTAGTCCGTATTTTAGTCGTCCCCAATAAGTCTGAAAACGCTCTGAACAACTCCGATTCAAACTGTGCTCCTCGATCGGTTGTCACGATGGAAGGACAACCAAATCTGCTAATCCATGCATTAAAGAAAAATTTGCAGATGGTTTCTGCTTTTTGGTCAGGAATTGGTATAGCCTCCGGCCATCTGGTAAATCTGTCAATCGTTGTCAAAATGTAATTGAAACTACCAGAGGGAGGTAGAGGTCCAACAATGTCCATATGGACATGGGAAAAGCGTCCATCAGGAAGTGAAAATGTTCCAAGAGGTGTTTTAGTATGTCTTTGGACTTTTGAGCGTTGGCAAGGTTCGCAACACTTAACCCAGTCTTTTATTTGGCGTTTCATGAATGGCCAAACAAATCTAGATGAGATTAATTTGGTACTGGCTAGAATACCAGGATGAGATATATTGTGTAGGTGATCAAATATGATTTTTCGATACGACTCTGGCACAAATGGTCTTGGCTGGCCGGTTGATGTATCACATATTAAGTCATCATCAGAAATATGACATGGTTTTAATTCAAGTTTCAGAGAAGTTGTTTGATTATTAAGATATTTAAGTAGCTCTGGATAATTTTTTTGTGTTTCAGCAAATTTCTTAAAATCTAAAAACGTTGTTTTGGTAATAGAATCAATCTCAATTCTAGATAAAGCGTCCGCGACTACGTTTTGAAGACCGTGCACATGACGGATATCTGTAGAGTATTGGGATATGAAATCTAAATGTCGTACTTGCCGAGGTGAACATTTGTTAGGATTTTGTTTAAAGGCAAATATTAAGGGTTTTTGATCTGTATAGATTTGAAATTTTCTCCCCTCTAACATGTGACGGAATTTCTTAATCGCGGAGTATATAGTAGATAGTTCCCTGTCATACGTTGACCAATTGCGCTGACTTTTATTTAATTTGCTAGAGTAAAAAGCTATAGGTTCCCATTTATCTTGCGAAAGTTGCATGAAAGCACAACCAACTGCGACATTGGATGCATCTACCCAAACACTAATTTCAGCTCCAGGAATGGGGTGCCTCAAAAGCGTTGCCTGAGCAATAGCATTTTTAGCGGCAATAAAAGAATTTTCAGTGTTTTCGTTCCATTTAAGAGGTTCGGAAGAATCGTGACCTTTGGAACGAAACTTTTTTCTGTTTTTATGCGCTTCTAAAAATTGAACTAAAGGAGAAAGTATATGGGCGGCTCTTGGTATAAAACATCGGTAAAAATTAAACAATCCTAAAAATTGACGGAGTTTAGTGAGAGTAGAGGGCTTAGGAAAATTAGGTATGCACTTAACTTTATCAGGGAGGGGTTCAATTCCTTTTTCAGAAAGGTTAAAACCCAAAAAATCAATTGATGATAGGCCGAAAATACATTTAGAAACGTTTATGCAAAGACCATATTCCTCTAATATAGAGAATAAAGCTTTTAAATGAAGTGCTCTTCTAGATCTTTTGATGCAATAAGAATATCGTCCACAAAAGCATAAACGTTTTTTAAGCCACGAGTGACTTCATCGATAAACCTTTGAAAAGTAGCACTGGCATTGCATAGCCCAAATTGCATCCTCAAACTCTCATACAAACCAAATGGTGTGCATATCGCAGTCTTGTGAACGTTTCCAGGATTTATGGGAATCTGATGGTAGGCTTTGACAAGGTCGATTCGACTAAATATCTTAGATCCATGTAAATTTGCAGTAAAATCAGCGATGCAAGGGATTGGGTATTTGTCTTTAACTGTTTGTGCATTCAAAGCACGGTAATCCCCCACTGGTCTCCATTCTAACGATCCTTTTTTAGGTATCATATGAAGAGGTGAAGCATAGTTGCTACTAGAGGGTCTTATATGCCCTAATTGCATCATGTTTTCGAATTCTGATTTGGCGATTTTTAACCTATCAGGAGCTAACCTACGTGGCTTTGCCACTACCGGCGGTCCTTTAGTTATTATGTAATGTACAGTATTATGTTTGACAGGTTTATTGGGATCAGGTAATTTTGTTATAGATGGATATTCTTTTAGGAGATCAAAATATTTATTATTTTCAGAAATTGTTTTAACAGTATGCAGTTCCGTTTGCTTTAAATGACCAGGAGTTTTTAACTTAGTTTTTAAGTCTCTAATACATTTATTTCTAAGGTCAGGCATCAATTCAAAATTATGGAGAAAATCAGCTCCGAGAATTGGTGTATTTACATTGGCAACTAAAAATGTCCAATTAAACTGCCTTCTTAACCCGAAATCTAAATTTAAAGTTTGTTGAGCATAAACATTAATTGTTGAGGAATTCGCTGCAATAAGTGTCTGTTGGGGAGGGTTACGTTTTTGAAAATTATTTGCACATAAAATAGAAACATCACTGCCTGTGTCTTTTCGGTCTCTAATGAACAGGCGACGTGAAATTTGCGGCAAAGAATAAGTCGCCTCTACTCTTTGCTGGTTTCGTTTCCCTGCCAAGCGCAAGGTTGAACACATTTTTCGGGCTTACATTTTTTTCCGAAACGTTGATGATACCAGCAATGTTCTGAATTTCGATACCGAGAGTTGGATTGAGATCTATTACGAGGATTACTGCCGTTTCTTTGAAAAGGTGATCTACCTCGAAATGAAAGGCGATCAATCCTTTTATTTATTTTCTCGATTTCGCGAAATATTCTATCTTCACTTGACTGTCCATTAGAACCAGAAATAGCAAAAGTTTCGACTGGGGACGGGGTAACTTTTAAAATTCGATCCGAAGTTTCAACTGCTTTGTCAAGAGTTATATCAGAAACTGCTGCTAATATTGATTGAACGTATGAGGCAATCGCTGTAAAAATAATTCTAGCATAAGTTCATTTGGAACCTTAAGCGATTGAGCACGGCGCTTCATAGAACGTAATAAATCAGAAGGCTTTCTAGAACCCAATTCTTCGCCCGATAAAAGTTGTCGAATCTCTTGCTGGGAAGAATCCCCAGAACGCTTTATAAGCTCTTCCTTTAGTTTCTCATATGGGTCAATTGCATCGGGTTTCATAAGAATATCACGAATTAAGGAAGCTACATCGGGAGGAAGATTCGAAACTACATAATTATATTTCGTTATAGGTTCTGTAATTGCTTTTGGTTTTGCTAAAGCAAATGTGCTTTCGCACATAACAAACCATAAGGCAGGATCTGATCTGTTGTAAACAGGAATTTGAACAGCCGAAACTTCGGTCATTATGCAAGGTCTTCAAAAACGAATTACTAAATATTGGTTTACAATGATTTAAATGACATTAAAATAAAAACAATAAATTCCAAATTTGCAATTAAAACTATATATAACATTACTTAATCAAATAAAATAATATATTCACTAAGAAAATGAATAAAAATAAATGAATTGACATTCTTAACCGTTAAGAACATATTACTCGATATTAAGAACAACGTAACATTTTCATTTAGAACAATACTGTTATTTAAAGCTTTTTAAGTTTAAAAAAAATTATTTGACTAAATAAATAATGATCCAGTAGCACTTATCTGTATATTAGGTTCAGTTGAATGTAGTTACTTTTCAATTTACATAATGTAGAACAGTCTTTTTGAAGAAAATTTTTTCATGCTTCTGGAACAATATTCTACACCTACAGCTTACTTTCGATTTGAAATTTCAATCAATTTTCATGCGTGTTATGTTCGAGGTCACCATTATGGTGTAATTGGTTAATTACCCATATTAAATCGTCCAGAGGCTTAATTCAATGAGCATTTTGCTCTTAAAAGGAAAAGATAACATTCTCTTATGAAAACAAAACTTTATTCATATTCCTATACCATCACGCTACTCATGACGTTCTGCTCTCAGCTCTCGGGTTGCATTATAATTGTTGTCGGCTTGGCGATGAATTTATTCGCCACCGCCACAAACTTCTCGCTATTAGCGATCCATTTGAGCAAATTCTCAAAGATATTAGAGTATTCTGGAAAAATCAATTATTATAAGTGTGGTGATTAGGTTAAATATATTAAATCTAATCACCACAGATTGGTGACCTTAAAATAATGCAACCTTCTAAATCTTACAACATCGGCAATCATCTTATGCCGTAAGCTTAAATATTTTAAAACTTAAAATGCTTAACTAAAATAAGACATTAACTTTTCTTTTTCTTGTCAAAGTTCAACCTGAGTTGCCACGGGGTAACATGGTATGTTATTTTTTTAGCTTTATTTATTGATCTTGCGATGTCATATTTCAAAATTTCTTTCCCGTATTAATGTATTCTGAATTTAATTTCGAATTTTTCTTTGCGCATGCGCACTTATACATTTTCCAAACGTAATTCCTTAATTGAGTGATTGTAAATCATTGTATTCATTTAACTTCAATTTCATTTTAAATTGTCATTCTATTTTTTTAATAAGTGATTAGATTCTTAATACGCTATGACTGAACTTCAAAATCAGTCAGTCGCTCATGTTGCCGTCAAGGCGCCACCCTTTTGGAAAAATAATCCAGCGCTATGGTTCGTCCGTTTGGAGGCGCAATTCGATTTGGCTAAAATAACAGCTGATATAACCAAATTTAACCATGTGCTTTCTGCTGTTGAATCGGACATTTTAAATTCCGTTAGTGATTTAGTGTTAAAGCCCCCTGAGAATGATAAATATGAAGCACTTAAAAAACGTTTAGTAGAGTTACACTCTGAAAGCGAAGCATCTAAAATAAGAACTTTACTCCAAGGTTTAGAGTTAGGGGACCAACGACCATCCCAGCTTTTAACGAGAATGCGTTCACTCGCAGGTGACAACGTAGGCGATACTCTTTTAAAATCATTGTGGCTTGGTCGGCTACCTAATGGGACACAAACAATTTTGGCCGCTCTCAGCGAAGATTTAGATCAGTTAGCCACTGTGGCAGACAAGATTAATGATCTCTCTATTCATCAGGGAGTTAATTCTGTCGCCGCTACTTCTAATTCCCACACCTCTCGATTAGAACAACAAGTTGCTCAATTGACACAGCAAGTTAATGAGTTAACTGCTTTTGTAAAAAGATCGCGTAGCCCAGCTCCAAACCATTTTCGAACACGGAGCAGCTCTAGAACCCGTTTTAAAAAATTTAAAGATCCTGCTAATGGCAAATGCTTTTATCACACTAACTTCGGCAAAAATACCAAAAAGTGTACTCAGCCATGTAATTTTTCAACAAACTAGTTAGGCGATCGTGTGATGGCCACACAGGCGACCGCCTCATAAATCGAATTCTCTTGGCCGATCCTTCTTCTAAATTTAAATTTCTCATCGATACTGGTGCAGACGTCAGCGTTTTGCCAAAAAGCAAAACAACCCTTCCCACTACTCGCGAAACTTTGACATTGTATGCCGCCAACGGCACAGTCATAAAAACGTATGGCACTAAATTGTTAAAATTAGACTTAAATTTGCGCCGCAATTTTACATGGCAGTTCATCATTGCTGTCGTCAATCAGCCTATTATAGGTGCTGATTTTCTAAAAAAATTTAATCTATTGGTTGATGTTAAGAATAATTGTTTGATTGATGCCGAAACAAAATTGTCTTCTCGTGGACATTTGCCTTCGGATTCTCCACTTTTCACCAATATTTCAATTCTTTTGGGCGATTCAAAATTCGACGATATCTTGCGCCAGTATCCAGAGTTAATTAACCCATCGCAAAACAATAATGTTGACCTCCCAAACAAAACATATCATCACATTGAGACCAAAGGCCCGCCAGTTTTCTCGAAACCTCGTCGTCTGGCACCTAACATTTTAAACGCTGTCCGGAAAGAGTTTGAATACCTGATTTCTCAAGGTATTCTTCGGCCGTCGAAAAGTCCTTGGGCTAGTCCTCTTCATGTTGTAAGGAAATCAAACGGTGATTATCGACCGTGCGGCGATTACCGTCGTCTAAATTCGATCACTGTTCCTGATCGCTACCCTGTCCCTCACATCCAGGACTGCACCCAAAATCTTTTTGGAAAAAAGGTATTCTCAACCCTAGACCTTGCCCGAGCTTACCACCAAATTGCAATCTATCCCCCAGATATACCCAAAACAGCTGTAACGACACCTTTTGGCCTCTTTGAATATACAGCAATGCCGTTCGGACTCCGGAACGCAGGTCAGACGTTTCAAAGATTCATACATCAAGTATTAGCTCCGTTTGACTTTTGCATCCCTTATTTTGATGACATATTAATTTCTTCTACTTCAGAAGAAGAACACGTAGAACATTTACACAAAATATTTTCACGCTTGCGGGACTTTGGCCTTAAGCTAAACCCTGATAAATGTATATTGGGTAAATCCTCCGTAAAGTTCTTAGGCTGTTTGATAACTACTGAAGGCGTTAAGCCACTTCCTGACAAAGTCGAGATAATTTCCAAATTTCCCAAACCCGAAACAATCTCTCAACTAAGACGCTTTTTAGCAATGATTAACTTCTATAGGCGGTTTATACCAAAAACTGCTGAAACACAGGCCCTCTTAAATGAGTTTCTAAGGGATTCGAAAAAAAACGACAAACGTCCCGTTCCCTGGGATGAGAATTCTTTACTAGCCTTCGAAAAATGCAAAAAAGAGTTGATTAACGCAACAACTTTAACGCATCATACACCCGATAACAAAATTTCTCTAATGGTTGACGCTTCCACTTTTTCTATCGGTGCTGTTGTTCATTCGCATTTTCCTAAAGGTCCTAAATCTCTTGCTTTCTTTTCTCGTAAGTTAACAAAAACCGAAACTAATTATAGTACTTATGATAGAGAGCTCCTTGCAATATACGCGGGCGTAAAACATTTTAGACATCTTCTTGAAGGGCAATGCTTCATTATTTACACTGATCATCGTCCTTTAACATATGCTTTTACCAAAAATTCTGACACATGTTCCCCGCGCCAACTCAGGCATCTGGACTTCATATCTCAATTCAGTACCGACATCAGGCATGTCTCTGGTGAGAACAATGTAGTTGCTGACACGTTATCCAGAATTCAGCAAATTGGTAGTGAGCCACCTGTAAACTTTGATGAACTGGCTATAGCTCAAAAAAGTGACACTGAACTTCAAGCTCTTCTGAGTGATAAAAAGTGCTCGCTAAACTTCCAGTCATTACATCTGACGAATGGACTGCACATAATTTGTGACTCTAGAAAGCAAAAAGTTAGACCATATGTCCCTGTTCAGTTTAGGAAACCTATTTTCTTTGCTTTCCATAACCTATCCCATCCTGGTGTAAGAGCCACCAAAAAACTTGTCATGGACAGATACGTTTGGCCTGCTATCGCCAAAGATATAGTCGAATGGACCAGAAGCTGCCTAGACTGCCAGAGATCCAAAGTCACCCGACACACTCATAGTCCTATCCAGCCATTCATACCACCTTCAGCAAGGTTCGACCATATACACCTTGACCTGGTCGGACCCCTGCCACCCTCCAATGGTAACAGCTACTTGTTTACGTGCATCGACAGATACACCAGATGGGCAGAAGCAGTACCACTGGCGGATATTACAGCTGAAACTGTAGCTCGAGCTTTTGTTGAGCATTGGATTTCTCGATTTGGTGTGCCTTCAAGAATCACCACAGACCAAGGAAGACAATTTCAGTCATCGCTTTTCACGTCATTAGCTCAAATATTGGGCACTCAACAAATTCGCACATCTCCTTACCACCCAGCCAGCAATGGAATGGTCGAGCGCTTCCACCGCTCCCTAAAACAAGCCTTGATGTGCCACAGCAACAAGAGATGGACTGAAACCCTACCGATAGTACTCTTGGGTCTCCGCTCCGCTTTTAAAGAGGACTTGAAGTGTACATCTTCAGAATTAGTCTATGGTACAACCATAAGGCTTCCAGCAGACTTTATCGCGCCATCAACAACTACCAAAAAAGACTTGCCAGAAGATTTTGTACAGCAGCTAAAAAAAGCTATGCAAACTCTGACTCCGACTCCAGGTTCTGCCCACTGTGAACCAGGAGCATTTGTGCACCGTTCATTATCTGATTGCAGTCAGGTTCTAGTGCGTCATGGTGGAATTAAAAGGTCTCTCCAACCTCCATATGATGGACCCTACCAAGTACTTGAGCGCTCCCCAAAACACTTCACTGTGCTCATACAAGGCAAAAGATGCACAATTGGCATTGATCGCCTTAAGCCATGTTTCTCGACAGCATCAGACGAGGTGTTGACAGGACAAAAAGCAACCCCTAGTGTAAACATCAGTGATTCTCTGGATCCTACTCCAGAAGACAAGGACCCTGTGATCCAACCCCAGACCATCACACGCTCTGGAAGGCATGTTCGCTTTAACCCTCGTTACCTCTGACATCAGTGCCTTCACCACTTGGGGGGGAGTACTGTGGTGAACCACCTTCTCACCAGATGGCGATGAACTTTGCTCGCCAGGTGGCAGTACAAAACTTTCCCCTCAAGGAAATGACTTTTCTATAAGATGGCAACATCTCTGAGTTAAAATCTTAGTTTCAAGAAATGGCAACAGGAATTGGCTAACATTCATTCCATCTTGCTGACTGATGAACTTACACCATTTTTGAAATGCTGCTGTCGCTAATCCTATTCGTCTTTCTACTTGTAACTTAATATAATTTCTTTTATGTTTTATTATTATTAAACTGTGTTGATAGTTAATTTTTATTGAATTAATTTATTTAATATATTTAACCTAATCACCACATAAGCATTCTTTTTGAGTAAAACTGATATGTTTACAATTCATTAATATTTGTTCATAGTTGAACTTGTTTCGCTTACTATTAATAAATATTTGTTTATAGTTGAACGTTTTCGACTTTTATACCATTGACTGTTTTGTCATTCGCTTCGCTTGGTGACTTGGCTCGAATCTGGTTCCCAATTGGTGACATTTGCACCCGGCTAACGGAAAAGTAACAAACCGTATGAACCCTATACGTTACATGCTTAACACGATTTTTAGAAATTTTGCCATTAATAAAACGACGCGTTGAGGTTTGTTGCCAAAGCCAAAATTACGTTTGTGCAATTGTCGTAAGCATTAACATCGAAAATAGTAACCTGAAAATGGTAAAGACATAAACATACCATCAGTACCGTCTTTACGCATGGGCACACCCGGGCAGTGCCCGGGGGCCCCAGGCACTCAGGGGGCCCTTAAGAATCTTAATTTTTATAAATTGTGTTAAAAAAACTAAGACTAAACAAAATTTTCTTATATACTTTTTAAAATAAATATATTATATTGTATAAAGTGTGTATTTTGTTTTTCTTTCTACAAATAGTGATTGATTATCTTGCAAACGACAATAATTTGAATAGTTTATCACCAGGGAAAATTTAAAAGGCAACCCAAATCTATTTTTCTACGTGATTTTTATGTGAATTCAGTTTTTTGGGGTCTACTAAAAACAAATTAAATACATTTAAATCAAAATGTATTTAAATTTGTTCAAATTATTGCATATGTAAAAAATGCTTTATTTTATGTATGTGAAGTTTTCTAGTTTGATTTTAAGCAGTATGACATTTTATAAGGGCCCAAAACATTTCTTTGCCCGGGGGCCCTGCGTGCTATTAAGACGGCCCTGCATACCATGAAAAAAGCATACAAATAAAAAAAAGCAATAAACCACAGAATCTCACCAAATCTACAACTACAGATTGCCAACTATATCGCTCTCTCAAACATCGCCAAATCCACCGTGTCACGTATACTAGAATTAAGCAGTAAAATTATCCCAATAAACAAACATACATGAAAATATGCCAAGTATCAGTCGCATAACGAGAGACAAAAGTTGTGGTACCGTAGGTTACGTCAAAGAAAACAAAAAATATCATGGTTACCAAAAACGGGGTTTCATCAAAATTGCAAAATTAAAATTTGTCGTCAAAGTCGATTATACTTCTTTTTAACATTAAATATCCACCTTCATTTGCATAAAAATGGATTTCAAGGTATGGATTTGAATGTGCTTTTTTTTAAATTAATTAATAAATTGACTCTTATTTTTATTAATCTTCCTCCGATAATTTTTATCTTTTCAAAGAGTGTCTAATTTAGAAATTTGCTTTAACAGCTCTGTACACCACCGATTTTAGACATTAGATATTGATTTTCATAGAAAAAAATAATTCACATTATTGTACACTTTGTTACAGTTATTTCTTCATGCAAAAAACCTATCTTTCATTGCCTTCTAATAAAGCATTATGCAGTTGAAACCTTTCACCAGGAAAAATTTTGGTTATTAAGTATTAAAAGAAACATTACCTGTATTATGGAAAATCATTTAAAAGTTACATTTATTGAAAAATTATTTAAAAAAAATTCGAAGGTCTTTTTGAAGTAGCAAAAAGCGATGCTATTTATTACTGTTGTGACTCCAGAGATATTTATTCTAATGCTATTCGTTGAAGTTTCACACCACAAAGACTTTCCAGAAGGTAGCGGATACTGCTTGAAGTTCAGGGAAGTCGGTGATGTCCTTAAATTTTGAAATTTTTTATCCATATTTTGTTCAATTGCTATTTTATCGTAGTCAATCAAAGAAATTTCATCAATTCTAGATAAAGTATCTGCAACGATGTTGTCTCGACCTTCAATGTGTTGTATATCCGTTGAAAATTCTGAAATGTATTGTAAATGTCTAAGTTGACGAGGTGATGCTTTTTCTGATTTTTGTTTAAATGCAAAAATTATGGGTTTATAGTCTGTGAATATTTTAAATGTTCTTCCTTCCAGTAAATATCTGAAGTGTTTGATGAAGAGATAAATTCCTTGCAGTTCTCTATCGTAAGTGCTGTATTGCTTTTGCGCTTCGTTTAACTTTTTAGAATAAAATGCGATAGGTTTCCATCCATTGTTTTCAAATTGTTGAATTACTGCTCCAATTGCCGAATCTGAAGCATCCGTATATAGTGACAGAGGTAGTTCAGAATTCGGAAATGTTAAGAGTGTTATATTGACCAAATCATCTTTGCATCGTTGAAACTGTTCTTTCGCTTCATCTGTCCATTGAATTTTTCGTTTGTCTTTTTTTCGTGCTCCTTTAAGGTAATTGTGACATTGTGTCACTTCATTTTGGATCTTTACAAAATTGTGACCTAAAAATTAAGCCGACCCCTAACCCCTCATCTCTGACGCCTTGCTGTCCTTCGTCCTTCACAACCTTGACCTTCGGCTGCTTTTGATGTTCCACATGCAAAACAGTGCAGTTGTGGTCGCGGTTAGTTTAAAATTGTAACTTCTTTTAAAATTTCTTTTAGTTCACTTCAAGTCCCTGCTTAAGCATGATTCTTGCTATGTTTTAGGCTAGGATATAAATAGCCGCCCAGTTCTTGGGATCGGGGCATTCGAATTTATCTTCATAGCAAAAGCACGTACTCCGATTAACGGGGTGTTACATCTCCCCCCTTTCCTCTCCTTGAGGGACGGACTAAAGATTTCATGGGTTCGATATTGCAACCCTTCCTCGAATAACTGCAAGATTGGTACTACATAAATTCCACCTACAACTCAAGCTTAGTCATATTTTTTGATGGAATCATGGATTGCCTGGATTTTCAACAACAGAGCAACCGCGCAGATCTCGTTAGTGTGGCATGTACGAGGACTACGGTTTCATCTTCTTTTGAACTTCCCCACCGTCAGTGACCCCGCTCGCCATTGATCGTCCCAGCCTTTTTCTTGGCTTTCAATTTTTGTTTTACATCAAATATGCCGTCCACTGCGGATCACCGTTCTCCAGTATGATGAATGTTCGACGATGCTGTGTTGTGACAAATTGTGCGTTCCCCTGTGTGATGAATCGTCAATAAAGAAATGTGTGTGCTACTAGACTTTTTTCAGTTTTTCCCACTGGTGGATTAAATTCTTTTTTATATAGGTAAAAATATAATTTTCATGCAGATTAAGAGGTATGTCGTTTTTTTTATTTGCTTTCTGTAAAAAAAAGTGTTCTTCTATTCTTCTGGGTTGCGGATTGCAGCATAATTTTAGGTACTAACCATTATGGACTTTTGTTCGGTCATTATTATTTCCATATCATCACTTAACATCATTCTCATCTTTAATACCCAGCACACCCCTATGCAACATTTGGTGCTTGTGACCAGTGGAAATTGTTTTGGGTTGCTGGTGTATTTTTTTTGATTAAATGTTTTTATTTGTAATAAATGATTTTAAAAATTTATTTAATATGCAACAATAATAGTTAATGAATTATTATTTTTAACTTCTATTACTTAGGAACTCAATATCTTATATCCAATTTTCTGATATGTTTATTGTTTCAATAGATCAGTTATTTTTAATTTTTATTAATAGTGTAATAAATTTTTCTTTTGTTGATTAATAATAGTAATTGTTGTGCAAATATTTCACATTTTTTATTCAATACTTTTTTTAGCGTTTTTAATTTTTTGTTTTTATCATTAAAGTTTTTTTTTGAGCTACAAATCTAAATTTTTTAATTTTAATCAGTTCAGAGGTAATGATTTATGCTCTATTAGTTAAATTTAAGTTTTCTTCAATTACCTGCAATTTTGTTTATATACCCAGCTTGCATTATTAATGTTTTAATTGCTATCTTAATAATTTTTGATTAATTTTTTTGTGTTGGTGAATAGTAATCTTATAGGTTACCCATAATATAATTTGCAATGAATAATTTTTTTCATTATTTGAAATGATAGTTGTGTAATAGTTCAAAAATAATTTTGCTAAACATTCTTTGGGTAGAATGTCTTGTTGATGTTATTATTCTTGCATGTATTTTAGTAATTTTCTATTTTAAAGTAGTAATTTTATATGTTCAGGTGTATACAATTTTTAGAGTTATTGTGCAATAACTAAAATATTAAACTCAGTCTATAAAATGTTCATCAGTACATACTAATTCCTGAAATAGCATCATTAATCAATTTGTTTTTTTATCATTAGTCAATTTAGTTCATTTATAATAATTATTGATAATTATATAATTATATATTTCTTAAATTATCCTGTACCTAAGTAATTTTAAGATTTTAAGCTGATTGGTGGTAAACAAGATGTTCAATGCACACAATTATCACTAGAAGCAAAACTAATGCAAACAATTTGGCAAAGATGCCTACTGATAACATTAATACTCAGGATCATTCTCCTAAATTTAATTTTACAATTGCTGAATTTAAGGGCCACTCCGATAATATTGAATGGTTCATTCAGAATATACAGGAGTTGGTAGAATTAAATAAATTCGACGACTCTGCAGCATTGTACCTACTGAAATCAAAATTAGCTGGTTCAGCTCTGGTTTTTTTAAAAAACTCCCCGGAATGTAAGTCGGTTAAAACTTTTCAGGATGCGTGTAAGCTTTTATTAAGCTTTTTCAAACAGGAAGATTCGTCATCAGCAGACTTAGCCAAATTTCAAGCAATTAGCCTTTTGCCTTCAGAATCTATAAAAAATTTGGAGTACCGCGTTGATACGTTAGCCCATAAGGCTTATAATTTTATTAATGATCCCATTGCTCTTGATAAAATCAAGGGCATGCAGTTTTTAACGGCCATACCACTGCATCTTAAGGAAACTATCCTTATTGAAGGAATTCAAGACTATAGACAAATGGTAAAAAAAGCTCACCACATACAAACAATTCAAAGTTCTTTGGCTAGTGCAGCTTCTCCTTTGGTGGCAACACACTATGTGACACAATGTAATTCTGCTGCGCCTGATCAGCTGGCTGGCATTACGAAGCAATTAGAAATTTTGACTACTCAGTTAGAGAAAATGCAGTCAAACTGTAATATATGCACCGAAGCCCATGATACTAAAACATGCCCCCTTTTAAAGACACCTGTACAGAGTCAGGATCGAGTTAGACAAGAACGGCCATATTCAACTCCTCCTATTACCTGTGCGTTTTGTGGGAAAAGCGGGCACTTAATGAGTGTTTGTCGAGCATATTTAGCTCAATCAAGACAACAATATGGGGCACAAAATATGACCTCCTTTCCTCCACAATTTCCTGTGTTTCCTCCTCCATTCACTGCACCGCAGTATCCGCCGCCACGGATACCAGTGCAAAATGCACAACTACCGAGACCCTCTTTTAGTGGACCTGTCTCCTCATCCACCATTCCATCCCATTTTGACATTAATGCATTTATGGCTCAAACCATGAGCAATTCTAATGTAACAATTGCAGATTTTTTAAATAATAGTGATACTCAATGTATAACTGAAACAATAAATATTGTCTCACATGAGGGTGATCTCCCCACGATTCCTGCAAATTTTGGTAATATTAATGTCAATTTCTTATTAGACAGTGGTAGCTCCATTTCGCTACTCACTTTAGAGTCCTTTAATCAAATTAAATGTCAAAATAAGGTTAAATACCTTTCTCGTAAAGTACAGATCAGGACAGTTAATTCCAATTTGCAATTTTCTGCTTGTGCTGAAATTTCCTTCAAAATTCAAAACCAATTTTTCAGACATCAATTTTTTGTTGCTGATGTTAAGAGCAAAGCATTTCAAGGCATTCTTGGATTTGACTTTTTAAAAAAATATAATGTTCTTTTTAATTATAAAGATAATTTGGCACAATTCAATAATTTTTGTGTTCCATTAAATAATGTTGATCACTTAACTACAAATAATAACCCTAACGAGCAGATTCATGTTGTTTTGAAAAGTAAGCTCACTATTGAACCAGGCGAGACTGCCATTGCCCATTTAAGAATTAATTCTTTCGATAAGCTAGCAAATAAGGAAGTGTATTTCACGCCTACTTATAATTCAAATATTATAATTCATCCCTCTATCAATGTTGTTGACAATAATTCTTTTGATACTATAATACTTAATAATTCTGATATTTCTGTTCATTTAAATAAAGGTTTGAAAATAGGTAATGTAAATTTTAATTTTGATGTACAAAATAGTAGTGATGTAAATAATGTAAATTTTGATGATGTTAATGATTTAGAGCAGTGCAATTTTATTACTGCTTCTCCAGATATTTTAAAGTTAAGAAAAGATGAATTAAAACCTAATGATTTTGATTTAGCACATTTAGATACTGATCAGAAATTAATTCTTCAAAACATTTTATTAGAAAATTTTGCTGCTTTTTCAAAAACAATTAAGACTCTTGGGTGCACTGATCGTGTAGTTCCCTCTTTAATATTAAAAAATGATAATGCAATTAAAACTTTACCTTTTGAGATTCCTTATGCTTTAAGGGATGACATTAAACAAGAGCTAGATGAATTAGTGGAAGCCGGAATAATTAATAGGCATGTTAGCCATTGGGCTGCTCCACTAGTTTTAGTCAAAAAGAAAAATTCAGAAAATAATCAGGGTAAACCTAAGTATAGATTGGCCTTAGACTTAAGATTACTTAATGCCGTGGTAGAAAGCTCCACTTATCCATTACCAAAAATAAGCACAATCATTAACGAAATCTCTCAATATAAATTTTTCTCAAAATGTGATATTCGGGAAGCATATAGGCAGATCATGTTGCCTGAACATTTACAGGATATTTTAACTTTTACCACTCCTTTTGAATCCTTTGCTAATAGACGACTTGTTTTTGGCCTTAAAACTGCAGCAAGTACTTTCCAAGCCCTTGTAGATTTAATCATCGAGGAATTAAATGCGGAAGGTGTAAAAGGTATCCATGCATACCAAGATGATTTCTTAATTGGAGCGAATTCATTTGAGGAAATGCAATCTAGACTATCAGCCTTACTTAAAATTTTAATCAAGTATAATTTAACTCTAGCTCCGAATAAATGTTCATTTTTTAAAGATTCTGTGGAATACTTAGGCTTTGTAATTTCCCATAAATGTATAACACCAACTGCTTCTAATATTTCTAAAATTACTTCTTTTGCTACTCCTCGTAATGCTAAGCAAATTAAGAAATTTATAGGTAATTGTGGATTTTATCGCCACTTAATCCCCAATTTTGCCCAACTAATTGCTGTTTTGACTAAAGTTGCCACAAAACAAGCAAAATTTAAATGGACTGAAGAGCAACAACAAGCTTTTGATACTTTACAACAGGCATTTTTTTCAAAACCGTTTGTTAGGTTACCTGATTTTGAAAAACCTTTCTTTCTAAATACCGATGCTAGTAAATTAGGCATTTCGGCCGTATTAATGCAGGAGCATGAAGGATCTCTTCACCCTGTTTCCTTTTTTAGTAAATCTCTATCAAAAACAGAGCGGAACTATCCCGCTATTAAACTTGAGTTGTTTGCTATATTTAAAGGTGTTACTGCCTTTAAATCACATTTGTACAATAGAAAGTTTACCATTTTGAGTGACAGTAAACCATTGAAACATTATCGTAAGGTTACATCACCTGCTGATATAATTACCCGGTGGCTTTTGGCATTAAGTGAATATTCTTTTGATTTTATTTATGTACCTGGTCCTGACAATGTGTTGGCAGACTGGTTTAGTCGTTCTCCTGATCCTAATTTTCATCAAGATGCAGTAAATAATAATGAGTCCGAATTAATTTTACCTTTTACAGATATAAATGATGACCATGTTCTTAATAGTTTAACTTGTAAAGATTCGCCTCTAGAAATTTCCTTAGATACATTTAAAAATGAACAAAGTAAAGATCAAAATATTCAGGAAATTATTTCTCTTCTAAAAAATCCAACTTTAGTTAATCAATCTAAGACTGAAAATTTCTTTTTAATTAATGATATTTTAATGTATGCCACTCAGCTCCCCTCCCATAACCATAAAATAGTGGTTCCTAATTCTTTAAAATCTAAAGTCTTAAATATTTGTCATGTTTCGCATACTGGAATTCAAAAAACATATGAACTTGTATCTAATAGATACTTTTGGAAAGGATGTTACACCGATACTCTTAATTATGTCAAATCATGTGATTTATGCATTAAACATAAACAGTATTCGAGCAAACCTGCTCCTTTAAAATCTATGTGGTTACCTCAAAGACCTGGTCAATTTGTCTCAATGGACATTGTCGGTCCTATTAAAAATTGCGGTTACATTCTAACTTTTATTGATCATTTTTCTCGTCATTTAATTTTAAATCAACTGATAAATTTAATTTCTGAGACGGTTTCTAAACACTTAATTAATTACATTTCCCATTATGGTAGAATGCTATATCTTTTAACCGATCTTGGTACTCAGTTTAAGGCTGAAGTGTTTGAATTAATTAATAAGAAGCTAGGGATTAAATTAGCCCATAGTAGTGCAGCTCATCCCCAAAGTAATGGAATGAGTGAACGAATTAATCAAGCAATAAAATCTTCTGTTCTGACATTGCATGAAAAAGGTGTGTCATTTGCAACCAGTTTAGTAATTCATCAGAATATTTACAATGGCACAATTCACTCTGCCACTAAATTCACCCCTAATATGTTACATTTTGGTCGTAATTTGGCATTAATTTTTGATTGTTTTGAATCTGGCATAGAACCAGTAGATTTAGATAAGTCCCATTATTTATTGGACACATTAAATCAACTTAATATTGCATATGAAAATGCATATAGTAATTCGGAAAGGGCTCAAGTGAAACAAAATTCCAGGCAAAGTGCAAAAGCCAAGTTAAGATCATTTGATATAGGTGATATTGTTTATTTAAAGCACACTAATGTTTTTAAATCTAAATTTGACGGTCCGTTCACTATTGTTTCCAAATTTAATGATGTAGATTATGTTATTCAAATTTTAGACAACCCCAATGCACCTAAACAAACTGTGCATATTGATAGACTACGTCTGTGTCCTCATAGGAGACAAAATTTGTTGTTTCATCCCCCTTTTGATACCTCTGATAATGTAAATGATGCAAATGTCACTTTTCCTAAGGCTTGTCCTTATAATTTGAGAAACAAATAATAATTCTGCTTTTTTTATATTTTTCAAAATTTTAACTGTTTTAATGTTTCGTTGGTACATGTATGTGGTTGTTATGGTGATGCGTTCGTATGCGGCGCTGGTCGTTGCATGTCCATGGAACGAGTGTATCCCATGGCAGGTGTTATGCAATGCCAATAAAATGTCGCTTAATAATGTTTTTAGTCAATTTTATTCTTGTATAATTTTTTTAATAATGTCATGTTGGTAAATTAATTGTTCTTCTGAGGTATTCAAACTGTGTTGTTTTTACGACTGTGTTGTTTTCACGACTGGTGGATGATGAGGGGGGTTCTCACTTGTACTGACTCCTTCTTTATACCTTCGTTTGATGCGTGTTTCATATGGGGTGGTACTTGTCTAACTTTTTTAATTTTTTTAATGATGGTTAGGCCATGTTTTTTTTAGCCATTTTTTTAAACACTAGTAAACACGTAAGTTAATTTTAAGGATGCTACAAGTTTCGAATGCCAATTGTTTTATTTTTGTAGATCCTCACTTCTGTACAGTATATATTTTTTTTCTTATGTAATGAATAAGGTTTTATTACGTAATTTTTGGATTTTTCAGACTGTAGTAAACGGCTACAGCTCTGTATTTAGATACAAAATTTTGTGTATCTGTAGTGTTGATGATTTTTTTAATTTTATTTGTGTATGCTTGCAAGCACTTTCATTTTTTAATTTTTATGTTCATTAAGTATTTCTGTATTTTTTTGCATTTTTGTTTTATGCATTGGTTATAAGTAGTGTTTATAAACATTTTTGAACATAGTTTATAAATTTTGTTTATAGGCATTGTTATTTTGTGTGTTATGCATAGTTTTGTTAGGACTATGATGATTATGATTATAACATACTTTATATGATCAAATTTTTTGGTGAGAAATATGTCTGTGATACGTAAGTTATAATTTCTAACTTATATTTTTGTAAGAGTTAATATTTTTGCCTAGGCCTATAAAATTTAACATTCATCTAATCTTAAGCTCATAGGATTTTTTTAAAACCCTTAATATTTAATAATTTTTTCCAGTTTTGCATCTCACTTGGAACTTTGAATTTGTAGAGTATTTTTAATGTACAAATGTTTTTTCGTTTTAACTCGGAGGTTGTATGGATCTTTGTTGATTCATAGTAATTTTAAGCTTAAGCAAAAATTCAATCAATACAGGTATATTTTTGTTTAAAATGCTCGTTTGGACTCGGAATACCAAATTATCGGTCGTATACGATTGATTTTAAAATTGTTTTCGAAATTTCAATTAATTGTTGTACAAAATTTCTTTCTCATTCGTGTAAGCTCGGAGTACTGTCAGTCTACATAGGTAGCCTGATTTTTTTCGTTTGGTTTGCAATTTTTTAATTTCTTTCCTAATAACTTTCAGCAAACAAATACAAAATTTTTTTCATTCCTTCTTACAAGGAACCATTTGAGTTAATTTCTTTACCTCAATTTTTTTTACACATTTTACTGTGTGAGATTTTTCATACTCAACTATACATTTTTACCTCCTTAATGTTTTTTTCTAGGGAGATGAATATTTGCTCTCTCTACTTCAGGTAGAGTGAAGATTGTTTTTTTTTGTCATTTTCTAGCAAACAATTTTACGATTGTTTTTGTCATTTTCTAGCAAAAAATTTTACGATTGTTTTTGTCATCTTTCTAGCAAACAATTAAGATTGTTTTTTGTTCATTTGTACTACTCAAGATCAGCTATGTACAGCTGCTAATATGTGTTTCGTGTTGTAACTGTATGCTAGAGCACTTCATTCCTAATTCTAGGCAAAATTACTGTCAAAATAATTGAAATGTAATTTTATGTAACATCTGACCATTTGTAAGTGGAGAACTGGTGATCTGGAATGGTAGGTTGTTAATTTATTAATTTTTGAGGTAGTTTAGTTACGATTACTTTTGGCTTTTCCTTTTAATTTTTTGCTTTACCTTTAATTTAAAAAAAAAAAAATTTCTTCAAACTTTTTTTTCGCCGGCTGTGGGTATAATGTGACATTGTGTCACTTCATTTTGGATCTTTACAAAATTGTGACCTAAAAATTAAGCCGACCCCTAACCCCTCATCTCTGACGCCTTGCTGTCCTTCGTCCTTCACAACCTTGACCTTCGGCTGCTTTTGATGTTCCACATGCAAAACAGTGCAGTTGTGGTCGCGGTTAGTTTAAAATTGTAACTTCTTTTAAAATTTCTTTTAGTTCACTTCAAGTCCCTGCTTAAGCATGATTCTTGCTATGTTTTAGGCTAGGATATAAATAGCCGCCCAGTTCTTGGGATCGGGGCATTCGAATTTATCTTCATAGCAAAAGCACGTACTCCGATTAACGGGGTGTTACATCTCCCCCCTTTCCTCTCCTTGAGGGACGGACTAAAGATTTCATGGTTTCGATATTGCAACCCTTCCTCGAATAACTGCAAGATTGGTACTACATAAATTCCACCTACAACTCAAGCTTAGTCATATTTTTTGATGGAATCATGGATTGCCTGGATTTTCAACAACAGAGCAACCGCGCAGATCTCGTTAGTGTGGCATGTACGAGGACTACGGTTTCATCTTCTTTTGAACTTCCCCACCGTCAGTGACCCCGCTCGCCATTGATCGTCCCAGCCTTTTTCTTGGCTTTCAATTTTTGTTTTACATCAAATATGCCGTCCACTGCGGATCACCGTTCTCCAGTATGCTGAATGTTCGACGATGCTGTGTTGTGACAAATTGTGCGTTCCCCTGTGTGATGAATCGTCAATAAAGAAATGTGTGTGCTACTAGACTTTTTTCAGTTTTTCCCACTGGTGGATTAAATTCTTTTTTATATAGGTAAAAATATAATTTTCATGCAGATTAAGAGGTATGTCGTTTTTTTTATTTGCTTTCTGTAAAAAAAAGTGTTCTTCTATTCTTCTGGGTTGCGGATTGCAGCATAATTTTAGGTACTAACCATTATGGACTTTTGTTCGGTCATTATTATTTCCATATCATCACTTAACATCATTCTCATCTTTAATACCCAGCACACCCCTATGCAACATTTGGTGCTTGTGACCAGTGGAAATTGTTTTGGGTTGCTGGTGTATTTTTTTTGATTAAATGTTTTTATTTGTAATAAATGATTTTAAAAATTTATTTAATATGCAACAATAATAGTTAATGAATTATTATTTTTAACTTCTATTACTTAGGAACTCAATATCTTATATCCAATTTTCTGATATGTTTATTGTTTCAATAGATCAGTTATTTTTAATTTTTATTAATAGTGTAATAAATTTTTCTTTTGTTGATTAATAATAGTAATTGTTGTGCAAATATTTCACATTTTTTATTCAATACTTTTTTTAGCGTTTTTAATTTTTTGTTTTTATCATTAAAGTTTTTTTTTGAGCTACAAATCTAAATTTTTTAATTTTAATCAGTTCAGAGGTAATGATTTATGCTCTATTAGTTAAATTTAAGTTTTCTTCAATTACCTGCAATTTTGTTTATATACCCAGCTTGCATTATTAATGTTTTAATTGCTATCTTAATAATTTTTGATTAATTTTTTTGTGTTGGTGAATAGTAATCTTATAGGTTACCCATAATATAATTTGCAATGAATAATTTTTTTCATTATTTGAAATGATAGTTGTGTAATAGTTCAAAAATAATTTTGCTAAACATTCTTTGGGTAGAATGTCTTGTTGATGTTATTATTCTTGCATGTATTTTAGTAATTTTCTATTTTAAAGTAGTAATTTTATATGTTCAGGTGTATACAATTTTTAGAGTTATTGTGCAATAACTAAAATATTAAACTCAGTCTATAAAATGTTCATCAGTACATACTAATTCCTGAAATAGCATCATTAATCAATTTGTTTTTTTATCATTAGTCAATTTAGTTCATTTATAATAATTATTGATAATTATATAATTATATATTTCTTAAATTATCCTGTACCTAAGTAAATTTAAGATTTTAAGCTGATTGGTGGTAAACAAGATGTTCAATGCACACAATTATCACTAGAAGCAAAACTAATGCTAACAATTTGGCAAAGATGCCTACTGATAACATTAATACTCAGGATCATTCTCCTAAATTTAATTTTACAATTGCTGAATTTAAGGGCCACTCCGATAATATTGAATGGTTCATTCAGAATATACAGGAGTTGGTAGAATTAAATAAATTCGACGACTCTGCAGCATTGTACCTACTGAAATCAAAATTAGCTGGTTCAGCTCTGGTTTTTTTAAAAAACTCCCCGGAATGTAAGTCGGTTAAAACTTTTCAGGATGCGTGTAAGCTTTTATTAAGCTTTTTCAAACAGGAAGATTCGTCATCAGCAGACTTAGCCAAATTTCAAGCAATTAGCCTTTTGCCTTCAGAATCTATAAAAAATTTGGAGTACCGCGTTGATACGTTAGCCCATAAGGCTTATAATTTTATTAATGATCCCATTGCTCTTGATAAAATCAAGGGCATGCAGTTTTTAACGGCCATACCACTGCATCTTAAGGAAACTATCCTTATTGAAGGAATTCAAGACTATAGACAAATGGTAAAAAAAGCTCACCACATACAAACAATTCAAAGTTCTTTGGCTAGTGCAGCTTCTCCTTTGGTGGCAACACACTATGTGACACAATGTAATTCTGCTGCGCCTGATCAGCTGGCTGGCATTACGAAGCAATTAGAAATTTTGACTACTCAGTTAGAGAAAATGCAGTCAAACTGTAATATATGCACCGAAGCCCATGATACTAAAACATGCCCCCTTTTAAAGACACCTGTACAGAGTCAGGATCGAGTTAGACAAGAACGGCCATATTCAACTCCTCCTATTACCTGTGCGTTTTGTGGGAAAAGCGGGCACTTAATGAGTGTTTGTCGAGCATATTTAGCTCAATCAAGACAACAATATGGGGCACAAAATATGACCTCCTTTCCTCCACAATTTCCTGTGTTTCCTCCTCCATTCACTGCACCGCAGTATCCGCCGCCACGGATACCAGTGCAAAATGCACAACTACCGAGACCCTCTTTTAGTGGACCTGTCTCCTCATCCACCATTCCATCCCATTTTGACATTAATGCATTTATGGCTCAAACCATGAGCAATTCTAATGTAACAATTGCAGATTTTTTAAATAATAGTGATACTCAATGTATAACTGAAACAATAAATATTGTCTCACATGAGGGTGATCTCCCCACGATTCCTGCAAATTTTGGTAATATTAATGTCAATTTCTTATTAGACAGTGGTAGCTCCATTTCGCTACTCACTTTAGAGTCCTTTAATCAAATTAAATGTCAAAATAAGGTTAAATACCTTTCTCGTAAAGTACAGATCAGGACAGTTAATTCCAATTTGCAATTTTCTGCTTGTGCTGAAATTTCCTTCAAAATTCAAAACCAATTTTTCAGACATCAATTTTTTGTTGCTGATGTTAAGAGCAAAGCATTTCAAGGCATTCTTGGATTTGACTTTTTAAAAAAATATAATGTTCTTTTTAATTATAAAGATAATTTGGCACAATTCAATAATTTTTGTGTTCCATTAAATAATGTTGATCACTTAACTACAAATAATAACCCTAACGAGCAGATTCATGTTGTTTTGAAAAGTAAGCTCACTATTGAACCAGGCGAGACTGCCATTGCCCATTTAAGAATTAATTCTTTCGATAAGCTAGCAAATAAGGAAGTGTATTTCACGCCTACTTATAATTCAAATATTATAATTCATCCCTCTATCAATGTTGTTGACAATAATTCTTTTGATACTATAATACTTAATAATTCTGATATTTCTGTTCATTTAAATAAAGGTTTGAAAATAGGTAATGTAAATTTTAATTTTGATGTACAAAATAGTAGTGATGTAAATAATGTAAATTTTGATGATGTTAATGATTTAGAGCAGTGCAATTTTATTACTGCTTCTCCAGATATTTTAAAGTTAAGAAAAGATGAATTAAAACCTAATGATTTTGATTTAGCACATTTAGATACTGATCAGAAATTAATTCTTCAAAACATTTTATTAGAAAATTTTGCTGCTTTTTCAAAAACAATTAAGACTCTTGGGTGCACTGATCGTGTAGTTCCCTCTTTAATATTAAAAAATGATAATGCAATTAAAACTTTACCTTTTGAGATTCCTTATGCTTTAAGGGATGACATTAAACAAGAGCTAGATGAATTAGTGGAAGCCGGAATAATTAATAGGCATGTTAGCCATTGGGCTGCTCCACTAGTTTTAGTCAAAAAGAAAAATTCAGAAAATAATCAGGGTAAACCTAAGTATAGATTGGCCTTAGACTTAAGATTACTTAATGCCGTGGTAGAAAGCTCCACTTATCCATTACCAAAAATAAGCACAATCATTAACGAAATCTCTCAATATAAATTTTTCTCAAAATGTGATATTCGGGAAGCATATAGGCAGATCATGTTGCCTGAACATTTACAGGATATTTTAACTTTTACCACTCCTTTTGAATCCTTTGCTAATAGACGACTTGTTTTTGGCCTTAAAACTGCAGCAAGTACTTTCCAAGCCCTTGTAGATTTAATCATCGAGGAATTAAATGCGGAAGGTGTAAAAGGTATCCATGCATACCAAGATGATTTCTTAATTGGAGCGAATTCATTTGAGGAAATGCAATCTAGACTATCAGCCTTACTTAAAATTTTAATCAAGTATAATTTAACTCTAGCTCCGAATAAATGTTCATTTTTTAAAGATTCTGTGGAATACTTAGGCTTTGTAATTTCCCATAAATGTATAACACCAACTGCTTCTAATATTTCTAAAATTACTTCTTTTGCTACTCCTCGTAATGCTAAGCAAATTAAGAAATTTATAGGTAATTGTGGATTTTATCGCCACTTAATCCCCAATTTTGCCCAACTAATTGCTGTTTTGACTAAAGTTGCCACAAAACAAGCAAAATTTAAATGGACTGAAGAGCAACAACAAGCTTTTGATACTTTACAACAGGCATTTTTTTCAAAACCGTTTGTTAGGTTACCTGATTTTGAAAAACCTTTCTTTCTAAATACCGATGCTAGTAAATTAGGCATTTCGGCCGTATTAATGCAGGAGCATGAAGGATCTCTTCACCCTGTTTCCTTTTTTAGTAAATCTCTATCAAAAACAGAGCGGAACTATCCCGCTATTAAACTTGAGTTGTTTGCTATATTTAAAGGTGTTACTGCCTTTAAATCATATTTGTACAATAGAAAGTTTACCATTTTGAGTGACAGTAAACCATTGAAACATTATCGTAAGGTTACATCACCTGCTGATATAATTACCCGGTGGCTTTTGGCATTAAGTGAATATTCTTTTGATTTTATTTATGTACCTGGTCCTGACAATGTGTTGGCAGACTGGTTTAGTCGTTCTCCTGATCCTAATTTTCATCAAGATGCAGTAAATAATAATGAGTCCGAATTAATTTTACCTTTTACAGATATAAATGATGACCATGTTCTTAATAGTTTAACTTGTAAAGATTCGCCTCTAGAAATTTCCTTAGATACATTTAAAAATGAACAAAGTAAAGATCAAAATATTCAGGAAATTATTTCTCTTCTAAAAAATCCAACTTTAGTTAATCAATCTAAGACTGAAAATTTCTTTTTAATTAATGATATTTTAATGTATGCCACTCAGCTCCCCTCCCATAACCATAAAATAGTGGTTCCTAATTCTTTAAAATCTAAAGTCTTAAATATTTGTCATGTTTCGCATACTGGAATTCAAAAAACATATGAACTTGTATCTAATAGATACTTTTGGAAAGGATGTTACACCGATACTCTTAATTATGTCAAATCATGTGATTTATGCATTAAACATAAACAGTATTCGAGCAAACCTGCTCCTTTAAAATCTATGTGGTTACCTCAAAGACCTGGTCAATTTGTCTCAATGGACATTGTCGGTCCTATTAAAAATTGCGGTTACATTCTAACTTTTATTGATCATTTTTCTCGTCATTTAATTTTAAATCAACTGATAAATTTAATTTCTGAGACGGTTTCTAAACACTTAATTAATTACATTTCCCATTATGGTAGAATGCTATATCTTTTAACCGATCTTGGTACTCAGTTTAAGGCTGAAGTGTTTGAATTAATTAATAAGAAGCTAGGGATTAAATTAGCCCATAGTAGTGCAGCTCATCCCCAAAGTAATGGAATGAGTGAACGAATTAATCAAGCAATAAAATCTTCTGTTCTGACATTGCATGAAAAAGGTGTGTCATTTGCAACCAGTTTAGTAATTCATCAGAATATTTACAATGGCACAATTCACTCTGCCACTAAATTCACCCCTAATATGTTACATTTTGGTCGTAATTTGGCATTAATTTTTGATTGTTTTGAATCTGGCATAGAACCAGTAGATTTAGATAAGTCCCATTATTTATTGGACACATTAAATCAACTTAATATTGCATATGAAAATGCATATAGTAATTCGGAAAGGGCTCAAGTGAAACAAAATTCCAGGCAAAGTGCAAAAGCCAAGTTAAGATCATTTGATATAGGTGATATTGTTTATTTAAAGCACACTAATGTTTTTAAATCTAAATTTGACGGTCCGTTCACTATTGTTTCCAAATTTAATGATGTAGATTATGTTATTCAAATTTTAGACAACCCCAATGCACCTAAACAAACTGTGCATATTGATAGACTACGTCTGTGTCCTCATAGGAGACAAAATTTGTTGTTTCATCCCCCTTTTGATACCTCTGATAATGTAAATGATGCAAATGTCACTTTTCCTAAGGCTTGTCCTTATAATTTGAGAAACAAATAATAATTCTGCTTTTTTTATATTTTTCAAAATTTTAACTGTTTTAATGTTTCGTTGGTACATGTATGTGGTTGTTATGGTGATGCGTTCGTATGCGGCGCTGGTCGTTGCATGTCCATGGAACGAGTGTATCCCATGGCAGGTGTTATGCAATGCCAATAAAATGTCGCTTAATAATGTTTTTAGTCAATTTTATTCTTGTATAATTTTTTTAATAATGTCATGTTGGTAAATTAATTGTTCTTCTGAGGTATTCAAACTGTGTTGTTTTTACGACTGTGTTGTTTTCACGACTGGTGGATGATGAGGGGGGTTCTCACTTGTACTGACTCCTTCTTTATACCTTCGTTTGATGCGTGTTTCATATGGGGTGGTACTTGTCTAACTTTTTAAATTTTTTTAATGATGGTTAGGCCATGTTTTTTTTAGCCATTTTTTTAAACACTAGTAAACACGTAAGTTAATTTTAAGGATGCTACAAGTTTCGAATGCCAATTGTTTTATTTTTGTAGATCCTCACTTCTGTACAGTATATATTTTTTTTCTTATGTAATGAATAAGGTTTTATTACGTAATTTTTGGATTTTTCAGACTGTAGTAAACGGCTACAGCTCTGTATTTAGATACAAAATTTTGTGTATCTGTAGTGTTGATGATTTTTTTAATTTTATTTGTGTATGCTTGCAAGCACTTTCATTTTTTAATTTTTATGTTCATTAAGTATTTCTGTATTTTTTTGCATTTTTGTTTTATGCATTGGTTATAAGTAGTGTTTATAAACATTTTTGAACATAGTTTATAAATTTTGTTTATAGGCATTGTTATTTTGTGTGTTATGCATAGTTTTGTTAGGACTATGATGATTATGATTATAACATACTTTATATGATCAAATTTTTTGGTGAGAAATATGTCTGTGATACGTAAGTTATAATTTCTAACTTATATTTTTGTAAGAGTTAATATTTTTGCCTAGGCCTATAAAATTTAACATTCATCTAATCTTAAGCTCATAGGATTTTTTTAAAACCCTTAATATTTAATAATTTTTTCCAGTTTTGCATCTCACTTGGAACTTTGAATTTGTAGAGTATTTTTAATGTACAAATGTTTTTTCGTTTTAACTCGGAGGTTGTATGGATCTTTGTTGATTCATAGTAATTTTAAGCTTAAGCAAAAATTCAATCAATACAGGTATATTTTTGTTTAAAATGCTCGTTTGGACTCGGAATACCAAATTATCGGTCGTATACGATTGATTTTAAAATTGTTTTCGAAATTTCAATTAATTGTTGTACAAAATTTCTTTCTCATTCGTGTAAGCTCGGAGTACTGTCAGTCTACATAGGTAGCCTGATTTTTTTCGTTTTGTTTGCAATTTTTTAATTTCTTTCCTAATAACTTTCAGCAAACAAATACAAAATTTTTTTCATTCCTTCTTACAAGGAACCATTTGAGTTAATTTCTTTACCTCAATTTTTTTTACACATTTTACTGTGTGAGATTTTTCATACTCTACTATACATTTTTACCTCCTTAATGTTTTTTTCTAGGGAGATGAATATTTGCTCTCTCTACTTCAGGTAGAGTGAAGATTGTTTTTTTTGTCATTTTCTAGCAAACAATTTTACGATTGTTTTTGTCATTTTCTAGCAAAAAATTTTACGATTGTTTTTGTCATCTTTCTAGCAAACAATTAAGATTGTTTTTTGTTCATTTGTACTACTCAAGATCAGCTATGTACAGCTGCTAATATGTGTTTCGTGTTGTAACTGTATGCTAGAGCACTTCATTCCTAATTCTAGGCAAAATTACTGTCAAAATAATTGAAATGTAATTTTATGTAACATCTGACCATTTGTAAGTGGAGAACTGGTGATCTGGAATGGTAGGTTGTTAATTTATTAATTTTTGAGGTAGTTTAGTTACGATTACTTTTGGCTTTTCCTTTTAATTTTTTGCTTTACCTTTAATTTAAAAAAAAAAAAAATTTCTTCAAAATTTTTTTTCGCCGGCTGTGGGTAAAATGTGACATTGTGTCACTTCATTTTGGATCTTTACAAAATTGTGACCTAAAAATTAAGCCGACCCCTAACCCCTCATCTCTGACGCCTTGCTGTCCTTCGTCCTTCACAACCTTGACCTTCGGCTGCTTTTGATGTTCCACATGCAAAACAGTGCAGTTGTGGTCGCGGTTAGTTTAAAATTGTAACTTCTTTTAAAATTTCTTTTAGTTCACTTCAAGTCCCTGCTTAAGCATGATTCTTGCTATGTTTTAGGCTAGGATATAAATAGCCGCCCAGTTCTTGGGATCGGGGCATTCGAATTTATCTTCATAGCAAAAGCACGTACTCCGATTAACGGGGTGTTACATCTCCCCCCTTTCCTCTCCTTGAGGGACGGACTAAAGATTTCATGGGTTCGATATTGCAACCCTTCCTCGAATAACTGCAAGATTGGTACTACATAAATTCCACCTACAACTCAAGCTTAGTCATATTTTTTGATGGAATCATGGATTGCCTGGATTTTCAACAACAGAGCAACCGCGCAGATCTCGTTAGTGTGGCATGTACGAGGACTACGGTTTCATCTTCTTTTGAACTTCCCCACCGTCAGTGACCCCGCTCGCCATTGATCGTCCCAGCCTTTTTCTTGGCTTTCAATTTTTGTTTTACATCAAATATGCCGTCCACTGCGGATCACCGTTCTCCAGTATGATGAATGTTCGACGATGCTGTGTTGTGACAAATTGTGCGTTCCCCTGTGTGATGAATCGTCAATAAAGAAATGTGTGTGCTACTAGACTTTTTTCAGTTTTTCCCACTGGTGGATTAAATTCTTTTTTATATAGGTAAAAATATAATTTTCATGCAGATTAAGAGGTATGTCGTTTTTTTTATTTGCTTTCTGTAAAAAAAGTGTTCTTCTATTCTTCTGGGTTGCGGATTGCAGCATAATTTTAGGTACTAACCATTATGGACTTTTGTTCGGTCATTATTATTTCCATATCATCACTTAACATCATTCTCATCTTTAATACCCAGCACACCCCTATGCAACATTTGGTGCTTGTGACCAGTGGAAATTGTTTTGGGTTGCTGGTGTATTTTTTTTGATTAAATGTTTTTATTTGTAATAAATGATTTTAAAAATTTATTTAATATGCAACAATAATAGTTAATGAATTATTATTTTTAACTTCTATTACTTAGGAACTCAATATCTTATATCCAATTTTCTGATATGTTTATTGTTTCAATAGATCAGTTATTTTTAATTTTTATTAATAGTGTAATAAATTTTTCTTTTGTTGATTAATAATAGTAATTGTTGTGCAAATATTTCACATTTTTTATTCAATACTTTTTTTAGCGTTTTTAATTTTTTGTTTTTATCATTAAAGTTTTTTTTTGAGCTACAAATCTAAATTTTTTAATTTTAATCAGTTCAGAGGTAATGATTTATGCTCTATTAGTTAAATTTAAGTTTTCTTCAATTACCTGCAATTTTGTTTATATACCCAGCTTGCATTATTAATGTTTTAATTAACTTAATGTTTTAATTGCTATCTTAATAATTTTTGATTAATTTTTTTGTGTTGGTGAATAGTAATCTTATAGGTTACCCATAATATAATTTGCAATGAATAATTTTTTTCATTATTTGAAATGATAGTTGTGTAATAGTTCAAAAATAATTTTGCTAAACATTCTTTGGGTAGAATGTCTTGTTGATGTTATTATTCTTGCATGTATTTTAGTAATTTTCTATTTTAAAGTAGTAATTTAACGGTCGGTAACGGTCGTGAGCCTTGAGGAGTAATTAAATAACCCAAGAATTCTATTTCTTTCTTTCCAAAGATATATTTGGAAAAGTTAATGCGAAGTTCATAGTCATTCAACCTTTCAAAAAATAACTTCAAGTGGGTTCTGTGTTGTTCCTCACTAGCAGATGCGATTAGAATATCATCTAGGTAGGGAAAAACAATATTAAGACCTGAAAAAATACTATTTACAAATTTTTGAAACGTTGCTGGTGCATTCCTCAAGCCAAACCTCATCACATTGAACTCGTACAAACCAAATGGAGTAATAATTGCAGTTTTACACCTGTCTTCTTCGGCAATAAGCACTTGGTAATAGGCTTTAAATAAATCAATTTTGGAATATACATTTGTACCTTTTAAAATTTGATGAAAATCTTCAATCCTAGGAATGGGGTATTGATTGGGAACTGTTCTAGCATTTAACTATCTGTAATCTCCGCATGGGCGAAGAGTACCATCTTTTTTCAAAACCACATGCAGTGGACTTGCCCATTGTGAACTGGAGGGCTTTGTTATGTTATTATCCAACATGAATTGAAACTCTTGCTTTACTGCCGCCAGCCTTTGATGATCTAGTTGTCGTGCCTTAGAATTTACAGGTGGACCATTTGTTTCGATGTGATGTTGAACATTATGTTTTACACCTGATAAGAACAAGTATGGTTTGCATAAATCTGAATATTGTTTTAGCAGAGTATGAAATTTGGTGGAACTATTTACCGTAACGATATTACTGTTTTCGCTGATGGAAGCAACTTCGCCAGTTACATTTAGTTGAGTTACTCCATCAATCAGTTTCTTGTTATGCAAATCAATTACTAATTTAAATTTGTTAAGGAAATCAGCTCCTAAAATACCTTTATTAATTTTGGCTACTATAAAAGGAAATTGAAATTCTCGCCTAAGTCCTAAATCAAGGGATAACATCTTTATACCATATGTTTTAATTTCGGTACCATTTGCTGCATACAATTAGTATTCCATGGACTGTTTATCTTTAGTTGAAGCAGGTAAAATGCTAACATCTGCCCCACTGTCCACTAAGAAACGCTCTTTCGATTTTTTATCTCTTATAAATAAGCGAAATTGGCGACAATCAGGAATATTATCAACAGGAAAACTTGCCGCATTCTCTACTGCACATTGGGGTTTCCCTGATTGGATGACCTATCAGTTGACCACATACACGGCTGAGTACACTTATCCTTATGGCATTTGTTACCAAAACAAAAATGATAGAAACAGTATTTCCCTCTAGGATTAAATCTTCCCTCAGAAGTACTTCGAGATCGTCTGCGGAACTGAGGGTCGTTCCTTAAACGTGGTCTCGATATATGATTGTGACATTAAGTCACAATTTCAATTAAATTTCATGTTTTTTACATCCAAATCCTAATTTTTTTAATATTCTGATACAAATCCTTAGTTCTTCATCCTTTATCCTCTCTCCCCTTAATGCAGTAGGCAATTGGGACACTCTCTCCATAAAATTCCTTTTCCATTCTTTTGACCCCTCCCTTTTGCTAGAATTTATATCTTTTTTTTTGAACACCTGCTTGTCGGCCCCTTTCATGTCCACGCCAGCACAAAGTAATCTGCATCTTGTTTCTTCACTTTCAATTGAGAACCCTTTTGTAAACGTTAAGTGTAACTCCTCAACTCAGTAATTTTAGGAAACTCAACTTTAACTTGCAAATTTTTAAGGAATTTAACTTTGACTTTTTTGGTCATCATAAATATCGTGCGCTAAGAAAGATCGCCAGCATTCGAAGTCAAGTCGTCTAAAATTTCACGTCTCTCCGCCTAACGGAGATTTCATTTTTCTCCCTCCTCACCCCCGAGGTCGGAATATGGTGTCAGCAACGCCATGGCTGGTTGTCGTCCCGGCATTTTTTTGTTAATTTAAATCAAAACTTTTGATTTTTCTTTATCCAACATTTTTATCTGATTCCCGCCATCATGGCCAGCCAGAGGAATTTCATTTACAACCTCCTTTTAGTGGAAGAATTGTTTATGGTTTTCTCAATTTCGTGATGTGGATATTCCTGCTATAATGCCTGTCATCTTGAGTCTGCCAAATCTCACCAGCTCTTTCCTGTGATACCCATCGCGAACCTTTGGTGTCTCCCATTTACATGATGTATGAAGGTGTGCCCTGAATCCTGCAAAGTCTTAAAAAAATAATAAAGAGTGTTCACGATCTAGAGACTAGTTTTTCTTGACTGCCTTTATTGGAACTCCTTCTCTTCAGTTAGGTATTAAGTATGACTCTTTAGTTACGAAAGCCACCTCATCTTTTCTTCAAAAAGGTATGTGCCATTATAGTACGTTGTAATTGTAGAATTCCATTCCTGGTTTTTCTTCTTCGGTAATTTTTATCATTTGCAGCTAAATATGGGTTATCATAACGGCAGTTGTCACTCCACTATATATGTATGTGTTATATCCGGCCATATTTCTCTTTTAAGATTAAATTGTTAATTTTTTTTATATACACCCTGAACGTTACCATACATTTGGTGCCGTTCCTCGTTCCAGTTGGTGTATTATTCTTTTAATTGTTTTTTGACCAGCAAACCTTCTTTTTAATTTAAATGATTAAGTGTAATAAGTTGATATTTAATTTTAAATACAAGTAAATTTTAATAAGTAGTTTTTTTTTAAGTTTGCAATAGGCAATGAACAAATTTTTTTCAATAGTTTTGAATTTAATAATCAAGTAAACAATAAAAGTATGCAATGTAATCAGTTTTAATAAGTTTTAATTTTTGATTGGTTAGTTAATATTTTGTGTTGGTTATTTACTAATTTGTTTCATATAATAACCAAATGGATAATTTGGGTAACTTCAATAAAATAAGAATGTTTGAGTTTTTTTTAATTTTCATAGTTTTCTGTAATGGTTTAATATAATTGTTTTGTAATTTCGACAGTTTTTTTTCAAGGTAGATAACTAATTTTTCTGCATATAATGACACAATAGTTTTTTTATTCTTGAAAGTTAATGGAGTTCAAATCTCATACTTTTGTTTTAAATTCAAGGGTTATTTGTTGAATAAGTTCAATTTTCAGTGGTTATAGCATTTTTTTAAATTATAAATTTTTTGGAATAATAGTTTTGCTAGGTTATTAATTTTTAATGTGTATACTGTTCTTTTATATTGCTAAATGATATTGAGAATTACTGATTGATTTTTTACAATTTGTGGTGTTTATTTACATTTTGAAATAATTAATAGCAATGTTTTAATTTTTTTCTAATAGTTAATGTTACTGGTTTTAAGCAAGTTATATTGTTATATGATTCATATTAATTATTAAGTCATTGAACTCAGAGTAATAATTTTTCTAATTGTGTTTCTTGATATTATAAGTTTATTAGGTTTCAATGTTTACATTTTTCATAATGTTAGCAAAATGTTGTGAATTAATAAGGTATTATTATTAATGGTTTAATTTGATACTATACTTTTATTTCAAATGTTGTACTGTCTAGGTAAATAGTAATGTTTTTAACAGTAATCATTGAGTTCAATATTCTATTTGTAAGCAATTTTGTTAGATGACCCCTATTCTCACCCGAAGTAGAACTAATAGTGTAATTACTAAAATGACTAATGATAATAGTAATCTTGTAAGCAAGCACCAAAATTTAATTTTTCCGTACCCGTATTTTCGGGGAACTCTCAAAATATAGAGTGGTTTATTAACCAAATTAAAGACCTAGTTAAATTAAATGCGTATGATAATGATGCAGCTTTGTATCTTTTAAAGTCTAAATTATCCGGTGCTGCCCTTACATTTTTTCAGAATTCTCCTGATTGTAGAGCAGTTACAGAATTTGAGGAGGCGTGTAAGCTTCTTTTAAACTTTTTCCAACCAGATGTTTCCTCCTCAGCCGATTTGGCAAAATTTCAGGCAATCAGCCTGTTGCCCTCTGAAACTATAAAAAATCTTGCGTATCGAATCGATACATTAGCTCATAAAGCATATAGTTTCATTAATGATCAAAATGCCTTGTCCAAAATAAAAGCAATGCAATTTTTGTCTGCCATCCCTTTGCAGCTCAAGGAGACCATTCTCATTGAGGGGATACAAGACTACTGCGAGATGGTCAAAAGGGCCAATCATATAATGACGATTCAACAATCTTTGGCTCGTTCAGCGACTTCTTTAGTCGCAACTCATTCAGTGACTCAGTGCACTTCTGCGGCACCTGATCAGCTCACCTTAATTGTTAAACAGCTAGAGTTGTTGACCACCAGAATTGAGACCATGCAGTCTAACTGCAATATTTGCCAGGAGCCCCATAACACTAAGCTATGTCCTCTTTTAGTTAACCCTGTACAGAACCAGGATCGGGTTGGACATGAACAACCTCGCCCAACTCCAAACCTTACCTGTTCTTTCTGTGGACGCTCTGGCCACATTATGAGTAATTGTCGCACATATCAGAGGCAATTAAGACAAAGTTCAAACTGGGCGATGCATTTTTTTCCGCCACAGTTCCCCATGACTCCTCCCCGATTCACTGCTCCGCAGTATCCACCACCGCCTTTCCCTGTTCAAAATGAACAGTTTAGACCAAGGGGTCAAACAACCAATAATAGGGGTAACAATCCTTTAAACTCTCGCAGGAGGCAGTAAGGGATGGCCCTGTCTCCTCATCCACAACCCCATCCAAACTTTTTGATATTAATGAGTTCATGGCAAAATCTATGCATAGCTCGAACACAACCATTCGAGAGTTTTTAACGAATTGTGATCATAAAGACAATATTGAACACTTAAATATTGTTTCACATGAATTTCTTCTTCCAACAATTGTATCTAATTTTCATAATGTTAAAATAAATTTTTTGTTGGATAGTGGATCGTCAGTGTTATTGTTGACATTAGATGCTTTTAATGAAATCAGGGCCCATAATAAACCAAAATATTTATCTAGGAAAGTCCAAATAAGAACGGTAAATTCTCAACTACAATTTTCGGCTTGTGCTGAAATTTCTTTTAAAATCAATAATCATTTCTTTAGACACCAATTCCTTATTGCAGACATTAAAAGTGATACTTTTCAGGGAATTCTCGGCTTCGATTTTTTACGGAAACATAATGTTCTTATAAATTATAAAGATGAATCTGCACAATTCAGTAATTTTAGTATTCCATTAAATAAGGTTGATCACTTAACTTCAAATAATAACCCTAACGAGCAGATTCATGTTGTTTTAAAAAATAAGCTCACTATTGAACCAGGCGAGACTGCCATTGCCCATTTAAGAATTAATTCTTTTGATAAACAAACCAATAAGGAAGTGTACTTCACACCTACTTATAATACAAATGTTATAATTCATCCCTCTATCAATGTTGTTGACAATAATTCTTTTGATACTATAATACTTAATAATTCGGATAACACTGTTCATTTGAATAAAAGTTTGAAAATAGTTAATGTAAATTTTAATTTTGATGTACGAAATAGTAGTGATGTAAATAATGTAAATTTTAATGATGTTAATGATTTAGAACAGTGCAATTTAATTACTGCTTCTCCAGATATTTTAAAATTAAGAAAAGATGAATTGAAACCTAATGATTTTGACTTAGCACATTTAGATACTGATCAGAAATTAATTCTTCAAAACATTTTATTAGAAAATTTTGCTGCTTTTTCAAAAACAATTAAGACTCTTGGGTGCACTGATCGTGTAGTTCCCTCTTTAACATTAAAAAATGATAATGCAATTAAAACTTTACCTTTCGAGATTCCTTATGCTTTAAGGGATGACATTAAACAAGAGTTAGATGAATTAGTGGAAGCCGATATAATTAATAGGCATGTTAGCCATTGGGCTGCTCCACTAGTTTTAGTCAAAAAGAAAAATTTAGAAAATAATCAGGGTAAACCTAAGTATAGATTGGCTTTAGACTTAAGATTACTTAATGCAGTGGTAGAAAGCTCCACTTATCCATTACCAAAAATAAGCACAATTATTAATGGAATCTCTCAATATAAATTCTTCACAAAATGTGATATTCGGGAAACATATAGGCAGATCATGTTGCCTGAACATTTACAGGATATCTTAACTTTCACCACTCCGTTTGGTTCGTTTGCAAATAGGCGACTCGTTTTTGGCCTCAAAACGGCAGCGAGTACTTTTCAGGCTCTAGTTGATTTAATTATTGAAGAATTGAATGCTGAAGGCATTAAAGGTAAACATGCTTACCAAGATGACTTTCTCATCGGAGCTAATTCTTTTGAGGAAATGACAAATAGAATCTCAGCTTTACTTAAAATTTTAATCAAATATAACTTAACTTTAGCTCCAAATAACTGCTCTTTCTTTAAAGATTCTGTTGAATATCTTGGTTTTGTGATTTCTCATAAATGTATAACCCCTACTTCTTCAAACATTGCCAAAATTACTTCTTTTGCTACTCCTCGTAATGCTAAACAAGTTAAAAAGTTTATAGGTGTATGTGGATTTTATCGCCATTTAATTCCTAATTTTGCCCAATTAATTGCTGTGTTAACTAAAGTTGCTACAAAGCAATCTAAATTTAAATGGACTGAAGAACAACAGCGGGCATTTGATGCATTACAGAATGCATTTTTTTCGAAACCTTTTGTTCAGTTACCAGACTTCAATAAACCTTTCTTTCTTAATACAGATGCCAGTAAATTAGGCATTTCAGCTGTTTTGATGCAGGAGCACGAAGGATCTCTTCGCCCTGTTTCTTTCTTTAGCAAGGCTTTATCTAAGTCAGAACAAAACTATCCAGCAATTAAACTTGAGTTATATGTCATTTTTAAGGGTGTTACAGCATTTAAATCTTACCTGTACAATAGAAATTTTACAATTTTGAGTGATAGTAAACCATTAAAACATTATCGTAAGGTCACATCACCTGCGGATATTATCACACGTTGGCTTCTTGCTTTAAGTGAATATACTTTTGATTTTATACATATACCTGGTCATGAGAATGTGTTAGCCGACTGGTTTAGTCGTTCTCCTGATCCTAATTTTTGTCAACCTGCTTTAAATGTGAATGATTCTGAACTAATTTTACCTTTCACTGACATTAATGAAGATCATGTAATTAATGTTTTGACTAATAATGACTCCCCTCTTGAAATTTCTTTAGACACATTTAAATCTGAACAATGTAAAGATCAACATATTCAGGAAATTGTTTCCCTTTTAAACCAACCAACTTTAATTAGTCAGTCTAAAACTGAAAATTTCTTTTTAAATGTTGATGTGTTAATGTATGCCACTGAACTTTTTCCTCATAAGCATAGAATTGTAGTTCCAAATTCCTTAAAACCTAAGGTGTTAAAAATTTGTCATGTGTCTCATTCTGGTATTCAAAAGACGTATGAGCTAGTGTCTAATAGATATTTTTGGAAAGGTTGCTATAGTGATACCACTAATTATGTGAAGTCATGTGAATTGTGCATTAAGCATAAACAAGCTGCGAGCAAACCTGCTCCCTTAAAATCAATGTGGTTACCCCAAAGGCCTGGACAATATGTCTCAATGGACATTGTCGGACCAATCAATAATTGTGGATATATTTTAACTTTCATAGATCATTTTTCTCGCCATTTAATTTTGAATCAATTAGTAAGTTTAACCTCCGAGACTGTTTCTAAACATTTACTTAATTATATTTCTCATTATGGTAGGATGTTATATCTTTTAACAGATCTTGGCACTCAGTTTAAAGCTGAAGTTTTTGAATTAATCAACAAAAAGTTTGGAATTAAGTTAGCATATAGTAGTGCAGCTCATCCGCAAAGTAACGGTATGAGTGAAAGAATTAATCAAGCTATTAAGTCTTCTGTTTTAACTTTACATGAGAAGGGTGTATCATTTGCAACTAGTTTATTAATTCACCAAAATATATACAATGGTTCGATCCATTCTTCAACCAAATTCACCCCTATTTACTTCATTTTGGTCGTAATTTGGCCTTAATTTTTGATTGTTTTGAAACTGGTGTTGAACATTTGTATAAATCTCACTATTTGTTAGAGACCCTAAATGAGCTTAATGTTGCATATGAAAATGCATACCATAATTCTGAACGAGCACAAGTCAAACAAAATTCTCGACAAAGTGCAAAAGCCAAGTTAAGATCACTTGACATAGGCGACATTGTTTATTTAAAGCACACTAATGTTTTTAAACCAAAATTTGATGGTCCCTTCATCATTGTTTCCAAATTTAATGATGTGGATTATGTTATTCAAATTTTAGACAACCCCAATGCACCTAAACAAACTGTACATAATGATAGGTTGCGTCTCTGTCCCCATAGGAAGCAAAATTTGCTTTTTCCTCCCTCTTTGGATACCTCCCATAGTGTAAATGATTGTGATGTCACTCTCCCGAAGGCTTGTCCTTATAATTTAAGAAACAAATAATTTTTCTGGCATAAATTTGTCAAATTTAACATTGATATGTGTGGTGAATGCGATATGGGTAACGTTATGTACGATGCTGGTCATTACATATCCGCGGAACAGCGGGATCCTGTAGTGCTTGTCAGGCAATACCAGTGATTTTTTTGCAAGTTTTTTTAGTATATATATATAATTCTTGTAACTTTATGTATTAGTGCTAAGTTTTTAACTAATGTGTTTTTAAGTGAATGAGGTATTCAAATAGTGATTTGTTTTCTATTTGTGGATGATGAGCAGTACCCTCTTGTAACGACTCCCAATATTATGACTATGGGTTCGCGTTTGGTCTTGGCTGTTCGTGTCTAACTTAAATTTTTTTGACTAATATTTCATGTTAATATTAGGATTTTTTAAATTTACGTAAACACTTAATTGTAATTAAATGATGATACTTGAATTCGAATGCCCATTTCCCCCCCCCCCCCCTTTTTTCGACCCTGTAGTTCTGTACAGTAATTTTTTTTTCCTTTTATGGTATGTCATAATACATAACTTTATTACATACTTTTTTTGATTTTTGCAGAGTATGAGTACTCGTTGCATATGTGAGGTATAAATGTACAGCTCAGGCTATCATAATTTTTGTTATGATTTTGTGTTGTAATTATTTTTGTGTTGTTTACAAATTTTTCATGCTGAATCTGTTAATTTTACATTTTTGTTCAGCAAATTTTTTAGGCAATGCTATGTGTGATGTTTGAAGGCCTTGTTTTGTTTTGTTTTGTTGTGTTTTTTTACTAAGCATTGATTTTTCCAAGGTTCAGTGAGATTAATTTTTGTGATTCTTTCGCGTGTTAAGGTTCCGTGCAGTTTTGTTAAGTTTCTAAGTTTAATGTTTTGCCTAGGCTTTTGATTTTCCCTTACATTAATTTAATGTTTTTGCAATTTTTTTTCTAATCTTTAAGTCTTAATTAATTTTTTTTGTGCACTTATTTTATCTCACTAATGACTTTGAGTTTGTTAGGTATACATTTGATGTATCCAATTTTTTTGTCGTTTTAACTCGGATTAATAATTATCGATCTTATTTGATTGGTTTAGTGTTTTTTTTCAAAATTCACTTAATGGATTGTTGTACAAAATTTTGTTGTACAAATTTTTTTTCATTCGTTAAACTCGGAGTATTCTCAGTCTACAACGGTAGCCTGATTTTTTTTGTTTGTTTGCAATTTTCCAGTTTTTTTTTTCATTCTAATGTCAGCAAACAAATCAATTTATTTTTCATTCCTTCTTACAAGGAACAATTTGAGTAAATGTTTTTACCTCAAAATTATTTTCACATTAATAAGTGATATTTTTAAATACTCATTTATATTTTTATCTCCATAATGCTATGTTTCTGGAGATTGGTTTTGCATTCTACTTCAGGTAGAGTGATTCCTTTTTCATACGGGTATGTAATGAGTATCGTATACATTAGCATACAACAATGCTTGTTATGTTAATTTGTTTTTCAGGTTTGACTATTGAATGTCAACAGTTTGTTTCATGCTACAAACAATTAAGATTGTTTTTTGTGTTTTCTTCCTTTATTTAGCAAACAATTAAGATTGTTTTTCCAGATCAGCCAAGTAGAGTTGTTAATGTGTATGTTTTGTTTTGTGATACCATTTGTTTGTATGTTTTATGTTAAGGGCACAGCTTTCCTCATTTTAGACTAATTTACTATCAAATTGTTTGATATGTAGTTCTTGATGTAACAGCTGACCATTTGTAAGTGGAGAAGTGGTAGACTGGAGTGGCAGGCTGTCAATAATTAATTTAACCCCTTCCTTTGCAATCTTTTAGTATAAGCTTTTCGCTTTAGCAATTAATTTTTTTTTTCAAAAAAAAAAAAAAAAATTTTTTTCAAAATTTTTTTCTGCAGTGGGGGGTATAATGTGACATTAAGTCACAATTTCAATTAAATTTCATGTTTTTTACATCCAAATCCTAATTTTTTTAATATTCTGATACAAATCCTTAGTTCTTCATGCTTTTTCCTCTCTCCCCTTAATGCAGTAGGCAATTGGGACACTCTCCCCATAAAATTCCTTTTCCATTCTTTTGACCCCTCCCTTTTGCTAGAATTTATATCTTTTTATTTGAACACCTGCTTGTCGGCCCCTTTCATGTCCACGCCAGCACAAAGTAATCTGCATCTTGTTTCTTAACTTTCAATTGAGAACCCTTTTGTAAACGTTAAGTGTAACTCCTCAACTCAGTAATTTTAGGAAACTCAACTTTTAACTTGCAAATCTTTAAGGAATTTAACTTTGACTTTTTTGGTTAGCATAAATATCGTGCGCTAAGAAAGATCGCCAGCATTCGAAGTCAAGTCGTCTAAAATTTCACGTCTCTCCGCCTAACGGAGATTTCATTTTTCTCCCTCCTCACCCCCGAGGTAAGAATATGGTGTCAGCAACGCCATGGCTGGTTGTCGTCCCGGCATTTTTTTGTTAATTTAAATCAAAACTTTTGATTTTTCTTTATCCAACATTTTTATCTGATTCCCGCCATCATGGCCAGCCAGAGGAACTTCATTTACAACCTCCTTTTAGTGGAAGAATTGTTTATGGTTTTCTCAATTTCGTGATGTGGATATTCCTGCTATATTGCCTGTCATCTCGAGTCTACCAAATCTCTCCAGCCCTTTCCTGTGATACCCATCGCGAACCTTTGGTGTCTCCCATTTACATGATGTATGAAGGTGTGCCCTGAATCCTGCAAAATCTTCAAAAAATAATAAAGAGTGTTCACGATCTAGAGACTAGTTTTTCTTGACTGCCTTTATTGGAACTCCTTCTCTTCAGTTAGGTATTAAGGATGACTCTTTAGTTACGAAAGCCACCTCATCTTTTCTTCAAAAAGGTATGTGCCATTATAGTACGTTGTAATTGTAGAATTCCATTCCTGGTTTTTCTTCTTCGGTAATTTTTATCATTTGCAGCTAAATATAGGTTATCATAACGGCAGTTGTCACTCCACTATATATGTATGTGTTATATCCGGCCATATTTCTCTTTTAAGATTAAATTGTTAATTTTTTTTATATACACCCTGGACGTTACCATAATGATCAATAGTCATTTGAGTAATTCGCTGTTCAAGGGATTTGATTTTCATTAATAGTTCAGTATTCGAGAAATTATCAGCTGCTGATACGCCAAAAACCTCATTAGAAGGTGTCATATCTGAAATCTTGTCAGCCATGATCGCCAATTTGGGTAATTCTTCGTCACTAACAATTATTATATTACGCATAGAATCTGGCAGTTTTTCTAACCATAACGTTTTGAATAAATTTTTGGACACATCCGATGTTGCGACAGATTTTAAGTTTTGTAACAATTGACTTGGTTTCAGGTTACTCAACTCAATTCCAGTTATAATTTTTTTAACCGAGTACTTTCAGTTTCTTTAAATAAATCTAGAAGACTTGTTTTGGATTCTGAATATTTCGTATCGGAATTTTCAACACATCTCGGTTCTAACTGCGATACTAAGTAGTTAAATTTGGTTTCCTCAGAAAGAATTCCACTTATTTTAAACTGGGCTTCTACTTGGAAAAACCAAATTTCAGGACGATCAATCCAAAACGGCGGAATTTTTACACTTACTTTGCATAGTTCATGTGTAGAATCTTTAACAACTTTCTCGTCATCAGGTATATTTATTTCTACAATCCGGGTCACCAGCTATTGGGAGCAAGACAGGCCAATATTAATTGTATCGTTTATGTTGTTTGGATTTAATATAATAGTATTCTACGTCCAGACATTTTTACAACAGATTTTTTATTTATCGCTTTTCTGCAACTCCTGCATTCCATTTTTTTTGTTGTCATCGCAACCAATGTTGCCAGAACCTACAATACCAATCAGAACAGACTTATGTGCTACAGAGTAAGCTATAAGCCACAACAGATCTAAAGAAAAGTTTGCTGATTTTTTATCACCTTTAGTAGAGTCTTGTCTTCCTGAAGATGTTTTAAGAGCCTGGGAGAGACATAGAATGTCTTCCACACCAGGTACTAACGATGGTCCGCTTCCTCTCTTATATCTTCGACATACGAAAAACACCAATGTGTGATAATTCACATCTCAGTCAAGATTGTGGAAGAGCCAATAAACTGACTAAAGAAGACAAGAAGATGGTGGTAATACATAAGGGACTTTGCTTAGTTTGTTTGAAAGGTGGAGATATAACCCGAAAGTGCCATAGTAAAGTTCAGTGTATAATATGTACAAAGAGAAATTATGCAGTTTTATGTTCTGAACTACCACTTGTAAATAATAATGCATCTTTTAAACCAATTAAGAAAGAAGAAATAAGGTGCGCCAATACCGTTCGAAAGGAAGAGAGTGCATCAACTCTATTTATAGCTCCATTGACTCCAAGGGAAATTTATTTGAAAACTCTCCTTGTACGATTACGAAATAAAGGTCGAAGCCAATACATACGCATTCGTTTAGATGACGGCTCTCAACGATCTTTCATTGAAAAAAGTTTAGCTCAAGAACTTGATCTTTCATCTTCCGGGAAAGAAATACTTTCAGAGGGTTTATTTGGAGAACGGCAAACTCCTGAAGCAGTACACGACCGTTATAATGTCAGTGTAGAAAAAACTGATGGAACTTTTCATGTACAGTCTCTGTTTTAGATCAGCCAAAAATATGCTCTCCATTGCCGAAAGTACGTGACGAAAATTTATTAGCAGAACTTAAGAGTCATGATATTGTTTTGACTGACATTGGGAAAGAGACTCCACCCATTAGACTGTTATTAGGATCTGACGAAATTGCAAAACTGCTGACTGGAAGAGTCGAAGTTCTTAAATCGGGTGTATCTGCTATTGAGACAAGACTAGGTTGGAGCGTTTTAGGCAGTGTAAGGAAGAACACTGTAATTGATATGGTCTCATTTTGTCTACAAAATTCAGAAATTCCGAAAATTTGGGAACTCGAATGTTTAGGTATAAAGGATCTTATCGAACGCCAAAACAGAAACTTGTTGGAAGAGGAGACACTTATGCACTTTCAAGAAACCGGGAAGATTGTTGAAGGAAGGTGTGAAGTGGCCTTACCGTGGTTGACTGGTCATCCTCCTGTTTATGCCATACAAGACATTGCCGAATCAAGATTACGATCTGGGACGAAACGCCTCCGAAAAGAAGGAAATTATGAACTGTATGAGGAAGTTTTCAAACAATGGCAAACGGAAGGCATTATTGAAGCTGTCACTAGTGAAGAAGTTTTATATCCTAGTCATTATTTGCCACATAGGCCCGTAATTAAATTATCTAGCAGTACTACAAAAATTCGTCCAGTATTTGACGCTTCCTTCAAACAACCGGTATATGCATCTTTAAATAAATGCTTAAGTGTAGGGCTAAGTCTTTCGCAGCAGATTCCACCATTGCTGCTAAGATTCCGCTTGGGCGCAATTGGGGTGATAGATGATATTAAACAAGCTTTCTCGCAGATAAGTGTATGCCAACCGGATCGTGATTACTTGAGATTTCTATGGTGGAAAGATGAGGATAAATCAGAGCTTAAAATCTACAGACACTGTCATGTCGTATTTGGAGTGTCTTCGAGCCCATTTCTCTTGAATGCTACGATAAACCATCATTTAAGTTCGGAGATAGTTAGACGAAATTACAATGGAACAGCCACGAAAACTATTAACGGATTCTATGTGGACAATCTAGTTACTAGTTTAGAAAGCGAAGATCACTTTGAACTGGAACAATTTATATTTAAAGCTAAAGAAAGTATGAAAGGTGGAAAATTTGAGCTGCAATGTTGGGCTCATAATGGAGTCCTAGAACAAAAAGATCAAAGCGTTCTTGGCTTGAAATGGAACACACGTTCAGATGAGTTATATTGCGTCGGCCCAAAAATTTATTTAATATCCAATGAAGCAATCACTAAGAGAAAATTACTTTCAATTATTAACAGCATTTATGATCCTATAGGGTTTATTTCTCCTACCACACTTTTGCCCAAAATACTACTCCAAGAAGCCTGGGTGAATAAATTGGATTTGGAAACAGAATTGCCATTGGACATGCAGCGACGCTTTCAAAAATGGGTCAAACATATCAACCTATTTGAACAGTGTCGAATTCCTCGCAGAATGTTACACGCCCCTCTCCGAAAGACCAGTTTGCACATTTTTTTCTGATGCCTCTGCTCATGGTTACGCTTGCTGTGCCTTTCTACGTTGCGAAATGGAAGAGAAAGTTAAGGTTTCTCTAGTTCTTTCAAAAAGTAGAATAGCCCCTGTTCCAAAGCCTACAATTCCTCGGTTAGAACTTTTGGGAGCGGTAATAGCTGCTCGAATGGTAACAACTATAGTAGAAGCATTGCAATTTCCCATAGAAAAATATTTCTGGACAGATTCTATGGTCGTACTTGGATGGATTGTCAATAAAGAACCCTTACATTACTTTTGTAGGCCACAGAGTTAAGGAAATTAGAGAATTGACTATTATAGAAGATTGGACGCGTGCCTCTGGGGAAATCAACCCGGCCGATCTACCTTCCCGCGCTTGTGATTGGTATGAACTCATGCGAAGTCAATGGTGGGGGGGGGGTCCAAAATGGTTACGTGAAAGTCAAGATGTTTGGCCGCATTCTGAGCTGACCCTACCAGAAGAAGCACTGTCGGAAAGACGGAAAACAGTGTCCATAAATCTCAACGTTGAGGCAGAGGAGAAATTCGGAGATAAATTTTATACTTCTCCAGCTATGCGATAATTCTTCGTACCACTGCTTGGGATTTAAGGTTTATAAATAACATAATACCGATGTCTACTAAATCAGGCACTCTCAGGTGAAGAGATTAAAAGAGCTGAAGAATCATTAATAAAAATTATACAATCCGAATGGTCTTCAGTAATACGCGAAAGTTACCGTCGGTCCATGAGAATTTACGACCATGAAGGAATTTTGAAGGTTGATTCCAAACTCATTCTAAATGAAGATCCGGATGATTTTGTGCGACCAATTGTTTTACCTGACCATCCTATAACTAGTCGAATGATTGAATATTTTCATAAGAAATATCATCATACCGGCGTACAAGCCACGCTAACTCTTCTGAGAGAACGTTTCTGGATTCCACAAGGCAGGGAAGTAGTTAGAAACGTACCCCAAAAATGTGTGATTTGCACGAAGCAATGATCAAAGGCTATTATCCCAGATCCATCCCCCCTTCCTGTCGATCGAATTAAACGCATTGCAGCTTTTCAAGAGACTGGGTGAAGTACTTTGTACAACTAAAAATTCTTTTCACAACAATTTAAAAATATTTAATTTATTTTCTTCGTATATACAGGGAAACAGCCGGCAAAGAATTCTGCTAAACAACATTACAAGTTAAAAGAAACATTTTTCAAAGAAAAAAAAACGAATTCTAAAAGAAACAAAATAAACAACTTTTAAGAATAAAAAATGCTGTTGCCAGTCATAAAAATTTTAGAAAGTTAACTTATCAAAATAAATCAAAAGGGCAACTAGATCATACAAGAGCAGCTAGATCAAAAAGTGCAACTAGATCAAAAATTATGATGCCTGAACGCTTGACGTAACACTCCCACCTTTTGATTAACTATAACATCAAAATATTAATCAAAACAATCAGTCAAGCTTACTATATGCACTACTAACAAATTAGAGTTATGAAAATTAAAGTTACAAGAGTTCTGAAGGAAACTATTCAGTCAAAAAATCTAGTTGGAATCTTTACAATTCTGCCACTCCTTGTTATGACTCTTCGAGTTGAGGAATCAGTAACTGAAACGTTTCCTTCAGGAGATTCCGCTATATCATTTGTTTCAGCAGCCTCCACCGGACAAGATATCTCAAGAGGAAAAATTCTTTGAACGGGTCGAACCATCTCTCCGGTAGTGGTTTTAATGCGAGCTACTCTTATGTGCCCATCTTTTCCTACGTAGGTTTCTGTTATTCTTCCCATTGGCCAGATGACCTTCTTTTTACCTTCGGTTTCAATTAGGACGATATCTCCCACAGCTATTCGTTGATTGCCTTTAATTTTGGACGAGCGCATTACTAATTTTCCGAGGTATTCGACCCTAAATCGCTTTCTTAAAGCTTCCCTTAGATTTTGTTGATAACGAAATCTTCTCTTTAGGTTTACTCTGTCTATATTATCCAGGTCTGGAACACCCATCTCTGTTAACTCACCTAAGAACAACGCAGGTGTTAATGGAATCAGGTCATTGGAGTCCTCGGAAACATACGTTAGTGGTCTTGAGTTCACAGTACTTTCACAATCGATAAGAACACTTTGCAGTTCTTCGTAATTCAATGAAGATCTACCTAAAACTTTTCTCAAAAGGGTCTTGATCAGCTTCACCATGATTTCCCAAAAACCTCCCCACCATGGAGCAGCAGGAGGACTGAAGTACCACTGAATTCGATTTATCGAAGATTGTATCTCGATAGCGTTCCAATCTATAGATTTGAATAAGTTGTCGGCTCCCACGAAGTTTGTTCCATTGTCACTATAGATGACCTTTGGTCTTCCCCTTCGGGCTATGAATCTTCGAAGAGCCAAGAAAAAACCATGTGTGGAAAGTGACTGTATCAGTTCTAGATGGATGGCGCGGTACACAGCACATGTGAAGAGGACTACCCACGCTTTCGATTGGTCATTAAGAATTAGGGGGCCACATAGGTCGATTCCACTGATTTCAAAAGGAGACGCATCTCTGACTCTATTTTCTGGTAAGACCACAGGAACAGTTTGGATTGGTCTGGCTTCGTGTCTCTTGCATCTTATACATCGGTTCAGTACCTTTCTAATTGCTTTTTTGCTCTTGATTATCCAAAACCTTTCTCTTAGTTTAGACATCAATACATTTAAACCAGCATGGCACATTTTCAGATGCAAATCCAAAATTATGCAGTCAACAAGGTCATGTTTGCTAGGTAGTAGAATAGGAGCTATAAAATCAGCGTCGTCTTTCCTTTCTGTCAACTTGGTTTTGACGCGTAGTAGGCCTCCCTCATCTTTAAACACAGATATTGTTTTGAGCCTGTTAATGTCTCCTGGGGCAAAAACCATTTGCTGAACTAGTTTTGCTAACCTTGTCTCAGCTATCAGCAATTCAGACACTTTCAGTTCCCCAATTTTTCTCTCTTCTTTCTTGATCTGTAAATTTTTTGTGAACCTCAGCATCCACGCTATCATTCGTAGAATCTTTGAATATTTAGAAAAGTAAGAGAAAATCCATGAAAGATCTACATTAATGTCGCAAGTTGCTACTGTTAAATATTGCCGTTGGTCAGATATTATTTCTTCTCTGTCGAAGTTAGGATTCAATTGAGACCCGTCTTCTATTGTCAATTGGTTGCAAGTGGTCAGAAAACCACCAGACTTTGACCGTTCTTTTACAACTCCCTCGTCATTGTGGACATCAATCTCTGTGGTACTATTCCAAGTTGAGATAGGTTCTTTCAACCAGGCTGGACCCTCCCACCATTTCATAGCTTCCAATGTTTTAGAAGAACATCCTCTGGAAGGAAGGTCTGCCGGGTTCAATTTTCCTGCAACATGGCGCCAGGAGGAGAAGTCGCTCAATTTTCTTATTTCATCTGAACGATTCCTAACAAAAACTGACCAATTTTCTGCTTTGGTTATCCAAGCGAGAACTGTTGTGGAATCGCTCCTAAAATATTGTTTGATGTTCTTCCAGTCGAGAGCTTGTACAACTGATTGTGAGAGTCTAGCTCCCACCAAGGCAGCAGTTAACTCTAGCCTTGGTATGGTCCCTCCTTTGAGTGACGTAATACGAGACTTCGCTGACACAAAACTGATTTTAACGCCATCTTTTTCTTCAATCCTTAAGAAAACCACAGCTGCATAAGCCTCTTTACTGGCATCGCAAAATGTATGTAAGGAACAGTTCTCTAGGTTTTCCGAATTAACTTGAATCCACCTGGGTATCTCAATTTCTTCCAATATTTTCAATTCTGCATACCACTGAAGAAACTCTTTTTTCAGATCTTCTCTAATCTCTTCATCCCAAGCAACACCCATCACCCATGCCTTTTGTAGTATTAACTTTGGGCACAGCATGACTGGAGTGGTAAATCCAATAGGATCGAAAATGCGGTGAGCGATAGACAGAATAGATCGTTTAGTGACTTTTTCCATATTGATTTCTTTTAACCAACTCATATTTACCTTGAGGGTGTCTTCCACTTTATTCCACTTCAAACCTAATACAGTTGATTCTGTGGGCAAGTCTTGGCAATATGAGTTTTCCCAACTTCTCAACTCGAAACTCCCTTTTTTCATCAATTCAATAGATTTTTGCTTAAATTCTTCCATTTCAAGTGGAGTATCTACACTGGTTAAAGAATTGTCGACATAGAAACTCTGCAAGAGCCTTTTCTTGAAATCTTCATCGTTATCTTGGTCATTTTGAATATGATACCTGATGACAGATGCCAAAAGAAAAGGACTACTCGTTACTCCGAAGACAACTCTTGCATGTCGAAATATTTTACACTTTTTGCCCTCCTCATTTTGCCACCATAAGAACCTTAAAAAGTCCCTATCTTCTTTAGCGACACTTAATTGTAAAAACGCTCTTCTCACATCTGAAGAAATACCAATACTTCTTTCTCTAAAACGCAATAAGACATCCGGAATAAGTTCGATTAAGTTAGGGCCGCTGTGTAAACAGTCGTTAAGGGAAGGGTGTCCTTTCATACGGGCAGACGCATCGAATACCGGCCTTATTGGGGTGGTACTGCTTTCTTTTATTACAGCTCTATGTGGCAAGTAATTTCCTGGTAAGTCTGTTTCATTAGAGGGTACTTCTTCGATGATTTTTTCGTCAAGCCAGCTTTTGAAGACCTTTTCATAAACATCATAAATATTTTTTGATTTCAATTGAACTGTGGTCCGCTCTAATCTCCTCTTTGCCAAGTTAAAGTTATTGGGTAAGAAAATATCGTTTTCCTGCCATGGTAAACGGACTTCGTACCTTCCTTGATCATTGACCTTTACCGTCTTAAGAAAATGTTCCTGTGCTTCAAAATCTTTTTCCCTTTTCAATTTCTTCTCGATGGGATCTTTGATTCCTATAAAATCTAATCTCCATAGATCGGCCATCTCAGATTCTTTAACGAAAAGTGATATCACCGACATGGCGATACTTTCGGTACCAGGCTTATGATGAGGTACTTTTCCCATTAAGGTCCATCCAAGATTTGTTTCGGTTGCAACCATGCCATTTGACAAAAACTTTTGCTGTCCAGTCATTAACTTGCCTATCATGTCTGCTCCTATGAGTATTTGTACTTGTTCATAAGTCTGGCTAACATCATTTAAACAAATTTTTAAACTCTTAAGTTCCTTCAGCCATGGACCTCTGTTTACAGGTAATATCTTCTCGCAAATAACATCTTGGCCCAATACCTCCAAATTGCAAGAGAATTTTCCTTTCAGCGATGTAACTCTTATTTCATATTTCTTGTGTTTTCTAACATCAGTAGTTACACCTCCAAAAAGGGAATGAGCCACATTCATTTCTTCTAAAGGAGTATACATCATCTTCTGGGCAACAGTATTAAGGATGTAGGATCTCTGCGATGCTGTATCAATTAGCAGACGAACGTTCATTTCTTTACCATTGGCGACAAGTTTGGCAACCAAAGTTTGCAGGAAAACTTCTGGCGTCTGATTTAAATTCGCCATATTAAGTTCATTTACAGATGTTTCCGTCTGCGTCTTTTCTCCCTCTTTCGAAGCTGATTTTCTCATTTGTTCTAGGTTTTCACACATGAGTGTCACATGTTTTCGACCACAAACCAGGCATTTTACAAAATTCCTGCAGTACTTAGCTACGTGACCGGGAGCCAAACAAGCAAAACACCCTTTTTTACTTCTTACAATTCCCTGCCTTTCAACTAAAGGCTTTTTCTGGGCGGAAAAACATTCGAAACTATTATGTTTGCCTTCACAAAATAAGCAACCTCTTCTTTGTTCTTTTACGTAAGAAGCTGCGTGTAAAACAGCGGCTGTTGATGGTGCTCGAGATTTATTCTTTTCATATTCAACTTTTTTCTTCTTAGCTATCTTGTTATCTTCAACTTTGAGCAGGCCAAACCCATCCATAGCTAAATTAATTCGGGCTTCACCCTCCACTTCTGCCTTTAAAAACACCATCAGTTTGTTTAGCCTTTCTTTGGCTTCTAATTTTGGAGTTAAAGAATTACTCCGATGGTAGGCCTTCAAAAATTCTTCCGGAAAACAGGATTCTACCATCGGGTAGAGAATCGATGCACACTTGTCTGTAGTAACCCCGAGAGTGTCTAATGCTCTTAAATATGTTTCCAGCTTATCATATAAGGAGGTAAGTGGAAAAGATCTATTCACCTGAACATTAATAATTAATTTGAGGAGTTCCCTTACGTATATCTCCACCAAAAGATCCTCGTTTCCAAATCTCGATTTCAGACTATCGATGGCTTTAGTATAATTTGCCCCAGTTGGCGGGAAACTTTCTACAATCTCTCTTGCTCTGGAACCCATCACAGTAGCTTGTATCAGATACTGAAATTTATCTTCAAGGGCAATATCCGCATCCTTATCTATGTGCTGAAATTGGCTCAAAAACGGAAGCCATTCCTTGACATCGTCGCCAAACTGCCTAAATTCCAGCTTTGGCAACGTAAACTTTCGCCTAGCATTAACAGCTTCGGCATTAATTGAACTTGAATTGGCGGCAATTTGAATTGTCGATTCTCGATTTTGCGCCTGTAATCTGGCCATTTCCAATTCATGAGCCATTCGGGCTTTTTCCAATTTTATGGCTTCTTTTTCTTTTTCTTGAAGTATAGCCATTCGGGTCTTTTCCAATTCCATGGCTTCTTTTTCTTGAAGTATAGCCATTTCTTCTTGTTTCTTTCTCTCTTTAACAGTGTCTTCAAATACCTGTTTTACGAATTCTGGATCCTTTTTATATTCATCGCTAGCCAAAATCAAGTCTTTTAATTTTGCTAAAGTAGATCCAACCGGTACTGTCTCTCCAATTTCTTCTAGAACCACTAACAAATCTGCTTTCTTAAATCCGCTTTTGAAGAAGCTTGCCATTTTTTTTATCTGCTGTGGTCCCTGTTCGGGCGCCAAATGAAGTACTTTGTACAACTAAAAATTCTTTTCACAACAATTTAAAAATATTTAATTTATTTTCTTCGTATATACAGGGAAACAGCCGGCAAAGAATTCTGCTAAACAACATTACAAGTTAAAAGAAACATTTTTCAAAGAAAAAAAAACGAATTCTAAAAGAAACAAAATAAACAACTTTTAAGAATAAAAAATGCTGTTGCCAGTCATAAAAATTTTAGAAAGTTAACTTATCAAAATAAATCAAAAGGGCAACTAGATCATACAAGAGCAGCTAGATCAAAAAGTGCAACTAGATCAAAAATTATGATGCCTGAACGCTTGACGTAACACTGGGGCTGATTTGGCTGGCCCGTTATTTCTAAAGGGAGGAGATAAAGCATGGATAGGGATTTTCACTTGCGCTGTTTATCGTGCTGTCTACTTAACAGCTCTTTCCCCCGTAGCTTTTTTGCAATCTTTGCGACGATTTTTTGCCAGGAGAGGTAGATGCAGTGTTCTATACGCAGACAATGGAACAAACTTTCTAGGAGCTTCAAAAGCGTTGATATCTCTCGACTGGGAAAATATTGCTGCTGAATATGCTGTAGAAAACATAAAATGGCACTTCAATCCGCCAACAGCTTTGTGGTATGGAGGTTGGGGGGAGAGGATGATTCGCACCGTAAAGCAACTACTTAAGAAAAGCTTAGGCCGCGCTTGTATTACGTATGAAGAAATGACTACGTTGCTCTGTGAACGCGAGAGTGTGGTCAATGGACATCCTCTCACATATGTGTCAGATGATCCCAATGAGTTAAAACTTCTCACACCGTCACACTTTACCCAAGATATCAAAGGAAATGAAACAGTGGATTTAGATATCATAGATGCTAAACATCTTCGAAAACGCATTCGCTATTTACAGAGTTTACGAGATCAGTTACAACAGCGATTTAAGGAAGAGTTCTTGGCTGAACTCGTGCGATTTCAAAAAACCTCGAACCAGAAAAAACTGTCTCCAGGAGATATTTTTCTCATTGGTTCGGAAGACAAAAGGCGTCTGAATTGGCCATTGGAACGAGTTATGGTACTTTTTCCTGGTAAAGATAACATCCAACGAATAGCAAGGGTGCGTATAGCAAATCGAGAAATCATCCGTCCAGCGCAACGAATTTACTCCTTAGAGATGAATGAATTCGAAGTTTGCAAGGAGGTTCCTGAATCATCCGAAAATGTAACCGTTGGTTCAGGCAATACGAGCATACTTATACCTGAATTATCTCAAAAAGTTTCAGAACAAGACACTTTTCAATGCAGTAATAAACGAACTCGTTATGGACGACGCATTGTTCCCTTGGAAAGATTGGACTTATAAACTTTATTAGAGACTTTAATTCTACTTTATTTCAGCTTGGACAAATTTATTGTTTAAATCTGCCAAAGGGTAAGTTCATTTTGTATTGCTCTAGAGCCAGTTTAGCGGCAATACAAAAGGTGGGAGGATGTTGTGACTCCAGAGATATTTATTTCTATTTCCATGACAACGAGATATATAATGTTTGGTAATCTGGCAATAAGAAAATTGTTGTATTCTAAATTTACGTTGCGTTAAAGAATTACGTTAAAATTTGTGACTCTCTGGAAATATGTGTTTACGTTCTGTATAATATATTAATTCTTCTGTAAATAACATTTATGTGCCGTATTATATGCTTTAATAAACCATTGGAAAACGTATACCAGCTTCTTAGTTAGAACAATTACTATGATTCTCTTAGCTTTCAGCTTGCTCATATTTCCGTTAACAAGAACTTAATATGAAACAATACTATCATATGCACCCCAGACATCGGCTGGCTTTATGATTTTTAAGTTTTGTGAAAGTTTTAATGTTGGAGTTAAATATTATAGAGTTTTAGTCAGTGAACGAATACTACTACTCCGATTTGCGCCTAAAATATTAATGTCATGCGCGAGCACTGTTGCTGAAGGTAACAGCTACCAACCGTGAAATGGCGAGTTTGCGTAGGTAGTTCAAATGGCCACCACGAATACGTCCGTGAACGATTTCTTAACTCCCTGATATCCAATAACAATTTTGATTAAGAATAATGCTGCAGTGAAGATGCCAATGTTGAACAGAAGAAAAACGGTGGTAATCCAAATAGCCTCAGCATGTGAGTTCGTGAACCAACTGATTTCCATTTATGCTCTGGTGGGGGGAAAAGGTGAGTTTGAACACGTAAAGAATAATATAAAGCCGCGAAGCGGTGATTTTGTTCTGTTGGACCAGCTAGCTGCCCTGGGTGGCTAATGCATAAAGAGTAGCTGCATATACAATTACAGAAAACATTATATAAAACAATTTACTCACTTTAATTAATTATTATGTCCAATATTTACAATATCCAATATAAGTTTTATGAGACAATTAGACTTAAGACAAATAATTTGTGCAACTCAGTTTCTTGTAAGCATAAGATTTGCCTTTCGTAATCATTTTTAGTTTAGAGATTTAATAGGTTATATTTTCATTTCGAAGTATGATTTATTTGAATCTGTTTTATCATCCAATTCTGCTTTAAAATTATCTGCATAAAAATTATTTCCAAATTACATTTTTTTAAACTTTTCTTTACAGAAATCTGGCTGCTCCGATCCCCTTTTTGTTAATAAATGTCGCGGAAAAGAAACAGCTGTTCAAATTATGGCTAGAAAATATCCATACATTTGTATGTTCTCGATCGTAACACTTGAGTACTTAAAATACTATTATTTGTGTTTATTATTAATAAACTTTTAACCTTTTCCCTGCTAAGGGTTCAAATGCTCCTATTTTTTAGTCACATTTGTCTTACTTTAATTTTATTCCGTTGTTTCCAATTTCTGGGTCTGTTAAAACTCACTTTAATTTTGGTTATGAATTTAAAAACTAATTAACGCTTTTCATGAACAATAAGTGCGTAAATATATCGAAATGCCATTGAATTTCAATGGACACCTTTGTTATGAATTTATTTAAAATTTCACGTTATTTTCGTCTTGTGCTGGTATTCAACAACACTTGTACGTGTATAATATATATATATATATATGTAGAATAAAGGGGGTGCAGAAAGGGCTTTGAATAAAAGGCGATACGTTAAACATAACGAAAAGTATATTAACAACTAAAATACAAAAAATATGATGCACATCCCGCTGAAATGACATCTACATAGTGTAAAGGTAAAAGTAATGCGGAAAGTAAATGTAATGATTGTCCTTGGATTGTCCACGTGATTGAGAAGCTTGCTTCCTGGGATGGATCTGCATTCCACACGGTCATCCTGCTCTTCACCGATCGCGGTGACCATTTTCCACCAGTTGACATGCCTGCTCCGAAGGACATTTTCTGAAATTACAGAAGAAAAAAAAAGAACAGTACAAAAGCAAATATTTCGAAACAATTAGCTATAAGAAACAAAAAAGAGTTAGTTTTTTTTTTTTTTTTTTAGTCCATATGGTTTTTCAATTTCCCCAGATCTTCATATGGACTGCAGCAGTAGAAGCTCTATTAGGACCATCGTGAGTTCCAAGTTTTCTGACGTTGTATCTATCGTTGCTGTTCACCTTAGTAACTTCATAAGGACCGTGGAATTTTGGTCTCAACTTGACTCCTGTACCGAACTGCGTTCGTTGAATGGCAACGACATCACCTTTCTCATACTTGTGAGCTTTCTTCCTCTTTTTGTCATATGTTCGCTTGTTTTCCTCTTGAATCTTATAAATGTTGACTTTAGCGTTGTCACGAATTTCTTGTCTGTTACACATAATGGTGTTTTCATGTTCTTCCTTCAATATTTCCAAAAGCTTGTCATCTTGGTTTTGTTTCATTTTAATGCCAGTGAGTAACTCAAACGGTGTATATTTGGTACTTCTAGATGTAGTGGAATTTAATGTTCTCTGTACTAATGGTACGTATTTATACCATTTCTCTGGCTCATTTATGGACAGTTTTGCTAAAATGGGAATGAGTGTCTCGTGAACCCTTTCAATCATTCCGTTTCCTCGTGGGATTCCAGTTGTGATGGTAAGATGAGTAATGTCTTCATTTGCACAATAGTCACTAAATTCTTCTAGAAATAATGCCCAACGAGCTATTTTAGGAGTAATTTCTTTTTTCTCCATAGTTTTTTGGAATGCCGAACAATCGGTAACAATTTTGAATTTTTGTCCTAATAAATAAATGCGAAATTTTTGTAAAGCTGTTATGATAGCTAAGACCTCTAACTCATAACTGGAATATTTTTCCTCCTGTACTGAGGTTTTCCGACTCATGTAATGAACTGGGTGGAGTTTTTCATCATCTCCCTCTTGCAATAGGATTGCTCCGTAACCAAGTTTAGATGCATCTGTATGCAATTCAGTTCTAGCACCCTGTCTAAACAAATTGAGAACCGGGTTTGTTGATAATATTTCTTTCAATTTTTGAAAAGCAATTTTTTGTTCTGGTCCAAAAATAAAATTAGTTTCTTTACGCAATAAGTCACTTAATGGTTTTGCAATATATGCATATCTTTGAATAAATTTGCGGAAATAACTTGTAAGGCCTAAGAAACTCTGAATTTGTTTGATATTCTTAGGTTCAGGAAAATTTGTAACTGCTTTCGTTTTTTCCGTTAAAGGTGTAATAGTTCCGTTTTCGATAATGTGTCCCAAAAAATTAACTTTAGTTTTTAGAAATTGACATTTTTCGAAATTTATCTTTAAGCCATATTCTGACGCGATCTTAAAGATTTTAGTTAAACGCTCTAAACCTTCGATTTCATCCTTCGCTATTACGTCTATATCGTCCATGTATATTACCATAATACCTTCATTAATAAGATCTCTGAATATGTGATTAATGAATCGTTGGAATTCGGCTGGGCTATTGGCTAAACCGAAGGACACTTTGGTAAATTTATACTGACCATTGGTGGTGACAAATGATGTGTATTTTTGACTATCTTCATTTATTTGTAAGTGAAAAAATGCGTTCTTAAGATCCAGTAAGGAATGAATTTTTGCCTCGCTTATACTATCTAAAATATCATCTAAGACAAGAAGGGGAAATCTATCCTTAATTGTCTTTTTGTTTAAATTACGATAATCCACGCAAAGACGCATAGTACCATTTTTCTTCTTACACAAAACAATAGGGGAAGCAAAATCTGAATTACTAGGTTTAATTATACCCTTTGATAACCATTCCTTAATTTGAGAATCAACTATTTGTTTTTCAACATATGGTAATCGACGAGGTTTACTATAAATAGGAGTGTCATCTGTTAAGATTATCTTCATTTCTAAATTACTTGATTTCACTTTGTGAGGCTCATTGTGCTATTCCAGGTTGGGTATCGCAGAATAAACAATTAATAAAAGGAGCCAAAAAAAAGTAAAGGCACATGATAACATTTTAGTGGAAGTACGTGTTGAGGCGCTGAAGAGCAACCCAATAAAAGAAACTAAAAAAACATACCTTTGGCTTAGACAAAAAATCTGTAAATCAATAATCCTAAGAAAAAATATAAAAAAAAGAGTTTCTGAAAGTATAGTCCACATCAAACTTATTTGGAGAGCACAAATTCTTTATTTAGGAAGCTTTTCTGAAGATTTATCTTTTTGGCAAAATCTGTTACACGAAAGAGGGCACAACATCATACTGGAAAATCAGCAGATTGGAATACAGCAAAACATGTCGTCAACCCCTGGTGGTTTGTTTTCCCTTTTTTTTTTTTTTTAAAAAAAAAGGACTATTAAACTATTGGATGGCACTTTTTATCAATTCAAAAAGAAAGGGTGTTGAAGTTTCGGTCAGACCTAGATCCACATACAAAATGACGTGCGTGATGATTGAATTTACTTCGCCAAGATGATTTTGCCTTCTACATTACTCCGGCTATTTTAAGTTTTTTTAAGCGTTGGTTTACTTCGAGAAAATCTCTACTACGTCCTCAGCATTCCATTTCAAAAACTCGTCGGTGTATTCCGTCAAGGTTCTCTTCATTTTTATGTTTTCTGCTAAAGAATAACTATCAGTTTTGTTTTGATCATGAATGATGACGCACGTCATTTTGTACGTGGATCTAAGTCTGACCGAAACTTCAACACCCTTTCTTTTTGAATTGATAAAAAGTGCCATCCAATAGTTTAATAGTCCTTTTTTAAAAAAAAAAAAAAAAAGGGAAAACAAACCACCAGGGGTTGACGACATATTTTGCTGTATTCCAATCTGCCGATTTTCCAGTATGATGTTGTACCCTCCTTTGTGTAACAGATTTTGCCAAAAAGATAAAGCTTCAGAAAAGCTTCCTAAATAAAGAATTTGTGCTCTCCAAATAAGTTTGATGTGGACTATACTTTCAGAAACTCTTTTTTTTATGTTTTTTCTTAGGATTATTGATTTACAGATTTTTTGTTTAAGCCAAAGGTATGTTTTTTTTTTTCTGAAAGTATAGTCCACATCAAACTTATTTGGAGAGCACAAATTCTTTATTTAGGAAGCTTTTCTGAAGATTTATCTTTTTGGTGTTGAAGTTTCGGTCAGACTTAGATCCACGTACAAAATGACGTGCGTCATCATTCATGATCAAAACAAAACTGATAGTTATTCTTCAGCAGAAAACATAAAAATGAAGAGCATTTTGTACGTGGATCTAAGTCTGACCGAAACTTCAACACCCTTTCTTTTTAAATTGATAAAAAGTGCCATCCAATAGTTTAATAGTCCTTTTTTAAAAAAAAAAAAAAAAAAGGGAAAACAAACCACCAGGGGTTGACGACATGTTTTGCTGTATTCCAATCTGCCGATTTTCCAGTATGATGTTGTGCCCTCCTTTGTGTAACAGATTTTGCCAAAAAGATAAATCTTCAGTGCCTCTGCAAGGTAATCTGCATCTTGTTTCTTCACTTTCAATTGAGAACCCTTTTTTTTAAACGTTGAGTGTAACTCCTCAACTCAGTAATTGTAGGAAATTCAACTTTAACTTGCAATTTTTAAGTAATTTAACTTCAACTCTTTCCAGAGAGTATAAATATCGGGCGCTAAAATAGATCGCTAGCATTCGAGTTCTAATCATCACCATTCAACTTTTCTCCGCCTAACGGATATTTTATTTTTATCCCTCCTCCCACTGAGGTTGGAATTTTTTTGTCATGGCGTGGTCCTTTACGCCATTTTTGCTGATTGAATTTACTTCGCCAAGATGATTTTGCCTTCTACATTACTCCGGCTATTTTAAGTTTTTTTAAGCGTTGGTTTACTTCGAGAAAATCTCTACTACGTCCTCAGCATTCCATTTCAAAAACTCGTCGGTGTATTCCGTCAAGGTTCTCTTCATTTTTATGTTTTCTGCTAAAGAATAACTATCAGTTTTGTTTTGATCATGAATGATGACGCACGTCATTTTGTACGTGGATCTAAGGCAAAATCATCTTGGCGAAGTAAATTCAATCAGCAAAAATGGCGTAAAGGACCACGCCATGACAAAAAAATTCCAACCTCAGTGGGAGGAGGGAGAAAAATAAAATCTCCGTTAGGCGGAGAAAAGTTGAATGGTGATGATTAGAACTCGAATGCTAGCGATCTATTTTAGCGCCCGATATTTATACTCTCTGGAAAGAGTTGAAGTTAAATTACTTAAAAATTGCAAGTTAAAGTTGAATTTCCTACAATTACTGAGTTGAGGAGTTACACTCAACGTTTAAAAAAAAGGGTTCTCAATTGAAAGTGAAGAAACAAGATGCAGATTACCTTGCAGAGGCATGTACATCAAACGAGCCGATAAGCAGGTGTTGGAAAATTCTAGGGAAAGAGAGGGGTCAAAAGAATGGAAAAGGAATTTTATGGGGAGAGTGTCACAATTGCCTGAATCAATAAGGGGAGAGAGGAAACGGGTGAAGAACTAAGGATTTGTATCAGAAATTAGCAAACATTACGATTTGGATGTAAAATAACATGAAATTAAATTGAAAATTGTGACTCAATGTCACACTCATAGTTTTGAATTAGATTAAATACACCTTGTTTAACATGCTCATTTTTGATATGATTTAAGTGCAAAGTATTTATATCATTTATATTCAATTGAAAACAATTAAAAATATCATCATGAAAATCAAATAAAAAGTTTTTATCATCATGCAAAGAATCACATAATAAAGAATTATCAAAAGACAAGGAATCATTTAAACACAGATTGTTTTTCTTGTTTAAAAGTAAACATTGAGATTGAGAGTTTTCCTTTTGCAATAAATCTCCTGCGTAACCATTTTGTTCATTTTTTTTTTTCCGAAGTGTTCGAAGTTGTTTTGAATTTAACATCTGGCGAATCTGAAATTTGACTCTCGAAAAGAAGAGATTTTACTTGAGGAATAATGATGCAAGTCATAGCTAGTTGATTTGTTACAGCAAATGGAATGAGTAATTCCTGTTTAATGACTTGGGAGTGAAATTTTAAGAGAATAAGTTTTCGCTTTAATTATCTCTCCGAAACAACTTTTTAATTCAATTGAACTTTCTGGGATACGATCTTTCAAATTTACATATTTGCTATTTATAACACAAATGCGTGACCCCGAATCTACTTAACAGTTGATTTTTCGCTCATTAATTTTTAATTCAATAAATTCCAAATTATTTACGCATTGTTCATTGATAGGGTTTTTACTTTCAATTTGATTAATCTGATTTGCATTAATTTGTGAAGGATTAGTTTGGTTTTGAGTTTCTTTAAACTTCATGTTGCAATTTTTTGCGAAATGAGAATTCGCACCGCAAATATAACAGTTTTTGGTGTCTGGCAATTTATCTGTTCGTTTAAAAGTGTTTGCCCTATATTTTTCTTGATGAGTGTTTTTAGGAGAATGAAAAGTGCTCCTATATCGATGTTGATTTTCTGTATGGTTGAATGTTAACTGCGGTTCATGTTGCTTTTTGCCGTAAAATAAATATCGCATTCTTGTCCTAATTCCAGAGGTTTGAACCAACCATTAGCCTGTCTTACGCCAATATGGGCGGATGTATCTCTGTCTAGTGTTTCATATATTTTATCGGAAATCATTAAATCACATAATGTTTTAAAGTCATTTACTTCTCTCAGACGTAAGTAATACTCAAAAGTTGAACGAATTCGTGTTGCAAATTGAATGTGTGATTTATCAAAATTTTTTCTTTCGCGGCGAAAATTAAATAGACACTGTTGAGGGGTTAATTGGTATTCTCTTAAGATTAATGATTTCAGTTTTTCGTAATTTTTTAATTCCTCTTCTTCTACGTATAAAAGCGCTTTGTTTGCTTTTTCTTGCAAAATTGCTATGAGAATTTCGGATTTAAATTCATCTTTTACGTTTTTTGTTTTAAATGCTCGCTCCAAAGAATTAAAGAATAAGCTGAGATTTTCAGGATTTCTCGGAACAGTTACTGTTAAGGTTCGTATACTTTTAATAAGTGATTCTAAATCTTGATGCGGGTTAGTTAAATCAGAACTGATGTTTACGCTCATATCTCGCTCATTTTGACTAAGTGATTTAAGCTGAATTTCTTTTTCTATCCTAGCTAATTTTACTTTTTCAAGTTCTAAATTAAGTTGTTGGATTTTTAATTCTTCGTCAGCTATTAATTTCCTTGCGTTTATAATTTCGTCTAATAGTTTCTTTACTGTGTTCGGGTCATTTTTATATTCCTCAGAATTTTCAATTAAAGTTTTAAGTTCGCTTACTGTAGCGTTAGGAGTAGTGGGAATATTTAATTCTTGCGATAAGGTTATTAAATCTGTTTTCGTAGATTTGTACATGATGATGTTCACAAAAAGAAGAAAAAAAATAAAGAGTCACCTACTTCAAAGGTTTCTTTGCAGATAAAATTTTTGGTATCCAGTAACGCTGGTTCAATACACAATTCAGGCACGAACTCTGTATCCGTTGACGATATCGTAGTTTCAGCAGTTTCAAGCAACTTCGACGGTGAAATTTGTAGTTCCAGGAATTTCGATGGCGTTTCTCATTCAATTCAGTTCGTAGTTTTTTAAGTAGATTCCAGCCCTGCGCGGCTCAAGAAATTATAATAGCTCAAACTACTCGTTAGCTATACGTGAAAAAATTGAAAAGTTATTGTCCAAAACGCGGTCCACATTCCCGTGGACGGGCCCCCATGTGTAGAATAAAGGGGGTGCAGAAAGGGCTTTGAATAAAAGGCGATACGTTAAACATAACGAAAAGTATATTAACAACTAAAATACAAAAAATATGATACACATCCCGCTGGCATCCAGCTCGAGCCAGGCGTTACGAACAACTGAAATGACATCTACATAGTGCAAAGGTAAAAGTAATGCGGAAAGTAAATGTAATGATTGTTCTTGTATTGTCCACGTGATTGAGAAGCTTACTTCCTGGGATGGATCTGAATTCCACACACACACACACACACACACACACACATATATATATACACGTAGAAGTGTTGAATACCAGCGCACAAGACGAAAATATATCTATTATCATATATCTATATCTATCATAAATTCATATTTTATCTATCTATCTATATAGATAGATAGATATCTGCATATCCGATTTCCAATTTTTAATCAGGTTTTTAAATTTAGAGACATTTAAGATATGGAATTTTCTCATTGGTTTGGTGGAAGCCGCTGTTTCAAAATAAGCCAGAGACGATTTAGTTTTATCAAATATTTTAAAGATAACACCAGTGGTGTTATGTCTGCTTATAGCTCTAATGAGAAAGATTGCTTATTGCGCGTTCTGCAATACTTAATTATTTTTTATTTGTTATGCCAGGTTATCTGAAAAATCAACGTGATCGGGGTAGCATAAGCAGAGAACGACACCAGATTAATATTTTTAAGGTTATCTGAAACCACGTATTTATTTTGTTTATGGTTATGCTTTTAAAACGTGTTACTATAAATCTAAATCATTTAAAACCAACGGTGATTGAAATAAAAAAAGTTTTTAAATTAAAAGTAAAATTAAGGGAGAAATGGTACTAATTCGTTGATGAGAAACGTAACAAAACACCAATGTTATTCATGACGTCAAATAATTATTAATTTGGGCAATAATTACAAATTCAAGTAAAAACTAAGCTATGCACTAAAAGGCAAAAGTAATGAGAAAATTTTACCAATTCGTTAAAGCGAGCGTTAAAAATAGGTAAATTATTATTGGCGTCAATGATGTTTAATTAAATTTGGTAATATGTACCAATTGAAATAAAATAAAAAAAGCTATGAACTAAAAATTAAAATTAATAGATCTTTATTTTGTTAGGATGTACTGCTAAAAATGTGTTTTTACTTTATCCAGTAAAGTGAAGCGACCGAGAAAGGCAACAAATAATCATAATTAAAGAAAAAAACTGGAATCATTTTAACTTTATTATTTGCGTCGGTAATTGTCTGAAATTTTTGTGCATGACTTTGTTATGATGTTCAATGCTGATTAGTTGATGATTTTTTTAAAAAAGAACGGGTATTCAGCTAGTAATACATATAATAATAATTTTATCCATTTTAGTAAGAAATATTTACTGTTTTAGTTATATTATTTTTAAACAATATTAAGCATTATTGGAATCTTTTATCAGATACTTTGGATGGTAAATTTTGAAAAAATCCAAAAAATTTGATTTAAATCAAATATATACGATTTTGTGATTAAAGATCATGATTTTTTGCCAACCGTGGCTTCTGGTCAGTATTGTAGTTATTAACTTCTCAGTAGATGAACGCTCAAAATTCAATAAATGATAGTTTAAAAATATTATGCCGAAATTTGGTTGATATATATTGGTTAAAATCGGTTTAAAATTCACTGAAATGTAACCACCTTAAAGTAAGTTTTTTTTTTTAATTCGGTATTTTACCCAGAACTCTTACTTTTTAACCAACTTAAGGCGACATGAGGGCATTAAAAAAATTTTTTTGTTTGCTTTTTTACTTTTTTGCCAATATTCTTGAAAAATCACATTAATTTAATTAAAATTTTAACCAATTTTCAAAACACTGAAAACCCATTGTCACCTTAAAATGAATTTTTTTTTATTGGTTAAATATAGTTTGTAGTTTAAAATTTCAGAAATAAAAAAGAAATTTCTAGCGTATAAAAAATTGTTAGTAAATGAAAGTTGCATAATTGACCAAAAAGTGGAGAAGCACTAATTGACAGCCCCGCCCCCCACTCCTGTACACTTGCATCTGGTGAACTTTATTGGCGAGAAAATGTTTTACTGCCTGATGGTTGCAAGGGCTTTTTGAGTGCAGTTCACCAACCCTTCTGGGGACGATAAGATGCTATCAGCGCAGTCCACTATGTTGTAGAAAACCATTAGAGCAATCCACTATCACCGTGACGATCCGATTTTTTCAGGGAGGCCAATTATTATTATTTTTTTTTTTTTTTTGTGCGCACTGTGCTTTTTGCATTTGATAAGATACTAATTTCTTTTTAAAAAGTAATCCACATATAAATATCTTGGGATTATTAGATGAAATCCATACTATACAAATGAATATAAGTAGTTAAATTTTAAAGTGTTTTTAATTGTATAGGTTTTAATTTGTGCGTAAAAGACGGTTATCAATCTTGTTTTTCCCCCGCTTTAATGACGTGCGGAGAGAAAGCAGATGGTCCCACAAAGTAGTGAGTTTGTGTTGTCGGCGGGATTGCACTTCATTTATATATTATCTTAAGGAACCCTAAAGCATCGAGTTCGTGCTCTATTTACTTTGTCTGTATAATATTTTAGAGAACTTTAAAGCGGCTGCTCCATGAAAGGTTTCTACGGGTCCAGTTCACACTTAAAATATTAATGCCGTGCATTCAGAGAACAATGCTGCCGAAGGCAATATGTTCCAACGTGGAAGCGAGGAGGGACGATTTCAAATTGCCATCACGGATGTATACATAAATGATTTCTAATCAACTGATTTCAATTTATGATGTTTAGATAACTGATTAAAAGTTGCCATCTTAGAATTGTAAAGTGTTTGTTACATGAAAGTGGTCTAAGCAACCACCGCTTCATTGGCGTTTCGTTTGCGCTTCCGTTTTAGACTCGTATTTCAGCCTTGACTTATCATATTATTCTTAGTTATAACACTTAAATCATGTTATTTCTTATCGCAAATAGTGAAATTGTAAATTTTTCTGTATTTTAACGGCGTGTATTCCAGCTGAGACTTTATGCAGCAACGAATTGCGATTGTGCTTTTGTGATATCCAGTGTTCATATCTTTTGTAGAATAGTGCAGCGGCGATGTAAACTCGCGTTACTATTCTTTATTGACTTTCCTTCAGAAAAAATCCTCTTCTTGTATTTTTAGATTGAAAAATATGGGTCTTTCTTTGGGCCATTCAACCAAATAACCAACTTCCAAAATGGGTGAATAGAGTGATTGCAAATTGTATTCCTATCGAGATAAGAATATTATGCTCCCTCACCCTATGTGTGATGTAACCAAGATGAACATCAACGCTTTAAACGCTTTTGTATTGGTGTGACATGTTTATCTGTAGGTGTTATCACAGTTATTAGTTACATCCACCCCAAACATCTTTGTGGATTGAATTTCTATTCATCTGTAAATATTCGTGACTAACTGTAACCTCTACCTACGACTGTTTATGCGATCGATCTTCTTTTCATCTGTAAATTTCTGTTTGTAAGTTGCTATTGAAAATTTGTTGCTAACGTTGACGATGACGATGTATGATGCCTATGTATGATGCCAAATAATTTGTAATAACCATCCTCTGCATATTTCATCTGTAAAAACTTCTCTTCGTTTATGGTTTCTCGAGATCTGGTGGCTGTCATCATCGGGGAATATTTATGTGATTTGCACATCTTTACATCTGTGTATGCTAGACTTACCATGCAACCTTCTTGGAATCGGTACTCCCAATTCATATGTTTACTTTTCAACTTCTTAAATGTTTTTTCAAGTTGTATTGTAATTCATCCTGTGCTGTGCACAGTTTTTTGTATTATGTTTGTAATCTATCATTACCCCCTGGATGCCCCCTTGACGGGGGCGGGACAGGGCTCAGAAATAAATAATCAACACTTTAAAAGATGCGAAATTCCATTATGCTCAAAACGCGAAATCCATCAGATGCTGGCAATTACAATATTCCGAAAAATTTATGAAGTTTCAAAATGCCAGAGCGGCATAGACGACATAGAAATACTTTGTCAAGCTCAATGCAAAGTTTATTTACCTTGACAATAAGTTAAAATTTTGATACTGTCTTTAACGTTAACCATCCCCCTTATGTAAAAACAACCTCGGATAACACAGATATGCAAATGAGCTTATTATGATAACTCATTTGAATATGACTCAGATGATTCATACAACAATGAGCTTGTCCTAAGCAGAGACGAGACTAATAGACATTTTGTTGAGGAAGCTATTGAAAGTGTTCTGTATACATATAATAATAGAAACAGCTGATCCCAGTTTCCTAGATGTACCGACAAAATATGGTAATGCTGAAACTCTCGAAAATGAAAAGAAAGAAAAGACGAACTCTAAATCTAGCTTAAAAACTAAATCAACCAGTACCGCTAAAAAGTGCAAGTCTAAAAAAATCAAAGAAAAGTCGAAAAATTCCACCTGTTGTTAGTCAAACCATTTCCAGCTCTGAGTCAGAGAACGAAATGGATATGACTAACAATGTTTACGAAGAGCACGAATTCAGTAGTCAACACTCGGATAATGGTAACCTAAAAAGTTCTGTGGCCCAAAACAGATACCTATAACATAGGCCGAAACTTCTTAGAAAACAAAAACGACCGAGAGAGTATCCGACCTCAACCTCCCTCAACAATCCCACTACTAATGTAAATGACAAAATAGACCCAGTGATACTTAAAAGTAATACAAACATTAGAGCACTTTGCAATGCCATCTACAAGGTGGTCAGTAAGGACAATATTCAGTTCAAAGTGTCAGTAGATGACATAAAAGCCTATGTAAAAACCATAGAGCACCATAGAACATTAACAAAGTTCTTAATTGCAAACAAAATTGATTATGTGCTGATTCCGCAATTCAATGAGAGACCATTTAAAGTGGTCGTCAAAGTGTTCCTATAACCCCCCCCCCCTGGATTACTTAAATGACTTCAACTTTGTTGCTAGGTCGTTAATCAACTTAATTATTGATTATCAACTTAAGTTGGTTCATGTATCTAATCAATCTCAACTTTTTTAGTCAGATCCTCAGATCTATCTTCCCTACCTACCTTCCTGATACATATTGACAAAACAGAGTATATATATATATATATATATATATATATATATATATATATATATATATATATATATATATATATATATATATATATATATATATATATATATATATATATATATATATATATATATATATATATATATATATATATATATATATATATATATATATATATATATATATATATACATATACATATAAAGTAACTGAACTGTTCTGTGTTCAAGTTACAGTTGTTCAAAGCAAGGGATTAACCCCAACAGCGTTACATTTGTTAGGGCTGGAACCACAGCTCTGCCAATTGCCTAGTAAAAACAAGGTGCGTAAAATGTGCAGGCTAGCACACCACAAAAGACAGCATAAAAAGTTATGAAGAACCAACCAAGTGTGCTAACTGTGGTGGTCCGCACACAGCAAATTACTCCAAGATTACAATTACCAAGTTTTATAGCAAATATAATAGCAAATTACCAAGAGATTGAAAAAAAAAAAAAAAAACCAGCTAAAAATAATGAAATCATCAATAAGCCAAAATAGTTCTCCGCCAAAATGACAAACCCCCCTCAATTAGCTCAGGCAGCAGTAGGACTCACATAAGACACCCTCATGATAAAAGAAACAAATAGTAAAGGACTAAGCGAAGAGCAAAGCAATAAAGCCTTAGAACAAATAAACCTCCGAATTAGTAAGGTCTGTTTAAAACCCTGAAAATATATTCAAGACATAAAAACCATAAATGATAATGTTGAAAAAAGCAGAAAATATCCTTTACCAGCTATTCTCCATAGTGAATAAATTTTTCAGACTAGATAATCTAGATAATCAAGTAAACCAAATAAACGGTAAGGATGCAGCAAAACAGCGGAATAACCTTACTATATGGCACAGGAATGCTGATGGCATGAAACCAAAAATTAATGTTCTAAAAATCTTTCTCAACAATACAGTCCGGATATTATTTTAATACAAGAAGCAAAACTTAAGATTAATGATTCAGTTAAAATTAGCAATTATTATTTTTATCATACTCCCAGAAACCATTGCAAAAGAGGACAATTAGGCGGTACCGGTATATTTATTAAAAACTTCATCCCAAACAGGAGTTTCGACCCTCCTTTACTCAGGCAGTGCGACGCCACTGCAATTGAAATTAATTTAAACTACCTCATAACTGCAATTTATATAAACCCAAATGCCGATATCGCATTCACATTAGATTTAGAAAACCTTTTTAAGTCTCAAAAGCAATATTCTAATAGCCGGTAACTTCAACTTCAATCCCCGTGACTGGAATTGTCCATTAGTAAATAGAAATGTTAAAAGATTCCAAGACTTTATAGCCAAAGCTTGACATGGTTTATCTTGCTACCCAAACCAGGTTTGGTACAAATCTAGCAAACACCATGGATTTCGGAATCCATAGAAATCTAAGTTTAAAAGTTCATTCAAAAGCAATTAATGAACTAGCATCTGGCCAGTCATAATACACCTTCAACTTCCATCCGAAAATAAAAATATAACAGAGTGGGAAAACTTCCGGGAAATCCTAATTAATACAGAAATAAATTTTAACCCTATGAACGCAACAGAAAAAATTTATATTAAAGTGAAAGATTTCACCGCCGCAATTAATGATGCCCACCATAAATACTCAAAAGAAATTAATAATGCAAGAAGCAAATTTATACCGAAAAAAATAACAGCTATAATTAAAAATATGAAGCAGAGCACGGAAAAATAGGCATTATTTATAAAATTGGCATCAAAAATAGGAATAATAGGCATTAATGGGCATCAAAAATAGGCAGAGCACCCGGAAGACCGAAGAACCTTAAGCGCACTCAAAAACAAAGTAAAAACAGGAATTCATAAATTACAGCAGGAAAAATGAGAAGAATTTATTAAAACCCTCAACTCAGAAGACGGGTCAACATGGCGAGCTGTTAATACATTTAATAAAAAGAAAAGCTATTAACCCCCACTAATAGACCAATAGCGTAATAACCAAATCATCTATCAAGACTAGGTTAACCTTATTGCAGATAACCTAATAAATCAACTAAGTAAGAATAAAGAAGGGACACAGAAGACTCTGTAGTTCAAATAACTAATGAACTCATTAACAATACCCCCCACTGATCACTCGCCCGATGATATTATGCCCAACGACATTATAATGACCAATAAAAAAATTAAGAAGTTCCCCCTTACCCAAACCAGGAAAAGATCAGTAATAAACTACAGACCCATAAGCTTGCTATCTTCTATTAGCAAAATTGCAGAAGAAGTCATCCTAAATAAAATCAGAAATCACTGCACAGAAAAAAATATCATCACTCCCCCCCCCCCCAACAATTTGGATTCCAACCAACAATATCAAATACCCACCAAATATTCAGAATAACGGACCTCCTCCACTACGGCTTCTTAAATAAAAAATATAATATTTCTTGACCTTGAAAAAGCATTCGAAAAAAGTATGGATCGAAGGGCTTATACACAAATTATTTTCGCTAAATTTTCCCAATACCTTTAACTTTTTTTATAACAGTCGTTGAACAGCAGACCGAATTTTTGAGTTTTGGAACTACTAAGGTTCAACTACGTATCCTTGTAATTTTGAACCGAATCCAGAAGATCCAAGGAAACTCCTGGATCAAGTATTGGAAGAAACTTGCCTTCGTGGAGGAACTTTATAAGGGAACTAACCAGCATTTGCGTTACTTGGAAAGGAAAACCACGAAAACCCTCCACGGTTAGCCTCATGGCAAGAGGACACTAACCCATGATCCGTCTACCACTGAGCATATTTTGCGTCAGCACTGTGGTCTTGCGAGCTAGGTGCGAAATTCGTATCGACCTGCCATCACTGAGATTCGAACCCGGTTCACCTCATTGGAAAGCGAACGCTCTATCTCCTGAGCTCCCGCGGTTCCCGCATTTTTAATTTTATTTTATATTTTATAACCATCATTATGACTTTGAATGCTCAACTCCGTAGCATTGTAAATTTGAACCCAATCCAGAAGACAAGGGAACTCCTGGATCAGGTATTGGAAGAAATCCTGGATCTGGGATTGGAAGAAATTTGCCTTTATGGAGGACTTTTTGATGGAACTAACCCGCTTCGCGCACCATGAAGGGGAAAACCACGAGAACTTCCCACGGTTAGCCTGACGTCAAAGGGACTCTAATTCATGATCCGTCTACCACTGAGGATATTTTACGTCAGCACTGTGGTCAGTGCAAGCCGGATGCGAAATTCGTATCAAACAGCCATTGCCTGGATTCGAACCCGGTTTATCTCTTTGGAAGACGAACTCTCTATCCCCTGAGCAATCACGGCCTTCACACCTTTAATTAAACTTATTTAAACCTCTTCAACTAATAGAACTTACTTTGTCAAGGTCGATAATTTCTCGTCAAATACCAATAATATAAAAAGCGGCGTGGAACAAGGCAGCAAGCTAGGACTAGTACTCTTCTTATTAATGATGTTCCCAAACATCAAAACGTAATATTGGCTCTTTTCGCAGACGATACTGCCGCTGACCGGGCTTATTTCTATGCTAGGGTGGAGTCGGACCAGTAGCCAAGATTTTGGCTATATGGTACAGGGTCCATAGCAACCTAGGTACATGTCCAAAGCTTGGAGAAAAGAAAAAGAAAAGACGATACTGCCATACTGGCACAAGGTCATAATCAATACTTTAAGACCAATAGTTAGTTACGGTAGCCCGATTTATGGTGGTGTAGCAAAAACTCCCCAAAATCTTCAAAACACCACTTAAAAATATTGTGAACGCTACATGGTATTATCAAAATGTACACATAAGCAGAGACCTCAAAATTAAAAGCATTAATACATTTTTTCAAAAACTTGCCCTAAAATTCTTTAATAACTTAATCTACATCGATGTTATTGAAATTCAAAAACAAACGATATATGACAATTATAGCAGCAATAATAAATACAGACCAAGAACAATTTTAAGAATTGACAGCAAATAAGTTGGACAATCTTCATAACAATTTTTACAATGTATTTTGCTATAAAATATTGATAATATTTATACTTTTTTTTTGCTTTAAGCATAGTTCTCAAGAAGACTATCAGCTAACTTCTTAAATCTCAAGAAAGTTTCATTTTATTTAATTTTTTTTTTTTTTTTTTTTTTATTTCTAATCTTCTTTTCTCTTTCAATAGATTAAACATCATCTAGAATTCATTCATTAGTGAAGACAGAATCACAAATTGTAAATTAAATCCATCAGGTGAAAACACTTTCTGGCTAAAAAACACACAGGTTCTATCCTTCTAGACCTAGAAAAAGCGTTCGAGAAAGTCTGGATTGAAGGTTTAATCCATAAACTCCATAAACATAACTTCCCCAAACCATTAATCAAACTTATTAAATCCTATTTAACTGACAGAAAATATTTTGTAAAAATTAATAATTCTATGTCAATAAAATCAATAAAATAAGTAGCGGCGTGCCACAAGGCAGCAAACTCCGCCCTGTTCTCTTTTTGCTGTATATCAATGATATTCCTAAAAATTCAGACGCAATCCTGGCAATATTCGCTGATGACACTGCCATATTGGCACGAGACCATAGCAAAATTTCAATAAATAATACCCTTAATTCCTACCTAATAAACATCAAGAAATGGTTCATAGATTGGAAACTATCATTAAATATAGATAAAACACAAGCGATTATGTTCTCAAGAAGCACTCTCCCTATCCCTGGCCAAATTACCTTTGACAACGCAAAAATCCCCTGGAAAGATAACGTGACCTACCTTGGCATGGAACTAGACAAAAGCTTACCCAAGCAGCATCTAATATTAGATAACATATAGATAATATATTCAAATTAATAAATTTGAATATATTATTTATATATATAATATATTAATAATATATTAATAATATATTATTAATATATTATTAATAATATATTAATAATATATTAATAATATATTATTAATATATTATTAATAATATATTAATAATATATTATATAATTCAAATAATATATTAATAATATATTATTTGAATATATTATTAATAATTTATTCTTCAATAAATTTACACATTTTTTCTTCAACTCTTTTTTCACTGAAATTAAATGGAGAAATATTTACGTTACTTTATTCTTTTACGTTACTTTATTTGAAATTTTATTTGACGAAACATCTGAAACAAAACCCAAACGCAACGTAGAAATTTTTTCAGGGAATGCAACCAGGAAAGCAACGTATATTATGAAAATTGCTAATATTTTTTTATAATGTTAAAATAACTTCGATGGGTACATCAGAAATTTTCATCAATTCGATAATTATTTAAAGGTGTTATGTTCTATTAAACTAACAATCTTTGCAAAAAATTTACATAACATTTTAATTTCAAAACTGCCAATAAATATTATGTTTTATCTAAATGAAATTTGCACAAACATATAATTGCATACAAGAATGAGACGAAAAAATAATATTGTTTACATTATCTTCTAAAAGTTGTATTAATGATGTAAGTAGTATTAATGATTAAAATTTGAATACAATCAATTACTCTTTTGAGAAAGTTGCTATAACAAAATAGATTTTTGATTAAGACAATACCATTGCTCGTTTTTCTCTGATTATATAAGAGTATGCGTTAAGATACAAATAGGTTTTTTTTTAAAAAAAGCAGGTGTAATATGAAAACATTTTAAACAGAGCTTTACAAAAAATTAAATTTAAAAAATTAAACAGATGCTGGAGTCCAAGTTCCTGGTATTGATGAATTAGCCTTAAAAAAAACATGTATCATGCATTTAAAAAAAACTTGCTTTCGCAAAGAACCTTACATATGAAAATTTAAACAAGATTCTTCTCTAGGTTGATTTAAATTTTCTGCTTTTACAATAATGTAAATAAATGTTCAACTAAATTTTAAATATTAAGCCAAATAAATGTTTACTTTAATATTATTTTAAACATCATAAAAAAATATATACCCTTCTTATCTCAAATTTGAACTGAATAATTCAAAATTAAAGTAATAAATACAATGCTAGTAGTATAAATGCTCATAAGCTAGAGTTAATGTTTAACAATGATGTTAAAATAAAAGTGCTTCTGATATCTCCAAAATTTCTTGAACATCGTGAATTTTCATAATACTTAAACATAACTATAATGACTATAAAAAAATTCTAACATATCTTAAGTTTTTTGAATGAACACATATCTGCCAACCCCATTTTTTAAAATTTCGAAGATTTATAACAAAGTTGCAGAATAAATTACACAATGCAGTTTTTAAGAATAAATAAAATAGAGTAAATAAAATAAAATCATGACAAACATTATTTCACAACTTAATTATTTTATTTTAAAACAAAACACAATATAAATATAAACTTCACTCAACTATAAAAGCAATACATTCTTACCGTCATTGTTTAATACAAGCATATCGATAATCCTTAGTTAAAATACAAGTTAAGAGCACGTATTTGTCATTAAATAAAATAATTTTTATTTTTATTTGAAAAAGCAACAGTAGGACTATGTGTTATTATTTCAATTAGTATTATTTTTAAATTAAACAAAAATTCCAAAACTTTACAGTCATTTCATTTTTCTTTAAATTGCAATTTTTTGTTTATGTGCAATTATATATCAGAACAATAAACTGAGGAATCTTTGCTTTATTGAAAGATTTTATAAAATGGTCAGCAACAGTTAGCAATGTGCATACCACACAAACACACAGGGATGAATCAAACAGGGATGTACCTTTCTTCTAACTTCTACACAACAGCAAATAAGAGGACTTTACGGCAGATTTAAAGAGAACCTCCAGTCATTTTGTTTTCTGTCAAGATCGAACATATGGCCCTCAGTTTTCTACTAAATCTAATGGAAAATGACATTCGAATATCATTTTCCATTTGCAATGTCCATCAGTCTCAGAATTGAATTGCCCCTTCCTTGTAGATAAGCTAACCAGAAGACGAAGCTAAAATTATAAGAGAAAAAAAGATAAACTTTAAAGTGAAAACATTAAATTTAAAACTCTGCATTACTTTACATTGAAAACATTAAATTAGTTAAAGTTAATTTAAAACTATTAAGCATTAAATATTTATTTAAAACTTAAATAATTTAATTTGAAAATTTCTAAATTTTAATGGGTACATTTCCGTAACAATACCTGCACCAAAAAATCTCACTATCGCCTCGCAAGAATCGAAAAATATTTCATTCATAACCTCTCTCAAGTAATAATTTTATTCTTTTATTTATTTATTTTTAAAAAAGAAGAAATTTTAGAACAAAACCTTTAAGCCCTTTTTATTTGAAGAGAATATTCAAGTATATATACAGATACAAAAACATAAAAAATTAAATACATTTTAATTTTTTTAGATAAAGTACAATGACACTTAAATATCAAAATATTTTTGTACATTGCATAAGCTCATATAGCCAACAGGAAATGTTCACATTTTTTTTTAAAAATTCCCGAATAAAAATTGTAACTCCTTATCAGCACTGCTCTTCATTTAACGTAAACACACTTTGAATAGTCCATATTGTTACTTATTTTTTAATTATTTCCTATCATTTAAAAATTAATATAAATAATGATGTATCAAAACTAGGAAATCTGTCAATATTTAAGAAATGAAAATAAAGATGTTTAATTAGTAAAAGAGTACAAAATACTTTTTTATTCTAAATTGACAAAACTGTCTTTGGAAGAAACGCGCTTAAAAGCAGCAGAATTTTCAAAAGAGAGAATAAATGAAGCAATAAAGAAAACAATGGAAATAAAAATAAAAATATTAACACCGAAGCCGACGTCTTCAGGAGGTACCGGCCTCGGAAGCCATAAAACAAAACCTTTTCTATTGAGAGAGAGGACAAATGTCAAAATAAGCTCTCTCAGTACCCCGAAGGTTTTGTAGAAGTCCATGAAGAAATACATGAAAGCCAAATCGGAAAAGAAATTTCAAACAAAATCTTGAGAAAATAAAAACTCACATTAAACCGGTCAAACAGCGATTTTACAAACAAACTAAATGTAAAGGAAACTCTTCAAACAAAAGAAAACAACGCCCTCTATTAAAATGCGCAGAATGAAAAAAAAGAATAGTAAAAGAAAAGATTATATAAATGCTTAACAAACAAATTAATATAATTCTTAACTGGGGCTGCTCAGTTAAGACTTGAATTTTATCCTGTTAAAAGAAATAATAAACTAGTATTCTTCAATCATTTTCTTAATCAAAAAATTAACATTACAATAATTAAAAGTAAAATCATTATTACTCAAATTATTCAAAAAATTATTCACAGCCTCCTGAACACTTTCAACGTTATTGCAAATATTTTTAATCCTAATCCAATTGTGAAGAAACTAAATTTTTGAAAATTTTATTACACAGATTAGTATTAAAGTTGCAGAAAAAAATAGCTTTAAATTTAAAAGCTTTTCGTTTATCAAAAACACCAATTTTAATTATTTTATCAACAATATCAATTTTAAAATCTAAATATTCAACATTTAAGCGATTCGCATTAGTCTTCTTCGAAACCAAATCTTTAGGATAAATATTATAAATAAAATTATAAGTATCACAATGAAACAAAATCAAATCATCAATATATCTAAAAGTATTAAATTCATTATACTCAAGAAATTTAGCTTCAATAAAATGTAAAAATATATTAGCAAAAGCACCAGAAAAGGAATTACCTTGTGAGCTTCCAATAATTTGTTTATAAAAATCTAAACCATTAAAAAGTACATTCTCAGAAAGATTAAACCTACATAAATCCAACCAATAAGATTTATCTATTTTCTCATTAAATAAATACTTATCAAAAATGGCGCTACAAATTTCAATAATCTTTTCATGTGGAATACTTGTTTACAAAATCAAAAGTATTGATGCTAGAAATATCATTTTTATTAATATAATGCAAAACATCAACATTACTATCTAGAACAATATTTTTCTCTTTTTTAATTTTAAGTAAAATAATTTTTAAAAAATTTAAAAACTTTTTACTAATATCAGAATTATAACAATTAGTACCTCATGCCTAACCTAACCTAAATTTAACCGGACTTTTATGAAATTTAACAATGGGAAATAAATATGAAAATGTAATCCTATTTAACCTAAATTTTAATTTTTTACTAAATGCAATAATTCTTTTTTCAATAACTTTCTTATCTTCTTTTAATTTTAATAAATAAGTATTATTTGCGTTATATTCTCCAATAATCAATTTTTAATAAAAATATTTACACATAATACAAAAAAAAAATTTATGCTTTATCAACAACAGTAACAATAAATTTATCTTTAAGAATTTTAATATTTCTAGACAAATCATAATCAATAATAGTACCACCAGGATATGAACTAAAACTGGTATTAAATAAATTAAATTTAACTTTTTCAATAATTTTAGCTTTCTTTTCTGAAAAACCTTCAACGGGCCAATGATATTTTTTGGAAATTTTTGCTAAAAAAAATCAAGATCCTTTTTAATGGATAAAATAAAATCTTCATTTTTCAATTTAAATCTGGTCCTAAATTTTGAACCTTTACTTAAAATATTAATTAAATCTTTATTACCAACAATCTCCGAATTTCCCGTAATAATATGTCCATAATTATTATCAATATATTGAGAAAAATTTTTATCTTTACCATAACAATCAAATTTAGAAATACAATTTAAATTTCGACTTAAAAATTATAATTACATACCTTTTTTCTAAGTGTAGAAGAATATTTATAAGCAGCTGAAACCTTAATTTGCTTTAAAGGAAAAAATTCAGAAAGACCATGTATAACCTGTGGCAACTTAGCAATCTCAAATTTTTTAACATGAAAATTAATCGTACAAAAAATCTTTTTAACATTTAAAACCTTATTGAAAAGTAAATCAGTTTTACTAACACCAAGTTTTGATTTAATCAAATCCAAAACAATAAATTTAATAAGTTCAGTATCAAATTTAATCTTAGAACCAAAATTAATAACGAAATTTTTAAGAACTTTATTTTGAAAACCAAAAATATATTTCCTAATAATAAAAGTATTATTCAAATTAACAGGTAAGTTACAAATATTCGAAAAATCATCATAATCAATTACATTACCATTACCTTTTCCACCACCTCTTTTATTCCTATACTTCGAATCAAAAACACTAGGAAAATTAAAAACTTTAAATTTATCATATATAAATAAGTAATCTTCAGTATTAACATTACCTTCCCCATTAAATTTACTATTTAATCCATATGGAAAAAAGATTATGATTTGTCTAGAAATATTAAAATTCTTAAAGGTAAATTTATTGTTACTGTTGTTGATAAAGCATCAAATAATTTTTGTATTATGTGTAAATATTTTTTTAAAAAATTCATTATTGGAGAATATAACGCAAATAATACTTATTTAAAATTAAAAGAAGATAAGAAAGTTATTGAAAAAAGAATTATTGCATTTAGTAAAAAACTAAAATTTAGGTTAAAAAGGATTACATTTCCATATTTATTTCCCATTGTTAAATTTCATAAAAGTCCGGTTAAATTTAGGTTTATTGCGTGTGGTACTAATTGTTATAATTCTGATATTAGTAAAAAGTTGTTTAAATTTTTAAAAATTATTTTACTTAAAATTAAAAAAAAGAAAAATATTGTTATAGATAGTAATGTTGATGTTTTGGATTATATTAATAATAATGATATTTATAGCATTAATACTTTTGATTTTGTATACAAGTATTCCACATAAACAGATTATTGAAATTTGTAGCGGCACTTTTGATAAGTATTTATTTAATGAGAAAATAGATAAATCTAATTGGTTGGATTTAGGTAGGTTTAATCTTTTTGAGAATGTACTTTTTAATGGTTTAGATTTTTATAAACAAACTACCTGAATGCCCGTTCTTCGAATAAAGAATAAGTAAACTATCAATAAATCACAGTAGAGAAACACTACGAAATAATCATGCTCATAACTGAAAAGCACATAGCGACACAATGAAAGAGCTTTTATTGGAAGAACCAGGTAAGTGACATAACACAGCGAATCACATAAATTTTTAGTATGCTTGTACGATTTTTTATTTCAAATTAGGCTACAAGGTTTTATTTTTTAGGTAGTTGGGTTTTATTTAAAATTAGCAACAATAAAGCGAAGAATTATTAGTCCCGTCTTCTATTGAATTGGTAATAAAATAGTTCGGATACTACTTTTTCTTCCTTCTGAAAATGTCACTTGCCTGCATCTTCCACTAAGTTTTTCAATTAATATCACTAAAATATTTTCATTTTTTTATTAAATATTATTTGTTGCCATTTACGGTGGCTTTACTTTATTAGTAAGTAAAACGTGTTTTTTTGTAATTCATCCCATTAGAATAAAGAGAAAATGTGTTTAGCATCACTTGGCATGATGCTATTACTCGCGGCTAAACCAATAACAGTCAAAATTTACCATTATCAAATAATTTTCTCCGGTACATATCCTTTTCCAGTGGCCGCTCTAAAGTATCGGTATTTAAACGGCTTAGTATTGGTTCTGTTTTAATCATAACGAAATATATCATTACAATATTTTATAACTATATTAGCATATTTGGTACTTGTTACACAACCCTTCAACATTTAAGTTTTGTGAAAAATATATTTGTTAGTGACAGCCAACTAAAGCCGAAATTTAAGAAAAAAAAAACAATTGAATTCTTATTAGAACTTTATAGGGATTCTGGAGAATGGCCATTTCTCTATATAACTTTTAATTTACTATTACAATATTTAGTAGTGGAAGTTCTTTTGTTCTCATTCATTAGGATATGAATAAACTGGCTTTGCTACAACAGGAAAAATATTTTCTGAAATCACGGAAAACCCGTTGTAGAATTCTTATAAAAATTGCACCAATTAGTATAATACCAGTAGTACATATTACCGTCAGGAAAACGTATAAATTAAGCGTCATCTGTGAATAGTGATTTTCTATGGTTTTTCTAAGCAAATTTTTTATTGATCTTTTCTTCTTTAACTGTGCTTTTTAGCGCATAGCCTATATTATTTTTTCAATTAATACATATTATCAATATTAATAAAGCATTAGTGTCAGTAATAAGATGCCGAGTCAAAATGAATAAGTATATTTTTCCCTATTTGTTTGCTATAATTTTGATTAAATTGTTATGTTAATTAACAAATTACCAACATAAATTAAGCATCATTGTTGTCACTCATAATATGACGATTTCTTATGCTTCTTTTAGACAATTAAATAGATTAACTCCATTACTTTTCCTTTCTAGTACAAAGCTTATTTCTTTTATTTCAATATGCATATATTATTTAAATTAAGTATTATTGGCATCAATAATGTGGCGATTTTTTTACGTTTCACCTAAATAAATAAATACAACATTCCCATTAATTTTGCCCTTAAATGCATATATATTTTTGTTCTATTCAATGATTTTAAATTAAAATTTTTTTGGAAAAATGTTTTAAAAGAAATATAAATAAAAAAAATGCGTGGTATCAGACAACTTTAAAAGTATAAATTTGGTGACGAAACGCTCGCGTGCTACCACATCATGTTGCTTAAGGCTCTTATACTATTTCAGGGGCTCTAATGTAGCTCATTGAATTTATCTGACATAGCGAATATAAAATAATTCCATATTTAAATTCGTGCAATAAACTATTTTTTTTTATCAAATAGAGCTATAAGATAGGTCTTGTCACTGGTGTTATTCTTGAAATATGTGACAAAACTGAATTGCCTATAGTTAAATTTAAGACAATGACTATCGTTTAGCCAATCAGAAAATTCCATTTCGTTTTTCGCACATCTCGTTCGAATGGTTTGTCGTAGAATGCTCTAATATCAACAGTGACCTTCCTCGTGCTTCAAACTATCTGTATGCTTAGTTTCGTCGATTTTATTTAGATGATTTCTAGAAGAACCGTGAGAAGTCGTCATACTATCATTGACGACAATGATGCTTAAATAATGTTGGTAATATGTATTAATTGAAATAAAAAAAGTAACTTCCGTGCTAAAAGGCAAAAATAAGGAGAAAAGCGCTTTGGGTAACCTTAAAAATCTGCATATTATTATTGATAGGGGAGAGTGGGGTCAATTGTAACAGGGTACGATTGTAACAGAGCAAAAATTTCGAGTGTCGGGTTCTAGATTTGGTTTCTAGGTGGTGCACAAGGTGTATTTAATAAATCTACATGTATACCCCTGCTGGCAACCATTTTTATGTACTTTTGAAAGAGTTACATCACAAAAGATATTTTCACGCTACGTAAGTACTTTTTTTGGTATTAGAATATTATATTGTAACAAAGTAATTTTGTTTAAACAAATAAAAATTATTAACCGAATATGTAAGTGAACACCTTAATTAACATTTCAAAAAAAAGATTAATTTTGTTAATTAACTATCATTGTTTTTAACAAATGAAGCTGAAATGGCATCTTGGGGACGATTGTAACAATAAGTAAAAGGAAGAATGTAACAGCTGAAAATAAATAATCTTATGTTTACAAACCATTACTTAACTCTTTAACCCACTGGCGGTTAAGGAAATGGGCGAAATTGGGAGAAAGTTTTTCCCCTACACACAGTTCCCCTATCCATTAACATGGGAAAACCGGTTTTGCTTAGCAGTGAAGACTGCAGGTTAAAATACGACTTTCTACGTGCAGAACCGTCAGTGGGTTAAGAACCACCAATAGTTTCCTATATCATTTATATTATGTTGCATGTGCATTATTTTATTTGTCACCTTTCACAGCATAAATTAAAATTTTTAACTCCTTAAAGTTAAAAGTTTAACCCTTTAGGTCTCTGCTCATTGTTATTTTTACTCCTAAAATATCACTACAATTTTGATAAATAAAAAAATATATCACAACTATGATAATATGTATAATTAACTATGTTTTAGTTGAATTTATAAACTGTTACAATTGACCCCGTATGTGGGGACAATTGTAACAAGTGCACGACTGCCAAAAATTATTAATAACTAATATAATAACATTCAAAATAAGGTTTGTTTTTTTTTCTAGTAGAGGATAGTCTACTTTACTCGTCTGTCAATTAATACTATTAAGTATATATTGGATTTTTTGTTAGTTAAAAATAGTTAAGTAAAAATGTTACAATTTACCCCACTCTCCCCTGCTAATGCTCAATTAATATTGATAATGTGTATCCATTGAAATAATATAAAATAAGCTATGTGCTGAAAAGCCATGCCCATAGAAAAAAGATTAATAGAAAATTCGCTTAAGAAAACATTAAATTATAGCCATTCACAGATGACGCTTAATTCATATTTATCCCTGACGGTAATATGTACTACTGGTATTATGGTAATTGGCGATATAGTTTTGATAAGAATTCTGCAACAAATTTTCCGTAGTTTCAGAATATACTTTTTTCCAGTGGTAGCTAAGATAGTGTATTAATATTTTAATGAATTAGATTTAGAATAATTTTTTTCCATCCCTGCTTTTAATTAATTTAACAGTAAATTAAAGGTCAGATAAAGAGATGGTCATGCTCCAAAATCCTTATAAAGTTCTGTTTTTTTTTTCCTTCTTTTTTTTAATTAATGCGGCTTTATTGGCGGCTTCTAACAAATACGTATAAACTGAAATGTTGAAGGGTTATGTAATGAGTACCAAATATACTTATATAGGTACAAAATATATTGATATATTTGGTGAATATTAAAACTGCACCAATCAATTTTAATACCTATACTTAGGAATTAAGTGTTTTACGCCCCCTCGAAAGGGATATGTACCTGAGAAAATCACTTAATAGTGGTAAATTTTAACTATCATGAATCGGTCGCGAGTAATAGCATCATGCCAGGAGATGCTAAATACATTTTATCTTTATTCCATTGGTATGAATAACAAACAAAATGCTCTTTTTAGTTCAATAACGTAAGGCCACCAACATATAACATTAAGCAACAAACATTAAGTAAAATAAAATTAAAAAATATTTTAGCTATACTTAGTGGAAGAACCAGATAAGTGCCATTTTCAGAAAGAAAAAAGAACACACGCATCCGAATTATTTTATTACCAATTTATTAGAAGGTGGGACTAATAAATCTTTGCTTTATTTTATTTACCACTGCCTAATCTGTGTTAATCTATCTAATCTATAAAAATGAATGTCTCTCTGTGTGTTTGTGTATCCTTTACAGACTCTAAACTAGACAAATAAATACCTTTACGTCATTTCTTTTTCTTTCTAGTACATAACTTATTTCTTTTATTTCAATATGCATATATTACCTTAATTAATTAAACATCATTGGCGTAATTAAGCCTCATTGGCGTCTAGTTTCTATGTTTATCCTAAACGAATTGGTACCATTTTCCCATTAATTTTCGCTTTTGAATACATACATATTTTTTTCCTATTTCATTACCGTCGATTTCAAATAAGTATTTTTTTTAGAAACACTTTAAAAAGAATTAATATAAATAAAATAAAATCGCGTAGCATCAGACAAAGTATAAATTTGATGACGTAAATAATGCGTGCTACTTCGTAATGTTCATTGAATTCATCTGACATACCGAATATAAAATAATTAAATATTTAAATACGTGCAATAAACTATTTTTTGTTCAAACAGAGCTATATGCTAGCAATTACCACTGATGTTATCTTGAAAATATGGGAAAATTGAATCGCTAAATTTAAAACAATGGCTAACGCTTAACCAATCAGAAAAGTCCATTTCTTTTTTCGCTCATCCTGCAAGAACGAATTGTCGCAGAACGTTCTAATGTTGACAGTGACCTTCCTCGTGCTTGAAACTATCTGTGTGGCAAATTTCATCGCTTTCTGTCGGATGGTTTAGGAGTCTATAAAGGACATACATACAGACACACATTCATTTTTATAGTCCTTGATTATTGGAAGTTCACAAGGTAATTCCTTTTCTGGTGCTTTTGCTAAAATTTTTTTACTTTTTTTTTGAAGCTAAATTTCTTGAGTATAATGAATTTAATGCTTTTAAATATATTGATGATTTGATTTTGTTTAATTGTGATACTTATAATTTTATTTATAGTATTTATCCTAAAGATTTGGTTTTGAAGATAACTAATGAGAATCGTTGAAAGTTTTCAGGAGGCTGTGAATAATTTTTTGAATAATTTGAGTAGTAATGATTTTCCTTTTAATTATTGTAATGTTAATTTTTTGATTAAGAAAATGATTGAAGAATATTAGTTTATTATTTCTTTTAACAGGGCGAAATTCAAGTCTTAACTGAGCAGACCCAGTTAAGCATTATATTAATTTGTTTTATTAATTTGTTAAGCATTATATTAATCTTTTCTTTTACTATTCTTTTTTTCATTCTGCGCATTTTAATAGAGGGCGTTGTTTTCTTTTGTTTGAAGAGTTTCCTTTGCATTTAGTTTGTTTGTAAAATCGCTGTTTGACCGGTTTAATGTGAGGTTTTATTTTCTCAAGATTTTGTTTGAAATTTCTTTTCCGATTTGGTTTTATGTATTTCATGTATTTCTTCATGGACTTCTACAAAACCTTCGGGGTACTGAGAGAGCTTATTTTAGTATTTGTCCTCTCTCTCAATAGAAAAGGTTTTGCTTTATGGCTTCCGAGGCCTGTACCCCCTGAAGACGTCGGCTTCGGTGGTCATATTTTTATTTTTATTTCCACTGTTTTTTTTTATTGCTTCATAAAGATGTTTAACTTATTATTTACAATATTTTAAACAGGAAATTTAAATAATGTAACAATAGTGTTCTCCTTATGAATATAATTTCAAACATCCTACAATGTAATAACATTTAATAACCACGCGTCAAACCTTTCCATAAAATTTAAAAAGTTCAAAGCAGTTCTATTCCCCTTTTTTAAAAGAAACTCAAAATTAAACATTAAAAACAAGCTATTGCTTCATAAAAGGATATTACGCCCCATAGTCAGCCATGGATGTGCAATATACGGCGGTGTTGCTAAAAACCATCTCAAAAAAATTCAAACTCTTCAAAACACAACACTAAGGTATTTAAATAAGGCACCCTGATATTACAGAAATTCCAACATTAGTAAAGATTTAAAAATTAAACATATCAACGCATACTTCCAAAAATTAACTATAAAATTTTATAATAATTTAATGTTCATTAATAATGTTGAAATTCAAAAAAGCTACCAATATATGATTACTGTCATCAATCTATCAAATACAGACCCCGAACAGTTTTAAAAATCGACCCACCCTACTATAATACAATCCTTCAATATATAATATTTATATATATATATATATATATATTTTTTATAAGTAGAAATATCTAGAAGAATCTTAACTGTACGTAACAGCAAGAAAAATCTTGTTTCCCTTTTCGTTACTTATCTTTTAATCCCCTTTATTATTATATTGGACTTTAACTTAAATTTCCTGAAAGCAACTGTACACCAGATGGAGGCACCTTACCGCTCCTGAATAACTCTCAATTCAACCAATAGAGGACATCACGAGATGGCTATTAGTTATTGGAAAAGAGCATTGAAAATTATGAATCGTTTCTGAACTTTCAAAAGAAGAATTATCCTTCTATTTCATTTATGAGATGAAATTTTATACTTGAATGATGAAATTTAATAATTGTATATATTCTAAATAAAATAAGATCCCCTTTTAAAAAGTGACCCTCATCAACTTCATATTGTATGTTATCATAATCCGTGTGCGTTGCTATCATCATTTGAAAATTCCCCCTATAAATAATTCCCTTTATTTGTAAATAAACCTGGGGTAAGTCAGGAAATTGGCCTTCAAAACCGTACGTAATATCGATAAATTTTCATGACTTTTCCAAAAGCAGCAGCCGGATCTTGGAACTCAATCCTTTTTTTAAAAATTTTTTATTAATCTTAAGATTTAATTCTTACAAAATTCTATTTTCTTTTTTCATAAAAACTCATGTAAATTTTTCATCTGAAGGAAATTATTCGTTAGGATATTGGGGATAAGCACTTTTTGTGTAGACGCCCCGTAAAATCAATTTAGCTCCAGTTCCCATTTTTTGGCTACATTTTTGAAAGAAACAGAATTGCTAAAAAAAAAAACTTTGCCCGCTAGATAGAGACACTATACGCTTCCAATTCCTGAACAGAAAAAAAGCATTTGCTAATTGAATAATTGACCGCTAGATAGCAGCACTATTCAGCCTATTGTTCTGAGGAAAAATAGTATGTTTCTGATTTAAAAAAAATAAGATGAGTTCTCGAGAAATGCTATTTAAACTGCCATAATGTTTACTTGTTTTTCTAGGAATTACGTGTTAATCTTTTATTATTCTTATTTTCTTCATAAGTAATTTTGCTTATACAAATATCCCCTCGTAAAAATTCTCACATAAACTCTTTATGTTAATACTAACATGTAAATATTCCCTGTAAATTTGCATTGTTAAGTTACTTTTGTAAATGACCCATGTAAATGTTCCATTCTTCATTTGCAAATAAACAGTAGGTGAGTCAGGCATTAACCTCCTGCGCAATGCTATAAGAATTCTTTCGCGAACTTTTATGGCCAGATAGTTCAACACCAGGATCTTTAAATTTATTTCTTTTTACTTAATTACTTAGAATAAGAATTAGCTTTATCTTTTTATCTCGCCGATCATCATGTAAACTTCCTACTTCAGGTATTTTACATGTTTTGGCAATAACAACTTTTCTACCGGAGATAAGCACCCCGGTGCAGGTGCCCCGATGCACAATGCAGTTCCAGTTTCAGCCACCGCAAATAAAAAATTTCGTCAACAATTTAAAATTCACCGGTTACTTATGCTGTGGATTAAAATAGGGAACAGATGAGGTGCTAAAATGAAAGCAGTGAGTTTGTGCACGTAAAGGAACTATATTAAGCAGCTACGCGATGATTACGTTTAGGCGGATTAGCAAGTCGTAGCAGAGGTGTCCAGTAATGTGTGTGTCTAGGGTCCGTGAGCTAGATAGTTAGTATTCATACTTGTATGGGTGTCTTTGGAGTTGATTTCAGAGATTTAAAGGAACAATTCTTGCTTTAATAATTCCAAAAGTTTTATAAGAAAATCAATTACACTTTTTTAAAAAAAATGATTTGTGTAATTCATGCCCTAGTAAGCATATGATTTCTCTTTCGTAATCACTTTTAGTTTAGATATTTAAAAAGTAATATATTTTCAAAGTATGATTCATTTAAATTTGTCTTATCATGCACTTCTGTTTTTAAAGTTTTCAACTTAAAATTCTTCCTAAATTACATTTTTTAATTCTTTTTTTACAAAAATCTGTTGACGCCGATTCCTTTTTTACTAATAAATGTCGCAGTGAAAAACATCTACTCAAATGATGACTTGAAAATATCGATACATTTTCTTATTTCTCCTGTGATTCGTTCCAGCATTTTTTATTTTTGTTTTATATATATTTTCTTTTATTTTCCTTTCACTGGTGGCGGGAAGCTTCAGTCTCTTTTTGAAAGTGGTGGAGAGAAGCAATATTTCAAAAGGTACTTTTTCTATTCCTCGAATTTAAATATAATTTGATTTAGATTTTTTTAATCTGAGCTTAATTATTTTTTTTTTTTTTGTTTTCTGTGTTTGATAACAAATGTTTGTGTTAAATTTTCTATTTCACTTATTTTGTAGTTCTATTTTGGGTAATCAGCACGGGGTGCTTAGAGTTTTTAAAAGGAGCTTATTTTCGTTTTTTAAAATCAATTAAAGGTGTTTTTTTCAATGGGTGTTTTAAAAAAGTGCCTAATTTTCCATTTTCCAAAATAACATATTTTTTCTTTACCATGTTGATTTTCGCCACGAATTATGCAAAAAGATATTGTCCTATTCAACGTTTTCACAATTCAACGTTTTCAATCCCAATCTATTTCGGCGTACTGTAGTTCCGTAGTTTCGTTTACGTAGTTAATATGTTTTACATGTTTGATGAAATACTTACGGGTCCGCATGTGTGTATATTGAGCTGGATTCGGCGGGAAGGATTTTTGCCCTTTCGTGTGCAATTTTTCCCTCATAGCGATAGAAAATTTTATTTGTCTTTTTAATTTCATCGTTGGTGACTAGCCATCCTCTTCGTCATTGGCAAATGGCCTTCTCGTGATCTTCTATTTATAGTTCAGTTCTTTGAACTTGGCTTGCGGATTATTCACTAATTACTTATTTTCATGTGGGTTTCCTGAGCAGTGAAGAATCCCGAAGCTTCATCACCTCAAAATTTCCATCTTTCTTTTATTCATTAAATTTAAGAATTAATTGAGAATTTTAGGATTAATATTTTTACCTGAGAGACCAATTGTATAAATTTTTTATAAATTTTTATTGTATTTAATTACTGTTTTTTTGTTATAGTATTATTACTTTTAAAATTTTCAGTACTCATAAGTCGTTATATGATTTGCTAGATCTTATGAAGTAATATTTTAAATGCAGCAAAAATCTTATGTTGAGTTATGAAAAAAAATTCAGATTTGTTATTCTAAAAAACTTTAATTAATCTCTTAATGATTTTATTTGCAAACAAATAAAATCGAAAAACTCATATATCTCAGATTTGTTAAATATTATGAATGTAGGGACCTTGTAATAATTTACTTCTGACAAAAATGCTTAGCTCCCAAACTCATTGTATTTACATTTCAAAATTATTAATAAAATTTTTTTATTACAGGGTTCCCACGGTCCTTAAAAGTCCTTAAAAACTGCTTAGCTTTTATTTTGAAAATTAAGGGCCCTCAAAAGTACTTAATTTTGATTCAAGGTTCTTAAAAGTCCTTAATTTCTAGTATAGCTAGTTGGTTGGAACAATTTTTTTATCTTCGGAAAATATCCACTGTTGAAAAGTACGTCTATCGCCTAGAATGAGACCCTGCATTGAGGGTAGAACATTTTAAATGCGTGTGAGAGTAGGGGTTACAAGCAAGTGGAAGAAAACGCGCCATTATTGATTTTTTATTTATTTTATTATAAATTTTTTCCTTTAAAATATTCTTTCTTTCTGGATCATTCTTAAAGAAAAAAAATTTGTGTGGGAAGAGGGGAGCTTGATACTACAGGTGGGTAGAGGTCTTACTTATTTTTAGACAGTACTTAGGTACTCTATCACCTTTTACATCCATAGGATTCAAGAAATTCAATTCTTCTGATAGCACACGTTGTAGCTTTGATACTTCAATTGTTAGAAATGCCAGGAAAGTGTGTTTTTAATAATTTATGGACACTTAATATAAGGAATGGCTAGCAGCATCTAGTGATCGTCACAAGGCAAAGTAGATTTTTTCATTGTAGTATTATATTTTCTTCTGAAATTGAATTTTATAAATTACTCTATTTTTTAATATTAGGGATATTACTAATATTCGGCGAAGTATAATTTTAATCAGGAAAGTCCCTTTCGTCGTTTTATCATTGACACTTTTTGTTTTAAAAAGAGTGAAATGTTTTTAGTTTTTTTTATAGCGTGGCATTTTAACAGTGTTCCTGATATATTTTATCTCTACTTTTTCTTTTAAAGTTATACAGATAATTAGATAACCAGAAAAATTGAAAATTTATTTTCTACGTTGCAAGTTTTGTTTTAGAATTTAGGAAAATTTTCTGTTTCTCTTTTGCTTTTTTGATTAATTGTGTTTGTGTGTTTTTTTATTTTTATTATTATCATTTTGATAGCATATTTTAAAGAGCCTTCTTTTTCGTCATTTTCAACGTTAAATTTTTCTTAATTGAAAACGGTTTTTTGTTTTTAGCTCTGTTTGGCTTTCCCATTTAAAAAAAAAAAAAAAACAAGAACTTTTGTTTTTGTTATGATGCAGCAATTTTAACGAGCACTATTCCTAGAAATTTTTAAATGTATATATTGCTTATTATTGACTTTTTATCAAACTATCGGCAGGCCGATATAATTACTTTTATTTTAGGCTATGGATCAGGAATCTGATCTAAGACGACGCTCGCAGTTTAACATGCGAGGATCACCTCGCTGACAAAGACTATTTTGATTTCGTCTACCTGCGAAGATGTTGATTAAATTTTTAGCTACGAAGATGATGTTCGTTTTGTGATGTTTAATAACAAAAATCGAGGATCAGCGTTGAAATATAGAATGCGATGCATAGTTTCTTTATGTGCCATTTTTGACCTTAAGATTTTACGATTTTTGAAGATTATTTTCAACAGGACTTATTTTGCGAATGCTGTGCGTTTTATTTCCACGGGATATAACGTTTCAAGTAAATTATTTTCAGTGAGACTTTTGCTACTTAGCGATCGTTGCGCATTATTTCGTCACTATTTTTTTTTGTCAAGATTTAACGTTGTGAATTATTTTCAGCAGACCTACCGTTACTTGGCGATCGCTGTGCAAACGCTGTTATCTTAAATTTTCGTTAATATATTAATGAAAAGAAATCATGAATTAAAAAAAAGATTTTTTATTGATTTTTTTAAAAAGGGATACAATTTAATATTTTATATATTTTGTATTTAAGTAATTTATACTTTGTCATAAAAAGTTAGTTTTTTTTAAAATTTGTTTAATTCACGTAAATATAATAATTTGATAGAATTTGATTAGTTTTTAAACCAATGAATTTTCACTCGCTTTTAGTTTAAAAAAAATTAAAACAAAGCCTACATTTAAATGATTTGCTTTTATTTTTGAGGAAATTAAAACAAAGTTTGCGTTCTTTTTTCTTTTTTTTTTTTTTTTTTTAAAAAATTTAGTTGTTAGTTAAAATGACTAAATTTTTTTAAGTTAAATAAAAAGTTAAGCAATATTTTAACGCTTTTCAATAATTTAACACTAGTACTCTTAAATATAGAATATTTTTAAAAAAATTCCTTCAATATGTGTTCGTTTAATAATTTGTTAGATAGTCAGTATGTATTATTTTTAAGCATTTAAATCTTTAGTATATTTCATTTTCAAAAAGGAAAATAATAAGAAATAAATAAATAAATTTACATTTATTTTTACATTAAACCTTTTGACCATAAGTCAATACAACTTTATTATTTTATATAAGTAATTAACAAAAGCCTAACAGTGTTTCAAAAGCACATTTTTTTTTTCAACAAATAATTTAAAAAATGTTTTATTTAAGTGGACATTTCTTTTTTTTTTTTTTTTTAATTTTTAATGTATGTAGAATATTTTGTAACAGTTTTATTATTATTTTTAAAAAATCTAAGTCATTTTTAATTTTAAAAAAAAGTTAAAATAAAGCTTGTGTTTGTTTTTACTTTAAGACAAGTCAATCTTTAAGACAGTCTTAAGTCAATCCATCTTTATTTTAATTCAAAGAATTAAGCAATGCTATTGATGTTATAGAATTTTTTTTTTTTTTGAATTAACATTTTCTTTTTTCTTAGATTTATTTCTTTTATTTATTTTTGATTGATTTAAAGATTTATGATTGATAAATTTCAAGCATATGTTAAATCGCGATGTCTGCCTGACGATTTATTACGATATAAAATTTCTTACAACGCCCATGCCTATTTTTACATAAGCAGCAATAATTCTCGAGGATTTTTTTTATTTTTAAATGTTGTTTGATCACTGGGTAGGCGGCCGATTTATTTTTCCGGATATTTGACTATTCGACAAAATCACTATTCATTATTCCCTATTTTATTATAATAGTAATATATATATATAAATCCATATTTGCATCCAATTTTCATTAACTTTGATTTATGTGACCAATTATTGTTTTATAATTTCAGACAATACTTAAATTATTAGGAAAAATTTTTTTTATGGTCTATTATTTTAGTTCCTTTAGTATCTATATGAGACACAATACTTTTTAATAGAATAAATTCTAATTCCTCAGAGGTGCAGTATTACCCATCAATTTAAGCATACAAATTTTTATAACTAAAAGCAGACTATTTTATAAAGATTTTTATCTCTTTTTATAAATGATATGTTTCTGATTTCACTACGTTTTGTTGTTTTTTTCCCTTCATTCACAATAAATTTTTTACTTAATTAATTATTTCATTTCGTTTTCAATTTTTAGATATGGAATTTTTTCATTTTTATTTCAATTGATCATTTCATCCTGCCTTGTCCTGTGTTTCAATATTTATGTTAGCACTTATTTTAACAATCAATTCTGTTTCTCAGTTCTTAATTTTAATTAATAAGTTTTCTTTGTAGTTTATTTATTTCTTTTTTCCTGATTGTTAGGTACTAAATATATTCCGATTTTAGTAATTAAATTTTTTATATTTTGCGATTTTAATAAATCTTTAGTTTATTGTAATTAGGTTTTACTTAGTCTAAAATAATTGTCTTAACTTCAATAAACTTATATTTGTTAGTTTCTTTTTCTCTTGATTTAGTATTAGTCACTCGAAATAATATTTTTATTAATTTAATGAATTTACCTTCTTAATTTATATATTTCTATCTGTTTACTCAGTTTTTTTCTATTTTTAAAGTAGAAAATCTTAAATGTTTAATCTGCATTCTTTGAGTTTTTCTTTTTTTCTTTATATTCTTAAAAGCTTACGTGAGGTGATTAAATGCAATTTAATTTAAATTAAATACAGATTATTTGTATTAAGCATTTCTTTCTTTATTTATTTTTTTAAATTTTTTAAAGGATGACTGATTTGAAGAAAAACTATTCCATTTTTTTAATCTATTATTATTAATCTATGATGTTTTATTTGATGATAAATCATCATTATGCCATTTTTAAGGTCCTTAATTTCTAGAAAAAAAGTCCTTAATTTTTTGATAAATGTCCTTAATTTTTTCTTTCATAAAAGAGTGGGAACCCTGTATTATAATCATTTCAATTAATAAATATTGAACCAAGTAACATATGAGTTTTATTAGCTTGCTTAATTCTTTATATATCTTTATAAATTTAGTATGATCAATAATATTAATCTTGTTAACGTTTTGTTGAATTTGCTTCTATATTGAATATTAATTTTTATTGAATATTAATTGCTAAATATTGAATATCAATTTTATTTAAAAACTAAAAATTACACTCAATAACCTTTTTAAATAATAGTTAAATTTCAATTTTGAATTAATTTTTTTACATAATTAAATAAAGTAATTATTAATTAAATTTAAAAATCGAATGAGCCACTTAATATTAAATATCTTTAAAATTGTGTATAAATTGTTTTTGTGGTGCCTAATATAATCAAGAAAAGAGTTCTTTGTCAGACACTAGATATTTCATCATGATCTTTGAAAATTATTTTGCATTTTGTTAATGTTTTTATGGAAAACTTTCACAATAGGAAGAAGAAAAAAATTTAATTAGTGCACATATCCTAATTACAGGGTTGGATTTTGACGTCAAAAACTGGCATTTGATTAGTCATGTCAAAAATCTGTCGAAAAATTTTCGAAATCTGATAAAAACCTGGGACAAGTTTTTTTGTTAACAGTGGGGACCTTTACATTTAATCATGCACAATACTTTCATTATATACTACTATAATTAACATTTATATTATATATCATAAATTAAAAAAATAGCCAAAATCCTTAAATTATTAATTGGGTTTTCCTAAAACATGGTACTCTTAATATATAATAAGTAATAACTATGAGTTGTTAATTATTATCAATATAAATATTGATTTCGATTATTTTTTGTCACAATTTAAGCAGATTTTTTAAGACTAAGTAAAACTAAAGTAGTCGTAAAAATGTTTTTCTTTATTCGTAATGTTTGTTCTTACTACTTATGTGCAGGTTAGAAGAATATGTCTAATCATGCGAAAAAAGCTCCTACAAAATTTTTTATTGTTAAAAAATGTGTCACTTTGCAAATTTTTCCTTGTTAAAAAACATTAAATGTCAATTTGTGTATTTATTAGTTTGAATTCTTATTAGTTTATGAGTGGGACCTTTAATTTAATAAACTATTACTATTTCAATATATTTTTATTTCTAATAATTTTTAAAACGTACTCCTTTATTCAATAATTGTAGAAAGTCAAACGAATTCTTTTTTCTTGTATTAATTTTACTTTAGAAAAATATTTTTAAAAAGTTATTGTAGTAAAAGAAAGATAAATGTTAAAATTTTGGGGTAAATTTCGATAGAAAAAAAGTATTTTCTAAAGAAATATTAGGGACTGAGATTTTTCTGCACTCCTGCTTATATGTGCATGAATATATCCTGTAAATCATGAATATAATATATTTCCTGATAAATAAACTAATAATTTATAAAATATATAAATGTTAGACAAAATAAGTTAATAATTTTTTAAATCAATCAATTTAAGGGTTTAGTTGATTTACTATCAACATTTAGTACAGAGTTATTAAAATTGATAAAGAATAAGATAATTGTTAAGTGTTTTTTTATAAGGTAGTTACTTTTGTATTTTTATTTTCAGTGGTTAAACAAATAAAGAGATTGGATAAATTGCAATTTGACATACTTTTATTTATACTTATTTAATATTTTATGCACCAAAATTTGGAGTTTGGGCAGTAATTTCCAAAACAAAAGTGTTTTGTGTTTAAATAAAATTCAAGAACATAATTGATGAAACACTTGTAATTTTACATGTATGGTACTTTAAAAATACTTCATACTTATAATAGCAAATAATTATCCTTACGCCAAAATTTTGAGTTATTGATAATTGTCAAAAACCATGTCAAATGGGTTTTTTAACGCGACGGAAAAAAAAAGATAAAACCAAAAAAAGTCAATGGTAAGTAAAAAAAGATAAAACTATCAATTGTCAAAAACTCGCCAACCCTCTAATTATGTCATTTTTTTAAAATGCTTAAAAATATTTTGAGTGCTTGAAAAGTGATTAAAAAGTGTTTATTTTCTGTTGAAAAAGTTGGCTACACACCCTGTCTGTATTAATAAGTGCAAGTGTGTATCATTTTTAGTTTCATTTCGTTTATTATTTTTATTTTTAGAATTGTGCTAAAATCACTATCCTTTCTTAAATTAGCATTTCATATGCATTTATTTCAAAATATTATCGAGTTTCAAATGATCTTTTGTATAATTTTATTTCATTGCAGAATTTTAATTTTGTTGAAACTCAAACAGTAATAAGTTTCCAGTCTTCTACAGTATTTCAGTAATTAAGAATAGCAATTAGAGCAAGTACTTAATATGTGAACAAATCGAATTGCCAAAGAGTTTAAAATGTTTACATTTTTTATTCACGAGCGTTTCCTTTTTAGTTTCGTTTCGTTTCGTTATTTACAGATCTTGGCTCTGTTGAAAGTGACTTTAATTCAGGTACTCGAAATGCACTTGAGTTTCATTTTTTTTTTTTTTTTTTTTTTAACATGAACATCCTTATTTTAGATTTGTTTAAACATACCACATCATTCTCGAATTCTGTTAGAGTTCAGGTAAAAAAAAAAAAATATATATATATATGCTAACGAATAACAATCAAAATTCTTTTTTTTTTCTTTCTGCCTAGTGTTCATAGTTTATTTTTTTGGAGCGGAATTGGAGGTCCCTTATAATGACTCTTTACAATACTCAGCAGTAATAACTAGAGAAACTCATTTTAGTTTTTAATAATTTTTTTTTTTTCATTTCAATTCATTTTGAATTTTTCTCCCTAACACTTAATTTTACTAAACATGGGTTTATAAAGAAATAAAATTTATCATAAATTATTCTAGAAAATCGTTTTAGGATGGTATTCAAATAAAAGAAACTATTAGCTGTTATCAAATGTGATGTACTGTTTTATATTGTGTTTACTGAATTCATCTAAATTTTTAGGGGTGAGTTTTATCGATATATAATGTAGTTTTTTCTAAATGGATATTTTTTATGTAATTTTTTTTTAAATGTAATGTATATGCTAACCGGAACGATAAATCGATTACATTGTATTACTTTTAGCTCATATTTCTACTTTTTTTCTTACTTTGGAGCTCGAAAAGGCAGACGGGTTTGCAACTCAACAATTGCAATTTTTTTTTTTTTCTCCCAATGTGTATGACCATAGAGCCGTGATGGATCAGGTGATAGAGCGTTCGCCTTCCATTGAGGTGAACAGGGTTCGAAACCCAGCGATGGCTGGTCGATACTAACTTCTATGCGCTGCGTGACGCAATGCTTGCTGCCTTTATATTATTGGCATTATATATTGTTGGTATTTGGCGAGATTTATCGACCTTGACAAAGTAAGTTCTATTAGTTGAATAGGATTAAATAAGTTTAATTAAAGGTGTGAAAGCCGTTTCGGCTCAGGGGATAGAGAGTTTGTCTTCCAAAGAGATGAACCAGGTTCGAATCCTGGCAATGGCTGGTCGATACAAACCCGTATCTGGCTTGCACTGACCACAATGCTGATGTAAAATATCTTCAGTGGTAGACGAATCATGGGTTAAAGTCCCCTTGCCGTTCGGCTAATCATGGGTGGTTTTCGTGGTTTTCCTCACCATGCCACGCAAATGCGGGTTAGTTCGATCAAAAAGTCCTCCGCGAAGATAAATTTCTCCCAATACTTGATCCAGGAGTTCCCTCATCTTCTGGATTGGATTCAAAATTACAAGGCTACGGAATTGAATATTAGTAGTCGTAAACTCAAATATTGGGTCGGCTGTTCAACGACGGTTATAAAATATTAAAAAAATAAAATGTGTAAAAATAAAATCATTGCATATGTCAGACTCCACTTTAAATTTTTTTAATGCAAAAAAAATGCACATCAGATATTTCATATTTGAAATTAAAGCTAACTTTTTAAAAAGAAAAATTTTATTCGATGAATGTCATAATTTTATAAATTGAATTAAAAGTAAATTTTTGTTTTATGCAAAAGTGAATCGTTTATTTGAATTTAATCTTAAAAATTAGGTAATTTCAGTATAAATCAAAGTTCAATTAAAAATCAATGGGTGTTGAGTACGACTGGGCGATGTAAGAAATTTTTTATCGTGATACATCGTCAGTAAGACACAGCGATGTACCGCGATTTAACATATGTTCGAAAATTATCTATCACAAATCTTTAAATCAATCAAAAGTTAATAAAAAGGAATAAATCAATTACAAAATGTTAATTCCAAAAAAAATGCTTCCATAGCATCCAATAGCATCGTATAATTTTTTTCAATTAAAATAACAAATATAGATTGACTTAAAACCGACGTTTTAAATTAAAAACAATTACAAGCTTTATTTTAATTTTTTTAAAAATAAGAATGACTTAAGAATTCTTGGTTTAAAAATAATAATAAAACTAAAAAAATATTTTACATACATGCATTAAAAATTAATAGGGAAAAAAAATGGAAAAAACAAACCAAAGAAATGTTCACTTTAGTAAAACCAGGTGTCTGTTTAGAAGAAATTTGGGTTCGTTAACGGACCCTTCACAAAATATCTTTTCATAAAAACGGACCCTTCACAAAATATTTTAACTTAAAAACGGACCCTTCACAAAATAATTTATCCTTTAATCGGACCCTTCACAAATTTGTTTATATTCATTATTGTTTCGTTAATTGAATAAACTCTTCCCAGGGGGTGGGGGGAAAGAAAGACAATGCAAACGAACTAAGTTTTGTCTTCGGCAGAAGCTTCTTCCTTTATTCGTCCGGAATGAATATTCTGCGTTCAGCAGTATAGGCTAAATACCAAATATTTGTTGCATCGCTAATTTAGTAGCTGCATTTGCTGTTTATTTTTTAAAATTTAATTTTTTAATCATAATTTTACAGTGTTGAGTATAATCTTGTATGTCTTTTACAATTGAAAAACACCTCAAGAAAGTTTTTATTTTTACTTTTAATTTTTTTTTGCAATAACGGACCCTATTTTCACAAATTCACAAAAGCGGACCCTGGTTCAAAGAGTGTAACTTAACGTTTATTTTATATTCACAAATTACGGGTAAAATTTTCACAATTTTACAAAAAACGGACCTCTTAAAAAATGTAAAAATAATTGTAAGCTTTTTCGTTTATTACCCATTGGCAAAATGGGTCTTAATAGGGATTGGCAAATATAGATTGACTTAAAACCGACGTTTTAAAGTAAAAACAATTACAAGCTTTATTTTAATTTTTTTAAAAATAAGAATGACTTAAGAATTCTTGGTTTAAAAATAATAATAAAACTAACAAAATATTTTACATACATGCATTAAAAATTAATAGGGAAAAAAATGGAAAAAACAAACCAAAGAAATGTTCACTTTAGTAAAACATTTTTTAAATTATTTGCTGGAAGAAAAAAAAAAAAAAAAACGGTGCATTTGAAATATCGTTAGACCTTTTGTTTATCTCTATAAATTAAAAGGGGTCGCTTAAGGGGGGGCCACGCTTCGATCCGGCCACTTCGGGCCGGATCGAGCAGGGTGTTGCAGAAGCTCCCTGCCTCGCGCGTTGGCGATTCCTAATAGTCACTTCTGTTAGCTAGACTGGAGTGCAAAGGTAGGTAGGTACTACTCGAGTAAAAATGGTGTACGTCACCGGCCATACCGTGATGAAAAAACCGTCCGATCACCGAAGTCAAGCATCATCGGTCAGTACTTGACCACCCGGGAACACCACGTGTCGTTGGCTTTTTCAATTTCTAAAACCAAAAGGCCAACAAATTGTTAAAACATACCAGTTTCACATGTGTATAATATACTATTTAAATGATTCAGTTAGTTTTCGAATTAGCAGTAGTAAAAAGTGGTGTCAAATCTGCCTTTTTTTTCATAGTAATTTTAAGGTTAAGAAATTCTCTGCCACCACTTTTTGTTCTTTTTTTTTTTTTTTGTCGGGGGGGGGTTGATAAATCAATCCTCTCAACCTACTCGAGACATACTTTTGGATACTGTAGTATTGTTGAACAATGTAAAGGTCAATCAATTATAAAGTGTCATTGTTGGTTAATGAAATGCAATTTAAAAAATACATTGTTCGTTCACTTGCATAACTTTTCAAAGGTATTATTTTTAATGTATGCTTCTTTTTCGGTCTTCTCGTGCAGGAGGAGTAGGAGAACGGCTTGGATGCAAAGCACCCTGCCTGGCGATATGACAGGTGAGTACTTACTTTCTTCGTTTCGAAAGGGCGCTATAAGGTTGGTCATCGGCGGTGTCCAATTGGCCCACTTTTTGTAAAGGGAGGAGGGGATATGTAGCATTCGCAAACGCGCTCTTCGGACGGTCGCTTAAGGGGGGGCCACGCTTCGATCCGGCCACTTCGGGCCGGATCGAGCAGGGTGTTGCAGAGGCTCCCTGCCTCGCGCGTTGGCGATTCCTAATAGTCACTTCTGGTAGCTAGACTGGAGTGCAAAGGTAGGTACTACTCGATTAAAATGGTGTACGTCAACGGCCATACCGTGATGAAAGCACCGGTTCTCGTCCGATCACCGAAGTCAAGCATCATCGGGCGTGATCAGTACTTGGGAGGGTGACCACCTGGGAACACCACGTGTCGTTGGCTACTTTTTTTTTTAAAATTTCTACAAGCAAAACATACCAATTTCACATGAGCATAATATACTATTTAAATGAT